>BLKR01000039.1:0-647500 GCA_011170035.1 Teleogryllus occipitalis
TTACTTTGCATTGCGTTGGAGGATAAATTTGGTATTTCTTGCATCACACTTTCCTTATTATTTCATCACTACAATAGGCGTTTTATTTACACAAAAATACTTATATTTTTATACAATATAATTACTTTTATGTAACTATTTACAACAATAAAACTACAATAATGCAATTACTTCTATTCTTAATCACAACAATAGGTATTTTGTTTAGAATAAACAAAGGAACACGCTAAACGTAAACTAACATTGTAGCTATGAATGGAAAACAATATCTGGAACTTTGCAAGTATCTAAAAAATAATGCTTTTTTCCTCTTTTACATTCTTCCAAGAGTTACGTCCACTCTGTAAATCCCCTGACTACTGCATAGTTCCATTAAATACATTTTTTAGGGGCTAAAACGTAGTAAAACATGAATTATATGTATACACACACACACACACACACATACACACATATGTTCAGAAGAAGATAGAATAAAATGACGCAAATGATGAAAAATCAATTTTTTCCGATTTTTTCGTGTCCTTCTCCCCTTAATATAATGATGACTATGATCATTAACATCATGCCTTCTTATAGCTTGCTGTTCATTACAATAGCTAGCTGTTCGTTGACAGATAGCGATTTCTTATTTAAAGCTTCTTCAAGTATGTCAACAGAATTATTCAAAGTGGATGTACATGACAATCGAGTCAAGTGTGTTTGTGTACTTCGTTTGCAATATCTCGAAAATTGCTTATAAATTCTACGATAGTTGGGAGAATAATTATAAAAATGAAGATAATATTATTAATACTAGAGTTGAAATCGTCGTGAATCACAAAATTATCTAAAATGTATTTTGCCTAAAATTTACGTTTTGTGGCTAAAATTAACTTGCATGCACACCACCGAAATTCAGCAATTACTGAAGATAGTATTCCTGACACAATAATAACTTACAGAAAGGAAAAAATGGCTGCCAACTTTGACTCAGAATATTGTTTCTTGTCTGAAAAAAATTGCCTTCAGTCAAGTATCCTTGCGAATGATGTACCATGATGTACGATTCATACCATGATGTACGATAATACTAAATTAAGTGCTTTTAAAAATGGTCTACTAACGAATTACAACTTATAGTCATTTTTCCAGTTCCATCAGTTGGTTACTAGGAAGTGATAAACACTAAATAGAGTATTATGTTATTACAATTATGTGGGTTTTCAAATTATTATGACGTACTCTAGTCACATATTAGGTTCGACATAGAACTTCTGGTTACGGGTTATTTTTTACGTAGTTTCATTTATCCATTGTTTACTTCTTTTTTAATTACAGAACAGCCATGTACAATTTAGAGAAACTTTTCCTGCACACTAGCAATCCAGTTGCATATTAACGAACTCTTAATAAGGGAGTGGTAGTAGCCATATTACTGTTTTCGAGTTGGTCATTCCTTTTTCGATGCAAAAATTTGTTTTGTGACCCAGTTTAATTTTTACGACTGTATTTGCAGGTTTCCTCGTGTGTAAATAATGCGCACCAATTACTGCAGTCATATTGTAGCATGCCCTTCACTGTTGTTTTGTTCCTATTGTCCATTGAACCCTATACCGCCGATTATTCGAGAGAAATAACAAACGTTTAACGCTGCTGAACAAAAATTGCTCAAATATTCGACGATATTAAAGTTGTTCTTATTTCATGTCAGGAATTATTGACATTTATTGACTCTTAAGTTATTCACTTATACGATCCTCTCAGATAGTGTTTTTTTAATTTTGCAAATATCTCAAGCAGTGAAAATGTTGCTCGTTCCAAAATACTCAGTTGAAAAATACATAATATATGACTCCGAGACACTTATTATTGGAAAAATAATTTTAATATAATCCTTACACCACTTTCAAAATTTTACCAAAACCTTGAAAGTATGGAAAAAACTTATTTTTTTTAAATATATACATGCACTTATATTTTGCATAAATTTTCAACATTTATGATAGTCATGTTGTAATTGATGAATGGAATTTTATTAGTAATATAAAATTGACACATAAATATCTATTATTGTTCACGTTGTTTGAAATATGTGATCTGAATTATTTCAAGATTATTTGTAAACTACTTTCGTGCTACCACATGCGTCAGTTGAGCCGAAAATAATTTTTTCTTTTGAGCGAAAATTATTTTTCCATTTGAACGTATGTTGTTAAAAGCCGAACCATCACGAAATTTTGGAGGAAGAAGGACACATTGAGAATGTCTCACAATAGGAGAATGTACTTTACGCAAACGTCTACATCTATAGACCGCTATTCTTGAGTTAACGTTTTTCACCTAACATCAACTGTAGTTACCAAAGTTATGCCATGGTGTTTATCACACAATATTTTTCTTTGCCCGCTCACAGCTTATTTCTCTTCTTTTTCGATCCCTTTCATTAGTTCGTGACCTTTCTTGTTACAGCACAGGCAATAAATTGTCAGTACTTCACATCTCTATTTCCTCGTGTTCAGATCTTATCTCACAAATCGAATCCCGACACGATAAATCTTCCCTTTCATCTCCCGCTCCACATGATGTGATAATCTCGTAAGCCCGTAGCGGTGAACACGCAACACCGTTATTTCGGTGGATGATGCACCAGAATTACGCCATAGGCATTCCAGTGCCAGCCTCAAACAACGAGGGGCATTAATCACGGGCGGCGTGGGTCGAATGCTAAGCAGGTGTCCGGAAGGTGAACGCGGCTATTAAGCGCCGCGTGTCGATGGCAGCCCGTTGCTCCAGCTGAGAGGCAGATAGCGTCCGAGTAAAAGTGTCAACTGGCTGTTCGTGGTGGGACGCACCGGCTGCTATGCGGAAGCCAGCGGGCCCTCGAGGCGGCCGAGGGCGGGAGAAGTACTCGGAGCGGAAAGCGATAACCAGGGAGTGGGAGGGGGCTCTGGTTAGTGGTCGACGACTACCCAGCGCATGCGATGAATTAGTATGAATGCCCCGTGGATGCGATGAACTACGAGGAAAGTCTCGTGGTTGCGATGAAGTAGTATGAATGTCTGGTGGATACAATGAACTAGTACGAATGCTTGGTGGATGGGATGAACTGGTACGAATGCCTAGTGGATAGGATGAACTAGTACGAATGCCTAGTGGATAGGATGAACTAGTACGAATGCCTGATGGATACGATCATCTAGTACGAATGTCTGGTGGATACGATCAACTAGTACGAATGTCTGGTGGATACGATCAACTAGTACGAACGTCTGATGGATACGATCAACTAGTACGAATGCCTGGTGGATACGATCAACTAGTACCAATGCCTGGTGGATACGATCAACTAGTACGAATGTTTGGTGGATACGATCAACTAGTACGAATGTCTGGTGGATACGATCAACTAGCATACGATTGCCTGGTGGATGCGATGAACTAGTACGAATACCTAGAGGAGACGATGAACTAGTACGAATACCTAGAGGAGACGATGAACTAGTACAAATACCTGAGGGATACGATGAATTAGTTCGAATATCTGGTGGATATGTTGTACAAGTACGAGTGCCTGGTGGATACGATGTAGTAGTATGAATGCATGGGGTATATGATGAAATTCAATGATATGTCTTAAGGGGTTACTAATGGTACCACTAAAAATGGCCGTTAATACAGGTGGCCACTTAATCAAGATTATGAGATTTCTGGAAGCGTATTATTCTGCTATTCTTGCAGTGAACTTAAAAATGTTTTCTGTGAAATCATGGTAAGTGCCTTGAACAACAAAATAAGACAAGCAGCACACTACACTTAAATTATAAGACGCAGGCAATCTCTCACATTGATTTTACTAACATTTTACAAAAAATGCCGTATAGAGTTGTTTGTGTATAAGCATTTACGACTTTCAAGTTGCATATGTTTCAATGAGTACATACATAAATATCCCTTTGTTGTTTTATAATTTTATTAAATCTATAAGAACGACTTATAGCTTTTCATGTATTCTAGGATAACAGGTCTTCTCTTGGTAAGTGTCTAATATCGTTGTCCTCACGAAACGCACTTTCCGAGTCGATTTAGTTTATTATTAAATGCTTATGTTTGGTGCAGTACTCTCTTACTTCCACACATAAGTCATTTATAGCCAACGAAATCTTGTTTTACTTCTGAGTATTGTGTGAAAAGATAATTATGGCCAAAATGTAGCACATCCGGGTATGCACCAAAGATATAAAAGTGCATGTAAATGCACGTTTGTTTATATTATTGTGTATATATTGTAACACATCCGAATAATATATTCCTTGTCAGATACATGTTGAAATTTTTACACGGATTCGATCATGAATAGTTTGGGAAATTGTTTTCTCAGAGTCAGAGGAACGGTATTTGTATATATTTCTTTATTGGGTCTGGTAGAGGATATAGTATCATACCACGTCCAGACGATTAGATTAAATTCGATATTCACTGTTTTCACTGCGCACTGGAGAGATAGGATCTGGTTTGTTCCAATTAGCTTTTCACATCCACGACGAGAATATCCACGTACATTGTATTATAGTTGTTCACGTTACCGCAAACAGCCGGGAATTTGCGGCTGTCTGACCGTGAAGTCCTATGATTCTAGTCCCGACAGTGGCAGAATTTTCAATAATAGCTTCAAAGCTAGGTCAAATTCAGACACTGTCTGGAAGTGAATTCTAGCGTCCGGCTGCTCTAATCGGTAGTATTCCGTGGTTTCTCGATTAACATCAAGTGACTGCTGGAGCAGTACCCTAACAAACGAGCTTCTGACCGCGCGCGATCTTTTCTTCCTCTTTCTTGCTCTGTCCTCTCACCTTACTTAAACACATTTACATGCACTGCACCACTACAGATACCGGGACCATCAGTCGGGAGCTTAGAGATTGCCCCGGCAGGATCGGTGCCACGCTGGTGGGAGATACCTGGTCGGGGAAAACCTCGCTAGCTGATGAGTAGGTCGGCGCCCAATCTCACCATCCAGCGGGGAAAAAATCACCACCACCTACCGCGATAGCATATGTAGTACGGGACTAATGACCTTAGCAGTTGACCGGGAGCAGTAGCTCAGTGCATCAACTGATGTCACTGCAGCGGCTCTGACCGGGAGGTCCTAGGTTCGAGTCCTGACGGCGACAGGATTTTCGTCACTAGCTTTTCAGCTAGGTCGAATTCAGTCGCTGTCGGGAGGAGAATTCTAGCGGTCGGCTGCTTTGATCGGTAGTTTTCCGTGGTTTCTCCGATCAACACCAGGTGAATGCCGGAGCAGCACCCTACCAAACGGGCCACGGACCGCGCGCGATCTGTCCTTCCTCTTGCTTGTCCTATCCTCTCCCCTTTACACATACACACTTACACTAACATGCACTACACTACCACATATTCCGGGAGACCGGCCGGGAGCTGAGAGCTTGTCCCGGCTGGGGCGGTGCCCCGCTGGTGGGAAAATCCTGTTTAGGGGGAAACCCCACTAGCCGACGGTAGGTCGGCGCCGGATCTCGCCATCCAGCGGGGGAAGACCACCGCCATATCCTGAGAAAAAAACATGCACTACACTAACGGGGCTAATGACCAAAGCAGTTGACGCGCCCGGAAACACGAAAAAAATAATCCAAACCAAACCTTAGCAGTTGACGCGCCCGGAATCACTAACTAACCAATCAACCAATCAATCAATCAATCAATCAATCAATCTTGACATTACGTTGCATCAGAAGGGCAGGACGCGCAAGGTAGAGAGACTCCCAGCTTTAGAGCTCGCCCGCGCGGTCTAATCGCGGATGGACGGATCTGCAGTCCCGGCCCAGCCGCTACACACAGATCGATGCGGTGCAAGTACATGACCACTCAAAGTTTACTCTCGGCGGGCCGACGAACGTCTGACTGACCTGCACTAGGGCCCCGGTGACGTCACGAGCCGAACGTGAAGTGGAAGGAGGTCGGCGCCGAAGCAGGAGGCGGGGGGAAGTGGGAGAAGAGATTACACAATGCAACGAATACATATCTTAATACAATTTATTAAATCGTTTTGAACGTAAGTATGTTGTTTTAAATAAATATATTTACGGTAAAAATGAATGATTGAAGTAATAAAAACCCTTCCGTGTTGAATATCGTCAGCAATATTGTATCAAAGTTATCAAATATTATAATCTACGCAGATAATTTTATTTTCTAAAGCGAAATTTCCAAGAATTCATAACCCACCGTGAATGGAAGCACTTAACAGTCATAATTCGGTTTCTACTAAACCTTTGAATGACAAGTACCTCGTAATTTCCCCACAAAACTTTATACGCCCCTGAATAATTGCGTTTAACACGCTGAACTTCAAGACAATCGTACAAAACAAGGACGGTTTTAGATCCTAAAGGAGCGTAGAATTACAAAACTATTAAACCTCTTAATAGGGCTGAAATATTAGAAAAGTCAAATTAAAATTAATATCAAAATAAACTATTACCTTTGCTATTTAAAAATATTGCATTAACGTATGTTGCATATTTGTATTTATTAACTAAATAATAAAACGATGAAAATGTTCGAAAACTTCATGGGGGCCCCTATCCTGCGGTGTGACCCTGTTTGTGGGGGAATGCACCCGTAGGGTGTACTTGGCAGCCCTCAAGATACTCGTGCAAAATAGAAACGGACTTACTTCATGAACATGCTTCTTAAGCCGTTCTTACATAGTGTGACAAAACTGTGGAGACTTTTAATATAATTAAAACATTAAATAATACCAATCGAAATGAATACTAAAATCAACGATTAGTTTTGAAATTAAACATAATTTATTAACATATATTCAGTATTAAAATGTATTAACTTAATAATAAAACTATTGATATGATTTCAAACATCTTGAAAACCCCTATCCTGCGGAGGCCCTAAGCACGTGTTGACCCTGTTTGTGCGCGAATGCACCCCTAGAGTGTACTTGCCAGCTCTCAAGATCATCGTACAAAGGTGGACCGCATTTACTTCTTAAGCCCTATGTACATCGTACCCACCATGACAAAACTGTGGAGATTTTCAATAGTATTAAAATATTACATTAGTCCAAACAAATTAATATTAAAATAAACTATTGCCTTTGCTATTTAAAACATTGTATTAACATGTATTGCACATCCATATTTATTAACCAAATAATAAAACTACTGAAATTATTTCAAATATCTTGGAAGCCCCTATCCTGCGGGGTCCTAAGCACGTGTTGATCTGATTGTGCGTAAATGCACCCCTAGGATGTATTTGGCAGCCCTCAAGACACTCGTACAAAACGACGGGTTTTACGAGTATATCCTAAGAGAGTCTAGGATGACAGAACTATGGAGCCTCTTAATAGATTTAAAATTTTAGAATAGTCCAATTAAAACTTAATATTAAAATAAAGTATTACCTTTGCTATTTAAAAAATATTGTATCAACATATATTGCACATTCATATTTATTAACTACATACTTAAACTATAGAAATGATTTCAAACGTCTTGGGTGCCCCTATCCCGCAGGGCCCTAAGCACGCGCTGACCCTGATTGTGCACGAACGCACCCCTAGGATGTATTTGACAGCCCTCAAGACACTTGAACAAAACCAGGGGTTTTATATCCTAAGAGAGTCTAGGATGACAGAACTATGGAGCCTCTTAATATAATTGAAATATTAGAATAGTCCAATTAAAACTAAATATTAAAATAAAGTATTACTTTTGCTATTTAAAAACTATTGTATTAACATATATTGCACATTCATATTTATTAACTACATACTAAAACTATAGAAATGATTTCAAACGTCTTGGGTGCCCCTATCCCGCGGGGCCCTAAGCTCGCGCTGACCCTGATGGCGCGCGAATGCGCCCCTAGTCGTGAGCGCGGCGCGCGTGGCAGGATGGCTGCGCTGTCGCGGGGCTGTCCGGGCGTGGATGTCCGTCGGGGGGGAATGACCCCGCGTCCTTGGACGTGTTACCAAACGCGCGGCCGGTCGGTCATCGGCCTTCAAGTGGCATGTCTTCCACCGAACCCTTAATGGACGCACGCGCGCCGCCGCCGCCGCCGTAAGTGTACTCGCGTTGCGCTGTTGCGTCGCGTCGCGTCGCGTCGCGTTGCGCTCTGGGGCTATTTCTGGGCGGGCGCTCCCTCCAGCTGGCCGGAAGAGGTGGCTCTAGGCGTCAACTGATGTCACTGCAGTGCCTCTGACCCGGAGCTCCTAGATTCGAGTATTGACCGTGGCAGGTTTTTCGACACTTACCTACATTGCTAGGTCGAGTTCTGTGGCTGTCTGGAGGAGAATTCTAGCGGCCGGCTGCTCTGATCGGTAGTTTTCCGTGGTTTCTCCGATCGACACCAGGCGAATGCCGGAGCAGTACCCTACCAAACGGGCCACGGACCGTGCGCGATTTTTCCTTCCTATTCCTTGTTCTATCCTCTTCCTTTACACACACACACACACACTTACACTGACATGCACTACACTGCCACATATTCCGGGAGGCCGGTCGGGAGCTTACAGCTTGTCCCGGCTGGAGCGGTGCCCCTCTGGTGGGAGAGTCCTGGTTTTGGGGAAAACCCCACTAGCCGACACTAGGTCGGCGCCGGATCTCGCCATTCAGCGGGGGAATATCACCGCCAAAAGATTTCATATAGTTCTCGAGGAAGCGTCGTTTTGACGTTCACTTAAAAACTCTGTAAGTTAGATGATTGAAAGATACTACCCGAAAGTGAAAAAACACATCATCATGCATGCCTACTATTAAGTACATTGTATTCAGTACCATGACTTTCCGAATAATAATGTATTATCCTGCGATCTCACGATCCATCAATACATTTCATTTCCAGTAGAAACCTCTCCTGACTCAACCATTTATAGTTGCATCATTCGACAAATCTAGAACATTGAATCTTGAGAAAAACTGGATATTGGAGAATACCGGAACAAATGAATACGCTTCTTTGTCACTGTATTATTTCATTTGCTACAGCAGATTGGCAATGGTCCTATCGTTGACAGAATTCAGAGATGATAGAATTCTAATATATCTGGAAGTACCACGTAATTGCTTTTTTTTTAACAATTTTAAAGACAAGTAAACTTTACAGCACTGACTGGAAATGTAATCATTGTAGTTCTAAAAGACAATGGATAAGTATGATCTCATTGATTTCAATCTTAATTTTTTCTTTTAATTTTTCATTTACAAATCGTAAGAACACAAATTAATTTTGAGGAGCCGAGGATGTACTTGCCGAGCATCAGAAAACGATCAACATTGTTTGAAACTCTCTTCTGTTAACCTGACAAAGGTGACAAATCCGTTGCAGTTTTTGTTTTTGGTCACATGTTTACCGTCTAAGACCACGCGCACTTCCTGAGGCTCAGATTCATTAAGACCGTTGCAAGTGTCTGTGACTCCTTTTCGGGGGGATCAACATTATGCTAAATACAATTTTTATCCCCCAGGGATGATGGGTTATGGAATGGTGATGATAATGAAGGATGAATGAACCACACAAACAAACAGACATACACAAACACATCCATGCCCAAGGCGGGACTCGAACCCGCGATCCTTCCGTCCGAGATCGCCACGGAACTACTGCCGTAGCGATCCCAGCCATCCGAACTCCCTAAAGTAATTTATTATAATTATAATTATAATTATAATTATAATTATTATTATTATTGTTGTTGTTTTGTTGTTGTCATTATTATTATTATTATTATTATTATAATTATACGTTCCATTTGTCGTATTCTATAATCGCTTCTAGAACATCCGGCATTGTGACCTACATTCGTTGACCCAAAATTGGTTCGTGTGATTCACAATCTACGTCTCAAAATCTGACGCAATCGTTGACAAACGTAAGAACACAATTCGGGGACACAAACCACGTGTTCGGTTAAGAGAAATTCGAGATGAAAGCTTCGAGCTTGCAGGGTATGAATTTATTCTCGAGTGTCTCAGATATTCTAGATAATTGTCCTTCGCAAATGACTCATTCTTAAATATTTGGAGGCAGCTCTTTACGGAAGACGTTCGAGTGCCACATTCCCCACCAAGGCCAGTGCGATAAAAAGAAATGAAACTACCAGAAAACATCTATATTGTCTCGGCTTTATGGAACTCTTTCACTGTTCACTGAGGCTCCTTGATGGAAAGAGTTGTCTGGAACGTTTCAGATAACGACCAATTAGGAAAAGACATGCAAGCCAGGAAACTCAATTGATCGGCAGTTAAATATGCAGCTGGCCGAACGAACTAGGAAAAAATACTAAGATCGAGGGAATTGAGAAGGGTAAGAAATCGAGGACAGAATAATAAAGAAAAGATATAAAGACATTCCTTCGTACTATGTTAGTATACAGCCCTAATTATGGTATACGTGGCTAACATAACACTATATGCTTTATGGAAAACATGCATACAAGATGATATAAACGATAATATTTTGAGAGAAATTAATGTTATGACAATCGGATTTCCTCAAATCAATACATATTGATTGTGTTTCTGTATTACAGCATTCATCCCAGCAATCTGTTCATGGACGCCGAATAAATGACAAGGTCATTCTATTCCTAAATCCGCTTCTGCTTTTGTGACGAAAGGAAGTGTTAACTGCTCAGACTTTTACATGTTTTCATGTCTGGATAATGTGTGTAAGTATACGACATTTTGGGTCGATGATTCGACTTTGCCGGCCAGTTAACGGCGAGCGCCATGCCTGGTCCTAGTTTAATTTCCTCGCTTGTGGGGTAAGAGAGACATGTGACGAATATGACGTATTCCCTTAACCACAACTGGCAAACTCGGCCTGCTTGAATTTTTCTTCGTCACACAGCTACAGAAACAGAGACGATTTTAAAGCAAAGCTACAACTCTTCCAACCGACAATCGAACCCAGGATCGTACCACAAGAAGATAGTACCTACTCAAATGCCACCTTAAAGAAATATGTCGAGATAATACCTACGGAAATATCAGAAGGTCAATAGTTTTCATTAAAGACCGGACAGCTCGTACATGTATCGCCGATAATCCCTTGACTGCGAATGGTTAGATAGCCAATGACTGTAAATGCTGCACTGTAACTTAAATATTGCCCACGTCCGCTTTCCGCATCTCTGAAGGGAAAATGTTATGATTTGTTTATCTGCTGAAATCTTTCATCCACTCTTATAGTAGTTCAAAATCTGTGCATTTTTTAACATCCACATTAACAAAATTCTTATTTAATCTTATTTAATCAATAACAGTTATTTGTTTCGTTAGAGCAAGAACATACAATAATTAGATATTATACTTGAAATACAGCTCACTGAATAAAATAATGTAGGGTGTTCGATGTTTCACCGATCCAAAGCGCAAATAGTGTCATTATCTCAATACTCTTCAAACCTTGGTTCAAATATCAGCAACTCAAGTAGAATTCCGGTAGACAAAAATGTTCTAGTCAGGTATCTCGATGTTCTCTTGTTTCCCCCTTCTTGTTTCTCTTGTCACTTGTTGAACTATTTTTTATCATAATTCACCTTCAGACAGCGTCTGAACTCGACATAGCTACCTAGCTAGTGTAGAAACCCTGCCACCATGGGGACTCTAACTATAGGATAGAGGCACAGCTGTGACATCAGATGATTCTCTGAGTCATCTTTGCCAGTCCACCGGCCTTGATCGTTCGAGTGAAATATACTAGGCCGGTATACTGACAGCTACTTCAGGAAAAGCCAGAGGCCCGGTTCCCAACCCAAGCAACCTATCCCGCCTGGAAGACATAGCAACTACATCGACTAGCGACTGGAAGCAACCTACGCGGTACGCTAATAGCTGTAACCAGACCTCGTCATAGTGTGCTAGTCGCTCCCATTCATCTGTGTTACAACATTAAGGATGGGCCATCGCGGAGCAATAGGTGGTTCAATTGGATATTAGTGCGGGTAAGGCACTGAGTTCGAACTCGAAACCAAAACGGTGCCGAATAGATTTTATGAATTTTATCGTTGAAGCTAGCAAGACGCTTGAAAACCATTCAATGGAACAAAATGGTTATTAACTGTGTTTATTGTGGTAAAAAGTATGCTGAGAGTGGAGATGTAACATTTCAGAAGTAAATAAAAGGAATATAGAGAAAGTTGATTTATTATTCTTCTGTAATAACTCGTTCTTAAATATTATTACGTCTAAAATTGCTTTTATCTTAATTGGATGCATTCTATGATGATTGAATCATTGATCGACGCTTTGATAAAATGCTTTACCTTTTCTTACGTGATGACCTAATGATGCTTTTTTTGCACCAGATAAGTAGATTGGTTGGACATTGCGGCGGCGATGGTGTAGCGGTTAGCGTATCGGACTGCTATACCCAAGTTCGCGGGTTCAAACCCGATCGAAGCCGTGGATTTTTAAGGGCGAAAAAATCCTTCGAACGCCTTCCTTCGGAGGGGAAGTAAAGCCGGCTGTCCCATGTTAGTAGATTTACTGCATGTAAAAGATCCTCAAGCCTAAATGATGCTTCTGAGCTAAATTCAAATCGCCTGTTTCATCGCCCAAGTAATACCTTCTTTCTCTTGTTGAAAGGAGCGTAACGGAATTTGCGTGGTCAGACGGAAGAGCAGGCCTCATGGCCTGAGTCTCGCCACGTAAAATAAGGCAAATTCAATTCAATTGCTACAGGATGCGAAATCCAGAGACAGACTGACGTGATCTGTTGATTTTGTGCTTTTTTTTTGATAAATTGGTAGACGATACCGGAACAGTGCCTTAAATGTTAGACTCCGGAGCCTCCGCAATTATTTTTCCTTATTCTGTTCCATTTTAATCCTTGAAGCGTCCTGATGGACAAATCACTCTTCTTCATATATATCCCACATCCAAGATCTTGAAATATTCAGAAAGTATCGACAGAACCTGTTTGTACTCTGAAATTGGGTTGTAGTGTCATCAACAGCCAATAACAGATTTGAACAATTTGATATTACTGTTAGAACTGCGGAGGTTGTTAGAAAGCCCTGTTGTATCGTAAAGTTTGCTGTAGCTCGTTAGTGTCATCATACAACGTGATGACATGTAGTTTATAAATATTGGAACCCTCAATACGTAATATCTGCACAGATATTACAAGATCGATTAATTGAGCATCGCTTTAGTGGCTCAATATTAAAATTGAGTTTTATTAAGGGGTTTGTAAAGTCTTTGGCGTCCTCGTCCGGTTGTTCAGGCATGAGAAAGTAATGTCAACGTCTATGTATCAGTTATTGCCACTTTTCCTACCTGCTGCTAGGCGAACCGAACAAAGAACCTCTTTTTTAGGGTACGTCCCCCTACTTTGTAGAAATTGTGATGGCATCCGCCGAAGACACCATCTATTTAGTTCTCTACTAGAGGTAACGAGTCCTCAATCTCAAATATCTTCCGGATTTTAGAGAGAAACTGTATTACAGCATACGATTTGAGAGAAGAAGAGCGTGTTTTTATCTTGGACATGACCCCTATTACGTTACATTTTGAGATTTTTTTAACTCAAATTATGAATGTAAATTTTATCCTCTTATTCTCAATTTAATATGTGTAGACTATTCTTCCATATCATTATATTTAAAATGTTTTGTGTTAATGCTATTGTTGTTATGTTTTGGATTTCCTCAGAGCTTAGAGCTGACGAAAGTTACAACATGTTGGCCGAAACGTCCGTCACCATGAAAGAGATGCGGCTCATCCTTGATAACCTAGACAATAGAAACTCCGGCCGTGGAAGCCTACGCAATCATAATGTTTAAAATACTTGTTTTAATAATATGATATGGGTAGATATGACAATTGGAGCTGATGATGGTCACAGCTTCTAGAGTACTCTACCCATTGATGGCGCCGACCAACCGTGTGTGACCTCGACCGAGCTCGAAGGTCTGCTGAACTCTCTATCACTCTCTCTCCCTCCCAGCCTCTCTCTCTCTCTCTCTCTCTCTCTCTCTCCCTCTTTCTCTGCACCAGCTCGAGAGAAAGGAGGAAGCACATTTTCTGCGAGGAGGTCAGTAATCTGCGCGTCTTCTACTCCTTCTCAAGCTTTCCCGGCCGCAGCCCATTACATCCTAGATATTACCTGGTTCTTACGCTCCCCGCCGAGACTGTGGCACTGCTATTAATCGCGTAATTGGCGCCAGCCCCGTCGACGGGATGGTTCTCCCACGTAATGGTTGTCGTAACGATGTAATGGTTGGTGCGACCGCGTTGGTTGGTGCCCCGTTCATCAACGCACTTCCGCGCCTCGTCTTCTCGCGATTTTCTGGAGCGATCGCAAGGTTGGCGGCCATTAACTCAGTTATAAATGGGAGCGCAAAAAAGGGACGGTGTATTTTGCCCGGAAGAGAATAGAACGCTTTCTTCTGGAAGCTGGGGCACCGAGGCAGGCTGTAGGCTTGCGTTCGATGTAGGAAGCCCTACTTTGCTGTCCTTTCGTTGCGAACGGAGCGCGAGACTCCGACAGCCTGGAACTGCCAGTGAAACATTTTAAACCGGAAGATGTCTCTCTCTCCCTCGGCGCTGCTGCTTGGATTCGGTCCTGGTGTGACATCTCAGTTCAAGTGACGCGTGGGGTTGTAGTCCGACGGTCCACTATCCAGCTGGGGGTCAGGCTTCTATTACCGAACGCTCCGTCTGGAATTTGTGGTGGACAAATTGATTCGCTTGATTGATTAGTGATTACGGGCGCGTCAACTTCTAAGATTAGTGCATTAAAACATGCACTACTCTTAGTTCTGTAAGAGTAGTGCATGTTTTATCGCGGGAGGCGGTGGTGATCTTCTTCCGTTCTGTAGCGAGATCCTGTTCCGGCTTTCCCAGAGTCTAGCGGGGTTTCCCCAACAAGGTATCTCTCACTAACGGGATACCACCCCAGCTTACACAGCCCCTCCGCTCCTAACTGGTCTCTCGGCATATGTGATGGTAGAGTACATGCAAGTGTAAGTGTGGGTAAGTAAGGGGCGAGGATAGGATAAGGAAGAGGAAGGGAAGATTGCGCGGTTTGTGAGGGTACTGCTCCGGCATTCGCCTAGTGTTGATCGGAAAAAACATGGAAAACTGTTGATTGGAGAAACAATGGACCTCTAGGATTCTCCTTGTGGCAGCGCCAGAACTTAATGTAGCTGCATAACTAGTGTCGAAAATCCTGCCTCCGTCGGGAGTGGAACTCTAAGACCTCCGGGTCTGAGGCACTGCAGTGGCATCAATTGATGCCCTGAGCCACGTAAGCTGGTGGTGGGCAAAGGTGGTTTGCAGCAGGTTTTGTCGGGGTCTTCTCGGTTCCCCTGCTTATCATTCCACCACTGATCCATAAGTCCGGTTTCCCATCATGATCACCTATTCATCCACTCGTCCACCCATTCCAGGTTTGGCCGTAAGGCGTAAGCCCTGCCGTTGTAATAGAGAATGCCACCGCAGTCTCTCGGTTCTGCTGCAGTATTCCGAGAGCTTTGGGCTTGGACCAGGAGAGGTTAGAGGAGATACCCCTTTTTCAAGGGAGACGAAGTGCCAATTGAATTGCTGGGGTTTGTTGCCATCTCATCCTATCCCTAAAACGTGTGAAGTATCTTGCTGGGAATTATAAATCCAGTCATTTCAGGTTATATTGAACTTCTGGAGACTAACTTGTTTGGTTCCCTTTATCCGAGGTTCACTATATCCCATGATGTCAAAATTAAGTGGAATTTCTTCGCAATAATTTATTTCATTGCTAAACAGAAAAATTCGTTAACAGCGTGAATTGAAAATTTTAATATATATATTTGTATGTAAAATCAATTATTTATAATTCTTTGCTTTGTACATTTTTGATAAGATCCTTCTTCAGATTTGGTGCTCTTCATCCTTCATTCTGCATTGTCCTCTGCCTCTAAGTATCGTAATGCAGTCTTGGCAACTTCCAATGCCTCTTGCACTGTTAGAACACCATCCCACTCTTCAAAGACACTTTCAATCGCCTGATAAGATACGAGATCCAATTAATTTTCAGGATTTATTTCCTAGGTTCACTGCAGTTGAGATTCAGATTCACTATAACCGAATCTTCTTATGCTTATTTGTAATGTAAGTGAAACGGCACCAGTGACTTAGGTTCACCATAACCGAGGGTTAACTACATCCGAGTTCATTATAATCCGAGAAAACAGTAGGTTGAGACACCGGGAGTGACCACTTCAAACGCACAATTTCAAAAATAAGAACTTTCCCATTTGCTGCAAATTTGCAGAAGGCGGAACTTGTCCCTTCTGGTAGTAAGGTGTGGAATGAAAGCTAGTAGCACATCAGTTTCGTGAATGAAGTTTTGTACCAAAGACCACGAATTTTGAGAACATTACGAAATTGTTATCTGTGGCCACTCCTAATGCATTTACTTTATTATCTCGTCAGTTTTTTCTTCGAGGGAAATTACTTTCAAATCAAAACGGGTACACTTCTCATTATTAAGGAAGTTAAATCAGTGAACCTGTTTGGGCGGTGCCGTAAAAATTAAAGGGTGAGGTAAAGTTTGGAGAAATAAACTCAATATTACTACCCACTTTGGTAATTTTTCAAATAATAAAGAAATGTACCGCAGGGCAAACAATGTTCCTGGAGATTTTTAAGTATTTTTTTTGTCAAAGAAACGAAACTTCGTGATAAGTCGAGAATCATTTCTGAAATCCAAAAGTAAAAATGTACGGATTTTTAGGTTGATGAGATGTTAAAAAGAAATCGTTAAATGAATACTTTCAGTTTTCGACATTTAGATACGAATGTTATCGTAATATATCTTAATTATACATTTTATATTATACTCGTTTTATTTAACATTTTTTCCGGATTTGACCAAGGAATCTTTTGCATTGCCGAGTTTATCGTCGCTGTCATAATGTTTGAATCCCTCAACGAATAGTGACTTAAGATGGACCGAACAATTTTCTTTAGTTTGGGAGCAATTCAGGTTGTATGCACAATATTTACTTAAAAATCGGTACGGCGGACTCTGACAAGTCAGGTATTGAAGAATCCAAAGCATATTGGTTTCAAATAAATAATGTTTTCTCTTGTGTAACTAACAAAAGGGGTGCTATGAATGATCTATTGAAGCACATGTTAATTAACGAAACTTAAAAAAATATCCGCACGAAGCAACAAAAACAAATTTTAGGGCTTGGTCGAGAATAAACATCTTTTAGTGTAGAGTTTAAATCAGTTTAGTGTAGAGTTTAGTGTAGAGTAGAATCAACAATGTAATTTAAGTTTTGTGACATTTTTGAAATACCGATGAGAATTAAAAATCCAAAATTTATGCGTTCTAGAAGCCTCTCCCACTTGCCGAACGAGTCAATTCTTACCAATGCGGTGAAGCAGTCTCTTAGTTAAAGGGGCGAAGGGTACCGTTGTGTGTATCGTGAATGAGGAGTCAAGAATGTGAACGCGTTTCCGGAAACGCGTCTTATCAAAGAATTTCTCACAAGTTGTTACGGTTCCTCTTCACCAGCACTGATGTCATTTTCAATGAATGCTTTCAGAAAGGGCCTACACTAGTTTCGTGCATGAATGTCACAAATTACTGCAAAATGCAGAGAAGCATACCTGCAAACGAGAGAATCGGTGAACCGAGCAAAGTTAACGCGTATTATGATGACAAAAATAATTTTTTCGCGGTTATTGAAACATTTAATAAATGAGTAACGTTATAATTTGGCAAAAAGTTATTGGTAAATAAATATTATTTACAGTAAATAACATAAAATGAAATGTTATTGATGAAAATTGTTTAGTCTTGATTAAAAGTTAAATTTGTCTTTTATAGAAAGGTCATTCTTCATGTTTCTCTAGACCCACTTGTTGAAAATATGTAGATTAACCATTAAATTAAATGCACTGAAATTTCTTTTATCCCCACATGAACGAGATCAAAATGCACTCTGCTACTTTGAATCCTTAGTGATAATTAAAATAATTTTAAACGTTTTAAACATGGGAAACTATTGAGTTTTCACATGTAATTTTGTGTTAGTTCTTATATTCGTATTATCTAATAAATATAATACTTTTTGCAGAAAAAGTAGGTTGCAAATTTGCTTTTTAGAAGTACGTTTTAGATGTACTTTGCAGAAGTACTTTTTAGAAATATTATTTGTTTTTTTGTTTATTTGTTTTTGTACTGTTATTTTACACAGATTTGTGAAGTTAAATGAGTCTTAATAAAGTTGAAATAAATTGAATTCAGCTTTAGAAATTATTAGTAGAAGAGTCATCAGAAATTCCTATGTGATGAGAGACCAACAGTGAATCAATACTCGTCCACATGAGCATTTGGCCTAAAGTAATAATACTTGTGGTGATCAAGGATGATTCTGGATTAGACTCACAGTTCAAGTTTAAAATTTTTTACTTCTACAAACATATTATTACTTATGAGCTGACTACTTCACATAATCGAAATTCAGGTGCAATATTGCATTGAAAAGAGAGAATCGTCGTTTATAATACTAAAACACTTTCAAAATTTCATTGATTATAACTGTTATTAGTGAAATCTGTTTAACGCCGTTTCTTTAATTAAAAAAAAAGTTTTTAATGAACAACTAATAACTTATTTCTGTAATGTTTAATAATCCTCTAACATCTTCCACGTGACAATGTACATTCCTAAATTTCACGCCAAAAGTGTTTCGCCTCATTCTTACCTTGCTTTGAACTGCTCTCTTCCTCTGACGCAGTGGAAGTTGCAAACCGGATACACCGAAGTCGTGGCGGTGGAGTTGACCGCCAGCTCCTCGAGGGAGGTCGGTCGCCTCACGTGCGAGCCCAACATTGCCCACTTGCACTTCCGCGCCCGCCGGAGAGCACCACCGCGCACAGTGAAAGTGCAGCTACTGAGCGCACCGGCGCCTCCATCGGCGACTGTGCAAGGTAACTGTTAATCGTAACACCTGGGCAGTTCCCGAATGTCCAGGAAACTTCCTGCATTGACGCGGCCGAGCGGGACGAAATCCACGATTCCAAGGGAATTGCTTGGAAAATAGAGGTAGAGCGAATTCTGGATTTCATCACAGTAGAATTCTACAAATTCGTCAATGTTTGAGAGTTTGAATCGTTGAACGTTGGCGGATTCTAAATTTTCTACATTTGAAATCCTGGAATTTTCTCGAATCTTTCTGTTTTCTCGAATACGAATCCTAAATGATACTCGAATATCATTTCATTGTATCGCGAGTTGAGATCACTGATCTTTCAAGAATCCTGTTTTAAAAACTTAAAATCCTACAAGGTTCTCAGATTCATTTTTTATACTTTATGTCCACAAAGATTATCGAATCCTGAATTTAGTTCTGTTTGATTCCAACATTTTCTTGAATTCGAATATTGAAAGGTTATGGAAGGCTACATTTTTGTGTTGAAATACTGAATGTTTCCTGAAGTTTCTGTCAGTTAAAATCCTTTATTGTTCACGAAACTAAATTTTCTCGAGTTTGAATTTTAAGTTGTTGTATTCTAAATTTTGTCCTGTTCGATTCATAAACTTTTTGAAGTTCGAAATTGAAAAGGTTCTTTAATCCTGAGATTACATCTCTTATTGGTATTTAAAAAATTCTAAAATCCTTCAAATTTCTCTAATAGTCAATATTACATAAACAAGAAAATAAAAAAATAGTTAAAAGAACATAAATATCGAAACATTATTTTCAATAGAAATATCGAATAAATAACAGTTTATTTGCGATTATGTCAAAAAAAATTTTGGCGAGTGATATATACTTTCTTGAATTTTCGTAAATATACACGTTGTCAGTGGAATGAAAATGTTCCACGTCCTATTGAAATCAATATTACTGTTATAAAACAAAGCACTGATAGATAAAAATTTTAAGCTTGAACAATAGCGGTCATGCGTATGTTTTAAACATTTCAATACAGAATATGTGCATTATTAGGTCCTTTCAAAACTCCTTCCTTGAATAAATCAATTGGCGTGGGAATCTTCAATTCTTATCTTTGTTAGTATCGACCTCATTAATTTTAAGTAGTAAGACTACATATTTCCCACGTTGAATATGGAACACTTGGTCATTAAATTACCGAAATTCGTCGAGTAATGTATGAAACCAGGAAGAAAACCCAAGATTTCACTGAGAAAATACAATCATCCTTTATTTGCACAATCTTTCTTACCTTGTTGGCGTGGGATTTTAGGTCACAGCATGACATAGCCACAGAATGTTCTTATTGAACTGTGATTTTTAATCCACTACATGCCCTCCAATTTTTATGGGAAGAAATGTGTGTCAAAGAGAATATTTCTGGGACCGGAAATCATAGGCCTGTGGCTCTTCGGGAAGAAGTTGGAAATGGCTTTCTAGTGTAAAGTTGGAAACTGATTTCATAGATTATATTACACTCTCCCTGTCAATTTTTCTTGTAAATTCAACCATTCAATCGTCATTTTGGCACTCCTCTTAATGCCCCCGCAGGAGGGATCATGATGTAGTTAGTCGTGGTCTCTGGTGGAGAGTCGTAGACGACCACCCGGACGCTGAGTCTCACGGCGCCGCTCACGTCGTTAGCCTGAAGGTTCAGTCAGTGAGAAGGCCATGCTACGCTCCTGGTAGCTGGGTTCGCCCGGCTACCCACCAGTTATGCCTATGTCGCGTCGATCTTTGGTTAGGATTGGGCGAAGGATGCTTTTCGGAGTACTCCGGATCCCACTTTAAAGTCCGGCGGGAAACTAGATACCCCCCGTCAGGTTGCCCAGGTTCCGGCGTTGCCCACGTCGATAGCTGGCGGTAAGCAATGGGGAGACAGGTTGGGGGCTCCGAGCAGCCTGGACCTTAGTTCAGGTGGCCCCCAGTTGGGCTGTCGGATTCGTCGTGGCAGTGGCCCGATACTCTGGGCAAAGGGAAGGGAACAGGTTCCCGACGCATTGTTTTGACTCCGATTCTAGCCTGGATAGCTAGTAGCTCTGATCTGGCAGGGCGGCCCGATCCAGGCATTGTATGGGGAGGTTACCGTGAGGGTCAAGTGCGTTCTGGGGGACCCAAATACCAGCCCGAAGGCGTATTTGTGCGCCTGCGGGGGGTTGAGGGTAATAGGATAGCGCCTAGATGTCCACCTCGGGGTTTATCTCCCCTGGTAAAGCACAAGTGTGTGATAAGCATACGGTAGACAAATACACACTCCTCTTAACGCAATCATTGTCGTTCTAAACTTGAGTTCTAGGCGTTATCTCCATGGTAACTGGGGTTTGTGACGTAATGATCTCTGTGTGGTATCGCGCTACCTTGCTTCTTTGCTGCCTCGTTGCCTCGCCAGCAGGCACATCAGTCAGGTCGCGCAGCGCAAGCAAATTCAGTTAGAAATTTGTTTTGAACTCTTGAAAACGTGGATAAATATCATTTCAAATAATGATTCACTTCTCTAAACTCCTGCCCTGCGGCACAAATTTTTAAATTGGGTCCATCTTCTATCTATCTAGAAATCAGTTTTGACACTTGAAATATTTATGACGCTTCCCTGATTCTTCCATATTACTTTCACAATAACAGTAGACGATAGTAAAAAAAATATGCCAAAGTTGCTTTCCTTCAATACACATTTGTAATTTAGTTTCATGCATGAAGTAAAAAAAGAAATTTACTTAATGTATACATTCTAAATTCTAAATGAAAAAATAGTAACTTATGAACCAGTTTGTAATGTTGAGGTTTAAGTACAAGTTTTGATAACGAGAAAAGTTAGGAGTGAGTTTTCATATTTATAGAATGCAATGAAGCAAAATTATAAACGAGTTTCATAGGTTTTTTTTGTATAACCGCATTAAAAGTGTATAAAAGAATCAAAGTAAATTACCTGAAACAACTTTATAACGATATCACGTGTATTTGATAGTTTTACGAAAAACTGTACAGTGGTGAGCTGCGCGATTTACCGCCATTTCCCCAAGATTCGCTCACTGTGATAGGCTGAATATGTGATGACGCAATTATTCCCGCCATAAACGGTTAATATGTCATAATCTGTACCGTAAAATGCCATTTTATGAACTATTACTCGCAACGAAAGAGACGTTTGTAATACCGGTATACAAAAACATTTATGTTGAACAGGGAAAATGAAATATTAAAAATCCGTCCTCAACTTCCGTCCCTTTCGTAATTCAAACTCCGTAGTTATAAACGTCTTCTTCACCCGCTCTATTTTGACACATCTATTTTCGCGAGCATTGTCCGTCAACGTGGTCGTCCCCACGGCGCGGCGGCCGCCGTCAGCGACGTAATCCTCCCTACCACGCGGCCGCCGTGCGTCCATTCTTCCTCGTCGCCGCGCGAGTACGCGCGTCTGCCAGGTCGCGCATGCGCCTCGGGGCCCGCCCGAGGGCGGAGCGAGGTATAAAAACCCGTCGTGGCCGGGGCCCGGGTTCGCCCCCCGGGGGGCGACGAGGGCGAAGAAGGCGCGGCGTGTCCGTTCCCGTTGGCGCAATCGCCCGCCCGCTTGCCTGCTTGCCCGCCCGCCCGCTTGCCCGCCCGCACGCTTGCCGCCTGCCCACCCGCCCGCCCGCCCACCCACTTGCCCGCTTGCCCGTTTGCCCGCCCGCCCGCTTGTCCACTTGCCCGCCCGCCTGCCCGCCCGCCCGCCTGCCCTGCTCCGCCCGCCCGCCTGCCCGCCCAAGCCCGCCGCCCGCCCGCCCGCCCGCCGCCCGCCCGCTTGCCTGCCTGCTCACTTGGTCGCCCGCTCGCCCGCCCACTTGCTCTCCACCCGCCCGCCCACTTGCTCTCCCCGCCCGCCCACTCTGCTCACCCGCCCGCCCACTTGCTCGCCTGCCCGCCCACTTGCTCACCTGCCCGCCCACTTGCTCACCCACCTTCCACCCTGCCTGCCCGCCCGCCCGCCCTCTCCTTGCTCGCCCGCTCGCCCACTTCAGTGCTCTGCCAGCCCGCCCGCCCACTTCTCTCGCCCTTCAGCCTCGCCCGCTTGCTCGCTCCGCCCGCCCGACGGCCCACTTTCTCGCCCGCCCGCTTGCTCGCACGCCCACCAGCCCGCGGGCCCCGCCCGCCCGCTTGCTCGCCCGCCCGCTTGCCCACCCGCTTGCCCACTGTTTGCTCCTCACAGCTCCGCCACAGCCACTCTGCCCGCCCTGCCCGCTTCCGCCCGCCCACCCACCCACCCACTAGCTCGGGTCCGATTTCCCGCCCGCCTCGCAAGTCAGACTTGCTCGCCACGCCCTCAGCTCACGAATGCACCCGCCTGCCCAACACTTCAGGCTCTCGCTCCGCCTCGCCCGCCCGCCCGCCCGCTCGAACGCCCGCCCGCCCGCTCGAACGCCCGCCCGCTTGAACGCCCGCCCCCTTGCGGTACCGCTGCGCCCCGGCGCGCGCGGCGCGAGGCGGCGCGGAGCTGCGCGGAGACGGTCGGATTCCGCGCCGGTACTTGACCCTGGCGCCACCGCCGCGCGCCGCCGGAGCAGCGCCGCAGTCGCCCGCGGGGCAGAGCAGAGCGCCGCACCGCACCGGCGCCCCGCCCCCACGCCTGCGGCCGCGGATGGCCGATATAAGTGCGCCGACGTTCCCATGCCCCCTCCCTCCTCGCACGACCGCTCGGCCAGCCCCTCTTCTACCATGTCCTATTTACAGACATTTGGAGCTCGCGCATTTCCTCTGACCGGGAGGTCCTAGGTTCGAGTCCTCACGGCGGCAGGTTTTTCGACACTAGCTTTTCAGCTAGGTCGAATTCACTCGCTGTCTGGAGGAGAATTCTAGCGGCCGGCTGTTCTGATCAGTAGTTTTACGTGGTTTCTCCGATCAACACCAGGCGAATGCCGGAACAGTACCCTACCAAACGGACCACGGACCGCGCGCGATCTTTCCTTCCTCTTCCTTGTCCTATCCTCTCCCCTTACACACACACACTTACAGTAACATGCACTACACTATCACATATTCCGGGAGACCGGTCGGGAGGTTAGAGCTTGTCCCGGCTGGGGCGGTGTCCCGCTGGTGGGACAGTCCTGGTTAGGGGGAAACCCCGCTAGCCGACGGTAGGTCGGTGCCGGATCTCGCCATCCAGCGGGAGAAGATCACCGCCACCTCCCGAGAAAAACATGCAATACACTAACGGGACTAATGACCGAAGCAGTTGACGCGCCCGGAACCACGAAAAAATCAATCAATCAATCAATCAAGCGTGCATTTCTCTTTGTATATTGTGTATGATTACGTTTTATATTTGTATGTTTGTATATACAATAAAGCCTCATTAACACGAATTCAAAGGGACCGAAATAATTGGAGTTCGTGTTATAAAAATTCGTGTTATAAAAATTCGTGTTATAAAAATTCGTGTTATAAAAATTCGTGTTATAAAAATTCGTGTTATAAAAATTCGTGTTATAAAAATTCGTGTTATAAAAATTCGTGTTATCTGATTATTATAAATGGCCGTATTACTGCAATCCTTTGCCGGGACCCAAGTTTTGTTCGTGTTACGGCGAAATTTCATGCTAACTAGGGTATACTGTAACTTCGGTTTTTACCTTCCTGAGACCCAGTACATTTTTCACAATATAGCGTAAATTTGTTTTAATTTTTGCAAGAAATAAATTGGTTATTATTGAAAAATAAGAAAAAATAGCATATTTTCGGCTTTATAGTACGTTCTCTTAAAAGAAAATTCGAATGTCAGATACATAAGGCAAATACACAACCGAATGGCGTAAATTCTTTAAATGATAGAACAATACTATATTACAAATTTATTAATTTATCTTTTTATCCCTCAATAAAATCCATTTTAAAACAGTGGGCGCTTACTCAACCCGCAACACACATTGCGTTACCGCCGTGCGTAACTGGAAAACGGTGCATTCTATTCTCCTCAAACATGGTCTCCATAGAGACCTGACTGATGCCTGGACGCAATTTAGAAAATAACAAATATAAATTATAACAGAAGGTTTAAAAAACTGTTTACTCACGCAAAGTACCGAGCCTTGTGTATTATGATGTATCGTATAGATCCGAGGTGACTATTGGAAGGTGGGTTTTGCTATGAATCTATTTTCACTTTCATATTTATGATTTAAAAGTGCTATCAGTTAGCAATTGCTATTCTTTTTGAGAATGGATTGGACGGCTGATCGTGAGTGTGCAGAATCTAATCATCGTAAAATTAAATTGACTAGTTGAGCAATTTATGAGCAATTTAATTGCATCATTTGTCGAGTCAATCTGCTTGTTCTGAAACTGTTACCAATATTAGAATGTTCTCCCACGCGGAGTTCCACCGCAGTCCATTATTAGACGGATTCCATGGAAAGCCGTTTTCACTTTTTAGGACAGTCGAAATAGATGCAAAATATCATCCAAATAAAACAGCAGTAATCCAAAAGTACAATTGCACATTGTCGTTCTGGTGAGTGTTTTATTTGGATGATGTTTCCCCATCCATTTTTTGTCTTAAAAATGAGGACATTTAATAAAATAGGTATTTGAACGACACAATAGAAATCGAAAAACACCCTATTTTCACTTTTACGACAATTCTTAACAGAGTTCGCACGGGTCCAGCTAGTAAACGGTAGAGATTGGCCCTGACATACAGCGTTCTTGGTAGTTCTGAAGAAATCTAGAACTGGGGTTGGCAGACGGTGCAACACGAACCAATAGATGCAAACAAAGACAATTCAGTTTGTGCGTGCGCTAGTGCGGGGAAAATATACTATTTCAAAATAGGCAACCTATATTTAAAGATCATATCAAAAACGAAGTATTGAACGAATGCAATCCAGTCACCGAAGATTTGTACATGCAACGATACTCCAAATTATTCCAAAAATTCAACTGATTCCAGCTGAGTTAATTACAATACGATACTCTTTGTTGTCAGAAAAAGTAAATTTCACTTGCAAAACATTTAAATGTACATGAAATTTCTAAAACTAGGCATTTAGAAACTTGAGCTACTTCTTTGTAGTTTTATATTAAACAAATGTATGAGTTACCGGCATTTCAGGTAGATCGTGGTGCGTTTAATTGGTTCTCGGTGACTACAACTATCAGTTATATGATACACAGTTCACAGACACACAGTTCACACTGAAGATATTCTGACAATAACTCAATCATTTCAGGAGTTAGGCTAATTTTAATAAATCTTCGATCGTATTCAGCGTTCATTGCTCTTTCGCAGCTTACCGTGGTTATAATTTTGAATAAACCTCAAGTTGATTTAGTAGATTGAATGAGCACTACATACAACATACCTAGTACTATTGAAGCACTGGGGTGTCTAGTAGGCAATATTTTCCTCACACTCAAATGCTCCACAGGTTCGCTGACATCATGGAGAAGTGAGGCAACTCCCAACGTTGTTGCAAACACCGCAGAGGCTCGTCAGCGCTCCATTGCGCGCCCGGAAGTGTGATTTAAACTCGATTTTCTCGAACACAAACCGGGAGTGGTAGCTCAGTGCATTATCTGATGTCACTGCAGCGCCTCTGACTGGGAGGTCCTAGATTCGAGTCCCGGTGGCGGCAGGATTTTCGACACTAGCTTTTCAGCTAGGTCGAATTCAGTCGCTGTCTGGAGGAGTATTCTAGCGATCGGCTACTCTGATCGGTAGTTTTCTGTGGTTTCTCCGATCAACACCAGGCGAATGCCGAAGCAGTACCCTACCAAACGGGCCACGGAACGCGCGCGATCTTTCCTTCCTCTTCCTTGTCTTATCCTCTCCCCTTTCACACACACACACACACACACACACACTTACACTAACATGCGCTACACTACCACATGTTCCGGGAGACCGGTCGGAAGCTTAGAGCTTGTCCCGGCTGGGGCGGTGCCCCGCTGGTGGGAGAGTCCTGGTTAGGGGGAAACCCCACTAGCCGATGGTAGGTCAGCGCCGGATCTCGCCATCCAGCGGGGGAAGATAACCGCAATCTCCCGAGAACAAACATGCACTACACTTATGGGACCAATGATCAAAGCAGTTGGCGCGCTCGGAAACACGAAAAAATCAATCAATCAATTGAACACGTTTTTTAATTAAAAAACTGGGTCTGCAATTCTTTACAAAATTCAACAAAGAAACTGTAGTATTTTTTGGTCAAGGTAGCTTTCGAACACTGTACGCAAAGCTTAACACAAATCACGTTCCTTGCAAGGCACAAAATTTCAAAATTTCACAACTACATTCATTATCGTACCCAACCGAAATCTCGTTACCGAGTCATATCAATCGTAAACGGTATTTCTTCCTCGGAAGTATAAACTCAACCAGTTCTTGTCCGACCTCAGGGCAAACCAGTTCGGGTGAGGTGTCCCGAAGGAGCGTTGGACCTGGGACAATGATTTTATCTCATAAAGGAGTGAAGGGAATACCGTTCGAAATGAATATGTAAATCAAAACGAGAGAAGACAATTTCTGAAAGAGATGAATAGTAGACCCCGTTGCAGGACGATGAAGCACTTACATTGGCGGAATATTGAAATTGATGACGCAGGTGTATCCAAAATGTATTGGTACAATACTTTTAACGATCCATTTTCATCACTTGTACTGGGAGATGTGGCTCAGGGCATTAGCTTAACACAAATCACGTTCCTTAACACATTGCAGTGCCTCTAACTGGGAGGTCCTAGGTTCGAGTCCCGACGGTGGCAGGATTTTCGACACTAACTTCTAGGTCACTAGGTCGAGTTTGGAGGAGAATTCTAGCAGCCGACTGTTCTGATCGGTAATTTTCCATGTTTTTTCCGATCAATACCAGGCGAATGCCGGAGAAGTACTCCAACAAACGGGCCACGGACCGCCGTGCTGTTCCCTTCCTTCTCTTTGTTCTATCCTCAGCACTTACTTACACCCTTCCACTTTACATGCACTTCACTACCTCATATGTCAGGAGACTGGACGGGAGCTTAGAGCTTCTCTCGGATGGGGCGGTGCCTCGCTGGTGGGGGATACCTTGTTGGGGAAACCCCGCTAGCTGACGGTGGGTCGGTGTGGGATCTTACCATCCAGCAGGGAATGATCACCCCCACCACTACCTCCCTACAGCACTACGTGCACTACACTTACGTGACCAATGAGCTTAAAACTTGATGTGCTCGGAATCATTAATCAGTCAATAAACACTCGTGCATGGAAAATAGTACTTACGGTACCTTCACTGTTGATTGTTTGTAAAGTGTAACTTTGCGGAAAGCGTATTGCAAAATACTTTGCCTTATGCGAAACGCAAAGAAATCCTGGCCGTATAAAACAACCGGATACTGCACTAAACAATGCACTGGGGTGACGTCGATCAACGTGGGTGCTGCCTCGCATTTTGAGAATGATCAAAAGATTATATTCTTGAAAGTTTCCACGAATTCTTGCTAAAAAAATATGCAACTAGTAGGAAAGTATCTTCAGCGTTCTCATTGCAAAATGGTAGCTTGTGTCCTCATCCGTCAATATTTATTTCGTACGCTGGAAACTCAAAAGTTAGAATTATAATTTTTATTATATAGTTTTTATTGTATCTAAAGTACACTAAAACTAGATTGCTTTTTGCTTCCGAAAAACACGATGATCATTGCTAAAGATGATAGTTTTCCACCTGATTTTTTACATTTTCTCTTCAAACGGTTTGTGTTTTAATAATAGATAAATTTCAATAGCAAATAGTTGTCTAAATCCGTTAATAATATTTACTATCTGGAACTTGCGAAAACTTCGCACTTTATAAATCATTCTTTTAAAACAAAGTGAAAATTATTTCATACTAAAATCCAGCTTTGAAAGATAAGCCCCTGAACTGTTCGTTACAGCAATGTGGGCCCGGTTTTGATATTCCAATTCCATCTAATATTGCTAAGCGTTGTGAAAAAGGGGACAGAAAATCCAACAGTCCTTTTGATTTTATAATGAAAGCGTATTTATTACTTTTTATATACTTTTTATATATTTTACTTTATATGACGATTTTCTGCACTTTCGTGAACCTCATGCACTTAAATAAACAAAATCTTCTAAAATGCAGTAGATACTTTAAAATGATGTCATTTTGTAGCATGCTTAAGAAATAAAATTCACGCCCGCCAACCTCCATTTTATTTTCCTACTTAAACCTCATCATTTCCCTATCTTCTCCAGTCGCCAGCTGTCCCCCAAAACTTGTCTCCACCGAAATCACCTGTACGAAGATTAAATTTGTTAATATTATTTATAAGACTGCCATTTTTATATTTTTGTAAATCTTGAAGGTCTTTCTGAATTTTTAGGTAGACGTTTATTTAAAAAAAATTGTTATAACTTTTATACATTTATTTAGACCAACGTTTCGAAGGTTATTGGCCTTCTTCTTCAGGGTCTAATGAAATTAAATATACATAACAAAAAAAGTTGGAATAATAATATTCATTATGACCTTCGAAATGTTGGTCTAAATAAATGTAAAAAAATTATAATAAAAACTTAGCCTATAAAGTCCAAAAGACCTTCAAGATTTACAAAAAAGGAAATCAGCTGTCCCCACCAAATTTGTGTCCTTCGGAACTCACAATAACTGGTCTTAAGGACCTAGGACGCAACGTTTCCACGCTCTGCGCGATTATAATGTGTATTGCAGTAAACTGTTTTTATAATCATAATCTGCATTATTTTTTTGTCTTAAATCTGATGGACGCAGGAATGGGGAGTAAATTCCCCACCCAGAAGTAGAGCACCCTTACAGGGTTTTGTCGATGGTTTCTTATAAATTTTCGAAAACTATCATCTATAGTTGGCGTATTATCTAGATATGGGAAGAGTTTGAGAGAGTATTGTGTATGTCTATTTTTATTTAATGTTAATCCTTCTATCAGTGAGAATTTGTGCACAAATCTGTCAAAAAATTAGGTCAGGTCTGAAGCGAAAAGAATATTCAGTAATGGTCCAGGCAGAAATATTTTTTCACTCATGCGACTTATCTCCATGCTGATGTTGATTAATCGAAACTGCTTTAGGTACAGTTATTCTTAATTGGAAGACTACGAATTCTGTAACAAAATTTCTCTGTTTTAATACTTCTCTGAGCGACCTATTGAGGTAATTATAATCACTTCGTGCAATTTGATTCCACGCGTGTTTTAGACAAGTATCGCCTTTTTGGAAAGAGAAAATTAATTCTTGTTCATTATCCAGATATTGCGTAGTCATGTGATTACATGCTACAGTAATTGCTCGAAACTAGGTCTTCTAATTGACCGCTCAGCTGAAACAAATGATGTTGTGGGCAAAAATAATTAAAACACGTATTGTTTCAATCACTTATATGATTCGATTATAAGTATTTTGAATGCGGATGTAATTTAACTTTATTCATTCTGGGTCAGTTTCTCTTTCAGAAATAGCTGCTTTTCGAATTGCGTTCATTAACATTCTATGATTACAAGAAATAATGACCGCTTTCAAGCAATACAACATCATAACATTAATTTCTTGGCGTTTGCGGAACTGACACTATTGGAAGTAGAGTAATTCCTAAATAAAAGTGTGACAAGGGAATGGTCAGAGCGTGGACGTATCAAAACATGCCCTGGTGTTTTGTAGCTGAATGTATATGTGAAGGATAATAATAATAATAATAATAATAATAATAATAATAATAATAATAATAATAATAATAATAATAAATATCATCATCATCATCATCATCATCATCATCATAAGCCAATGAAATACCATACAGGGCAAAGACCTCTCCAAGAAGGAGGATAGATCATTAATTTGAAGGCTCACAATTGATCTACATGATTGTGGGATTATTAGATTAACACGATTAAGTTAACACATTTTCACACAATTTAAAGTTCATATTAATGTTCTTTTCTTGGTTCGTAATTCTTCCATTCTTTTCGGTTTGGTGCAGTTCGGATCCACAGAGCGCCCTCTTTCTTCATTTCTTTTGACCATCTTCTTCTAGGTCTTCCTGCCTGCCGTTTGCGATCCTCGGATCCCAGACCTTTGTAATGTGAGCCCAGCGGTCATGTCTCATCCTTGCTACATGCCCTACCCATCCCCACTTCAGTATTTGGGCACAGTGTACTGCATCTTTTATTTCAGTTTTTCTTCTCATTTCCATGCTTTGAAGTGAAGGATAGTGCATGAACAATATTTCAGTTGCTCATATGCACTGGAAGAAAAGAAAAGGAGGGGAAAAACAATATTAAGAACTTTTCAAATAAAATAATATAATAAATATTATTAAAACCACAACGTCTAAAGTGGCATAATGTACTAGTTTTTAGTTAGATATAAGTAGACATCGGATGTTTAGGCACTAAAAAATCGTCTTTTAGGCGCCTAAAAAGGCGCTGAAAATGTCAAGAATAAGGAGAAAAAAGGCACTGTCATAACTTACGTACACAATAAAATGGAAAAATTGTATTTTTTGTCTATATTATTTTGTAAACTTAAATGAACAAAACCAGTTCGTATATTTTAATGTAAAACTAGATTTATACATTTACAACTCTTCTACATTTTATTCTTAATAGTTTCCATCAACCAGTAATATTTACATATTACCAGTAACTTTTCAAGGATCACAATTTCAAATTTGCGACGACTGGGAGACAAAATCAGTTTAAATGCGGAGAAGGATATCTCAACGATGTGACTGGCATATATTTTAGCAATCCAACACTATCCCCTTCTGAAACCTTGGAATTTATCTTTATTTCCACTAAAAATTTCGGTTCTCTCGGTGTATCGTCCATGTTCTTAGATCATGACTGGTATTTATGAAATAGGGAAATGGAGAAAAATCAGTTGGTATACTTTCGGGAATTCACTCGTAATTTTAAATTTCAAGACGTGAATCGAAGATTTCATAATGAATGGTCACGTTGGACCATCACCGATTTTCCGATATATTAGCATTGTATATACACATAATAAATAAAAGGCAAAAAAGTCCTAAGAAAGGCATTTATGCAAAAAATAGGCATTTATGCTAAAATAAGCAAAAATAAGCATTATAAAACTTCGTCATATGTCATCATTTGTCATGATTCGTGGACATATATTATCAGCCTTTGAATAAGTTCTCTAGAAAAAAATAGGCATTTTCCTAAACATCCGATGTCTAGATATAAGTTAGTTTTTTAAGTCATAGCCGTCCCTAAGCTCCATAAGGTTAACAGCTGGAGCATTAATTGCATTAATTGTATTCCGAGTAGTATCTGAATAAATTTCCGCTTCTCCAGGGCAACTGGAGAGGGAAAATAAAAAAAACACTCTGAGGGTAACGCTTTTTGAATTCCTCGCAGTAATACTACAAAAAATGGGTTCGTCCAGGCTGGCGTGGAGTGTTGTGTGCACGAGGAGCTCCGATGAGTTCGTGAACATTTTAGTGGTTCTCTACCACTGTAGGGCAGAGGGTGTATCTACCAGGGCACGGCAGATGCCGAGTTGCGAGTAGGCCGAGTTGTCTATTCGCTTGCACCGCCGCAAGGCGCGATTAGAGAGGAGGGGGGCTGAAGGTAGGTAGTTCCGACAAACACCTCAGAGTGAGGACCTGTGTTTTGTAAATAATTATGTAAATAAACTGTATATAGCTCACTTATGTCTGTCCTCTTGGCGTATATCTCTACCCACGACGTCACAATATATACAGTGAAGGAGCGAGAGTGAATTGGAAGATAGTGGAAATCGGAGATCACCGAGAAAACCTGCCACGAACCTACTTTGTCCACCACCAATTCTGCATGGATCGACTGGGATTTGAGGCCAGGTATCTAACAGTGGAAGGGGAGAGGTCTGGCCACTTCACCACGGGTTGTCTCATGAACGGGCTGGGAGCGTGGCATTCCCATATTTTCGTTCCATTCCAGAATAATCCGGCTGGTGGCGGAAGTGCTTGTAGCAGCGGCCCAGTACGCGGAGAGTGCAAGTTCGAGTGACGGGGTAGGACGAAGGTGGTTTTACGATTGGTTGTGGCTGGTTGGCTTCTCACTCCGCTTCCCATTTGAACCCACATTACATTTATAATAACGGATTTTTCATCCGGCGTGCATCCTGTGTATTCATATCTGTGATTATCTGTTCAGGGGTACGTAAAGGAAGATCAGCTTTACAGGAAAGGGCAGGTTACAAAGGCTTAAACCTCCACTCTTGCCTAAGCCCGATAATTGTTTCGCTTTCATAGTCATATTCACCATAAACATCATTATTATCATTGCAGAAAACAAAAGTAAATAAAAATAGTACGTCTTAAATTCCCTCGTATTATGAAATTGAAATAAACTGTGCCTCTCCATTCTTTATTGAAATTGAAACCTTTCATTAATGAAATTGATCCCGATACTTACACTAGATGGTATTGTAATAAGGTGCTTGAATTTTCGACTGGTTTGCCGAGAACTATTACGTCATTTAACACATACGTATCTTACCGACTTAATAATCACATAAGTGCGTGGATGAAATAATGCCGAATGAGACAGTTTAGTCAGTATTACGCCATCGTTAAGAAATTAACCAATTCCCGCGAAGTCACTTACATAAAAGAATGTTCCTGAAAGTGAATTCTAAAAACTGTTATCTATTTTTTAGTTCTGAAGATTACATATGTACACAAGCGCTGGTATAGCATGAAGAGGATCAGAGAATGCGTTGAGTAAATGTTTGATAACCATAAATGCCACTGTTCAAATCTTAACTACAGAGCAACCGAAAATTCTTCACAGGCTCAGTTTTGCCCCGGAAGTGTTAACTGAACTCGTAAATGTTTGCGTGCTACACTTCTCACATAATATTAATTCATGTTTATATAATGCACTACTCACTGGATTGATGCGAAAACTCCATGCTGTGTAAACCTTGTTTTGAAAAAGCTACCTAATTAAAGTAAATCCAACTTCGACCGGCCAGGCCTTGAATTGTGCGTTCCAGGATTATAGGCCCTCTTCTGTGCGATAAATCATTCTAATTACGCGTGGTCTGGTCATATAATTCGCATGCGTCTTAGACATTAATTATTGTCATGGTTTCTATAATCTATTATTTAATATATATCCTATATTGTTACTTTACTTTCGCTTTCTTCTAACGTTAATTTTTTTTAATAGACCTTGTGGCATTGCCATAATTCCCCAAAAATATTCCTAAATATTTGCACTGTTCGTAATATCCTTTTAAATACTAGTTTCCTTTATTTCAATAAAAATTAGCAGTTTTTGTTCGTCACATTTCGACAACATGTCTTCTTTTAATATGGAAATGTTTTTCTACCATTACGAACTTTATTTAATTTTAAACGATGTGATTTTACGACATGTTATCTTTATTAGAATATGCCCTATTTTTATTTGTTGATATTCCCACAGTCCATTTTGAGCCACGCTCTTGAGAATGCTATTAAGTTAACGAAAATAAAATTCCACTTATGCACTTTCAATTGTTCATCCATGTTTACATAAGAAAATCAAGCGTCCTTTTTCAAATTAATGTCTAAATATTGGGCGCGTCTGAATAGACCATCACATTATATTATCAACATTTTCATCCAAATTTATATTCGTTTGAATCTTCAAGCATGAAAATTACTCGAGATCAAATAAAATACAAACTGCAACATCGACTAGACACGACCATGAGAAAAATGTAGTGCCATCTGTAGCTACTGATGTGAGAGTATTTGGTGTTTCTATTGAAAACAAAGCGCGATGGCTACACATACCTAAGCAGTTCCAGGTTCCTCATGCCTGGAAGTTGGACTAGGTGCAGGCCGCTACCTGTAAATGAGACAACGATCAGAAAACTTCGAGGATAATCAGACAACATCTGAGCATCAGTCATGTTATAGATGCATTTTTACGAGTAGGGTCAGCCAGGTTAAGAATTTTCTAATAAGTCGTCAACTTTCTTACATTACAATACCAAAAAATAGTATGTACCTGTAAGGAAAAAAATATTGATAGCGAATCAAACCTAAACAATTCCTGAGAGAAACAGTGAACGGATCCCACCACTTGTGAACGAATCTGTTAATGCGAATTGACAGATTTTGGACACCAACATCCTGCATGAGCCTTGAAATTATGCACAGAAAATGAAAAGTAATCTAAGGCGTTCGAGAACTACTGTCAGGAGCTAGTTTGTTGACTGGTTCTCACTATCGTTAACGTCCCGTCAGGTACGTAGTATTAGAAGAAGAATATGTTATCTGATTCAGTAGCAACACCATACGTACACATTGAGACAGAGTCAGTACTGGAGCAACAATGATTGTACAAGTTTTGAATTTTAACGCCCACCGTCTGAGGTGGATCAGGGGATCAACTCTTAAATGTATATATTATTGATTTTTTGATGATTATGGTGAATTAATATATTTGAATAACGAATAATATGTATTTGAATTCATCTAAATACATTAATTTTTTGTCTCTACAAATGAAAAACATAATCTACTTTATTACATCAATATTTCTATTTAATAAATAGAGCCTAAACCTATTACATTTTTATGTAAAATTCCGATGTATATTATATAGAAATATGTCTTAAAATGTATAAATACCGAAACCTAAAATTCTACTTCAAATGTTTAGAAAAAGTACTTTAAATGTTCAGTTTTCCAGTGAATAGTCCGGGATTGTTTTGTACTCGCAGAAAATAACTCAAAATTTAACATTTGTGTTAAATTACATCGTATATTGAACAAAATGATCATCTGGAACAATACCAATGATTTTTAGCTCCCCCCCAACTCTCCATAAAAACAAACAAACAAACATTCGTGGGCTTATGAGTTTTTTCTCCCCTTGGTAATGCTAGGGTTAACAAAGAAGAAATCACTTCACCTCTCCCCTCACACTTCACCCCATAACACCTCACATACTGTTTTTAACTGTTTTGAGGTTAAATAAATAAACTCACTGAACGTTATTCATACCTAAAAAGTTCCTGAAGCTTCCTGTCAGAATCTAGGGGGTCGTACAAATTCTACAAGTCAGCCGATCAAGACTATCAGCAATCTCCAACGGCTGTCATGCCACGTGGCAAAACCTACTAGGTGGGGGAAACCCGCGATTCGTTTGAAGGCTCTACTTAATTCGGTGCCGTGGGAGCGCCAGCGTTGTCGGTCCTGGGGATGGAGACGCTTGCGACTTCAACCGTAGATCTCGGCGCTTCTAGACGCTCGCCAAACACACTTGATCCGCTCTCACACATCGCTGCGAACCGCGCCGCCTCGCGGGGGTCCTTCACCCCGAGATAAGAACTCTGGAGCTGCGAGAGCGCAAACGCCGTTGCCACCCACCCACCCACACACGCACGTTACGCAACAGCGGTGGCTCAGTGCATCAGCTGATGTCACTGCAGCGCCTCTGACAGGGAGGTCCTATAGAGATAAGATTTTCGACACTAGCTTTGTCAGCTTGGTCGAATTCAGACGCTGTCTGGAGGAAAATTCTAGTAACCGGCTGCTGTGATCGGTAGTTTTCCGTGGTCTCTCCGATCAACACCAGACGAATGCCGGAGCAGTACCCTAACAAACGGGCCACGGACCGCGCGCGATCTTTCCTTTCTCTTCCTGTTCCTTTCCTCACCCCTTACACACACGCACCTACACTAATATGCAATACACTACCACACATGCCAGGAGACTGGTCGGGGACTTAGAACTTGTCCCAGCTGGGGCGGTGCCCGGCTGGTGGGAGATACCTGATCGGGGAAAACTCTTTTAGCCGACGGTAGGTCGGCGCCAGACCTGGCTATCCAGCGGGGGAAGACCACCGCCACATTCCGAGCAATAACTTATAATAACGCACTACACTTATGGTACTAATAACCATAGTAGTTGACGCACCTGAAATCACTAACAATCAATCAATGAATCATGAGCTTCTGGAGAAGCGGAATTGGGTGGCTCCAAGCAACCTGACACTTTGTGCAGTGCTGTTGTTTGATGGGTACAGCTTTCCTGAAGAATACAATGACAAACCACAGGAGAAACAACCTCCTTCTGAAACATTTAAGAGAAAGATAGGAGAGCTGCAACTGATTTGCAAACCTGCTGTTACAACTGTCCAGGAGCTTGTGAAAACTAACTGCGCCCACCACAATTTTCCTGAGTATTTTCTACGACTGCACTCTGTCAAAGGATTTTTTTTTCCTTACCAGTGCTGCTTCGAATTAAACCTAATTTTTTCAACTCGATTGAGAGTGTCTTATTCATAAGTTTCTCAACAAAAACTTCATTTGTACACAATTTAATGATGACTTGCACTTCCAAACTCTGCCATAAGCAGGATCTCCTAATCAACAAATTGATTTCTCCGTCAACTCATTTACTTGGCATGGTACATTTACAAATTTAGTTCATTTCTGAAGTTTTGTAGCAGATGATGATGGCTGAACCATCGAAAATTGCTGATATAATATTCAATTAAGTTGGCAAAAATAAACCATTTTATTCTTCTATTTGGAATGCCAGCAGCACATCAATAAACAAGTTTTTGCGTGTCGTATAAACCGAGGTCCGAATCTTGTAAACGTGTGTTATAAACCGTATCGTATCGGACTGTTATACCCAAGTTTGCGGGTTCGAACCCGATCGAAGCCGTGGATTTTTAAGGGCGAAAAAATCCTTCGTACGCATTCCTTCGGAAGGGAAGTAAAGCCGGCTGTCCCATGTTAGTACATTTACTGCATGTAAAAGATCCTCAAGCCTAAATGATGCCTCTGAGCTAAATTCAAATCGCCTGTTTCGTCGCCCAAGTAATACCTTCTTTCTCCCATGGTTGGTGAAAGCAGCGTAGCGGAATTTGCGTGGTCAGGCGGAAGAGCAGGCCTCATGGCCTGAGTCTCGCCACGTAAAATAAGGCACATTTAATTCACGACAATACGACTTCACATTCAATTCAATTCAATACATTTTGTCCCGCATTGTTTACATTGCTTACCTTTCTCAAGGGTAAAAAGCAGATATTAAATATTTTAAAAATTTCCCACGTCAGCCATAGCACAAAAAAACCCATTGCAGTTCTATCCGAGTTGTTTAGCAAGTGTACGTAGTCGTAAAGAAAAGCACCACCGTAACCCGGTTCCGCATGTGAACTCGTTCCCCCTGGGGCTCGGGGTTCCCGGTGGCGCTGCCTGGCGGGAGGCGGCGGTCGCTCGCGGCCCACGGATGCCCCTCCCCTCCCCCTCCACGCCCCCACCCTTCTTCTGTTGGGTGGCGCGTCGCGGCGGGCGCAAGAAGCGCGGCATTCCTGGAGCGGCTACGTGCCGCGCGGCAGGCGGCGGACGGACAGCGTCGCCGGCGGCGGTGCCGCGCGCGGGATGCGAACCCGGCGCCCGAGCACACGGACGCCGCTGCCTCCGCCCTCCTCACCTACAGAGCTTCCGGGTTTATTGAGGCCTCGTGATACACCCGTTTCTCAAATAAACTCGTCGTTGCTTTCGTATTTCGAACTGTTGGAGGATCAATTTGTCGGATGGTTCGAGTTATGGGAGGGTTCGAGTTTTCGGGCATTTCGATTTATCGGGCATTTCGAATTATCGGGACCGGCAGCGGTAGCTCAGTGCTTCAACTGATGTCACTGCAGTGCCTCTGACCGGGAGGTCCTACGTTCGAGTCCTGACGGCGGCAGGATTTTCGACACTAGCTTTTCAGCTAGGTCGAATTAAGTCGCTGTCTGGAGGCCGGCTGCTCTGATCGGTAGTTTTCCGTGGTTTCTCTGATCAACACCACGCGAATGCCGGAGCAGTACCCTAAGAAACGGGCCACAAACCGAGCGCGATATTTCCTTCCTATTCCTTGTCCTATCCTCTCCCCTTACACATACTTACACTAACATGCACTATACTACCACATATTCCGGGAGACCGGTCGGGAGCTTAGAGCTTGTCCCCGCTGGTGGGAGAGTCCTGGTTAGGGGGAAACCCCGCTAGCCGACGGTAGGTCGGCGTCGCATCTCGCCACCCAGCGAGGGAAGATCACCGCCATCTCCCGAGAAAAAAAATGCACTACACTAACGGGACTAATGACCAAAGCAGTTGACGCGCCCGGAAACACGAAAAAATCAATCAATCGAATTATCGAACCTTTCGAGTTATCCAACGGTTTAATTGACTGATGGATTAGTGATTCCAGGCGCGTAAATTGGCAAGATCATTAGTACCGTAAGTGTTTTTTGTGTATGCTTTTTGCTCAGAAGGTCCTTGTGATCTTGCCCTGCTGGTCGGCGAAATCTGACGCCGATCTACCGTCGACTAGCGGGGTTTTCTCCAACCAGGTATCTCCCATCAGCGGGGCACCACCCCAGCCGGGACAAGCTCTAAGCCCCCGACCGGTCTCCCGGCATGTGTAATAGTGCAGTAAATGATAGTAAGTGTATGTAAGGGATGAGGATAGGAAAAATGGGAAGGAAAAACCGCGCGCGGTCTGTGACCCGTTTGGTAGGATTCAGCTCCGGCATTCTCCTGGTATTGATCGGAGAAACCACGAGGAACTACCGATCTGAGCAGGCGGACACTAGAATTCGCCTCCAGACAGCGGCTGAACTCGACCTAGCTATCGGTAATCTTGCCACCGTCGAGATTGAAATCCTCGGACTCCCGATCTAAGGCACTGCAGAAGCATCAGTCGAGCAGCGTCCCAAGCTACATCGCCGGTATCGGATAATTCGAATTATCGGATGGTTCGAGTTATCGTACGATGCGAGTTATCGTACGATGCGAGTGATCGTACGATGCGAGTGATCGTACGATGCGAGTGATCGTACGATGCGAGTGATCGTACGATGCGAGTGATCGTACGATGCGAGTGATCGTACGATGCGAGTGATCGTACGGTGCGAGTGATCGTACGGTGCGAGTGATCGTACGGTGCGAGTGATCGTACGGTGCGAGTGATCGTACGATGCGAGTGATCGTACGATGCGAGTGATCGTACGATGCGAGTGATCGTACGATGCGAGTGATCGTACGATGCGAGTGATCGTACGATGCGAGTGATCGTACGATGCGAGTGGTCGTACGATTTGGGTTATCATATTACAAATCAATGACGTTGATTCCTTTGTCAGTCAGTGCTAATCATTCTAAACTTCAATTATCATATATTACAGTAGGATTATTGGAAGTAAAGAATTCTTACACTACACTACCTGGTCACAATCCTTTTCCTTCCCTGAGAATCCGCAACTGAAAGAGAAGGTAAAAATTGTCCTGAACAAATTGCCCTCATTGAATAGGACATTATCGTTCTATGAATCAATGAATTTCTATCAAGAGAAGACAAACAACTTCAATTTTATCGAATCTAATATTTTACTTGAATTACCATATTTATATAAAATATTATTGAGAAGTTCATGAGGAGAAAATGATTATAAACATATAGATATTTTCAGTAAATTATTGCCACATATCTTTCAAACAGTGAGAATTATCACTTTTTCTCATTGAATAAATATAAAATTTGTAATACTGGATGACTTAAAAATCAAGAACTAATGAAACAATTCACAAAAGGGTAAAGAAAGTTTTCTAAGAGATGCAGTTTCAGTGAAAGTTGCAAGATATTGTCAAAAGAATGTTACATCCAAATTACTTGCCATCTTCTAATCTAGAATTAGAAGTAACGTTCTAATCTAAAAGACCCACGTCAATATAGGTACAGAAGTACCAAATGCATCATCATATGTGACATAACCAGGGCTTAATTAGAAACTTCAATACAGCTGTGAATACATTGTAATTAGTACCTAAAGAAATCATTTTCACATGTCATCATTGAAGAATTTCATTGTGTATAAAATGTTTTCATACCAGTTTGGAAATCCTTTAAATTGCACATAATAGATAAATACCACGCGTATTACAAACTAATGCAATTATTTTTGCCCTTTATGATTTCGATGTTCGTTTCCCTCTGTAAAATTGCTTAGGAATGTTGGAGAAATATGACGCAAGGCATAAAACTGGAAAAATGGATTTGTGAATCAAATATCTTAGAGGAGGTTGAGGAATCAAATATATTTAATAAGAGCAATAGACTACACATTACTCAACAAAATCTCCAAAGAAACACTTGGAGGCGTCGACTCCTAGTGAATAGGCTTTTGTTAGAAATTTTGATCACACGTCATTACTTCTATTGCCACAGAGAAAAAGATATAGTTGCTTTCTGCGAACGCACCATTTTAGTTTTGGCACTGGGCCGTTGCTCCCGGAACGAAAATGTGAGTCAACAACAACATGCAGTAATAATATGACTCTCACATTTGTTCGTATAACCATTTTGTGATACAACGCAGATGAAAGGGATAACAACTTGACATCTACGTAGAACTAGCGATTCTAGTGCTGTGGTGAAAATAAGAATAATTTACGGCCACAGATAGTTAATAGTTATTTACGTAACTAATACAGTGAGTCTCTTTTCGCATAAGAATGAAGTGTATTATATGTATTATAGGACGAGGCAGCGATGGCAGCCGATGGATGAACATTATTTTATCGATTATGAAAAGTAAAATATTTATATCAACCTGTTAAGTGGTACAAATATAAGTACATATATGTTAAGTGGTACAAATATTGTTACGTAGAAAGCTGATTATTAGGTACAAATTAAAATATTCAGCAGTGAAATTAAGTTTATTATTTCATTAGAAAATAAAAATGTGAATTTTGTAAAGGAAAAAACGAAATATTCCAGAAATTATACTGCTCACGAATTCTTCTATTCTGGCATTCCAATGGATTCACATTCATACATACATACATACAAGGCGTGTGCAGCCTAAAACGCGAGGGGGAGGCTGGCTTTTCAGACTCTTTTATTTGAGTTTTTATTTGCAAATAACTTCGGAGTGTTGGAGAAATATGACGCAAGACATAAAACTGGAAAAATAGATTTGTGAATGAAATAGTTATTGATCAAATAGTAAAATAAGTTTAACGTATTTTACTTGTAACGTTTAACGTATTAACGTATTTTACTAGTAAATAAATAAAACATCATACAAGATCCATGAAATAATTTTAATAATTTGAACAACCTCCTATGTGAAGGAATTTGCGATTTTTACATTTTGGTATCAATGATTCAGAATTCTTGTTATTTACTTTTATGCGAAAATTTCGAAAGAAAACTAGAAATTGCGGTCTTACAATAAAAAACAAAAACATTTGATATGGTCTTTACAATAATTGTAATTTATTAATAAATTATTTCTTGACGATAGAATATCTCGTATGTGGTAAGAGTCACAGGGAAGGTTTTCGTAAGGTGCTTTCAGAAAAATATTACAATAACTAAATATTTAATACTAATACTAATTATATATAAGTGTAGAATGCCTAAACTTAGCTAACTGTACATCATTAATATCAAAGTGTTTTTCCTTACACCTGTAAAATTTTCGTGTTCTCACATAGGTTGTCTGTCATCAACGATGATATATCAATTCCCCAAATTGTCAACTTAAAAAGGGAAGAATCAAGAGTTCATCATATTTATTGAAATAAACTGTTTTGTTACGTTGGGCCCTTTCGAAATTGTTAGCCCCCCCCATGCTCACGCCTACTTATACGTATGTTCAATGCATACTTACAGTACGTTCCATTTACAAAGGCGTCCGGGACATCAATCACACTTAGCGAAGTGTTTCGCTCCTTCTCCAACCCCGGCGACCGCACGAGGGCAACGCGCAACAGGAAAGTTGAACGCTTGTTGCTGGAGGTCCGCGTCTGCCGGAAAGAAGTAATTCAGATCAGTCGGTCGAGCAACAAGCCGACGCATAAATAGCAGCCCAATTTTCTTCCCTTCACCCACAAGGCGGCGGTTCGGTCATCTGGAGACCAGCGCGAGTTTTTGGAACCGGGCCGCGACGTCGTCGTCAGCGGATCGGCACCCAAGGGGGGGGGGAGAAGGTCCGCAGCCTGTGCGGTGGGCAGTGACGTGAGCCTTTTTTTTACGAGGGTAGATGGAAATCGCCGACCTGAATGGCCGAGGAGGCTAATAGCGAGTACCCACTCAGCGCTTCGGTCCGAAGGGTCGCGGGTTCGAGTCCCGCCTTGGGCATGGCTGTTTGTCCCTTGACTTTGTGTGTGTTGTCGCGGAGGGCCTCACGTTCTGCTGACCCCAGGTCAGAGGAGCCCGCAAGTGTGTTTGTCTAGTGTGTGGTCGAATATGCGTCCCTTCGGGACGTAAAGAGCAACCGGCTGTCGGCTGGATAAAAGCCCTAGGAAAAAAGGTGGAAATCTCCAAAAGATACCACGTGGTAGTGCGAGATTTTTACTCACTAAAACCACTTCCCTACAGCTTCTTCACCCCCACGGAACCGTCGTTAGGCAGTGCTTCGCGGGGGTGAATAGGGCGTGCGCCCCCTAGCCTTTTGGCATCATCCCTAGGACATCATTCTTGTCCGCTCCTCGAGTCTTAGCTCCTTTATTATTTGGGCTGCCACTGCTTCCCACTTCTCCCGAGAAGCCAGCATTCCCCTTATGATGTTCTCGTTGGGCTGCAGTTGCTGTCCGAGTTGACGGCAGAGATGTGTCCTCTCTTCTTCGAATCGAGGGAAGACAATGAAGATGTGTTCGTCATCCTCCGATACTGGGGAGCAGTGAGGGCGCGGTGGGTCTTCAGTCCGGGGGAAGCGGAAGAGATACTCTCGGATGACCTGAGATGGTGGAATGAAGTATTTGTGTCTTTGCAAGGGGGGGGGCGGCACTGCTGCATAAGTAGCAGCCCGCTAGCTTTACCTCTGAGTCCCGCAGTGAAAACGTTTTCTCTTCTCTTTCTTCTTTTCCTATCTATTTCTTTCCTTTCTCTCTGTTTATTTCTTTCTCTTTTTGTTTCTCTTCCTGCCTCTTTTCGATTTTTTCTATCTCTTTTCCCATTTCTTTCTTTCTCTTTATCTGATGGTTTAACATTCCAGGTAGACTCTTTCTTGAGCACCAAGTTTTTGCAGTATTATTCTGAGCCTTTCTTCTTCATAAAAAATGGAAGACTTGGGAATGACGGATCAGCCCAGGTCTAAGAATGAGATGAAAAGGAAAGGAAGGATCGTGCCCGGTTTGTGGCAGATTGTTTAAGAGACTGCTACAGCGTCCTAGTCGAATTGGTCGGACAGGCAAAGGTATCTCATGGCATCAACAAATGTTATTACAATGTCTATGACAAGGAGGTCCTACGGTTCGAGTCCAGACGGCGACAGAGTTTCGACACTGACTAGATATCTAGCTCTAATTCATACTCTGCCTGGAGGAAAATTCTAGTGGCCGGCTTCTCTGACCGGTAGTTTTCCGATATTTCTCCGATCAACGTCAGGTGAATGCAGGAACAGGACTCTACCAAAGGACTGCGCACGATCTTTCGTTCCCCTTTCTTGTCCTATCCACAACCTTACTTACTCACATGCACTACACTATCACACTTCACGGGAAACATGTCGGGAGCTTAGAGCTTGTCCCTGTTGGGGCGGTGTCACGCTGGTGGGGGATATCTGGCTGGAGAAAATCCCAGTAAGCCGACGTAGGTCGACGCCGGATCTCGCCAGTCAGCGGAAAACCACCGCCACCTCCCGTGATAAGACATGCACTATACCTACAGAACTAATGACCTTAGCAGTCGACACGCCCGGCATCAGCAATTAATCGAACTGGTGCGAGGCAACTTCGGAAACGACTGATCAATCATCCTGTAGACTTTTAAGCCAGACCGTCTTCTGCTTACCCATATCTTCGGATCAAAAATACGCTATTGTCAAGAATAAAACTTAGTGCGCCTCGGTCTATGAATTGTCAACTGTAGACGTTGCGCCTGCTGAAATTGCTTGGAGACAAGCGCGCATTCTTTCCTTTGATGGCGAGTTTCCTTTCGTTCTGGGTGTTGTGGAAGGAATGATGAACACTCATTTCATTTATTCTTTTCTTCTGGACATAAAGCACGAGTGAAATTGAGAGGTTTCTTACAAAAATTCAAAGTTACATATTTGAGATATTTCACCAAGTTATTCCCTGCAACTAGCTCTCTCTGTGGGGAAATTTCCTTTCAGAAAGTTGGTAAACACATAAATATATAAGGAGATGAAGAATGATAAATTCTTCAGTATGTACGTTTGTGGTATGAAATTTTCGTGACGCCTCAAAAAATCTCTAATTTAGACTATTTTGGTTCTTGTAAAAATAACCTTCAATTACATTCATTAGCTTTACTATAAGTATTATATCGGACGCAGAAAGCTTTTTTCAAACGTACTGAATGTACAAAAGAAGGAATTTAAAAAAAAACTCGGGTTCGGATACGACTCGCAATATGTAATAAATAATTAGCCTGCAATTTTATTCTATTGGCGATATATTGCCTGTGAGTACTTTTGTCGCATTTTACCTGGGTTGAGTGGACAGAAATTGTCTCAGTCAACAAAAGTATGTCAACGACAAATTTGCGAAAGCGAAACCAGAACAAAACTCGCGAAAGCATAACGCCCAGAAAGGCGCAACGCCGATCGGGAAAGATGAACAGTGGTCAAGAAAGAATTAACGATGGTTTTTACAAGTGACGCTCCGATTCACACAATTATTTTTTCCAAATCAATCAGACCATCTCGTTTTCAAATAATGCGTATTTAATTCAAATTTAGTTGTTAAAGATATTTAGAAATAAATCTTGTATACACTAATTTACAGTGTATATAATGGAGGTAATATTATGAGCTGAGAGTGCTAATTTGTGCGTGAAAATACTATTATTTGAGTGTGAGTGTGATAATTATCTTCCTAATCACATCTTACAATGTCAGCCAAAGCAAGAAAGTTGAAATAAATTGTATTAACATTGTGTGTGCGCTTAAATGAATTGCATTTTCCGAGATTGCTGTGAAGAAGCCACAAAGAAGTCGACTTCTCCATCTAGTAAATTCTTTCAGCAGTGCGATGAGTCGCAGCTGTAAATTTTTTTTCGCACTCTTGTTTATCTTCCCCAGCACATGGCATAATTGTTGATTAACGTAGAAGTAATGAATAAATATTAGAATATGAAATCGTTACAATTGTAGAAATAGTTTCAGTGCTGATGTATTTTCCCCCTACATATAAACCCTATGTAAAAGTAGACCATACGTTTAAGCAAATTAAATTTCATTTCGTCTCTTCAGATGTCGCAGGACTGTCACAATACCTAGTAGAATATATAAATACAATTTAAACAGCACTGAAATATAAATAAAACCAAATTCTGTCAATCTACGCCTTAGATGTTAGTTTGGTTTTGCATAGACAATTTATTTTGAAGATTCTTGTTCTTCATAATTCGTTCTTTTCACTTTTTGAACTAGTTACCGGGAGAGGTGGCTCAGTGCATCAACTAACGTCACTGTAGTGCCTCTGACCGGGAGGTCCTAGGCTCGAGTCCCAACAATGGCAAAATTTTCGACACTAGCTTGTCAGCTAGGTCGAATTTAGTCGCTGTCTGGAGGAGATTTCTAGTCTGTCTGCTCTTATCGATGGTTTTCCGTGGTTTCTCCGATTATTACCAGCATGCAATAGTACCCTTTGAAACGGGCCTCGGCGCGAACTTTCCTTCCTCTTCCATATCCTATCCTCACCCCTTACACACACTTACACTAACAGGCACTACCCTACCAAACATACAGGGAGACCGGTCGGCAGCTTAGAGCTTGTCCCGAATGGGGTGGTGCCCCTCTATTGGGAGATACTTAATTGAGGGCAACCCCGCTAGCCGACGGTAGGTCGGTATTGGATCTCACCACCCAGCGTGGGAAGATCACAGCCACCTCCCGATGGAAAAACATACACTAGACTTACGGGACTATTGACCTCAGTAGTTGACGCGCCCGGAATCACTATGACCGACCATTGAACTAGTTATTTACAAAAAAAAGTTGTGAAATGTTAGATCCGATTCACATCATTGCGTGATTCAGAATCGTCCACTCCAAAGAACAGCCTCGTAGTCGGGGCGAATGCTGTTATTAGAGCGCGAACGGAAGGAAAGCCCGGGTGTAAGGAGGTGAAGGGACTTGCGCTTTCGCAACTGCGACAACGCCACGTGGGACTTTCACTACCAGTCACGCAGCGGGGAGACGTGGAAGGGCAGACAGAAGAAAAGGATACAAGTGAATTCACAATGTTAACAGGTGGAAGCCAATAGTCACTAGATACGGAGAGTAACGTTATCTTTAACGCCCGCTGCCATTTAATGTCCACCCAGCAGATTGCCCCTCCAGCGTTAAGAAATTGAGGATAAATGATAATAATTGAGAACATTATGAAATGTTTTGAATACCAGTTGATATTCGTGTTTTTTGGTAGATAGGTCTTTCAGCGGTACAAATCAACTGAATATGAAAGATATACGTAGGCAGGGCTGGATTTCCGATGGAACGAGACGGAACGGCGTTCCGGTACCTTCCGAATTATTATTAAATTAAACATTTAATATATAATTATTTCTATTAAAAATTATAAGTAATTTGGGGAGCGTTCCAGAACCTAAAATTTTATAAATCAAGTATTGTACGTAGGTATACAGTTGTTTCATAATAGATGTTACAAACGTCTAGGGCATGTAGATTGGTATACAATAATCCCTTTTTGACAATCAATATATAGTGGGAAATTTCATATAACAGACACGCATACATTTTCCCTGGTAACTCCTCGTCAACAGATGTTTGGCTAGTCTAGTTTTGTCGCCATTCGGTGTACATGTACGTTCATGTACATGTCGAATGTATGTGCATAAAAGGTGGCCCAAAATTCAGGAGGAAATATCACATTTCCCACCTCATATTCATTGGCAAAAAGTTATCATTTTTTAACCCTCTACATGTCCTAGAAGTTTGTAACATTTAATCGGAGACATCCTGCAGATACCAGGGAGTTTTTTCACGGCGAAGTGTTTTAACTATCGGCAGCACTATCGATCTGCGAATACGCAGTTCCAACTTCGCATCACTTTTGTGCATCTGCACATGCGCAGAAGATCGAGATCGCAGTCGATTGCCGTATCCTATGCCCTACAGAGATAGCCATGTAGTTCATAGAGGGGGGTCCCTGTAGATCCTAGAGGGACACTAGGAGCAAAGTGTTATCAGTACTCCCAGTAGTGTGGCAAAGAACTATGCTCGCGCACGGCGACCACTGCACGGCCGGACTTCCAAGGAAAAAAGAGGGTAGCGGAATAAGATAGGCAAAACCCATGCGTAGAAGATCGAGATCGCAGTTAATGGCTGTATCCTATGCCCTACAGGGATTGCCCTGTGGTTCTTAGAGGCGCGGCCGGAAAAAGGGGGTAGTGAAGTAGGATAGTCAAAACGCATGCGTAGAAAACGCATGCGATAGCATGTGCAGAAGATCGAGATCGCAGTTGATTGCTGTATCCTAGAGGGGGGTCCCTGTAGATCCTAGAGGAACCCTAGGAGCAAAGAGCAGCGCTCCGAGTAGTCTGAGAAAGAACTATGCTCGTGCACGACGACCACTGCGCGGCCGGACTTCTATAAAAAAAGGGGATAGCGGAATAAGATAGGCAAAACTACCCCCTGGGGATACACTTTTTTTGTTGAAAATCGTAATTGAAGGTTAAAAAACAAACGTTTTTTGACGGATTTAAATCAATTTACCCGTACTTCGGACAAATGAATCTAGTGGTTCTTAAAGAGCACGTACTTTCTCCTCCGTATTTTCACGTAAAATTACGCGGATAATTCTCAAATTTTCGAAAAATTGTACTTGACATAATTTAAAAATATATCTGTAAGGAACAGATTTTATTAAGGGAAAAATCTCTATCGAAAATTTGGTTGTAGGTACACGACCTTTTTTTTTATATTTGCATTTTTCGAAAAATGAGGATTTTGAACGAACATTGAGATCTGCATCGTTTTCTTAAACGACCTTCACACTATCCAACAACAAAATTTAATGAAAAACAGGAGCCTTTTTTTAAAATTTCGAAAATGTTCCAAGAGCTTCATGTAAAGTACCGCCCTAAATTGCAATATCGGTTTCAAATTCAAGGGGTCGCGACATCAGACATATCCGTTGGGGAGGATAAATTTTGGATTTGGCTGAACAATTTAGCTGCTAGCGTTGTTCACAGACGACAGACTGACAGACGGACGGACAGACAGACGTTTTACTGTCATTCAATTTTTCGCTATTAAAGACCCAGAAAACATGGATTCTGGCTCTACCATGAATTAGAGAATTTCCCCTTAAATATAGCAACTGGATTTATTAACTTGTGCGTTACCAGGTGTCTGTAATAAGAGTTTGGTGAATGATTTCTTGCCAAAAACTCACCATTTTTCGGCAAAAAACTCTTATTGCCAGGCTTTGATAACGAAAGAGTGGATAAATCCAGTTACTATATTTAGAAAAAAAATCTTCTAACACGAGATATAGTCTGAATTCATATTTTGTGGGTCCTTGAGAGCGAAAAATTGAATGACGGCAAAACTTCTATCTGTCCGTTAACAACGCTACTGGCTAAACCGTTCAGCTAATTTTCTTCAAAATTGATATTCCTCAATCGATCTGACTGATGTCGCGGTCCCTTGAATTTGAAACCGATATTTTAATTTTAACTTTATATGAAGCCCCTGAGACGTTTTCCAAATTTTCCAAAAAATGGCTCCATTGTTTAAATTGTGTGGTTGGAAAATATAAAGAATGTTTAAGAGAATAGTGTACGTATCGTGTTAGTAGAAAACCCTGATTTTTCGAAAATTGGAAAAGTTCAAATTTTTTCGTCTTCTCTTGAACAATTATAAAGATAGAGGCTTTTCTTTGAATGAAATCTGTTCTTTGAAAATAGATTTTCAAATAAGGCTATGTACAACTTTTCGAAAATTTGAGAACTTTTCTCGGACACTTTATACCGTTATAATTCCCCAAAATTCAGAGAGAGCACTGAATTCACTGAAAGATACATTTTTAAAGAAATGTATTTGCCGCCGGTTACCCCCTAACAACAATCTTACACCCGAAAGCGTGTTCCATTCGATTGATTGATTGATTTTTTCGTGTTTCCGGGCGCGTCAACTACTGTGGTCATTAGTCCCGTTAGTGTAGTGCATGTTTTTTTCTCGGGAAATGGCGGTGATCTTCCCCCGTTGGATGGCGAGATCCGGCGCCGACCTACCGTCGGCTAGTGGGGTTTCCCCCTAACCAGGACTCTCCCACCAGTGGGGCACCGCCCCAGCTGGGACAAGCTCTACGCTCCCGACCGGTCTCCCGGGATACGTGGTAGTGTAGTGCATGTTAGTGTAAGTGTGTATGTTTAAGGGGAGAGGATAGGACAAAGAAGAGGAAGGACAGATCGCGCGCGGTCCGTGGCCCGTTTGGTAAGGTACTGCTCCGGCATTCGCTGTTCCATTCGAGATTACATTCATCTCATAACATACTTTAAAGATTTTGTTAGAAGAACTTAGTTAATGTCGGATCTTGGGAATCTTGGGTTAGCACTATTAGTCATCTGTGAAACCGACAGTAGACAAATATACTGAGCACAGCGACGTCTTAATGGTTTGCTCTGATTTTCACATCTCTACACTGGTTTTGATTTCACGATTGATACTTACATTAAATGTCTCTTAAAATTCAATGGGGATTACACTGACAAATGATATAAACGGGTTATGAATAACATCAGTCGTTTTATTGTCACTTAATTGAGCGATTATCTTCTAAGTGGAATGAAATCTTTATGTTTGGTATATAATTATGTATTTCATGGCATGAACAACCATAATCCAACTATAGAATGTTCTTAAAGTGGAACACACAAGCTACAATAATGTGTTTGTCAGAAGCTCATTTTCTGTCGTTTGTGTACCAGGTGTCGTCATTTCTGCTGATTCATTTAAACATGCTACCCGTCAGTGATATCATCCCATGACCTTGCAGTTTTTCTAACGTTAGCTTTCGATTATATAGTAAATTCTACATACATTTTTATTGTTTCATTGCAATTAATGCGCAGAATGTTACTTGTCTTACTTTGAAATGTTTTTTTTTTTTTTTTTTTTTTTTTTGGTCTTTAAGGTCGCATCAACATCTAAGGTCATTAGCGACCACTATTGCTGTTAACGGTATGGTAACTATGTGGATGAAACGATATGGTGATTGATGATAAGAGGTGAAAGGACGAACACAAATACAACCATGCCCGAGGCGGGACTCGAACTCGCGACCCTTCGGTCCGAGATCACTACGACACTACTGCCTTAGCGATCTCGGCCACCGGGCCGGCTTTGAAATATTGATTTCAAAGGTTTTGCTGATCATTCACAGGTTTCCATTTGCGTTGCACAGAGAAACCGAATTTGTATGAGTTTCTGCGTTTTATTGGATCACGCGAAGCTAAATCGTGCTCTATGTCAGATTTCCTTATTTTTGCAGTGCTTAAATTATGGTTATATGCTAAAAAGTATATTGTAAATGAAAATAAGACCAAAACGTCATACAATCGTGTTAATATTTAACCTATTATGAAGTTTCGATTTATTGGTTTAGAATCATCTTGATATATATATATATATATATATATATATATATATATATATATATATATATATATATATAAAACAAATAACATATAATAGAACTAAAAAATCTGGAAGAATTAAGTAAACTTAACTAAACATCTAAATTACAAGTTCATGCTCTGGAGGGTTGAATCATATTTGAATATCAAAGGGATCATAATCAAGTACATTTTCGCCAACAAATCATAGATTTTGAGAGTTTTAAGACAATAGAGTTGATCCATCGCTGAAAAATTCAATTTTCCTGTTACTAAAAACTGAAATAAAAAGTTTTTTTTAATGGTCATCAAAAAACACGCACTGCACTTACGGGACTATTGATCATTGTAGTTGACGCGCCTGGAATCACTAACAATCAATCAATGGAACACAAGTAAAGAGCGCGAGCATATGTTGAATGTCAAATTCCTGTACACTTCGTTACCACAAAAAAAAAAAAAAAACAAAGTGCGCATAGGGTCGTTCTGTGCTTGCTGTCCGAGCGGCCGCGGCGTGGCGTGCCGGACTGTCCAGCGACGGACTCTGGCGCGGCTATTCCTGGCGCGCTTCCACGAACCGAGATGGCGTGGTGTTCGCGCCCCCGGCCCAGCCGCGGTAGGTGTTGTTGAGCACTATTCGGATATTCGGGTCCCTCTAGAGGAATGGCTTCTATTCTAGGGACTGTGTGCATTCCCCGGGAAGTACGTACGAAATACACAAGAGGTGTTGCGGGTTTTCGCTCTGTATTTTTGTTGATTGTTGATCTCGATTTTTGTTCTCGGTCGTTGTTCTCGGCTCTCAATTGTTTTCGGTTTCACGATTGTTCCTGGTTCTCGATTTTTGTTTCCGATTGAGGTTTTCGATTGTTTTCCTGGACTCTTGTTGCTGATCTCGATTTAAGTAATTGATGTCGTCATTGATGGCGTTGTCATTAATGTCATAGATGTCATTGAAGGCGTGTCTTTGATGGCGTTGTCATTGATGTCGTTGTTATTGGTGTCGTTGTTATTGCCATTGTCATGTCTGTCATCATGTTTGTCGTTGTCACGATTGTCATAATTGTTATGGTTGTGATTGTTGTGGTTGTCATTGTTGTTATCGATTGTTGTTATCAATCGTTGTTGTCATCGATCGTTGTTGTTATCGATCGTTGTTGTCAACTATTGTTGTTGTCTTTGGTCGTTGTTTCCGTTTGTTGTTCACTGCCCCAACCGAGACAGGCTTAGAGCTTCCAACTCAATTCCTGGCATGACGCGTAGTGTAGTGCATGGATGTAGAAGTGTAAATGTAAGAGTGTGTGCGTGTATGCATGTGTGTGTGTAAGGGGAAAGGTGGGGACAAGAATGAAGAGGAGACAATCGCGTGTGGTCCGTGGCCCGTTTGTTAAGGCCTGGCTTTGATAGAAGGAACCGGGAAAACTACCGATCAGAGCTGCTGGCTGCGGTAATTACCTTTAATCAATGGTTCTATTCGACCCAACTAGTATACATAGCTAGTGTCGAAAATCCGTCACCGTCAGGATTCGAATCCTATGACGTCTCGGTCAACAATGCAGCAGAGGCAACAGGCTGCTTCCTGTTTATTCTAACGTATAAATTGATTGCTGGAAGGGGATTTCTCCATATGCAAACTTCTTTCTTTTTATTTGTTGTCTTTGTATAATAGTACACATGTTAAATAAAATGTACTAGCAAACCTGAACGAGACTTGGTTATAGCACACTTTGATAAGTGTTAATGTTCGAAGGATTTAAACAGGAGTTATGTGTATGTCATGTGCGTAAGTCTCGTACATGTTTCTGTTGAGGTTTGCAAACAAGAGTTGCAACAATGCTCTGCGTTGTTGCTACTGAGCAAAAGCCGGGAGCGGTGGCTCAGTACATCAACGGATGACACTGCAGCGCCTCTGACCGGGAGGTCCTAGGTTCGAGTCCCGATGGCGGCGTGATTTTAGACACTAGCTTGTCAGATAGGTTTCTCCGATCAACACCAGGAGAATGCCGGAGCAGTACCCTAACAAGTGGGCCACGGACCGCGCGTGATCTTTCCGTCCCCTTCCTAGTCCTATCCTCACCTCTTACTCACATACGCTTACCCTAACACGCACTTACACTTACACATGTACTACACTACCACACATGTCGGGAGACCGGTCGGGAGCTTAGAGCTTGTCCTGGCTGGAGCGGTGCCGCTGGTGGGAAAAACCCCGCTAGTCGACGGTAGATTGGCGCCGGATCTGGCCATACAGAGGGGGAAGACCACCGCCACGTCCCGAGCAGAACCACGCACAACACTTACGGGACTAATGACCGTAGTAGTTGACGCGCCCGGAGTCACTAACAATCAATCAATCAATCTGAGCAAAATTGATGTTTGAATACCACTCGGCTTGGTGCTGCAGTGCCGCAGTGAAATTCGGCGAACCCTCGCCGAGTCGGGGGCGCGGCGGACGTCTCGGGGAAGCCCCTAGCTTCGCTTCCGCGGAGGATGACGCACGTCTTTCCAGAAAACGCGTCCGTCGCGCCCGCGGCAGACGCCCCCTGCGGTTCCTTTGTCCGGCGCGCTCTGCCTGCGGCCGGGCCGCCAGCGCCTCCCAGGCGCCGCAGCCGCGGGGATTTCTCTAGGCGGCGCCCGGTGCGTCACGCACTTAACCCTGGAGTTATATTCGCGGAGCTGGGCCCCTTCACACGTCGCCACTGCAGCGCGCTTCCGAACACCGCGGCTGGTAGCAAAGCATTGGTTTAAATGGAGGTCTTTCCAAGTGCAGCGGATTCGCGCTGGTGTGGCGTTGGGCGGTGGACTGCCGGCATCAGCAGGGCAGGAAGGCGTACGCGCCACCGCTAGCAGAACACAGCTGGAAATGGCGGTCTGTCCTCTGCGCCACCGGTCGAGGCGTTTTAGGACCCCTTCACACGTCGCCACTGCAGCGCGCTTCCGAACACCGCGGCTGGTAGCAAAGCATTGGTTTAAATGGTCTTTCCACGTGCGGAGGATTCGCGCTGTGGTGTCTTTCAGTGGCTGACGTTCGCCACCAGCAGCGCAGGAGGGCTTCCGGGCCACCGCTAGCAAAGCATTGGTCTCGTAATGGAGGTCTTCCCACTTGGAACGTGTAGTGACATTTTACGTGCTGCGACTCTTTGTTCGTGATCGCCGAAGGGCCCCTTCTCACCGCCACCACCACTCGCCACCGCCGCAAGCCACTGCGCCTAGAGGAGGGAGGGTTCCAATTCGGAAGTCCTCCACGTCGGTGACTCGACGAGGTGTACATACGCTCAGAAAAAAAATTGTTGATAAAACTTGAACACGCGGCTATCCCCACCGAATCCTTTCTTATATCAAAATTAATGAAATATTCTTAAGGCTTATGCTAATTATTAAACGTTATTTACACTCTTTGTCGGCACAAAATGAATGAGTGGAGTTTGTAATTGAAAAATTAAGATACTAAAATTTTATTTAGTGAGATTTATCCATTCTTAGTTACTTTTCTTCCAAACTTCGGCCATTTTAAAACATCTTACACCTGCATCTACTTAGCAAGAAATTGTTCAAAAACTACCAATGAGCGATTAATATGTCTAAATATTTAAACGCATAAATACCATGAATTACGCCAAAAAAAGTATACAATCTGCGTAATGCATGTGGCCGCGGGATGGACTCGGGCTGCTGGTGGCGAGTGTCAGCCACCGAAAGACACAGCAGCGCGAATCGACCACACATGGGTTGGGTTGGTTTTTTTTTTTTCGTGTTTTCGGGCGCGTCAACTGCTTTGGTCATTAGTCCCGTTAGTGTAGTGCATGCTTTTTCTAGGTGATGGCGGTGATCTTCCCCCGCTGGATGGCGAGATCCGGCGCCGACCTACCGTCGGCTAGTGGGGTTTCCCCCTAACCAGGACTCTCCCACCAGCGAGGACAAGCTCTAAGTTCCCGACCGTTCTCCCTGAATATGTGGTAGTGTAGTGCATGTTAGTGTGTGTGTGTGTAAAGGGGAGAGGATATGACAAGGAAGAGGAAGGAAAGATCGCGCGCGGTCCGTGGCCCGTTTGGTAGGGTACTGCTCCGGCATTCGCCTGGTGTTGATCGGAGAAACCACGGAAAACTACCGATCAGAGCAGCAGGCCGCTAGAATTCTCCTCCAGGCAGCGACTGAATTCGACCTAGCTGAACAGCTAGTGGCGAAAATCCTGCCGCCGTCAGGACTCGAACCTAGGACCTCCCGGTCAGAGGCGCTGCAGTGACATCAGTTGATGCACTGAGCTACTGCTCCCGGTGGCCACACATGGGAAGACCTCCATTTAAACCAATGCTTTGCTATCAGTCGCGGTGTACGGTCGCTCGCGGCAGGGTCTAAATGTGAAGCAGTTCTAAGTGTCGGCGATTCCTACCCCCGCCGAACCCTCCCCCTGGAACCGGCGTGTGGCTGGGGATGGCAAAAAACATCCATGTGTTTGAAACATCTATTTTCGACCAGAAACATCGATATAGTAACATCGATGTTTTGTGATCGATGTTTTCTTCACATAGACATACTTTTCCAGAAACATCTGTGTTTTCAAAAACAATTTTCATGATATAAATAAAATTTCAATAAAATATTTTTGTGATTTGCCCAAAACCATCAGCCATTGACATGGATTATCACCGTTGTCAAAGCTCAGACTGAGAAATTTCTTGATGGTTACTTTTGACGGTTTGTGCAGGATGTCTCCCTTCATTATAATTTTAACAAAATATCTATTATGTTTCATGGGCAGATATAAAGGGCAGAGATAAAGCCTTCTTTACATTCGATAACGATTATTTTTAACATTTTATTTATACATAACCAAATAATAAAATATATATTATTTAAGTTCAGTAATTAAAATGGAGCCGACCTGAATGGCCGAGGTGGCTAAGAGCGAGTACCGACTCAGCGTTTTGATCCGAAGGGTCGCAGGTTCGAGTCCCGCCTTGGGCATGGTTTGTTCTTTGTCTGTCATGTATATGTTGTTGCGGAGGGCCTCGCGTTCTGCTGACCCCAGATCAGAGGAGCCCGCAAGTGTGTTGGTCTAGTGTATGGTCGAATATGCGTCCCATCGGGACGTAAAGGGTAACCGGCTGTTGGCTGGATAAAAGCCCTAGAAGAAGAAGACTTGTTATTTTCCTGCCTCAGACTTTACTTCTCATCCAATCAGTGGTAGCCTAATACCTTCTGACGTCAACGCGGATGTGAAGTTGGCCACGTCGCCTCATGCTACTGGGGTTTCTCCTCCAGAAATCCCATGAAGGTGCTTCCGGTCTCTTCAGGAAGGGCTTGGCTGTGCTGTGCTCTGTTCGCGGAAAGTCCATTAAAGAAGACTAAAACTTCCGGAATACATGGATTACTTGGCTGCGGAGGTTATTGATCATATGCACGGAAACTCTTTTGGCACGCTAATGATTTCAAAGGTAGCCTGAGAGTATCATGTTTTCCTCAGCTCACTGGTTTGACTAATTATTGAGATAATATTGGATAAAAGCCCTAGAAAAAAAAACTAAAATGGAAATTGGATGGGAAAATACCACCTGTTTTATCATGTTAAAAACATTATTGATTTAATATAGATGTTTTTGTCGATGTTTTCATGAACATCGAAAACCTTTTGGCGATGTATCGAAATATCGACGTGTCGTTGAATGGATTAAATTTACCATTAACTAGTGGTGGGGGCGTGAGAAGTTCCCGCGACGGCGAGAGGGGCCCCAAGGGTCTAGTCCAGCGATTCCCAATTTTTTTGTTCCATCGTTCCTTTTTAAACAAATTGTTTGCTTTGTCGACCCCCTTACATTTCTCTACAGTATGCAGCATCAATAATCATGACTAGTGATGGTAGAATTCAGCACTTTAAATTTTAAAATATCCCATTTTGGAAAAGTTAAAAAAATCTCCTTTTTAAAGCATTATAAAAATTAATATTTACCATTTTGAAGCACTTGTTGAGAAAATAATTATTAAGCCGGGACTCAGATAAACGTATTTTGATGTTTTTTTAAAATTTCCCATTAAAATCAGGAAACAGGTGCCCCGCTAGTGAAAGCAGTAATGCCATACTGGGGATTGAATTTTGAGCTTTCGGCTTTGTGTAACTTGGCAATTCTCCAAAATTACTCCAGTTCCAAGCCCAGTACAACATTGACAATATTGTTAAAGTCACCTTAACACAGTATTTCACTTATTTAATCTTTCAGAACTTCGTCTCATTAAATTAGGTTACTCAGACTTTCTGAGCTCTATCTACAATCTATTTGAGTTCACACAAATCACCTCGATACATTCAAATATTCTGATAAAAAATCCCAGGGCATTAGGACTTACAGAATAAACATTGTAGTCTACTACGTATTTCTATAAAAAAACTACCAGAAAAAGTACCTGTAACGTAAATATTACTTAAGTTTATTTAAGCATTATTAAGTTGGTTTATCTTATAACAAGAGCCCGAAAGTTTGGCAAAATATTTTTTTGTAAGTGATACTATTTTATGACTTTTAATAATAGAAATCACTTGATTGTACGTTTGAAATTCTTTTAGTATATTTTCATTTTACCTTATTTACCTATTTGAGCTTCTGATGCCTATTTTAGTTATTTTGTCTTACTTTTGTCTTTTTTGCCTTTTACATCATTATTTTGCTCTTTTTCACTGGCACCGATCTTGATCAAGCTGGATATATACCTGCAAGCCTGGACATCACGGAGACACGGTCAAGGTTCATTTTTCTGTGGAAGCAAAGGTTGTGTTAAAAATCTAAATGACATAAGTAGATGAAACCAGACATGATTTCTAATTTTTTAAATTGATGCTGACAGGCTTTGTTCGCTCACGAGGAATCCCTTGCTATTTTTGAGTATGCCCTCCAATCCCTTTTGAGGAAGGCTCTCAGTGCACGATATACCTTTCTCAGTGATGGCTATTACACAAGTGAAGACAGTGTTTTCACTATCGCCATTTCAAGATTCCGAAGGGACTCCACAATATAATTTCGAAGAGACAGCGTTGCGAGTAAAACAAATTAGTAGCCATCAAAGGGAATGGTACGTGGAATAAGGATTACAATGAAAATGTCGTTTCCTTGCACGTTAATTTTAGAGTTAGAATAAAAATGTGAATCATGTTAATTATTAATATTTTACAAATATTCCTTTTAAATGTGATTTTGTATTGTTTACATGCCTTTTTGCACCCATACATAGCTAGAATATTTGCCCTTTTCTCCAGCCTATTTTGAATAAAATAAATGCCTGAACTTCAGGACTTTACTTATAACTCATACTCATTGGTAATCTCTCCACGAAAAGAGTATTATAATGAAAGAACATACTCAACCTGTTGATTTTTCGTCACGAATGTGCACCGTATGCGCGCTTACATAATTCACCACACCTCGCAATAATCCTCCCAAGCACTCAATATCCAGGTGTTCTCAGGGCATCGCAGACAATCGTCAGCTTCCATCACCGGTAATTTCGCGTTCCCCTCCACCCCCACCCACCGACTGCCTCGTCACGACACCCAATCACACGGGCACCTGTTATAAATACGCCGACAAAAGAAGCAAACACGCCGGCCCGCCTTTTTTGCGCGCTCGGTGACTTCACCTCCTCAGCGCGGCGCCGAGAGGAGCGGAGGAGGTTCCGTGTTTGGATTATGGCAGCGGCGGCGGCGATGGAGGCGGCGGCGGCCGGTCGGGAACACGTGGGGGCCGCGTTGCGTCGGGCGCTGCAGCGGCAGCAGTCGCAGCTGGGCTCCCCGGCGCGGCGCCGACGCAGCGCCACCGCGGTCCAGTGGAGTGGCGGGGAGGAGGGGGAAGGCGCGCAGTGGGCCGGATCGCCGGATAGGAGGCATTTTGAGAGATGGCTAAATGGATGGATTTTTTGATTGATTTTTTCGTGTTTCCAGGCGTGTCAACAGCTTTGATCATTAGTCCCGTTAGTGTAGTGCATGTCTTTTCTCGGGAGATGACTGTGATCTTCCCCCGCTGGATGGTGAGATCCGGCGCCGACCTACCGTTGGCTAGTGGGGTTTCCCCCTAACCAGGACTCTCCCACCAGCAGGGCACCGCCCCAGCTGGGACAAGCTCTAAGCTCTCGACCGGTCTCCCTGAATATGTGATAGTGTAGTGCTTGTTAGTGTAAGTGTGTGTGTGTGTAACGGGAGAGGATAGGACAAGGAAGAGGAAGGACAGATCGCGCGCGGTCCATGGCCCGTTTGGTAGGGTACTGCTCCGGCATTTGCCTGACGTTGATCGGAGAAACCAGGGAAAAGTGCCGATCAGAGCAGCCAGCCTCTAGATTTCTCCTCCAGACTGTGACTGAATTGTGTGTCACCTCCAGACTGTGTCAAAAATCCAGCCGCCGTCAGGACCTAGTACCTCCCGGTCAGAGGCACTGCAGTGACATCAGTTGATGCACTGAGCCACCTCTCCCGGTTAAATGGATGGAGAGATTGGATGGGATGGATGGAGAGATTGGATGGGATGCATGGAGAGATTGGATGGGATGCATGGAGAGATGGAATGGGATGGAGGGATATATGGTATGGGATGAGGTAGGATAGATGGAGAGATGAGATGAGATGGGATGGGATGGATGGCTGGAGGAATGGGGTGGGATGGGTGGAGAGATGGGGTAGGATGGGTGGAGGGATGAGATGGGTTGGGATGGGATGGATGGATGGAGGGATGGGATGAGATGGATGAAGAGATGAGATAGGATGGGTTGGAATGGATGGAGAAATGGGATGGGATGGAATGGGATGGATTGGGATGGAGTGGATGGGTAAATGGACTATACGAATACACAAAACGCGTGGGTAATTTCAAGGTTTAATTTCAATTGCAAGCAAAAGAAGTTTTAAAAGTTCATTTATTATCCTCTTGTTAATATTTTACTATTTATTATTGATTGGAAGAGACCTCTTGCCTTGTCTATACTTTTGTTAGATGCCTAGAAACTCGCGGAGGAAAACAAAACCCAAGCAGAATAAAACAATATGAACGAAAAACGTATTTTTATAGATATTTAAGCGATTTTTCTTACTGTATCGAGGGAGTGAGATTTTGTCAGGTAATATTTTAGGATCTAATGAGTAGGGAATTCAATGTATCGCATTCTCGTCACACCATAATAGTCGTTAGAAGGCCTTTGGTTGATTGATTGATTGATTTGTTCGTGTTTCCGGGCGCGTCAACTGCTTGAGTCATTAGTCCCGTTAGTGTAGTGCATGTTTTTTCGGCAGATGGCGGTGATCTTCCCCGCTGGATGGCGAGATCCGGCACCGACCTACCGTCGGCTAGTGGGATTTCCCCCTAACCAGTACTATCCCACCAGCGGAGCACCGCCCCAGCCGGAACAAGCTCTAAACTCCCGACCGGGCTCCCGGAATATGTGATAGTGTGGTGCATGTTAGTGTAAGTGTGTGTGTAAGAGGAGAGGATAGGACAAGGAAGAGGAAGGACAGATCGCGCGCGGTCCGTGGCCCGTTTGATAGGGTACTGCTCCGGCATTCGCCTGGTGTTGATCGGAGAAACCACGGAAAACTACCGATCAGAGCAGCCGACCGCTAGAATTCTCCTCCAGACAGCGTCTGAATTCGACGTAGCTGAAAAGCTAGTGTCGAAAATCCTGCCGCCGTCAGGGCTCGAACCTAGGACCTCCCGGTCAGAGGCGCTGCAGTGACATCAGTTGATGCACTGAGCTACCGCTACCGGTAGAGGGCCTTTGGACCTCGGCCTTTTCGTCGAGCGAAATCATTAGTAACGCCCTTAGTACATACAATGATTTTTTTACGTAATTTCAATGATTCATATTTAATTATTTTCTAAGTAACTTCTGGTTAACTTTTGTCGGTTTGTCTTTTCATACTTATCTCCCATAATTCCCTTTCATAATTCCCTCCATAAGAGAACATGTAGCAATATTCAACTGTGTTCAAATTTCCCTCGTAAGCACGATCTTCTCGATCCAGATACGTTTTGCAGGGTATACATTGAACATCGTATCGAAGGCCACATAAAGAAAAAACGTATCAGTAAAAAATAAAATAATTTTAGCTTGTATGAAATTTAAGGGAATGTATAAAATTCAAATCAATCACTTCCATCCACATTTATTAACACAATTTCAGAATTATGGCTTCTTACGTATTAAATATATATTCCATTTTCCAGTTCTTAAAGTAGGGGGATCTTTCTCTTGCCATAATTTGTAGCAAACCAGATTTCAGCTGGTTCCTCAGGCCATAAATAATAATTTCCCTTTATTTGCATTGCATATTCTTCTCTCAAATGAACCCACGGAATTGACTATCTTTTCGTATGAGATTTTAAAATATTCGTATCGGATGACCACTACTTGTTTTGATTTCAACTCTTTGGATTCTTTACAAATCTCTTTGTTTTTGCAGAGGATTTCTGTAGTTTTTTTCTGTGACGTGGATTGATCCTTGTTTGATAATTTGGAGGACTCAATATCTTCTGTAGATATGCCATTTCCTTACCTCTCGCTTCCTTTTTACTTGTACTTAGCAGAACTTCCTTTGTTTCCAAGTTCGTCTAGAAAGAAAAAAAAATGAGGAAACAAAATTGTATTATACTTGTATGACCTACATTTCTTGCCGTGTTCCTAATTGTAATTTTCTTTTCCTTAATTTCTTCCAAAACTTTCCTCATTGTCTCTTCCGATAAATTGTTATAGGCTCTCCCTCCAAACTGTGATGTAAACACGAATCGTGGATGGGAATTGAGAATATATTACTAGCGATAGCACAATCTCACTCGGACATGTGTTGTAGTTGCAATCATTGCATCATTACTAGCAAATAAATAAAAGCCGCTTTCGGATTACATTTTTTGTAATACGTATGTCTTGATATATTAACTTACCTTGTCACATTTTGCATTCTCTGTAGACCAGCAAACGAAACAATAGCATAGACCGTGATAAAAGTACATCAAACATGCGCTATTTAGGGACATGCATTCATCTGGAACCTTAGCGCAAAAAGGCATTACTTACACAGATCATGACTTTACAGAATCATTATGCTATCAATTTGTGGAAGATAGAAACAGCAATGTTTCCGATATCTGTCACTTGTAATTATCCAATTCGTCATAACCACCCCTGCGTAGACACCTATCATCCAGAAGAACATATGATGATGACTGAGACTTTTACGCCAACCATGCACGTGGTTTCTTCGTTCCGTATGCCTTTTTGCGAGAGAAGGAGCATGCGATTACTGCCTGTCGCGCCATCGACATGAAAGTAAACAAGTGCCTCACTTTCGTGACCGGAGTCCCACTGTGCGACGAAACGGGGAAGCCTGCAGAAACCCGAACCTTCTCGCAAGTATGGTAACAGTAGCATGCGATCTGCCTCTGTTGTCCCGCCTCCGCCGCCACCGCTGCCCCCGCCGCCTCCGTCATCGTCACCTGCGTAAACAAGTGCCGACGACTGAGCGCAAGACAAAGGCCGAGAGAGAAGCAACGAAATTGCAGTCTCGCAAAAACCAATCCCAAACAAGCAAACGCTCATTCCGCAGTAGGCCAATAGTTTTAGGCCAAAAGTGTTGTATGGCAGGAAATTATCCAATACATTTAAGTCTGGTCTTATGAAATACACTGATTAAAAATATCGAGAATTTAGAACATATAACTAATCAATTACGAAGATACTATTATGAGTGAAAAGAGTTATAATGTCTGATGATGTATATGATGATACGATGTATATGATTATTTATAGTATACTTTCCCTATCTTGATCACTAAACGATCTTTGACTTGCGAACATATCAGTGTCAAAGTTATTCTGACCTTTTTGAAACTGATTTTGGTTTCCCCCGCAAAGGGTGGAAAGTTAAACGTAGTACAATATTGAAAAATAGTATTAGGGGATCTGTTTTGAAACAAGTTAGAATATTTTAACAATAATGACGAGATAAGAGTGATATACCTTAAAATTGATTGTGGGCACTGACCTAGTAGTTCGATTACTGTCTTTTAAAAGGCTCGAAATTTTGAACAAAATTAATTATTGAAAAATAGTATAAACGTGTCTATTTGAAAGAAAAGCAAGCATATTTTTAATATAAATAACGAGATAACACGACAACTTATTCGTTAAAATTATGAGCATATTTATTCTAGCTATGCTTTGTACAAAGTAAGATCTTATCTTTTCTGCACATCTGTTTCTCACGCAACTTATTTCAGTAACATGTATACACGTATTAAGAAAGAAATGAATTGAATGGTGATGAAGAGGAATACAATGATGTTGACAAGTAAGGCAATGATGGTGATGAAAAAAAAGACAACTTTGGTAGTAACGAAGACAATTTTGATGATGCCAAAGACGAAGACAATGTTTTTGGAGATGACGAAGGAGACAATGATGGTAGTGATGACAAAGAAGACAACGATGATGGATGTGACAAAGAAAACAATTATAATGACGACAACGAAGACAATTATAAAGACAATGATGAAGAAAATTATAATGACGACGTCGAAGAAAATTATAATGACGATGACGACGACAATTATAAAGACGATGATAAAGACAATTATAATGACGATGATAAAGACAATTATGATGACGATGATACAATTGTAATGACGACGACGAAAACCATTATAATGACGTAGGCAATGATGACGATTATGATGATGACGACGATAAAGAAAATGAATATGATGACAACGATAAAGAAGACTATAATGATGACGACTATGATGATGACAACGATAAAGAAGACGATAATGATGACGACTATGATGATGACAACGATAATGAATACTATAATGATGACTATGATGATGACGATAATGAAGATTGTAATGATGACGACTAGGATGATGACGATAAAAAGACGATAATGATGACTATAACAATGACGATAAAAAGACGACTATGATGATGACGATAAGGAAGACGATACTGATGACGAAGAAGAGAATAATGAAGGTGAAGAAGATAAAGGTTAAGTCGTACGTGCCTGGGCCTACTGCGGTGTTGAGAGCCAGACTTCCCTCGAATTCGTGGGCTCCAGGAGTGGAGGCGCGGCGCGTCGCGGCTCGGCGCCCAGTCTTTAATTGCCTCCGAGGTCGTCAAGGCCGCTTCTGGAAAGGCGACCTTGCGGCGGGGGGCGGGCCGAGCCCGGGAGGTGCAAGGGCTCGTTCCGGGAAGCGCAGCTGACGGCCCAGCGCAGACCAAAGCAGGTTCCCGAGGGAGGACCGGGCGACCCGTAATTATGGAAGACGCGTCTGGAAGTCGGCGCGTGAATAATGAATATGAAGCGGTGACGCGGCGCCAATTCGCGGACGCGTCTGCGAGGAAGTACTTGGAAGATATTGTTTCGATGGTTGGGATTTGATGTTAGGAATTCCCATTTTGGAGGCGTTGGAAGCAGTTCAGTGGAACTGAGAAATGGTCATCTTTCCAAACCCTCCCTTTTCTTGTTACTGAGAGATTGAGAGAAACAGAGAAGTGTTATTTTAGATTCATCAAAACATGGCTGCACGCCTATGCATCGTGCTTTTTTTTAAATACAGAGCTGTTCAAGTCTGCGACCTACTGTGTGTACCGTAGCTCATCTGTGAGTCACCGATGCGGCCCACTGTTCTAGACTATTTGGCGGAGAGGCAGAGACGCGCTCTGGCGCGATCGACGCAGTCTAGTAAAAAGCGAGTGGCCCACAGGTCTGCAGCAACCCACCACGAACGGTTTAGTCCGAATTCTCGCATGTGAGTAGCCCTGATGTAAAGCACGGGATTATTGTTTCACCAAAGATATTTACCATTAATATATTACCCCCATGCTCACAAGGGAGTGAGTGGAATCTTATTTTATTTTGAGACTGATTTTTCATGAGAGTGTTTCATGCATCTTTTATTTTGATAACAACTTGATCCAGATGTTAAATTAGTTCTCTTGCAACCCCTTCTTTTGAGTATTCTGGATGCCATTCTTTCGAAATGGCAGTTATTACAAGGCAACCACTTTCGCTTTCTTGCATTTGCAATTCTTCTGGGGAGTAAAGCAGCACTGCTTCACAATTTTTTAAGATGAGCAATCATCCCTTCAACTTCATTTTTCTCTCATTTTGCTCTCCTACTTTTAATCTAATTTTGAAGTGTGTGCAATATAGGTTGGCTTTCATGGTCTATGAGTGACGATTTCTCAAGGTAGGGAAGGGAGGGCAGTTTTCCTCGTATATTTCCCCTTTTGAGTGTATATACCTAATAAAATAATCGCATCGAATAGATCAAGATCGCTTTGAGGTGGAACACATTGTGTTTCATCTCATGTAATGCCTAAAGAGCCCTACCTCACAGCGCTCCTGCGACCACAACAGAAATAAGTTTTTCATGGAACCTTACGACCTTGGAGAACGATCTTCTGCCTAGAAATTGGCATCTAGGAATGTTTCATTTAAGGAAATAAATGCTGATCACTCACGCCCATTCATGTGTGTATATGAGTGTATATATATATACATACACACCAGTCATGTCACATTCCGGCAAGTAAGAGGACTTAAGAAAAGGCTGGGGTCCTGTGGAATCTTATTCGGGTAAAGGTAGGTCTCTATTTTACAACCGGTAGGTCTCTATTTTACACGATTGCAATTCAACACTTGTAATCGAATTTATTTTATACTTTTAGACTGATGAATTATTATGACTTTTCTCGTCTTAAGGAACATGCGAGGTGTTATTCTCCTACAATAATTTTTTTCCTCTAAAAATAAAGAGGTAAGCAAACTTGTAGGTATGCAAGTACTGGTGGTAAATATAATCTATTTCGAACATTTGAAAACAGACGTGTTCACTAAAGTTTACTTTCGTCCGTCTCAGAATTAAAAATAAATTATTATAATCCACGAAACCTGAGAATTGGGTTAGTAGGGCCCGGTAATACTACCTCCTTTACTACATGCGTTTTAGACGGGGAATTTGCACCTCGAAGCGGTTTCCTCAAGACATAACCATCTTCTGGGATGCAGCTGGTCCAGCTTTACAACCCCTCATTATAGAGGAGCGAAATGATGCGATCAGGGAATATCCTCTCCATCAGCCTTCTCGGAATGCCGCCTCCATCCGAGTGGATACAAGGCTCTCGTCAGGTGGCCCAGTGCCTATTTCAGTGTTATTTACTGGTTCTTAATTTGTTCCCCCTCTGCGCAGCTACGAGCTACGTAATAACATTGAACTTCAAAATTAGTCCATCACGCTTACGGTTTTTATTTTTGAATCATCCTTCATAATTCTGAAGACCCGTGCAATTCTCCAGTTGTTTTATGTACTAAGTTGACTTACGCCTAATGTTAGTCACCTGCTATCTTGTATATTAATGTATATGTTTATAATTGATTTTATATTGCATAAATTGTTTATTCCTTCATAAAATTAAATAAATTGATGCATGGTAAGATGGAAGATGTAGTTGAGTTGCTACTACAATTCTGTATAAAGATCATCAGCATGAAACCGGGAGAGGTAGCATCAACTGATGTCACCGCAGTGCCTCTGACCGGGAGGTCCTAGGTTCCGGGAGACCCGATAGTACCAGGATTTTCGGCACTAGCTAGGCCGAGTTCAGTCGCTGTCAAAAGGAGAATTCTAGTAACTAGCTGCTCTGATCGGTAATTTTTCGTGTTTTTTCGATCAACGCCAGGTGTATGTCGAAACAGGACTTTAAGAACGAGCCAAGGATTGCGCGCGATTTTCCCTTTCTCTTCCTTGTCCTATCCTCTCCCCTTACATCCACACTTACACTAACAGGCACTACCTTACGACACATGCCGGGAGACCGGTCGGGATCTTAGAGCTTGTCCCGACAGGCCGGTGCCCCGCTGGTGGGAGATGCCTGGTAGGGAAAACTGGTAGGATCCCTGGTAGGGTTAGCTGACGGTGGGTTGGAGCCGGATCTCACGATCCAGCGGGGGAAGATCACCGCCACCTCTCGAGAAAAACACATGCACTACATTTACGGGAGTATTGACCATAACAGTTGACACACCCGTAATCACTAATCCATCAACCAACGTCAAAATCAACGCCGTATAACGTGTGAATCATCAGAATTAATTAATATCACAATTAATTAATATCGACTTCCGTAAATTGCTTCTTCTTTGAGAAAATAAAGGTTGTTCTCAATAACAAAAATAATAATAATTTAATTTCGAGACTTGTCGTACGGTTGACAAGTACAACATCTTAACCACTTAGAATTTATTACTTCTAGTACAGCTAGCATAACATGTATAAACCCATATTCCCGTGGCTCAGAGAGACTTCCGAAAATGTCGTCACGACCTCGCAAGCATTCTGCTTGTTTATTTAGGATCTTCTATCATAAACTGTCTGAAATTACATTAAATTTAATGTTGATTTAATTTACGATTGTACATACATTTTAATGTATCTTGTACATTAAAGGGAGATAAATGTACCTGTACATTAAATTGAATGCTTAAATTAAAATCAATGTTGATTTAATGTACTGACTGTTAACTTACGCGTGTACATTAAATTTGATATACACGTACATTAAATTTAATGTACACGAACATGAAAATTACTTTTATGTACTTTACAATAAAAGTAATGCAGAAATTTCTGACAGTGAGCTAGGAGAAGACAATCGACAACGGTAACATTACAGCCAAAATTCGCAAAGACAATCTGCCACCCTAACAAAATTCAGACGCCACCGCACGAACATCGATGGTAAACTCTGTAGCAAGAAGACCCTCTTTTCCTTGGTTACAACTATGTCGCTTGGCAGCGCCACGGCTGCATCTCGCCTGGCGAATCGCATTCCTACAGATCACGACCCGCATATTTAAAGCCCACAAAACTGCGCTGCAATTGCCAAGGAATACAGCTGCACCCGTAAGCACACGCTTTCTGTAGTATGCAAGAAAATGTCAAACATCTGAAAGCTTAAAGTGGAACAAGGAGAACGAGATTTTAGAAGCAGTACGAGTTTGGAAGGATGCGGTAGGATTTGTAGGCTCATGAAGTTTCTTGAGTGGATTCGAGTCTTACCACTTCGAAGTTTTGTAGAGTATATTAGAATTGAGAAATTGGAATATTTTATATCTGAATTATTATAAGCACCATTTTGAGTCAAGGTGTCCCGAGATTGATAGATGCGACGAAGAGCTGTCAAAACTATGTCAATCTTAAGACACGTGCCATACCAGACCGAAGTTATTATCTGATGCTTATTAATTTGTTAGATAACACTGTGATGCTGTCTGGCTAGATCCACTGGGTAGCAACGCAGAGCTAAACATCCGTGCCCAAGCGGAATTCTAACACGCGGGCTTTCATGCCACAACCGATACTGCATTAGCATCTTGCACAACCGATACTGCATTAGCGACCGTGCAGACCATGTAAAGCCTCAATTGACAGAGAGTAAAAGAAACATCGACTACTCGCTGAATTCTTCTGCGAGACCAGCTTTCTTCTGAGTTATTATAGTCTCTTTCAACAACAAAAATAATGTTTTAATTACAAGACTTTAGTCTTACAGGTTCACAACATACATCATCAAGTTTCATCAACTTCTCCAAACGCTAAGAGGTTATAACTACTGATATCTTAAGAAAATAGTCCGTTTTATTGCATAAAACCTTCAATTGGTGGGACCAAGGTGTCCGCAATCTAGTCTCGACGATCTCAAGAAGCGTTCCGTTAGTTTATACTCACGTGATACCCCGTTACTAAGTAGAGACAAATGAAAACGATAACCACTACCTTACAACCGACACCTGGAACGACACTATTTGGCTCCATGATCTTCACAAATTTCCTCCAAATTTCCTAAGTAGTTTTCCATGTTGTCTCCGGTCAATTGCAGGCGAATGCCGGAGTAGTACCCTACATGTCAGTCAACTACCAAACATGTCGTACAACCAGTCGGACCGTTACAGCATGATCCAACTGGAGCGGTGCATCTCTTGGTGAGTTAACTAGAGAGGAAAACCTCTTCAAGTCGACGTGATGTCGGTGATCACATGTTCTGAGGGAGTAGAACACCGCCACCCCTCGGGATATAACCTACACTACACTCATGGGACTAATGACCGCAGCAGTTGATGCTCCAGAATCAGAACAATCTTGCGGTGTCGGGAGGTTCTAGGGAGGTGCATCGGGAGGCCCTAGGGTTCGAGTTCCGTCGGCGACAGGAATTTTCGACACTACCTTGCCAGTTAGGTCGAATTCAGTCGCTTCCTGGAGGAGAATTCTAGCGGTCAGCTGCTCTGATCGGTAGTTTTCCGTGGTTTCTCCGGTCCACACCAGGTGAATGTCGGAGCAGTATCCCAACAAACGGGACAAGGAACACGCGCGATCTTTCCTTCTTGTTCCTTGTGGTATCCTCACCCCTTGCTTACACACACACACACAAACACAAACTCACATACTCTACACTACCGCACATGTCAAGAGACCTGTCGGGAATTAAGAGTTTGTCAAGTTAAGAGTTTAAGAGGAGCCACGGTGGAAGGAGATGCCTGCTTGAGAAAAAACCGCAAGATCTCGCCATCAATCGGGGAAAGATCACCGCCACCTGCAATGATAAAACGGCGGCAGGATTTTTGACACTAGCTTTTCAGCTAGGTCGAATTCAGTCGCTGTCTGGAGGAGCATTCTAGCGGCAGGCTGCTCTGATCGGTAGTTTTCCGTGGTTTCTCCGATCAACACCAGGCGAATGCCGGAGCAGTACCCTACCAAACGGGCCACGGACCGCGCGCGATCTGTCCTTCCTCTTCCTTGTCCTATCCTGTCCCCTTACACACACACACTAACATGCAGTACACTACCACATATTCCGGGAGACTGGTCGGGAGGTTAGAGCTTGTCCCGGCTGGGGCGGTGCCCCGCTGGTGGGAGAGTCTTGGTTAGGGGGAAACCCCACTAGCCGACGGTCGGTCGGCGCCGGATCTCGCCATCCAGCGGGGGAAGATCACCACCATCTCCCGGAATAACATGCACTACACTAACGGGACTAATGACCACAGTAGTTGACGCGCCCGGAAACACGAAAAATCAATCAATCAATCCAATGATAAAACGTGTACTACATTTACGGGACTAATGACCATAGCAGTTGAAGCGCGCGGAAACAAAATATTGCGTAAGTCCAAAGATTCTGTGGATCCTCCTCGACGCGTGAGAGAGCTCGACAGAAGCGCGAGGCCTGACCTAGGGCAAGGGAAGGGGGTGGGCGCGGCGCCAGGAAGAGTTCGCGAGCCCCAAGGCCGCCTCTGCATTTAGCCGCAGCGCCGGCCCACAGGTAGCCGTTGACATTCTCCGCACTGACACCGAGGCGGCGGCGGGGACATTGCAACGCTGCACAAGGCGGGGGCGATTTTTTAATTTTTAATTTATTATTATTACTTTATCATTACTTACATTTTTAGGCGGAAACCCGCTGTACAAGACTTTCTCAAGCAAGAAATGGGCAGAATAAATGATTCATTATGCGAATTCAGAACACAGTATTGGGCTAAGTCAAAATGTTTTACTTTTTCCTTTCCTTTCCTTTCCTTCTCTTTCTCAGTATCCCAGTTAATAATAATAAAGTTGTCAGATAATTAGGTAAACAGATATCTGCTTTCATAATACAATTGACAGACAGCACCGATTCTCGGTGCTGAGCTAATATTATTAGTCTATTATTGTTGTTATATATCCAATTTCTCAGATCTTATTCTATTGCTTCTCTGAATTGCATTCCCACCCACGTATATTGGAGAGAGCTATCATTTTTGTTATTTCTACTACAGTACGGCAGGAAAGTCTCTCCACACTCAGCAGAATCAGGACCCAGGAAAACTGCATTTATGTTGGTAGCAACCAGATCACTGGGAAACAAGTGAAGGCGATAACACTTCCAGCATCTATTATGATTTTAGTGAGCATACATTTTATGTTTTCAAGACTCAGATCGTGCTTCCAACATAATTTCTGTTGCAAGCACCCTCACCAGCAAGGTGCCACTGCGCAGAGACTTTCCTGGCGCGATATAGTTCTCCGAACAGTAGAGCTCGCGTAAAAAAAGAAATTTTATACTTACATTGTTTTTAATGACTTCAAGCAACATTCATGACGAATTCCAAGAAAATCGGTTTAGGTGTGTGCGTGTATGCTTAACAAACAATTGTACAGACAAAATTAGGAATGGTCGCGTTAAAAGTGGATATCGTTTCGCTTGTTCAGTTGGTATCACTTGGCATTATTATAGTAATTTTTATAATATTTAGCATTATTATTATTATTATTATTATTATTATTATTATTGTTGTTGTTGTTGTTGTTGTTGTTGTTGTTGTTGTTGTTTTGATATATCGCTTGGTGTGGGGAATGCTTTTTTCATCAATCGCGTTACTTGTGTAGTTGTTACCTCAAGAGCACACGTAGACTGTCACAGCATCCCTGCGGTAAGTGAAATTCTTACTCGCGTTTTCGGATCGGCGTGTTCAAAAGACAACTATTAGTCCAATTTATGTAGTAAGTAATAATTTGACAGCTATTGAATACTTTATCTGACATGAAGTGTTGAACGGAGAAACGTCACCTTGTTTTTTAATGGTGCTTATAAGGTGTTCCCACGACGTACAAACACTTCAGAAGAGTACTTAGAGGATTATAACACGTTCTGAAGGATGAGATATATGGTCATGCAACATCAGGCTATGTACCATGCAACACCACCCTATTCCTTGTCCTTAAGACCACGTCCGTAACTAACGGGCCACGGACAACTCACAATGTTTCCTTCTCCTTCCTTGTCCACTAATGTCGAGGGCTTAAAGCTTCCCCGACCGAGGGGGTGCTCTGCTAGTGAGAGATACCTGATTAAGGAAAATCCTGTAAGCCGATCTGTAGGCCGGCGCCGGATATCACCATCCAGCGGGGAAAGAACATCGCCGTTTCCCGCGATAAAAACATGAACAACACTTACGGGTCTAATGACCATTGTAATTAACGCCTCAGGTAACAGAGGCAAACAAAAAACAATTGTCAGACCCAAAGAGTTGACACTTGTTTGTCTATGTATTTGGACGTGCTGAATCCGAAGGCGAAGCCAGAATTGCGCAATCACCCTTCGATTTTTTTAAATTGCAAAATCCCATCGTGACATTGTATTTTTTTGTTTTCAGGGGTTGTTGTCACATCCAAAGACTTGACACATGTTTCTCTATGTACGTCGACGCGGTAAATCCGAAACTGAAGCCAGAATTCCGCCACCACGTTCTAATTTTTTTAAATCTCGAAAAACAACCGTGTAATGATAGATTGTAAATTTGAGTATGGTTTCTTGCAAAAAATAACAACCGGGTGATGGTGGCGCAACTCGGAGTTCAGTTTTGGATTCAGCGCGTCGACATACACAGAGAAACATGTGTCAAGCTTCGAGTCTCACAACAACCCCCGAAAACAAAAACGCAATTTCACGATGGTTTTACGCAATTAAAAAAGCTGGGGGGTGGTAGCGAAATTCTGGATTTAGATTAAGATTCAGCGCATCGACATATATAGAGAAACATGTGTGAAGTCTTTGAGTCTGACATCAACCCCCGAAAACCAAATAATACAATTTTCATGATGGTTTTTGTTTTTTGTGATATAAAAAATGGCCTGGCTTCAGATTCGGATTCAGCACGTTGAAATACATAGGGAAACATGATTCAAGTCTCTGGGTCTGACAACTTTTTTCTGTCAGCGTGTGTAAACACTTGTCGTTAAGGATGGAAATGGGGAATGATGAGGAAGAGTCTCGAGCGAGCCCGTGGTTTAAATTGCTACTTCGGCTTCCCCGTGAAATTCCGTGCGGAAAACTACGAAAGTGGACAATCGGAGCAGTTGACTTCTTTACCAGGCATTTGTCGCCTTCACCGTAACTTTTACGGTTTTTCGACCTATCCATTTTGTTGACTATTGCTTCGCCATCCTACCAGAAATTACCGAAGGAAATGAATAAAATGTACATTGAATCCTGGCGGATTCCAAAATTCTTGTCCACGCAATGGCAGCTACATACATGTCAAAAATGTACCACCGTTGTGAGTGGAACCTAGTATAACTTCACATGCTACGACATTTCTGGAAATTACACGTTCGTGAATACGCTATGAATTTCCCGCTAGTTAGTTGCTGGTGTTCTCCCAGGTCATCTCGGACAGTTAAAAACTGCAAGTTGTGGGGGAGAGAACGAACACTACTTCATAGTTCTCCGCTGAGTCTGGAATTGAGTCAATTTGTATGCATGAGTTCCCAATATTTGTTTCCGAATAGAAGTCTGTTAAAATTACACTCGTGATTGCGAAACGTGAAAGGAATTCCGCCGTGGACAGTGTTGAGTTGCGCTGCAAATTGTTACTACATACTAGGAAAATTGTACGAAATGTTAAATGAATTGTCGTTGACATACGTAATAAGCATATATTCAGCCACCGAATTTCTTTGTCTTCACACGTTTTTTTAACAATTTCGAAAGTATTTGTTGACTTATATGACTGTTGATATATTATTTCCTCCTATTTAGTGAAAAAATGAGCATCAATTTGAATGTTTTTCGAAAACAAAAGAAGTAAAACTTCATATGTAGTATATTAATTAAATTCATAAATATTAAGTTGAATAATTTTACATTTCGTAAGTTACCTAACACACTTAAATTTTCCGCGATTGAATGGATTATTTTTTTTCTTTTTCCATCGATTGCCTCAGTTAACCGGATCTTGGATAATGACCAAACTACTGTATTTCAAATTTCGTGCATTCTATCAGCCAAACTCCGGGGACATTTTTGCTTCATCAAGGACGAAGATGAAAGAGGAACCAAGGTACTCGAGAGAAAGTGGGCGAGGGCGAGAATTTGGTGTGAGGGAAGGGCCGAGGGCGAGAAGTGGGTGAGGGCGAGAGCGAAGGCGAGGGCGTGAGGGTGGGCGATGGCGTGCGTGAGAGCGAAAGTGAGGGTAAGAAGTGGGCGAGGACGAAGGTCCGAGGGCGAGATGTGAGGGAGGGCGAGGGTGCGGGCGAGGGTGAGAAGTGGGTGAGGGCGAGCAGTGGGCGTGGGTGCAGTACGAGGGCGAGATATGAGGGAGGGGGAGGGCGAGGGCGTGAGGGTGGGCGAGGGGGAGATGTGCGCGACGGGGAGGTGTGGGCGACGGGGAGATGTGGGCGAGGGGGAGATGTGTGGGCGCGAGGGCGAGCAGTGGCGGACGAAAGACCGAGGGCGAAATGTGGGCGTGGGCGAGGTGGGTGAGGGAAGGAAAGCGACGCCGGCGTGAGGGTGGGCGAGGGCGAGATGTGGGGCGAGGGGGAGATATGGGCGAGGGGGAGATGTGGGCGAGGGCGGGATGTGGGCGAGGGCGGGATGTGGGCGAGGGCGGGATGTGGGCGAGGGTGAGAGCGTGGGCGTGGGCGGGAGCGGGTGGCTGGCAGTTGCTCCGCCCTGGCTGGCTTTCCGGGAAGGCTCCGGCCGCCGGCCGAGTCGCCGCAAGGCTGTGGCGGGGGCCGGCGCTTCCCACGCATTAGGTCCAGGTGCGGTCGTAATGACTCGTCGAACGCTTTATTACGTACACATTCTTACGACCATAAATATAAGAGGGCTGGTTCATGGGGCTTGATCAGTGGAAATGTATACTATTTAGTTGTTTCGGAAAATGTATATCCATCATCAGGGTTTGCAAACACAAAAAGACAAGAAACAAAGAGAAACACCGCTCTATTACACACCATGTGTGCTAATAGTAAAGTATTTCTTACACTTTAAAAAAAATGATTTATCCATCTAAAATTTTATTAAGGGCAAGAGACTTGCTTTTTTTTTCAAGGTATACTGAATGTGATAGGGTGATGATGAGGGGGGATCAACATAAATACAACTATGCCCGAGGCGAGATGAACTCGCGTTCCTTCGGCCTGAGATAGCCACGGCACCTACTGCCTTAGCGATCTGGGCCACCCGGATTGGAACTTCCATTTCACTATTAGCAAACATGGTGTTTGATCGTTCATTTGCGCATGTTCTTCGCATCATGGGAGATGTACCACCCGAAAGATTATGGAGCTCCATTTCCATGTTGTTTTGTTGTGGTTGCGAAGCCCGATAATTGAAATTTATTTTTCGAAAAGTTGACAAGCCCCTAGTAGTCTATTGACTTCCCCTACCCAAGATCCATAACCAGCTTTCAGTATACATATTCAAAATTCGTAATACATAAACAGGATTATTCAAACTGCTCCTTCGACCTCTGAATGACTGCTCCAAAATACAAGTCGTGGGTGATCTTACGAAATCGCAAGCCAATTCCCGCCAGCGAGGAATAACTTGTAGGTCTCTGCCTTCTGCAAAAACGGCCGTCTGCCTCTCGGAGTTCTACCTGGCTAGCACTCGTAGTAACATACTGAAACCCAAGCCTGACATTTGTAAATGTAAATTATAACTGATAAAATAGAAATGAATACAAGTATCATTTAGTCCCATTCCCTCATTCGCTTCTGTGAAAATTGTATTACAATAACAGTTCAAAAACTGTAGGAGGGAATAAACTCATGTTAGTCATTGTATTTTTAATAATGAGAAATCTTTCTTTTTGAAGTAAATAAACTTTTTCTACTCCCATTGTATAATTCTATCATTTGATGACTGCAACCCGTTGCACAATGACACTCAATACGATACAGATTTCATTAAGTTACAGGTTCTTGACCAATCACAGAGAAGCTTATTGATTGATTGTTAGTGATTCCGGGTGCGTCAACTATTGAGATCATTAGTCCCGTAAGTGTAGTGCATATTTTTCATCGGAAGGAAGCGGCGATCGTCCCCCACTGGATGGCGAGATCCGGCGCCGAACTACCGTCGACTAGCGGGTTTTTTCCCAACCAGGTATCTCCCACCAGCGGGGGCACCGCCCCAGTTTGTGTAAGAGGAGAGGATAGAACAAGGAAGAGGAAGGGAAGATCGCGCGCGGTCCGTGGCCCGTTTGATAGGGTACTGGTCCGGCTTTCGCCTGGTGTTGATCGGGGAAACCATGGAAAACTGAAACCATGGAATTCTCCTCTAGACAGCGACTCAATTCGATCTAGCTGAGAAGCTTGTGTAGAAAAATCCTGCCACCTCAGGACTCGAGGCTAGAATCTGCTGGACAGAGGCACTACAGTGACATCAGTTGATGCACTGAGCCACCGCTTCCGGTACAGAGAAACATATAAACCAAGTGTTGACATATTATTCATGTCTTCCGGGTTAAGTTCAGAAGTGTTGACGCTTAATTAATCATTGAGAATCGTTGTAGTAAATGTTTGACTGTGTACATTAAAACTGCATTTAATATTATATTATGCATGTCAGTTTTAATTTCTTTCATTATTAGAATTTTTACGTGAAATATTTTTTAAAATAAATTGGATCGTAATATCATTTTGACTCTTTTTGACTAGCGTAGTGGTAGTTATTGGAGAGAACATTTGACTGACGTTAAGATCTGAACGCGTCATTTTGGTTTATATGTTGCTGTCGTGTGTTTGTCCGTAAAAACCGACCCATTCTGTAGATTAAAATGACTAGTGAATAAAAGGTGGAGTTGACACCTGCAGAAACAAAATGAACAGCGAAAAGTGTGACGTTCGAATTATTGCCGCAACTTTTGAACTTCCAACAGGCGGTCTGGTAAAACAAAGCCACCTGTAGTGGGTAATATAGGTGATATTGGGTGGCTAGGGTAGGAAGCTGTTCACTAGGTTGCCTTAGCAGAATTCTGCATATCAACTGACACGAAACGATTCAATGTAAAAGTTGAACTTATAAATGTTTAAGTTCAATGTAGGAGTTAAATAAGAGAGAACAACTCCCTCGTTCCTCGCTCGTATTGTAATATCACTCTCGGATACATCATTACATCATCGCTCCATAATGTACTATTACAAAAATTCTGGTTAATTGTTGATTCTCCCTCGTAATTGCATTTGTCCTTAAAATGATCGCACTGCGATGGTCGAAATGTGGGCGACATTATTGATAACACGACATGTCTTTGGCAGCTTCAGTGAAACAGGCTATGAATGCATTCGTCTAGACTTCAAGGTAAATTGTGATGCGGTTCCACGTGTAAGCGTGTGCACATAATATTGTATTATTTATTGCAGAGAACTTTTATTTGAACTAGAACAGAAAAGTCAACATATTTGGTTCAGTCAATATTGGAATTAATCGATGAATATTCTTTCAGAAAACATAAATCCGAATAGTGATATTTTTTTAACCAGGAACAACTTTCGATCATTATAGTCTATGATTTTGCAGAATTTTAATGCTATTGAAAGAGAGCTAGCATTTTTGGAATTTTTCATCAATTTGAAATGAAATGTATGTGCAGCATTGCTCAATAATATTTTTTGAAGAAGGGAAATTGCTTAACACGGAATTCACGGGTACCTATTGATTTAAAGAAACAGAATAAATAGAGCTTATTAAATATGTTATTGGAAATGCACGTTATTGGAAATGAACTATGATTGTATAAAGTATCTAAGGAAGTATATTTGTATCGTGCGTACATGCAGTAACGGAATAGTTGTTATGTTCATTCAGAGATAGTAGACGGGTGCTTAAGAAAAAATCTGCAGTATGACCCAGTGAGATAATAGTCGCGAAAGTGCAATGACCGATTTGATGCTCTCGTAATGCCAGACAGCTGATAAAAAAATTCGCTCGTAACCGCCTCCGTGGGGTGAATGACTTCAGAAGCTCCGCAATTCATGTATGTTATCGATCATATTCTCAACAGCTGTGCAAGTCGCATCTTTTGATAATAATGACGGAGGTCAAGTCCATTCTCAGCTGTTAAGTTGACTAAAAAATGTATCAGTAGATTCACGTGTTGTGCGAAGATACTAGAGACAATGACGGTTCGTTCCTCTTTCACAAATGTAGCTCACTTTTATAAATAAGCCTTATATTTTGGTATCAAAAAATATATTTCCTATGTGCGAATTTAAGACTTTCCATATCGAGAATTATAGATTTTTAGGCAAAAATGGCAATGATAATTGTTGGATTTTTTTACTAACTTCAAAAACACCAAAAAACAATAAAATATCTCATTTTTTAGGAAAATCAAAGGTTTAAAAATCTGCTTTGCCAATGTTTAAAGATTCTGTAAAATTTGATTCTTTATTTACTAACTGCAATGAATTGTGAAGTCTTCCTTCTTTCCATTTGAAAGATCGGCGATACAGTAATCTAAAAACACGATTTCTAGTAATTAAAGTCTCTTATACTTGTATATGTTATAATCTATTAAAACGGCGATTAAATACATTAAAATTATTTCGTAAATTAAAATTACCATAGCAATGACACATCGCACGTATATTCCCAAACTAAGGATCAATACATTCTTCTAAATTTCAAAGATAATCTTAGAACATATGTTGGTTAATTCAAATTGTAGCTAAGTTGATTTTTCTAGCTCCCCCTACTATTGTAATAAAAAAGATTGCATTTTTATAACTCTCTTCCGTGTACGAAGTGGATATAGCCGTGGACATTTTACCCTGCACTACAGTCAAAAAGCACTAATTACGGACCTCATATATTGTGAAAGGAAATTTTAAAGGTGGTAATTCTATTTAATCTAATAGTAGAATTAAACTTCAAATTTACAAGTAGAACCAATAAACTCCAGAATGAAAGAATATAGAGGCAAATGGTAACAATATATTCAAAGAATGGAAGGGACCAGAGTTCGAGAAGTAGCTTTCCACAGCACACCGAAAGGAAGGAGAGACGTGGGAATACCAAGGAGAAGATGAAGTGAAGATACCCCATGAAGATGGAACAGACAACCGTAAAGTCTAGAAGAAGAAGTACAAATTTAGAGACGTTATTTTAAATGTAAATTTGAATAGTCATTGATCATGTATTAAATTAAACATAGTATTCTGTCATTAAACAATTTCAACTTGTCAATGGTTATTCAGATTATAATAATTTAATATTCTTCGTACTGGTGGTTTGAAACATGAACTTCTAGTGTGACGCAATCCTAGGCTACGCCTTGACAAGCCATTCGCAGGCCGCGAGTTGGTGTGGTTCTTTGCCACCCAATGGCTATTGCAGCTATTCCGAACAAAAGCTTAGGCTGAGTAGTCTATAAGTTGAGGTGTAGTTGAACATTCGAATCTATGTAGATTCTTCGATCCTCGCCAAACAGCTAAATCGTCAACTTTTTTGCTGAAAATCAGATAAGTGTACTGATGCATTTTCTGAATTATTCTTCACATTTGTGTAAAATCAGACAAGTTAAATTCCTTCTGTTTGCGTTTTGTTTTAGTATTAAGAAATGCGCTTATGTGTATTTAGGAATGTAAGAAAATTTTACAAAATTATAAACTCTACGAAGACAAATTGTTATCTGATTAATTGCGCATTGATATGACATTGACAAAAACTAGTTAGGTTGTTTGTTCCACACTACAAGATTAGTTGCAATAATGTCTGACAAGATATTTTGTTCTCCTGTATAAATTTAATGTTCACGAGTTAAACAATTTATTCATAAATGCAATAAACAACTTAACTTTTTTTGTACAAACGGATAGCTCTATTGAACCATGCTCACATTCAACATTATCAACTTCTAAAATAATTAATTCTACAAACGAGAGACTGCTTTCATAAATACAGATAGTAGGAAATATCAGAAAAACTGTAGAGGAGTGACCACTGAATGTGACATGGATCAAGAAGTCATTTGACACTCTTCTAGCAGAACTAAACCCAGCGAAGATAACCCTAATGAATTTAGAGCTGACATCCGTAAAAAACAACAAGAGAAAAAAATATCAGTTTTTGTCCCAAAAGCGTAGTACCTTCCGTCTTCAATGTCAATGCCCGAGCTCCTAATGGCGCCCGCCACGCGAGTGCGCTGGCCGGCCCTGGCAGAAGGGCTATATTTAGTTCCAGCTTCCCAGAAGAGCGACTGATTGTGAGCGCATGTAGTGATGGCAAATTTTATCAAAATATCGATACATCGATAATTCGATACATCACCAAAATGATTTCGATGGCGATGAAAGTATCGACCAAAAACATTAATGTTTAAAATACCAATGATTTACATAATATGATAGAACTGATAGTATTTTCCCATCCTGTTTCTATTTTTAATTAGAGTACTCACATGAGATGCTAGTATATTTCATTATTTTATTTAATAGGTAATTATTACAGGCAAATTAAAAATCTTGATGCAATGTGGCTAGGCCGAAGGCCTTTAAGCCATTACAATACCTACATTCTACAGCGTTCTAACCTTTCGAATTCTGGTATTCACCCCAAATGGTCTCTCCTTCGCATCAAAGCCGCGGAAAAGAGACCATAAGGTACGGCTGAGGAAAAAACCCCTGAAGGGGGAAAAACCTGCCGTCAGAAGCCGAGTACATGCTAATCTATCCGGTTTTTAAACCATTTATTTATTTGGCGCGGGCGTCAGGCATTCTCCTTCCAGTGTTTGGCCTCCTCCGCACCTGAAAACAAACAGCACCACAGAAAATCGTCCGCACCAACGCCTCTGCCCTAATATTTCCGATTCCTACTTCCCTTCGCCTCCTAATGTGTTTAATTTTAACCGTTTCCTTTTATTTTATTTTAATTTAATTTAATTTTAATTTATTTAACTTATTTTAATTAATTTAATTTAAATTTATTTAACTTATTTTAATTAATTTAATTTAAATTTATTTAACTTATTTTAATTAATTTAATTTAAATTTATTTAACTTATTTTAATTAATTTAATTTAAATTTATTTAACTTATTTTATTTTATTTTATTTTAATTTATTTAACTTATTTTAATTATTTTAAGTTAATTTATTTATTTTTATTGACTTATTTATCTACTTATACTTAGCAATTGACTACAACATATAACTTTTTTTTTGTACTGTTTACTAACCTAACATAACTTACTGACTAACTTAATTATTGTTAGTTTATTGATTTATTATTTATTTCTCTCCAGTCTAGGCTCTGCTCGTACTAACCAGTGCTGTTTTCCCACTCCCTAATTTCAGTTTCTCTAATGGTCCGAACCTTTCCTAGAAATGTTCCTAATTCTTTCATGAAGTTGGATCTTTTATCACCTAGAATGTTTTGGGCGAGCGTTACGTTCCTATGTTGGAAGTAGTAATTTCCCATTCCCATCCATTTTCCTCTCCAAGTTTCGGTCGCATTGCAAATTAAAAGGATGTGGATCCAGTCTTCCCTATCACCGCAAAGCACACAGATGCCATTACCATTAGAGTCCTTTAATCTACGTTGCATCCACCCCCGACCCTGAACCAAGCGTATCCCCCTCTTGCGTCCTTTGGCAGTGTGTTTACGTAACGTTCGCAACCCCATAACGGACTCGCGTGAATTTGCGCAACTAGCGAACGTTTTTCGGCCGTTGCTGCCAGGATCTCTTGCCTTTTAATATCCGCAAGTCTACCCGAAATTAGCCGTTCTATCTCACGTGTTCCCCTATCTCCCACCATCTCCGGAGAAACGTCTCCCAGACCTGCACGTTCCAGTAGCAGTTTAATTTTATACGACCAGTGGCGTTGGTTGCTTCCCTGTAACTGCACTCGAAAACATCTATGTATAAGTGTGTCAGACTGTTCACCTGCTAATTTAATCCAAAGTTTAATGGGTTTCATTTTAAAATCTTTCCAAATTCCTACACTACCGACCTCTCTTAGGACTCCGGCATTTGCTGCGAATCTAGAGACTCCGAGAATTAATTTGAAATAATCTGTTTCGACGCTTTCTAGTCGATCTATCCTATCCACTCCCCAAATTTCTGCCCCATAATTCATTGCTGGGAGAACTAGCGATTTAAACATTGTAAGATAGTGGACTCGTGGAAGACTCGTGGAAGTCTGACGCCTTCTGGGAGCCCCCCGGCCGTCCCGGGACAATGGGGCGGGCACACGACTGCGGCTTAAGGCAGAGCTCCTCAGCGCCAGCCCATGTTCGAGCTGAAGCCAGGCGAAAGCCTGACCAGCGAACCTAGTTGCCGATAAGGCACACCGACCTTGTGAGATGAATATACTTCATATATAGTATATTTCATTGTTTAGTCCCGTGTAAGTGATATGTTAATAATGTTTATCGAATGTGAAAAACGAAATAAAAAATAAAGGACATCGTGTTTTGCTATTATTTCTTTTATTCACATTCAGTCATGAATCATCAAAGTAAAACATTCAGTATCAAATACATTATATAACACTAAATATTAGTTTAAAGTATATCCTGCGTTAAAACGGTCACCTTAATTTCCTAATAAATATTCTGTACAGACGAGGTTCGAAAGACAGTTTAACGACATCACTACGTACAAAATCAAGAAAAAAACATACTTTTTTTTACTTTATCGCTACCGCTAATGCAGTAGAGAGAAAGTTATGTAATTTTTCGCGAAACAACGGTGAATTTTTGGCAGAAATAATCTTATTATACGGACCTGATAACGAAAAAGTGGATAAACCCAGTTGCTAAATATAGAAAAAAAAATCCTATAATACGTGGTGTAGCTAGAATCCATGTTTTGTGTGTACTTGATACCAAAAACTTGAATGCAAAACGTCTGCCGGTCTGTCCATCTATGAACAATGCTAGACCGTTCCGATTTTCTGCGAAATTGATATTCCGCAATCGATATAAGTGATGTCGCGGCCCCTTGAACTTGAAACCGAAATTTTGATTTTGAGGGTACTTTACACGAAGCTCCTGAGACATTTTTCAAATTAAAAGAAAAGACTGCAAATATTTTGATTAAACTTTGTTATTGGATAGTGTAAAGGACGTTTTAGAGAATGGTAAAGATTTTATGTTCGTTGAAAACCTGATTTTTCGAAAATTGCAAAAGTTTAAAATCTTTTCGACGCCTTTCTACAACTAAAGTATTAAAGATAGAGATTTTTACCCGTAATGAAATGTGTTCCTCAAAGATAGGTTTTTAAATCAGGTCATGTGCAGTTTTTTGAAAATTTGATTTTATCAGAAAATGATGACATGTGTTCATTCGGGGAGATATTGCGGTATAAATAGTATTACGTACGCATTACTAAGGGCGAGAAAGTAAGTGCTGTTTGGCAAGTGCTTGACTACTAGTTTGAAACATCGATGTTTCTGCAAAAAATATATTGATCTATAAAAAAATATGTTACTATACCGATGATTCTGATGAGAAATATTGATGTTTTAAAAACATCGATGTTTATTGCCGTCCCTAAGTGTATGCCCCCTGCAGCCGCATGTAAATTGGGGACAACACAATCTCTTCATCTTTTCTTGCGAAACTTACTTTGTATAATTCTTACTTTATTTAATTCTATATGTAAATTGGGGTCAAACCAACCCAGGTAAGGAAAAGGTCTCATTGAGCAGATAGACGCGTTAAGGGGCCGCCGCCGCGCTGCTGTCCAGCTTTTCTTTGTGCCTCGTTGCAATCTTCCAGACTCGCTCTTTCATCAAAAGGAAAAGCAAAGAAAGCACTAGAAGAGTGTCGGAATTTCATGTTCAAAATTAGCTGAAAAAAAGGAAGAATATACTATGGCAAGACATCCGGAATTCATTCAATGAACGAATGATTCAATTGAATGAAAACCAATTTTAACCAAATCATATTTCGAAAGAAATATGCCAGTCCTAAGACTGGAAAATTTGGGAGGGAGTTGCGTTTTAAAAATAATGGATGTGAAAATGTTCTTGTAAAATACAGTGTCACCTTTCACATTTACCTGGAAGAGAGTGAGGTAGTCGGTCCCCAATTTAGACACGCCGCCCTCTGCAGCCCTTAGGGAGGCTTCTAGATAGGGTCGCAATACACACGTGAGCAATTAATCTAATCAATGAAGAAAACTAGATATTCAGAGCAATGTTCATAACACCACTGTTTTATGTATGCAAAAAATGGCATAATTTTTTTCAGAATGTTTTATTTGTGTTTCCTTACATTAGGGGCAGCATGTTTGATATTTATCATTATATTTGAAGGAGTATAACTTTCGTAATAACAAATATAAACAGGGACGGTTAAATAATACCTACAGTCTTGTATTATTAGTTAGTTACATAATTAATAAAATAATTTCTATCCTACAAACACTTTACAATCACTTGAGAAATTCTGAACTAATATTTCCTCTCCAAATATCTCCCTACAAGTGTTTACCCTTAAAATATTCTCCCCCTTTCCAAATGTTCCCCCTTTCCAAATGTTCCCCTTTTCCAAATGTTCCCCCTTTCCAAATGTTCCCCCTCTCCAAATGTTCTCCCAGCCTATTAGCCTACTTATCAGCGCAGCCAATTTCTCAGTCGCTCCCGCTAGAGTTCACTCGTGTCCCGACGGTGCTAGGATTTTCGACACTAGCCACATAGACCGAGTGAAGCCACTGCCTGGAGAAGAATTCTAGCGGCGGATGCTCTGATCGGTAGTTTTCCGTGGAATCTCTTATGAAAACCAGGCGAATGCCGGAGCAATATACTAACAAAACGGCCACGAACCGCGCGCGATTTTTCCTTCCTCTTCCTTGTCTTATCCTCACCCCTTACACACACCAACATGGTGCACTACACTGCCACACTTGTTGGGGGATCAGTAGAGAGCTTAGAGCTTGCTCCATTTGAGGCGTTGCCCCGCTAGTAGGAGATACCTGGTTGGAGAAAACCCAAGCCGATCGCCACCTCGCGTGACAAAAATATACCCCACACTTCGGGATTAACCACCGTAGCAATTGACGTGCCCGGAATCTCTAATAAATAAATCCAAGGAGCGAAACCGTGATGGGCCCTGACCCAACAACTTCCGCTCTACGAAGCTTGTGAGCTGAACAGGCAGCCACGTACAAAATGCTAACACACCCGGTGGTCCCTACATCCACGAACAGGAAATGCGGGTGGAAAGTTCGTTCTCCTTGCGGCGTGCGCCCGTGAAAGGCCATGGAGACGCGCTGTTGCGTCAGCCCCACAGCCTCCTCTAGCGCCCGCCACCGGCTCCCTCTTCCGGCAACACGAGCCCCTCCCGCCGCCCCAGGACAGCGACCCCTGGCGGCTCCGGAGGGCACGGCGCACGCTGCGGCCGGAATGAGATATCAGACACTCGTGTTATGGAAGCAAATGTGTAGAATGCTCCGTGTTTCATTTATTATCTATCTGCATATTCTTCTTCTTTTTTCCCTCAATCTCATTCTTCTTCTTATTCTTCCTCTCCCTCCCTTTCTTCTCCTTGACGTACTCCCTCTTTCTCTTTTTTTTTCTCCTCCTTTTCTTCTTCATCTTCTTCTTTTCTTCTTCTTTTATTCTTCTTTTATTCTTCTTCTTTTATTCTTTTTCTTCTTTTCTTCTTTTCTTCTTCTCCTCTTTTTCTTTGTCTCCTTCTTATCTTCTCCTTTTTCTGCTTTTTCATGATGTCCCTTCTCCTTTTTTCGTTAAGACTATCTTCTGTCAATTAAGTTATTTCGTTAATACTATACAAAATCTACGCTTATTGCTGTGTTGTTTTCTCTTCTTCTCTTTTCATTACTCCACCCTTTCACTATGTTTTTTCTTCCTTTTTATCAGACCAATTTGAACCGGTTCTTTTCTGTCTCGAAATTCTTCCGTTTTTAACGCTTTCTTTCTACATTTAGCTCTTTCCAAAGTTTCCCTTTTTAGATATTTCCTTTCCAATTTTGGTAAACATTTCATATTCCAGTTGTTGATGATTATTTAATTTCATTTATTTAGTTGGTTTAACGTGTTTAATATGTGTAATTAATTTATTTAATTAATGACATAAAAAGTCTTCCCATAAGCTCTATTATAATATTTTTGTCACTAGTCACATATTTTCTTCATCTTTCTTTATATTTTTAAATCTTATTTTGTTGAAGGGTCGCAATCATAGGACATATTAAGAATTTGCATAGTTATTCGAAGAAACGCAGAAAAATATAAGCAAAGGGGTTGGACTCTGTATGATCTGACACGATTTGACTCTTCCAACTGGCAACGTACAAGTATGTACCTTGTATGTATCTTTAAACTTCCCAAAACACGTTTCCGACGTCCCCAATTCATGATTATAAAATTGTGTATATTGCAGTAATTGGGGGTGGATTAAGGACACTCTAGATACGGTCGGTTGGAACACTCGTTCTCTGTAAATCTTCTCGACTTACGTAGCTGGTGTTAAAAACCTGTGTCAGTACACGAACTTACAACCTCCAGATCTACGAAGCTATAGTCGAAAATTTTATTCTATTGTGTGAAGACGCCCGCATGAGTAGTTGGAGGGGGATAAAGACGATGGCTTGTCTTCGAATGTGTCGACGATGTGTACGTCGCGAGTTAGCTGGGAGATGACGGAAATTGACTTTATATGTTGAACATTACCGATCACTTCCTGCAAATGCCGCATGAGCGTCCTGTAGAAACGGTGGGCGACCGATCTTCCCTTTCTATTACCGCCAGTTTCCAACCATTTAAATCCAACCCAATACTGGCTGGGGCATCAGACTTGGCTGCCATGCGAGACCATATGGTCTCGTAGGGACATTCATTTTTTTAGACCATTTGGTCTCATAAGGACGTATATTGTCTCTTATAATATTCGCCATTGATCTACTTATACTGTTAACAGTAGCGAAACGTTCCCGTGCGTCCATATGGACTCATACATTTTTGTAAAATAAATTTAATTCTATATAATATTATATAAATATTGGTACAAGTTTCGATGTTCTGGCATGTGTAGATGTGCGTCAATTACCGTTAACACGGAGACGTAGTTCGTAAAAACCTGTTCGAGACCGAGATGTAGAATAGCGAGAATGCACTTGGCAGTGAACGTGATAAAACGGATGGGAACAAGTTTTGCCTACTTATTTATATTTGTACCATTGCGCTTGCACCGGCCGCGAGTAATTGCGAACAGTTTTTGACAAATTCTTCTGCAAAGTGAACTCTCAGAACACGGAACCTCAAAACTGACAAGAAGCCTCCAAACCACCAGGTCGTGAACGTTTTTTGTCTCCCACTCGTATTAGTTTACCCATTAAATCAAGCATTGAACTTTCCGTTATGCTCCTATGACTCCACGTGTCGACTTATCCAACAGCGGGAAATGAAGTTACACGTCAGAATAAAATACTTGCATATCGGCCTGGAGCGGTCACGTCTTCTTTCTCCAGCCGCAACCGACCCCAGCCCGGACACGGGCGGTCCGATTCGGATAGTCATCACCCCTACCGCTACGGTCTGATAAACCAAGTGGCTCCTACCGTTAACTCCACCGCACAGTGGGCTGAAATACGCTGAAAAGGGCCATTAAGAAGAAAAAATCCGCGGTTATGGCAAAAGATGCGGTTAGGAGCGTTTTCATACGTTTTTATATCCATCTATTTCTTCATCTTGTGTTAATCAATTTTAAGATAAAAATTGCCCCAAACACAGCATTAAAATAAATAGAACTAATTTACTTGTAATTTCAAAGGAAAATTAAGTCGCTTTTTAAAATGCGGTAAATTTTATAAGCCCGTATGTAAATTTGCGAAAAAAATCATCCATTGAGAAAGATGATATTATTTGGGCGACGAAACCGGCTTGAATTTGAATTTAGCTGAGAGGCATCATTTAGGCTTGATTGAGGCTTCATTTACATGCAGTAAACCTACGAACATGGAACAGCCGAATTTACTTCTCTTCCAAAGGAAGGGAATTACGTACGAAGATTTTTTTTTCATCCTGAAAACCCACGGCTTCGATCGGGTTTGAACCCGCAAACTTGGGTACAACAGTCCGATACGCTAACCGTTTCACCATCGCCGCCGCCAGTTGTGCCCCGGATCTCATCTTCCAGCGAGATAGGAACACTGTCTCCCGCAATATAATGTGCACTACACTCAGAGGCCTACTGACCAGCTTAGTGGACGCGGCTAGAAACACGAAATGACAAACCGGTAGCGGTAACTCAGTACATCAACTGATGTGACTGCCGCGCCTCTGACCGGGAGGTCCTAGGTTCCCACTCCCCACGGCGGAAGGATTTTCGACACTGGCTTTCTAGCTAGGTCGAATTCAGTCGCTGTCTGGAGGAGAATTCTAGCGGCCGGCTGCTCTGATCGGTAGTTTTCCGTGGTTTCTCCGATCAACACCAGGCGAATGCTGGAGCAGTACCCTACCAAACGGGCCACGGACCGCGCGTGATCTGTCCTTCCTCTTCCTTGTCCTATCATCGCCTCTTACACACACTTACACTAACATGCACTACACTACCACATATTCTGGGAGATCGGTCGGGAGCTTAGACCTTGTCCCGACTGTGGCGGTGCCCCGTTGGTGGGAGAGTCCTGGTTAAGGGGAAACCCCACTAGCCGACGGTAGGTCGGCGCCGGATCTCGCCATCCAGCGGGGGAAGATCACCGCCATCTCCCGAGAAAAAACATGCACTACACTAACGGGACTAATGACCGAAGCAGTTGACGCGCCCGGAAACACGAAAGAATCAATCAATCAAACGAAATGACAATAAATCAATCCGTTGCGCGTGCCTGCCCGTCGCTGCCCACTGTGCGCCGGCGCGAGCCCAGGCAACGGGTCCATCCGCCCCGTGGCCCACCCGGGGCAGCCGGGGCTCTGCCGTTAGCGACCGCACTCGCCTCCATGTGACCGCGGCCCGGAATTGGTGCAGGAAAACACGACAGCAAAACTCCCGGAGCGGACGCGTCAGGCAGAGAGAAGAAACCTTGTACACAGTGACATGTGTCATTGGCTGGTTGGTTGGTGATTCCGGGCACGTCAACAGCTTAGGTCATTAATCCCGTAAGTGATTTTCGTAAATGTTTCCCCGGGCGAGGGCAGTGATCTTCCCCCGCTGGATGGCGATATCCGGTGCCGACCTACCGTCGGCTTGAGGTGTTTGTCCCTAACCAGGACTCTCCCATCAGCGGGGCACCGCCCCAACCAGAACAAGCTTTAAGCTCCCGACTGGTCTCCCGGACTATGTGGTAGTGTAGTGCATGTTAGTGTAAGTGTGTGTGTATGTAAGGAGAGACGATAGGGCAAGGAAGAGGAAGGAAAGATCGCGCGGGGTACTGCTCCGGCATTCGCCTGGTGTTGATCGGAGAAACCACGGAAAACTACCAATCAGAGCAGCCGGACGCTAGAATTCTTTTCCAGGAGCGACTGAATTCGACCTAGCTGAAAAGCTAGTGTCGAAAATCCTGCCGCCGTCAAGACTCGAACCTAGGAACTTTCGGTCAGAGGCGCTGCAGTGACATCAGTTGATGCACTGAGCTACCGCTCCCAGTCTGTACATGTCGCCCTCAAATATTGAGTGCACCAGGTGAGGTGGCTCAAGGCATCAACTGATGTCACTGCAGTGCGTCTGACCGGAAGGTCCTAGGTTCGAGTCCCGACATTGGTAGGATTTTCGAGACTAGCTAGTCATGTTCTGTTGCTGTCAGGAGGAGAATTCTTGCGGCCGGGTGCTCTGATCAGTAGTTTTCCTCGGTTTCTGCGATCATCATCAGATGAATGCCGGAACAGTGCCCTAACAAACGGGCCACGGACCGCGCGCGATCTTTCCTTCCTCTGCCTTGTCGTATCCTCACCCATTACCTACACACACACACACACACACACACACACACACACACACACACAATATACTACCACACATTTCGGGAGACCAGTCGGCAGCTTAGAGCTTGTCCTGGCTGGGACGGTGCGGCGCTGGAGGGAGATACCTGCTTAAGTGACACCCCGCTATCCGAGGCTACCCGAAGTAACCTCGGATACTTGCAAGTACCTACAAAATAAGATTTGTTAACAGGTAAAATGTTCATGTTTTTTGTGCAAAATATGCAAATAGATGTTGATTTATTGTGAACAAAAATAAAATTATTTTCGTGCATTGAACATATAACATCATTTTTATAAGAGATAAGAACAAAAAATGGCGATGTAAATAAAACTAAGGACGTTCCAAACTCATAAGTTTAAAAGAGTTGATTTTACAAAAATAAACCTTAAAAGAACGTTTTTGAAGGGAATTTTGTCTAAATTTTCATAGCGCATATGTCTCGGTAGGATAGATAATTATAAAGATATATGCAAAAATACATAGAAAAAAACTTTAAACAACACCTTACCCCCGACTTAGCACTCACACTTCAGGATTTTAGTAGAATGTGCGGTAGGTACCAAAGAGCAATCATATCAAGTTTCAAATATCCGGAATTTTTCACTCGATTTGTCTAATTTTCCTCGTGTGCAATATACTACGCATACAGCAAAGTAACGCTTTCCGATCCACGAACATGGAAACACTTGTTTTTCTGCGAGAGTGTTATGACGTTCATTAGAACAAGAGTTCTGAAAGTTTCATTTAATGAGAAGCAAAGTTGTCATTATAGGTTATATTCAGGGTAAAAAACAGTGAAATTTTTTGTGATATTTTGCAAGAAGATAAGAAAGCTTCATTAATATCCAGATGTCGTCAACTACAACCATAAATAAACTGCAAATAATACAAAATAGATTTCTCCGATTAACAACTCACGCTCCATAGTTTATATCCAACGAAAAGAACTGAATATAACATTCATCACTAAATACATATTCCACCTCTCAAATAACTCGTACTCAAACATCAACTCTATACCACACGTCATCCACTACAACTTCGCCTCAACAGACCACACTCCAACACGAACAAAAAACCGATACCCTTTTGTCGCCTTCCTAAACATATTCGCGAACAATTGTTAGTTGCAAATTGTAGAAGATTTTAGCTTTCTACCCTTTCTTGTAGTTAGAGTTAGTTTTAAGATTAGGAAATAAGAATAATTGTAAGTCATCTAATGGATATGAAAAAGTGAATGTGTAACTGAACTATGTATTTCCGAATGAAAAATAAGTATGTATAAAAAAACTCTCCGGCAGCAAAGTAAGTGATCATTTCAATATTTTTGCTCAATTAACCAAGGCAAATTAGGCGAAAACCCAGATTGAGATGAGACATTGATACAGAACCTGAAGTAAAATACAGGAATATTTATTATTTTTACAATTTCACGGTACGAAATACAACTAATGAACTTTCTGCCATTACTAAACAAAATTGTTTTAGATTTCATACTCGTCATTAGGGTAGTCTTCTAAATGTATAAAAACATGTATTTAGCAGAAAATATTTGACCTGCCGTTTGAACTTTTATGTCGATTTTAATTGGTTAACATAATATTGTAATATTGTAAATATGGATGTTTTAATAGAACCTGATTATGACTTATAATTCATTTGTTATAACTGAAAAGGGGAACTCATCCTTCAGTAAACCAGTTTTGCTTGATGCTCGCCGCCACATATTTTAGTATGGACTCTGATCGTATTTAGTGGTTGCTTACACACTGTATGTACCTGTTTTAAGTGAAACTGAATAAAAATAAGAACATTATAGTCAATTTTCAAGAAAAATGTAGCTACTTGTAAATACCGATTAAAACTTGAATCTTTTGCCGTCAGATATTGTAACATCGTTTTTAATCTTTGTAGCACTTCATTGACATTGTGAGCTGAATAAGAAAAAAAAAAACTTATCCAAAGTAAAGGCTACCTTAATGTTCCTGATGAGTGCTTCTTGTCTATATTCATGTATTTTTACTAAACCTTGGAACATTTCATGAAGCAATCCTATCTTTGTAGTACTGAATGCCGAGGCAAAGTGGCACCTTCTTGAAACGCAATATTCTTAATTCGGGAACCTTCTGAGTAATGTTGAGAGCAAGTCATTCCTGAAATCAGTTGGTAGCGGCACGTCAATGCAAACTGGCTGTTACGAAAGAACTTGATTTCCTTATTGATGTTGCACTTAGCTATTCTCCCCTGCAAAGAAAAATTCTGTTGCTACGAAAATATGGCTGATAGAGCCAGGACTCAAGTAATTTAAAACATTCAGAAAAGCAAAAGAATATAAAAAATCACATCGAGTGATCTAAATTGCTTAGAGACAAATGAACGATTGAAGGATTGTGAATTTGATTACAACACTTAATGCGTAGAATGTTCTGTAGACTCACTAATAGAGTAGATTATTCTGTATTGGATTCTTTATAGGAAGTACATGATTTCTTCTTTGACAAAGAAAAACAGTGTAGCTTCATTATTGTTTTCGACAAGTCGTTTAATATATGACGGTTCTATTTCATGATGTTATTATTATTATTATTATTATTATTATTATTATTATTATTATTATTATTATTATTATTATTATTATTATTATTATTATTATTATTTGCTCGGCAATAGGCCATCTTGGACCACGCAGGACATGCACTTGCACGGGCTCAGTATCATTTTTATCACGTTGCAAGTCTTGCATGTAACTAATCAAGGGAATCAGCATTAGGCTGAATCCGATTTTTATACCCCAGGGTTGTTAATCCTTGGGGGATGGAAGATGGAATGATGGTGATAATAAAGGATGAATGGATGGCGCACATAGACATACACAAACACATCCGTGCCCGAGGCGGGACTCGAACCCGCGATCCTTCCGTCCGAGATCGCCACGGCACTACTGCCTTAGCGACCTACTTGCCCTATCCGGACTGGCTTATTATTATTATTATTATTATTATTATTATTATTATTAGAATTAGTTGAATGTCTTCCTGTTGATCCCGATTTTATATTGTAGAAAGATGGTTCTTTTTCAAATTTTATTGGACCAAATAGGATCAATCTACGATGATACGATGATACCAGGAATTAAGACGTATGATTCATAGACATTTATTGCTGCTTAACGTTTCGCACATTTGGCATGTGCCTTGTCAAAAGCATTTAATAAACGGTTGACAATAAACATTATTATTATTATTATTATTATTATTATTATTATTATTATTATTATTATTATTATTATTATTATTGTTATTATTATTATTATATCTTGTCCATAGTCTCATATAGTCGCTCTGGGTGGTTGTTCATTGGCCCGCCTCAGACTTCGATACCCCCAACCCAATCCCACCTTGCCATCATTTTTGGACCCTAACATTCGCCACCGGCCACCGAAGCAACAAGGCCCTCTGTTATTTTATCCTTCACATGCGTCGTTTTCTGGTTGATAAAATATAGAAACGAGAAAGCGTATTTCCTCTCTTCAGACTGCTGGACACATCTGTGCTTCCCTTTTTTCGAAAGACATTTTTGATCAGTTCCCAAATTATGAATTTGATTCCCTCTTGCGTTAATAACTGAGAATTGGGCAGAAATTTCTTCACAACCTTTGCCGAATTATTATAACATTCTCCTGACTATAATGTGCTAAAGACTTTTTTGAAGTATTCTGGTGGAAGTCTTGGAGAAGGATGACTAGAGACGGAGTTCCCTAATGAAAAGTGGCATCTATATTTATTTTAAAGATGTGTTACCCAGATATACTTATTTAAAGTGGTTCGTATAATCTGGCAAAGCAAAATAAAATAGTGGAGAAGAAATTTTTAATGCATATTAATGGAGAGGTGTAAATTTCCGAATTTTCGTTGTAAGATGTTAATACTACGACCAAGATAGTTAATACGTAACGCGTTTTGGCTGTCTGCATGAACTGTGGTCGGTATCGTGTTTAGTCCTCGACTGAAACTTATAGACGCGGAGGTCCTGATGCCGGGTCACATCGGTCGTAGTCTTACAAGCTCAGCTAAACAGTTGCCGTGCCAGCATGCGAGTATTTATTGATAAGCAGCCAAGGAAAATAGATAAACGGAACTCGTGTAGAAAGCGCTCTGTAGTGGGTGGCAGTTCAAACCATTTAACAAGTGAAAGGAGTACTAGGGTTACGTTACCTTAGCAAAAAACGCCTATTTGCTAAGACCGTTTTGTGCTATCTTTGCTCGCGCAATGATAGCACAAAGTGGCGAGGCTCCGACCTTCGTCTTTCGCAGTTGTCATAAAACATCCTTGAGATCTGACATCATAAAGTGCTGAATATATTTTTTACCAAAATACAAATACGGTTTACTTTTTTTCACTTCTCTTGCGTAACTTTTATCTAAATATTTATTTTTAATTAAATCCGAACATTTCACACGTGATTCATTTATCCACTTGCTTTAGCCACTTGCTTAGCTACACGTGTGTCAAACGATGCGTATGCCAGGATGTCAATGTTGTAAAAGCCGGCTGCTCTAATCGATCGCTTCTGTAGTTTGTTTTCCGGTACTGCTGTAAACAACGCCGTGGTTCGCATGCGATCTTCCCTTCCCTTGTTGCCTCACCCTGAGGAGGGAAGGACAACCTATGAGTGGTTGCAATGCCAGTGAAAGAAAGATAGAAGGAAAGAAAGAAAGAAAGAAAGGAAGAGAGAGAGAAAGAAAGAGAGAAAGAAAAAAGGAAAAAGAAAGGGAGAAAGAGGGAAATGAAAAAAGAAAAGAAGGTAAGAAGGAAGGAAAGGAGTAGAAGAGGAGGAAAGGTGGAAAAGAGTAATGCAGGGGTTCCCAACGGGGCAAATTTTGATCGATAAAATTTTGAAGGTGTCTTCGGCCAATATGAGCCAATGAATGATCGATATAAATTAAGAGCAAAATCCCATTGGTTACCAAAAAATTCAAGGTAATCCTTAAATGTTTTTCTAGTGTAAAGCTAAAAACATTGAATAATACGAAAAATAAAACTCACTCCTCTCCTTTCATGTTCATCTTTATAACTATGTATTTACAACGCAATTATGTACAACAAAATATCCCCAATATGCACTGCAGAAATGTCATAACCAGTTATTAAAAAACATTCACCATAGACCGGATTTTGTAACCATTGCATATCAACAAAGATTAGAAACTCAGTTATTGACACTGACAAGCCGAAGCTCCGATAATTGGAAATCGATATATTTACGAATAAATTAAAACGTATGTTTTAGTCGCTTCTGTGCAATTCTTTGCTTTAGATAGATTTATTCTGCAAATAGTTACGAAAAAGAGTGGCAGAGTTTCCTAATGATATTACAATAACCATATTAGTAATAATATTAATAATAAAATTAATAATAGTAATAATAATGATATTGAATAAAACAAATAATGATTCGTAAGCAAAATAAAAACGTATACGATCCACAGAAACATAACTGTTGCATCAATTATGGGTACTTTATTGCTCAATGTCACTTCACTAAACCAAGCTACTTTCCATGCCCGGTTCATTTAACTTTTATTCACTTACCCGATTCTCTTACTGAAGCCAACACTATATTGCACTGCACTTAAGTAACAACTTGTAAGTACATTTATTTTTCTAAATAGCCAATACAAACCTGATAATATTGTTAATATGAAGTAAATTATATACAATCTAACTGCCTTGTAAACATTTTTAACGTGCGAGGAAATGTTTCAAAGTCTGTGGAGGTTAAGCTGTTCCAATCCTGTATCTTCTGATTTAGAAAAGAGCGTTATGGTAATATATGCTACATACTATAGAAAAAATGTATGGCGGTCGATGAAGCAAACAACAATTCTTTTGAAAGGGATCGATGCAAGAAAGAGGTTGGGACTCCCTTGCAGGGGGAGGGCTGTATTGCGCGACCTTGAAAAAGCAAACCAGGCAGACGACGTGCCGCTTGCGACTAGTGACGGTGAGTGCACTGATGGAATCATATTGATCTCAAGCTTCCTACCGGGAGCGGTAGCTCAGTGCATCAACTGATGTCACTGCAGCGCCTCTGACCGGGAGGTCCTAGGTTCCCACTCCCCACGGCGGCAGGATTTTCGACACTAGCTTTTCAGCTACATCGAATTCGGTCGCTGTCTGGAGGAAAAATATAGCGGCCGCCTGCTCTGATCGGTAGTTTTCCGTGGTTTCTCCGATCAACACCTGGCGAATGCCGGAGCAGCACCCTACTAAACGGGCCACGGACCGCGCGCTATCTTTCCTTCCTCTTCCTTGTCCTATCTTCTCCCCTTACACACACACACACACACACACACACACACTAACATGCTCTACACTATCACATATTCCAGGAGACCGGTCGGGAGCTTAGAGCTTGTCCCGGCTGGGGCGGTGCCCTGTTGATGGGAGAGTCCTAGTTAGGGGGAAACCCCACTAGCCGACGGCGCCGGATCTCGCCATCCAGCGGGGGAAGATCACCGCCATATCTCGAGAATAAACATGCACTACACTAAAGGGACTAATGACCAAAGCAGTTGACGCGCCCGGAAACACGAAAAAATCAATCAATCTAGCTTCCTCAAAAAAGCCGTTTCAGTTAATATCCATGCACAAACGTAGAACGACCAAACATTCACTCTAGTCGTCCAGCACATCACCCGCTTCTCCTAAAGCTTCTTCAACAAGCTTCATAAACTCCCTTTCCAACCGACATTCTCACTAGGAAAAAGCACTCATCCTCATCTAAACCCCCTCCCGTCCAGATTCCCCAAAGATAAATTCCGTCCTCCCGTAACTCCTATTCGATCTCCACATCATAAATCCCGTTATCTCCCCATTTCACAAACCACCGCAATAACAGCCCACCCTGATTTCCTATAGAGGAGGCCAGTGGGATCATCCTTCTCATTTTTTCTGTATATTATTGTATACATTATACATACAATACAATTATGTAAAGTGGCTGTGTACGCTGTACCAGAAAAAGTATTGAATACAAGAAGCAGATGTTAACTTTAATCCGTAAGGAGTCAAAGGAGGTCTACCTCGAGCCTTTCTGTTATACCCCGCCATATATAACTTGTACCTAGCCGACCTTCCAAAACATAATATAAAAATAGCGCAATTCAAGGACGATACAGCTATCTATTCATCTCCATATCGATCTCCAAATAACAAACAAATTTCAATTATACATACATTAAATCGGCAGCTAGGTAGGCAGACACAAGATTAAAATCAATCCGATAAAAGCAGGCGCCAAAATATTTTCCTTCAGACCTTACAGCTCTTCATCGACTTTAAATTTGAACCAAGAACCACAATGGCCCCTCTCAACAAGCCCATAAAATACCTCCACTTTTACTTAGCCACCCACCTCAATTATAAACATCACGTAAATAATAAAGTTATGCAAGCAAGAATTAAACCACACTAACTTACACCAATAATAAACAGATCTGCTAAATTAAAATACCGATTTACTAGTTTACAGAACTTTCATAAGACCACTACTTTTATAATGAGCGCTGACAATTCTAATACGAACACACAAAGTAGTCTAATGTAAGTTCAATACCACCACGAACTCTCCATCGTACATCTCCAATGTCCATCTTCACAAAGATTTTCAGTTATACCAATAACTAATCTTATTTTTTATCCACTTTTTTCCTAAAACATCTAAAACATACTCAACTTGGCTCCTCAGAGACTCTCAGACTTCATCACACCCGTATTAAGAACAAATTCCCGTTCTATACTTTCCTAAACAAATTATCAGATCTTGATCCAAAGTGTTCTCATACCTCTACCTTGCGGAAGCAGAACATGTTCATAAAGGTTTGATTTGAATTAAACCTAAAGAGCGCATTTGTGAGAGCAGTTGTGAATTTCTTACTAAAGCTTTATAGCCAGAGAAGTCCTAGGTCGAAAACCGTTGGTGACTGATTTACGACACCGGCTAAATGATTGAACATGACGATACCATTGCGTGCATGAAATTTCTCGTGCCCGGCTGCTCTGATCGTTTCCGTGGGCTTCTGTAGGATTCCGGCCGCAATTTCCGGAACCAACAGGTCATGAACCTTGTATAATGCCTCCGTTCCCTGCTGCCCTAGTCCTATCTTCAAGAATAGCTTGATTCCAGCCGGCTGAGATGGCACCGTTGTTGCTGCAGGATCGCGACGAGGAGATTCGACGGTGGCGGATTACGAGACCAGTTTTGTATGTAAGTAGAATGCAGCCTCTCTCTAGAGAAGAGTACTAGCGGCCAGCTTCCCGGATCGGTAGTTTTCCGTTGTTTCCACTATTAACATCAGGTGAAGCCGGAGCTCTACCCTAACAATTGGGCCATGGACTGCCAGCGATCTCTCCTCTTACACACACACTCTTACATATACTACACTACTCTATATATCAGAAGAACCGTCATCAGTAGGGGACGGGTTTTGATGACCTAAAACATCGCCAAAATGACCAATAAAATACTCTTAAAATGGTTTTAAAATGCCGTAAAAACAAAGAAAAATTACGTAAAAATTGTATCAAAACCAGATCAGATGAAAACGGCTCAAGCTGTTCGAAATGTTACTGATGTAATCAAGGCTTCTTACTTTTGTTTAAATGAACTCAACTTGCATTCTTTTGGTTTGGACTCTGTCTTACCAAGAAATTTTTAACTTTGGTCATTCCGAAATCTGCCAAACTGACATTACAATTTCCTATCAAAGAAATGGATAATTCTGTGGAAAATACTTGTTGCATCTCGTAATCATAATTTGAAGAAAGTACCATTAGAATGATACTAAAATCAATGAAATCAGCAAAAAATGCTTTTAAAATGACGGAAAAAGGTGAAAAATGATTTATTAGTCGAAATCGACGAAAAATGTAAATAAGTCATATAAAATGGGTCATTTTATTTTGTCACAACATAAAATTAATGCCTATATTAAAAATCTTTGTTTTAAAGTGAAAAAAAGACATTTAATTAAAATCCACACCCTTAGTCATCAGTTTAGAGCTTATCCTGGCTGGAGCTGTGTCCCACTGATAAAGATAGCAGAAGGCCGGAAGCTCCCGCAAGCCAACGTTTAGGTTGGTAACAGTTCTCACTCCCTGGACTAATAACCAATTGATGCGCTCGGGAGAAACAAATAGTCACTCGCTCATTTTGCTTCACCATTTGCAAACAAACAGTTCTTCTGATCTAGGAACGTTTTCGGTAGTAATATGGGTCCACGAGTGCTAGTTGGAAACCCGTGGAATGTCGTAGCACATGAGAAAAAGCAGAGGAATAAACTATTCGTTCACTGATTTAGTTAATTTTAAGTGATTCGTAACCGAAGAGACAACGCGACACTTGAGTTCTAAGGGGAAAATAAAAAGGCCCGAACGCTCACTGTGTGCAACACGGGCAGTTGTTGCCAACTGCGACACGGGCGGCACAAGTATCCTGCTTCCTGTATTTTTAACGGAGCGTCATGCAGCTGCCAGAGGAGCGCGTTGGGCGGCGTGGCGTTAGAGAGGAGTTGGCGGAGTCACGAAACGAAGGGGGAGGGGGGGGCCTCTTGGAGGTCACGGGCGCCGCCGCACCGCGCGCCCAATGTCACGCGCCCCCCGCTCACGCCCCGCTTCCGGCACTGCCCCTCCCCCACGCCAGGCCCACACTGTTCTACTACGTATCTCAATGCGCCGCACCGCCCCTCCCCACCTCGCTTCCACTCGCTAAGTGCCTTGCTGCACAGCGCCTCGCCTTCGACGTCCTGCTCTGCGCACCTCTGCAGGCCCCGACCAGCCACGCCCCCGCTTCTCGTTGCCTCGCCGGTCCCCGCTCCGTCTCCCCCCCCCCCTTGCCTCTTCCCTGACTGTTTTCCACTGTCCGTAAGTTTCCCTCCTCCTGCCCATCTCCTTCCTTCCCCACACCTCTCCGCTTCGTCTGTTTGAAACTCATATGTCCCCGCTAAATCCGTCCCCACTTCATGAGTCGCCGCCTCATCCGTCTCCGCCTCACTCGTCACCACCTCATCCGTCTCCGCCTCATCCGTCCACGCCTCATCCGTCCACGCCTCATCCGTCCACGCCTCATCCGTCCACGCCTCATCCGTCCACGCCTCATCCGTCCACGCCTCATCCGTCCACGCCTCATCCGTCCACGCCTCATCCGTCCACGCCTCATCCGTCCACGCCTCATCCGTCCACGCATCATCCGTCCACGCCTCATCCGTCCACGCCTCATCCGTCCACGCCTCATCCGTCCACGCCTCGTCCGTCCACGCCTCATCCGTCCACACCTCATCCGTCCACGCCTCATCCGTCCACGCCTCATTCGTCCACGCCTCATCCGTCCACGCCTCATCTTCCTTATCCGTCTCTGCCTCATCCGCCCCGCCCCATCCGTCCCCCCTAACCCGTCTCTGTCTCACCCGTCTCCGCCTCATTCGCCCACGCCTCATCCTCTCGTGCACTGTCTTTCATCTCATCATCCGTCCCCACTTCATCCATTCCCGCTTCATCCACCCCCACCTCATCCGTCTCCGCGTTATCTCGACTCTCCCCAATCTGTCTTGCCTATCTCCAATTCGCCACTCCGGCCCTCTCTTCCCTCCCATCCACATTCTTCTCTCCACTCTGTCGCCCCGACTCCGCAAGTATGCCATTAGGACTCGAGTGAGGACACACATTTTCTATTTAATTGTCAAGTACACTTGTCATACGACAGGAAGGAACTTGGGTGTAATTAAATATAAGCCGACAAAAATGATTTCAAGTCGTTTAATGATTATATCTGATCAAACGCAGTTCTTCACGTCCATTCCATTTCACTCCACTTACCTTACTGCCTTTCCCCTCACACCAACACATACTTCCCTTTCCACTCCCTCTACCCTTTGTCAAGTAACGCATACCCCGTCCATCCACCACTTTTCCGTCCTCCTTTAACCACCCTTCCCCTTTCATTCCATTCTCTCCATTCCTTCCTCTCCTCTCTTCATCCCTGCACTCCACCTCTTCTTGCTATACATCCTCTTTGCCTTCCCCCACCTACCATCACGTCCCCTCCTTTTCCTTCATCCCAACCCTGTCTCTCTACACCATACGCGGTCAAAATAGAGTCGATTTTGACCAAAATTTCGATTGGTCGCCGCCGGACGTTTCACAGTGAACCCGAATAACCTCTTCCGACGACGTCCAAAAACATGTCAGACGAAGTTCTGTTTCGTTTGTTATGTCCGTCCGACTTCGCCCAACCGAAATTTCGGCCAAAATCGTCTCCACTGTGACCGTTGTCTCAGCGCCTTCATCCCCTCCCCTCGATCCTCATCCCCCTCCCTGCTAGCGCGAGAAGCCCTCTTGAACTAGTCTCTTCCGTGTGGGCCGAGGGTCCTGTTACTCTCGCACAGCGTGTGGGTTTCCTTGAGCGCTCGCGTTATCGCGTAGTACTTACGTCGTCGATTTGTTTCTTGTCATTTATTTGCACTCGCTTTTTTTCTGTGTTTTGGTCTTTTCTTTCCCTGAAGAGGTCGACTGCGCTGAGTGTTCGTTTTTTGGTGGAGAGACGTCTATTACGTCACTTTGAAGGAGGAAGTAGATGTGAAAGGTTTCATTTATCTTTTTCCTTTATAGCGTGTTGTATAAATCATTAAATATTATGAGTCTTGTGAATATAAGACACGAAATGAGTCAAAAAACATCCTTCTTTCTAGTTGTTTAGTTGAAAGCGAACTCAATGGAATACTGCTGAAGAAAATAGTTTTCCTTAGAAAATTGATTTTTCATATTTTACCATAACGTAACAAATTTTCTTACAAGTCAAGCACACCGATAATAAGAAAAACAGGAATGGAAAACTCTCTAGCGGACGATACTTCTATCGGTGGTACTGTAGGGAGTTCTGTACCAATTTTTTTATCGAAACGATTTTTCATGTTAAACCTAATACCGTCATAACCCAAAAATCGTCAAATTTTCAAAAATGCTCACGACTAGTGGCCTCCCACAGCAAAAATGCTGCCGAGCAAAAAAGAAATTGTTTCTCCAAAAAGTAGCATGTACATTGCTAAAGAACAACAACTAATTCTTTCATTTAATACTTTATTAAATTAAATATTTTAAACAAAAGCAGTCTTCATGAATACTGCAATAATATAGTACAGTTCATATGAATACACAATACATTTCGGTACATACCGTCCAAAGCAGAATCTATTCCAAATCGCAATACTTGAATCGCAAATATTTAATGGCCACTGGAAGGGATATCTCAGGGCATCAACTGATGTCACTGCAGTCCCTCTGACCGGGAGGTCAAAGGTTCGAGTCCCGACAGTGGCAGGATTGTCACTAGCTTGCCAGCAAGGTCGAATTCAATAATTGTCTAGAGGAGAATTCTATCGGCCGGCTGCTCTGATCGGTAGTTTTCCGTGGTTTCTTCGATCAACACCAGGCGAATGCCGGAGCAGTACCCTACCAAACGGGCCACGGACCGAGCGCGATCTGTCCTTCCTCTTCCTTGTCCTATCCTCTCCCCTTACACACACACTTACACTAACATGCACAACACTACCACACATGCCGAGAGATCTGTCGCGAGCTTAGAGCTTACCCTGGCTGGGGCGGTGAACCGCTAGTGGGAGATACCTAGTTGCAGGAAAACCCGCTGGCCGACGGTAGGTCGGCGCCGGATCTCGCCATCCAGCGGGGGAAGATAACCGCCATCTCCCGAGAACAAACATGCACTACACGTACGAGAATAATGAAAATAATAGTGGACGTGCCCGGAATCACTAACAATTAATTAATCAATCAACCAATCAATCAATCAGCAAGCTGCCTCTTCCTTTGAGCCTCGCTGGTGCGCGACGTGAGTGGTGATGTACTGAGTCTCAAAATTCCGTTGGTACGCGCAGTATGAGAATAGGAGGAATAAATCAATCAAATATTTTCATTTTTCAATTGAAATCAAAACCGTTTCATTGTTTTCGTACTTTTTCAAGATCCTGGGTATCTAAGGAAACCGTTGACACCTTTGACATGATAGAAAGCTGCACAGTTTACGTACTTTCTGCGGGCATTGGAAACAAGTAATACACGTTTGTCTCCTTTTTCTATTATTCCCGAATTCTTGACTATGTAATAACATTATAGACAGCTCTCACATAACCAGAGGCTGCATAGTTTTCTTTCAATTTCTGCATACCTTTTTTGTAATTAAAATAGATATATCTGGATTCTCCCCGATCTCCTGATATCGAACGAAACTATAAACACCTTCCATACGACCGGAAGTTGCATGCTTCTACTCTTTGAGCATTGGTAGTAGTTAATATAGGTGTTTCTTGATTTTATCAGAGTCCCAGGGATCTAATAAAATTACAGGCATTCCTCATGGCTGACAGATGCATATTCTCTCTCAATTTCTCCGCGCATTAGAAATTAGAAATGTAGATTTGATATCAGTCTCATAAAAAAAGTTTGACTTTATCTCCTTCATATATTTTTTAATTTGTAAACTCGTTCATTGTAGGAAAAATACACAAGTATACTTTCATTAAGCGTCAAATACGTCATTTTGTAGTTGAGACAATATTGCAATTGATGAGCAGTTTATTATTGAGTACCTAATGAATTCAGTACATCTAACTTTCTATTAATATAATTATATGCTTCATAATTAAAAATAGTTTTATTCTAATTATTTATTATTATAATATATTTTCTTTCTAATTTATGTTATTCTCACTGTCTGGAAATTGTTTTCAATCGGCCCATACTGAGGCCATTTTTTAATCTGTATGAACTACATTCCGTCGTTAGTATGTATCCAATCATTTGAATTGCTTTGTAAATTATTAAATTTTTACGATATAACATGAAATAGGTTAATATGCATTTTACCAAATGTTAATGTAATTCCATGGGAAACTATTATATAATCTTTGATAACATCACGAGTTATTAAATGAGTGATTACGTTATCAGTGAGTAAAGTTACCTTAGGTAACAGTATAATGTCATTTACTGCCCAGTAAATATTATCTGAACTGCACTCTCGGTGCAACAAACCGTTACAACAGAGATCCTTCTCTTCCGGCACGCCCCAGCAGCGAATAAATTGTTACCCTACAGTACTCTCCCACCGCAAGTCCGTGATTCATTCGCATGCAACATCATATCTTGCTACTTTACCGCATTGTACCGTTGGTTTGCTGCAAGTGGTAAATTACAGACAGCGACCATTTCTCTTCGCGAGGAAATCGCTTGGAATAATCACTGTTTCCTATAGCCGTTGCAGGGGCTCCTTTCATATCTTTTAAACGTACGTTTTGCACGGTAAACTTTCTAGTTTCCAGAGACCTTACATAACGTCAGTGTTTAGCGGTAGGGAGTGTTGATGTGTATTCACAACCAATACCGTTGTCCGTCTTACGTTGATAAATAGATGACGTCATGCTGCGAAGGTTAGTGAACTCGGGAAGCAAGTGTGTTTTCACAACATCGCAATGTGTGCAATGCACACGCTGAAGTTCGCTTTCAGACATGTTCAGACAACCCTACTCTGGTTTCTTGGAGCATCGTGCGTTGTAGTCGTGATTGATAGTTCCTATCAAGCTCGTCCTCCCTCGCTTTCACTCCTGTCATCCATGTGAAAATCTTCATCCAAATTGCGTGCGTATTTTTCATTGAATGACTTCCTTTATTATGTACTATTGTAATATAAATTCTGAAAGTGGTCAGGCGGAAGAGTAGGCTAAATGGCCTGAGCCTCGCCACCAATAAATTTATTTATTTATTTATTTATAGTTTTAAAGCATTTTCATGTTAGCATTTACAAGATCGCTCCGTTAACAAATCCATTAACAAACCCAACTGTACTAAAGAAAGGTTTCTAATGGTTAAAATACTTTATTAACCATTATTTTCACTGACAATTTAGCTTAGAGCCAGTAATACGCTAGCAATATAGCTAGGTCGAATTCAGCCATTGTCTCGAGGAGAACTCTAGCGGACGGACGCTCGGTTCGGTAATTTACCGTGTTTGTTTGTTTTTTTGTTTTTTTCGATCAGTGTCAGGCGAATGTCGGAGTAGTATCGTAACAAACGGACCAAAGATCGCATGCGATCCTTCCTTCCTCTACCTTGTTCCTTTATTTCCCATTACTCACACACATACACACACACACACACACACACACACACTATAATATCCCACATCTCAGGGGTCCAGTCGGGAGCCAGTCGGGGTCCTGTCGTGAGTTTGTCCCGATTGCGGCGGTGCCGTCGTGAGGAAGATACATGCAGAGAACAATCCCTCGGAAGCTAATGTGTAGGTCGGCGACGAATCTCACCATATAGAGGGGAAGGAATTCTACCCGGGGTAAATCAGTCTCTACACTAACGTGACACGGTCTCTCTACACTAACCGGAAATATTCATCGAATCTCACCATATAGAGGGGAAGGAATTCTACCCGGGGTAAATCAGTCTCTACACTAACACATGGTCTCTCTACACTAACTCTACACTAACCGGAAATATTAATCGAATCTCACCATATAGAGGGGGAGTAATTCTACCTGAGAGAAATCAGTCTCTACACTAACGAGGCATGGTGACTCTACACTAACCAGAAATATTAATCTACGTATCAATCAACCACTACTTTTCCGACACGAACGAGACTATTGAACGATAGGAGCCAGTGGTGGCTCGTGCAGAATTCTTAAAAGGAAGAAAGAAGTCATCTAAATTCTATTACATCAAATAATTCACACAACAAATTAGATAACAAGCAGATGTAAATGAAATTCGTTATCTTAACGATATCGATATTGGTATAACTCTGCTATTAGCTTCCTTGAGGCTAGATCAATACGGTATTCATTTTTACTAAAAAGTGTTAATATTAGCGAATAATCAAGATAGCCCTATAATTTTTCGAGCCTCTGAACTCCACAACCTAAAATTTTAATATCACTGAAACCAGACCCGATCAAACATCCCTCGAATTTGAAACTAGAACTCCTGAAGAAAGAAGAATTTGTATTTGTTCGCAACTCATTTACTCCGATGTTTTATAATGCCATGTCGTGGAAAACATTCCAAAAGCTGACAATAGATGCCATTCTACTAGAGGAACACCTCCCCTAGCATAAGTACAACAGCATAAGTGCATTAAAAACGTTTCCTCTTCTTGCCGCTGCAGCACGTGATGTATTGACAATTTCGGGTTTTCGCACCGGGAGAGGTGGTTCAGTGCATCAACTGAAGTCACTGCAGTGTCTCTGACCGGGGGGTCCTAAGTTTGAGTCCCGACGGCTAGAGGATTGTCGACACTAGCTTGTCAGCTAGGTCGAATTCAGACGCTGTCTGGAGGAGAACTCTCGAGGCCAACTCTCTGATCCATAGCATTCCATTGTTTCTCCAATCAACATCAGGCGAACGCCAGTGAAGTAACATCACAAACGGGTCACAAACCGCGCGCGATCTTTCCTTCCTCTTCTTTGTTCTATCCTCACCCCTTACGTACACACGCTAACATGCTTTACACTATCACACATGACGGGAGACCGGTCGGGAGCTTAGAGCTTGTCCCGGCTGGGGCGGTGGCCCGCTGGTGGAAGATACCTGGGTGGAGAAAACCCCGCTAGTCGGCGGTAGGACGGCGCCGGATCTTGCCATTCAGCGGGGGAAGATCACTGCTACCTCCCAATGAATAAACATGCACTGCACATACGGGAAAAATGATCTCGGTAGTTGACGCGGCCGGAATCACTAACAATCAATCAATCAATCAATGGAGTTTTCGCGTCGCCTATGTCCGTAAATAATCGCGCGCAGTTAAAAACTTCGATCAAAAAAAATTACGGTATATCTACAACATATTGCCCTCTTTCTTCAAAGAAAATATTGTTTGTCAATTACATTCAAAAGAAAAATGTGTGAGGAGGATATTTTTCACCACTGATAAAAGCCTTTGAGAGCAAATGTAGCGTCCAGAGAGTTAATAATAATAATAATAGTAATAATAATAATAATAGTAATAATAATAATAATAGTAATAATAATAATAATAGTAATAATAATAATAGTAATAATAGTAATAATAATTTGTTATTGCACAATTCACTCTACAAATTCACAAACATTTACAAATATATTCAAAACGAGTGCAAATTTTGCCATAGATGATAAAAGTCTGATGATATATAATAAATAACATAATTCCGAAAATTCAATTTAGTACATAAAATAAACAAATGAGGTCTGTGACATTGGTAACGGCGAGTGCCAGTGTAATCACTGATTTTCAGATTGACCGACAAAAGCTATAATAATTACTTCAGTACAATAAATAATACAATTCAAAACAATTTTTCAGTACAATAATTGTAAACTGTGAACCAGAAAAATATAGTAAAATATAGAAAATGGTCCATTACAGGGCAAGACAAAATGTACCGTAAGCAATCTGAATTAAACTTAAAATATAATGAATATTTAATTAACAATAGTTATCGTGTATACACTCCTTAGCCCTTCGACGAAACCCTATGAAATTCAAAACCTTTAAGTCATTGGTGAGTTGGTTGTATAAACAAGCTCCAAGATAGCGATACGAAGCGTCAAATCGATCTGTACGATGCATAGGCAGAACAAGTGTAGTACTAGCATTACGAAAAACTAAAACTTTTGCCGGTTGACTCAGAAATCAATTGCAGATTTTTACGAATATAAAGGGATTGCCTAGACTTGAAAAAATTAAAAATAAAAAGGCAAAATTTTTTTAGAGCTAACGTTAATTTATTGTGAGCCAACCAGAGCTTGATCTGCATGTTGAAATGTGAGAGTATTTGCGAACGAAGGGAATAAATAATAAAAATAATTATTTAATTGCCTATTCTCAGTTTATGGGGGGATATATAATATCATAAAGTTGTAGGTAAAAATAATTATCTTTCTCCCTTTATGCAGCAAAATAAGAATGCGAGAGAAAATTGAAAGAAAAATGTCCAAATTGATTATTATTTTCATATAAATTCGTTCTACTATTGGGTAGGTCTGTCACTTACCATGTCCTTTACCTTGTTTAGCATCCATACTGGTGGCAAATATCTACATACTGTTGCCAACTTCCCATTCAGGCTGTCTAAATATAAAGTAACATATATCTCTAGCAATGCCATGGAAGTTGAAATTTAGTTTGTCGCCGGGACTTCATAGCGTGGTTTAAGCTGCATTTATACAAAAACTCATATTTTTTCTTGGGACCTCGAGAAAATTTAGATCCCTTTGAGCTAGCGTTCTTCATTTCCAGTCGTAATTTTTAATTTTCTGACCAAGTTTAATATAAATTTTACACGCAAGAGGAAAAAGTACGTAAAAATATACACATATATTTGAGCTCATCCGGTGATGGAGATGAGTGTCAAAGAGAACCTTGGAAGGTAAACCACCTCTCTTCGCTTACGTTATTTCTGCGTCTTGAGGCGCTGAAAGCGGGTTACATATTGACTCTGGAATATGTGCTATGCAAATAACGCAAAATATATGTAGATATCGTTATATTTATCATTATACGAGTGCATGAACTTGTGTCTGCAATGAAGTTCGCTCTCTTGAAACTCTCAAAACTGTCAGGGTGTTTGCCACTTTTCATTGATTCATTGCGAACATGCTGAGATCTTTTACTTTACTTCTGAACAAAAACTGTAACATCACGTGCGCACGGATTATTGAAGTCTGTCGAGTGTTGGTGGGAAAATTCGTTATTTCGTAAGCATCATCATCAAATAATCAATCGTTCTCACGGTTCTCATAGAAGTGAGAGCATGTGGTTCCTTCACAAGGAGCATGATAAAAGTTAAGGTACAAGGCCTATAGCACATTTGCCGAGTCAAATCATTCATGTTACCCGGGAGCAAATATTAATTTCTATCAAAATTTGCCACAAACGCTCATTTCTATCTTTATTAATAATTCAACTTTGTAAAAGAGCGGGGAAGGGTCCAGAGCTCACGAAAATGTGCAAAGATTGTACTTCTCCCCAAGTGTCACGTACAGTCTTCTCTCTTTTTGGCATTAAATAAATATAAAATGAAATAGAAATTAAATACAATGAACTAAAATAAATAAAAAATTAAATAAGTAAAAATAGAAAATGAAAATAAATTGAAATTGAACAGAAATCCTATAAAAATTAAATGGAAAATAAAATAAAGGTTTGCAGACCCTGAGATCCTGAGTGAAACTTCCGAGGGTTGTTCGATTTGTTAGCTGTGCTCACCGCAGCATGGATGCAAATTCTAGAGGCCGTCTGTTGAGATCAGTCGCAACTGTTGCTTTAAATAAGGGGCCAATGATTACGTACGGCCCCTTCTTCATCCTGCTATTTCGCTCCTACTCTTGAGTCCAAAATTATGGTCCAGCATAGGTACGAGGATAATCAAACCACAATAGTAAAAATAAATAATATTTATTTATTTTTACTATTGTGGTTTGATTATCCCCATACCTATAATGGATTACCACAAGATATCTGCTACCACCACGGAATTTATGGCGCAGCCTTCACTGATATAATAAAATCTCTGACAAGAGTCGGGGATATATCCCCGACGCGGTAAGGTGCTCGAGCCTTGAAACATACTGGTTGGGTACAGTTTATTTCACCGTAAGTTATACGAATTGAAGATGAAAAGGTAATAACGAAATCTAACTTTTTTTTTAAATATCGTAAATGACAAGCTGATTGTCAACCTAATAATTTAATAAAAATCGTTTTTCGATTGAGTTATTGGATGGTTTGCAGATAATTAAATAATTGAAATTTAAAATTGCACGGAAAACGTAGTTTTCTTTGTGAGTCACAATTCTGCTTTCGCTCTTTACAGCGGCTTGCGACGCTTTTCCCTGCGAAAGCTTCGGGTAACCACGATAACTTATAGTAGGTTTTATTTCTTTTTTTCATACGATTAAAGATTGGTTTTATAAGATTGATTCATTGATTATTCCGGGCACGTCAACTACTATGGTCACTCGTCCCGTAAGTGTAGTGAATATTTTTCATTGGGAAGTGGCGGCGATCTTCCCCCACTGGATGGTGAGATCCGACGCCGACCTACCGATGACTGATAGGGTTTTCCTGAACAAGGTATCTCCCACCAGCGGGGCACCGCCCCGGCCGAGACAGGTTCTAAGTCCCCGACTGGTCTCCCAGCATGTGAGGTAGTGTAGTGCATTTTAGTGTAAAAATGTGTGTGTAAGGGAAGAGGATGGGACAAGGAAGAGGAAGGACAGATCCCGCGCGGTCCGTGGCCCGTTTGGTAGGGTATTGCTCCAGCATTCGCCTGGTGTTGATCGGAAAAAACACGGAAATCTACCGATCAGAGCAGCCGGCCGCTAGAATTGTTCTCCAGACTGCTACTTAATTCGACCTAGCTGGAAAGCTAGTGTCGAAAATCCTGCCGTCGTCAGGACTCGAACCTAGGACCTCCCGGTCAGAGGCGCTGCAGTGACATCAGTTGATGCACTGAGACACCACTCCCAGTGGTTTTGTAAGAAAGCAGATGGAACTGAAACCTTTTGAAAATAAATTACAAAATATTTCGTACGGTAATTTGTTCCTACTTATAAAAACGCTATCATAAAAACACCATCAATGCTCTTTCTGAATGTGCTAAAGGATACGAATACTAGAATATGATGGTTTAAAACGGAAAGAAGGCACGAAAAACATCTTTGTATTCATTGTCTGTAGCTTTGTCTGATGTATACAACTATTAAATAATAATGCTCGTATACTTGTTTGCCAAGAGAACAGAAAACCAAAATCTTTAACTCAAGAAGGCAACCAAAATAATTATTGAAATATGTAAAACATACACAAAATGGAGAAATTTAAAACAGATAAGACGCTTCAGGTTCGATAAGCAACACGTTGGAAATTATTCCCGGCCTCCCGTTCATGCAGCATTATATCCAATCATATAAAGTTACATCAGAAATAGAACCATCTCATTTAATGAAATCCACCGCCGAGACCAATCTTAGCAGGATTATCCCAAGACTCAGTACTGCATCCTACTGTATTTAATCCACATGTTGCAGATTTTCCCACATTAAACGACATTACACAATGCTGGTTGCTGTGGAAGCAGTTTTCTACAACTCTGGTTTTTCACTTACTAAATGCAGCAACAAACTTCAAGTATATATTAACCTAATTGATATGAGGCTTCAAAATACCTAATTGACGTGATTGATCTTCAAAATACGAAATTCACCTCATTCCAACTAAAACGGCTGTCAAGATCCTCACATGCTGGACACATCCACCCCTGCGACTACTATCCTCACCCGTGATACTCAGCACAACAATTAATTGGCTTCCTCCCAATATACCAAACAGATACCTAGGACTGAACGTAGACACAAAAATCCACTGGAAACTATTTATAGACTTCATAATTACTCAATCCAGAATCAAGCTAATACAACTAAAACCGTTAATAAACATATCCAGCTTCTTACCATACAACTCATCATAAACAATATACAAAGCAATAATAAAACCCTTTCTATTATGTCCCATGTGGTTAATTGAAGCAGAAACCAATCAAAGAAAACTAAATGGTACAAACCCAATACTTCAGAATTATTTCAAATGCTCAGTGGTACGTCACCAGTAAACAACTATGCAAATAATTTAACTTAAAGGATGTAGATCATCACATCACTTATTTAACTCTAACGTCTTCTCAGACTTATCCTAATCCCATCATTAACAGTAAACAGACTCATTAATAAAAACCCTTCATGTACCACCAGAATATAATTTTTTCACATTTTCTTCAAGTTTTCACATTTTCTCCGAACTAAAGCAGATCAAGCGTCGTTCGCCTGCAAGTGGATGAACGAATCACCAGTAGTGACTCGCAACAACCACACACTGTGCCCAAACTATGTATTTGAATGCAGCTTTCTTGTTCAGTAAAACGGATGCGTCATGCCATAAAAACCATACTTGAAATAAACGAACGAATGACTCAAAGACGAATTGTTTAGAGCCTGATTAATTGATTATTTTGCGTTTCTGGGCACGTCAAGTGCGAAGGTCATTAGTTCCGTATGTGTAGTTCATTTACCCTGGGGGTGATCGTTCCCGCTGGATGGTAAGATCTGTTGTACACGTCAGCTAGCGGGGTTTTCTCGAACCAACAATTCATCTCCCATCAGCGGGGCACCGCTCCTGACGCGACAAGATTTAAGCTCCCGTCTTGTTTCTCGTCATGTGTGTTAGTGTAGTGCATGAAAGTGTAAGTGTATGTAAGTAAGGGGTGTGAATAGAACACGAAAGAGGCAGGAAAGATCGCGCGCGGACTGTGGCCCATTTGTAAGGGTACTGCTTTAGCATTCGCTTCGTATTGGTTGGAGAAATCACGGAAAACTACCGATCAGAGCAACCGACCGCTAGAAGTTTCCTCCATGCAGGGGCTAAACTCGAACTAGCTATGTAGCTAGTGTCGAAAATCCTGCCACTTCCGGAACTCGAGTCCTAGAACCTTCCAGTCAGAGGCACTGCATTGACATCAGTTGATGCCCTGAGCCACCTAAGCCGGAAACCTAAAAAATGATGGCGCAACTTTCCAAAACTGATAAAAAGGATTCGATGCTATTGAATCAGAAAATTATTTTTCACGGTTTCCTAATATTAACCAGTTTTCTTACCAATTGAAAATGGGAGAAGTGTCAAATTGGCTCTCAAATCGAGAAGATCGACGCGGAAATGCAACAGACCCAATATCGCGAGTCATGAGAAACATGGTTCCTCGGGAGACCCGTAGGTACGGTAGTCAACGTTTTGGCCGTCATATTGCGACATTCCTCAGGACAAGGAAGGTAAGTAATGTAGATATTTGTTTAATTGTACTCTTTTAATTTCAACATTGCATCAAAATTTGGAGTTCTTATTGTATTACTCTTTATTGTGCTACATTTATAATGTTCTTTATAGTTTATTGCTGTTGTAATTTTCCTCCGGACAACAGTCCGCTAGCAAGTAATACAATGGCAATGGGGATCAGCTTTTAGGCTGTATCTCTTCGTAAGATAATGTTGTTAAACCTTGAATTATGAATTCTGAGATGATAAGATGATGATGAGAGGTGACGGTAGTCTTTTGGAACCATCCCAGCATTCGCCTGTATGAGCGAGGGAAACCAAGAAAACCCCGGTTATGATGACAGGCTCGAGAATCGAATCCGAGCCTTCCGACTGCGAAATCAGCGCGCTACTCACTGAAGCAATTTGTTCGGTTATTGTTATTGTACTTCTTTATCACTCCTCTACCCAAGAAATGTCGAAGCATTACTACTCTAGACGCAACTTGTCTGCATAAAAATATGGAATTGCTACAATGAAGAGCTTCCTCATACAGTGTTCTAACATCTTTCATGTAGTCCTTGATTAATGATGATTTTGGGGATGGCTTTATTTCCTTGACCTTTTATCCACTTAATTTAAGACACAAAACCTTCCTGGAGTTGCTTGCCTTTTGCATAGTTCTAAGATTTGTTTGTAGCCTCAGACGTTTTTCAGTCTTATGCCAATCCTTCGTAACTGCAACGTTTGCCGATACTATCATAGGTACTATCTCCACTCTCTGCAATGTGTACAAATCCAACTCAACAGCTAAAGGCTGGTATTTTCGTTTTTTCAGCGCAACCGTTGACACTAGGTTGTCCTCTGTAGGAACTGCCACATCAATAGGCATAGCTGTTCTCGCTATTTTATCAAATTAAACTAAGTCTGATTCAACCATCCTGTCGGTTATAATTATGATGTCCCACAGTATTCGTGCTAGATTATTACTATCAGTATAAACTTGTTCAGTTTTTCACTTATAATACGGATGCTCTTATTCTACTAGTTTATATCTCTTTATTATTATTACTATTATTATTATTATTATTATTATTATTATTAATCTGAAAGCTGATTTTCGCACTTGAGCTGTTAAGACGCCACTGACATCGGTTTGTGATGAGACCCATCGCCTCGGAAGATGGGCCGGTTCGCGAACACTACATCACGCTTGTGTCCCGCAATCAGCCATCGGTGACCTTACCAAATTTCATATTTTTGTGCATATATCTTCTTGTAATTATCGAAAGCACTTCAAAATTTTACAGAATATGAATTTCATTATGCACTATCTGCATGTGACGTCTCATAAGGCACGAGAGTCCGTCATAGTGAGAGTAACGTGTTAAATCTATGCGTATGCTCGCACAGCACGAATTTGAGCGAAATGTTAACAAAATCTGACATGAGAGCCCATGTTCATGTTTTATAAAATGTTAGCCATGGTCGTGAACAGGATAACTTGGCCACTACTAGCTGTACTGGACTTGAACCAAGACATAATATCTCACTCTAAACGGATTGCCCTAAATGGTATCCTGGAACAATTATCCACTTCCCGGCGGTTACTTCCAACGGAAGTATCACTGAAGTATTTAATTTATCTAAACATTAGCATTCAGTTACCAAGATCAACAAGGCAGCACTTGTCTAGGTCTTGGAGAGAGAACTTCATTTTCAATAATTAGTTTAAGTAGACGAGATTTAATACCCCATAAACCTCTGCGTCGCGGAATAACACGAATCGAATAAAATATTTAAGTTTAAACACATTTTCGGGTCCCTTTTATTCAAAAAACTACTTTACTTGACATTTTTGGCACACTTACTTTCTCCTTTGGTTCACGTGCGTGATAATTTCATCTTATGATAAGCACATTTGAGTATTTCAATTCTTAGATATTTTCAAAGCTGCGCTTTCGGAAGAGGGGCATAAAGTAAGAAATATAATAAATGTCCGCCATAGGGTAACGAAGTTACCTCTCTCTTTGTTCTTCATAGACCTTGAACCAAATTCTAATAACAAAGAAATATTTAAAATTAACCGACTGCTAAATTGTGTTGTTGCATTTGAACCACCGCGTATGAAGCGACGAGACATAGTTCAATGTAAAAATTGCCAAAGATACGAACATACCAGAACCTACTGTGCGTACCCATTTCGGTGTGTTAAGTGTGGAAGAGAACACGCTCCAGACAAATGTGAAAAAGAAAGGCAAAGTGAAGCAACATGTGCTCTGTGTGAAGGCAATCATCCTGCAAATTATAAAGGTTGTAAAGTATACCAGGAAATACTAAAAAAGAAAGGCTATTATAAACTTAATAAACAAAGAAGTAATTTTCAAAAAGAGATGACAATGAAGGAACAAAATAACGATAGTGAAAATATTTATCATGAAGTAAACAAAAGACGTTCACAAGCTAACGAAAGAACGTGGGCCGATATTGCTCGGTCAAAGCGCACAGAACCTCAATATCCTGATGAGAACCACTCTATTCTGAGCATTATCCAGCACTCATTTGAAAGATTTGAAAATGTTCTGCTACAACAAAGCCAGCAAATAAATGCTCTCCTAAATCTAGTATCAACATTAGTGACTAAATTATCCAATGTGTAATTTTTTTCGAATTGCAGCATGGAATGCCAACGGCTTGGCGCAACATCGCCAAGAACTCGAAATATTTCTTTCGCAGAACAAAATTGACATCATACTAATATCAGAAACACATTTTACAGTCAAGAATTACTTCAAATTAAAAAACTATATAATATATGATACCAAACACCCTGACGGTCATGCACACGGAGGCACTGCTATCCTCGTTAGAAAAAATATAAAACATCATGAAGAAAAAGAGTTTCAAGACATCGATCTGCAAGCTACTACTATAACCATCACTGACTGGCGTGGACCTCTTACAGTAAGTGCTCTCTATTGTCCACCAAGATTCAATATTAATAAAGCACGCTTTGAAACCTACTTTAACAACTTAGGCTCGAGATTTATAGCAGGAGGAGACTTTAATGCAAAGCATACACAGTGGGGATCAAGGCTCATCACTACAAGAGGACGAGAACTCCAGAAAGCTGTAACATCACTTCAGCTTGAAACCATCTCTTCAGGAGAACCAACGTATTGGCCTACAGATCCAAACAAAATTCCAGACTTATTAGACTTTTTCGTCGCCAAAGGTTTATCATCTGGTTACTACTCCATAGAAGCATCCCACGAACTATCATCTGACCATACTCCTGTTATTGTCACTATTAGTAATACAATATTACTACGACCCGCTCCCGTCATACTTGTAAATAGAAATACCAATTGGAACGTGTACCGAAACTGGATCTCCCACAACGCCCAAATTCGAATGCCATTAAAATCTGCTGATGACATTGATGAAGCAACAGAGTATGTCACGCAAAGCATACAAACTGCAGCATGGCATGCAACATCTCAACGAACTTCCGTTAAAAATTGCACGATGTGGCCTGCGGAAGTCATCAACAAAGTCAATGAGAAAAGAAGGTTAAGAAGAATATGGCAAACTTCAAGACTACCAGGAGATAAAACCAACTATAATAGAGCCACTAGACAACTCAGCAGGCTACTAAAGATCTTCAGAAATAACAAGTTTCAAAATTACATCTCCAGCCTTTCCCCAACAGAAGCTACAGATTACTCCCTATTTAAAGCCACAAGATACTTAAAGCACCCAATCAAACCTGATCCCCCAATTCGAGACAAAAATAGTAAATGGGCCAGAAGTGCTACAGAAAAAATTCAAGTATTCACACACCATTTCGCTAACGTTTTTCAGAGCTTCGCGCCTACGAATATGAGAGATGAAGAGGAAATCGAAGAATATCTAGATTCACCAGCACAAATGGCCCTTCCTATAAAGTTTATTACAACTAAAGAATTATGTAAAGTAATACAGAAGGACCTGCCTTGCAGAAAAGCACCGGGCTATGACCTCATCACTGCACAGTTGATAAAAGAACTACCACGCAAAGGGATTGCACTAATCACAGCAATCTTCAATGGGATAATTCGCACTGGACATTACCCCGCCCAATGGAAGGTTGCCCAAATTCTGCTATTCCTTAAACCAGGCAAATCCCCACACGAAGCGTCATCATATCGTCCTATAAGTCTACTTCCAGTATTATCTAAGGTATTTGAGAAACTTCTCCTAGCAAGACTGCGACCTCACATCCGTAACATCGTTCCCGACCATCAGTTTGGATTTCGCCAGCAGCACTCCACCATCGAACAAATAAACAGGATCACATCATATATAGAGAACAACTTCCAAAACAAGCAATACTGTTCTGCTGCCTTTCTTGATGTCACGCAAGCCTTCGATAAGGTATGGCATAAGGGTCTCCTGTACAAATTAAAACTCTATCTACCACATTCCTTCCTGGATATTTTCAAATCTTATCTTACGGATCGACAGTTCCAAATCAAATATCAAAACGAACTCTCAGACCTTTATCCTATTCAATCTGGGGTACCACAAGGTAGCGTACTTGGTCCAGTGCTTTACCTGTTATATACAGCAGATATTCCTGAAACAGAAAACACAATAATTGCGACATTTGCTGATGATACAGCCATTTTAGCTTCAGACCCTGATCCTAGAAGAGCATCGGATAACCTGCAAGACCATCTCATCACACTCGAAGAATGGTTTAAGAAGTGGAGAATAAAAGTAAATGAGAACAAGTCAGCTCACATTACATTTACTCTCAGGAAAGGAACGTGCGCGCCAGTAGAAATCAACAGAAAAACAATACCGCAAACCGATTGCGTAAAATATCTAGGTCTTCACTTGGATAGACGTCTCACCTGGAAAAAGCATATACAAGCCAAGAAACAACAGCTCCAACTGCAAACAAGGAACCTCTACTGGCTTATTGGCTACAGATCCAAGTTGTCCCTGGAAAATAAATTGCTTATTTATAAAACCATCCTAGTTCCTGTATGGACATATGGAATCCAAATCTGGGGCACAGCCAGCAGAACAAACATATCAATTCTTCAAAGATTCCAGTCAAAAATTTTAAGAGTAATCTCATCAGCACCTTGGTACATGTCTAATGCAGCACTCCATCGAGACCTCAGTATTCAAACAATTCAAGAGAAGATACAAGAAATTAGCCTAAACTACAATAAACGCCTGGAAACCCATCCAAACCATCTAGCCCTAAACCTTTTGGACAATAGCCAAGAAATATCTCGCCTCAATAGAACCTCCCCTTTGCAACTTCCTTACCGCTTTAGTATTTGACATTGACATATACAACACAAAAATTATTCTCCGTTTTGTGTTATTATTCTAATATTTTCTTTTCTCTTTTCTGTTATAGTCCTTATGTATTGATCCTGGAAAGCACCAATGGGGAACTTTTCTGTAAATTATTGTTTCTTTGATCATTGTATTTTATTGTGAATTATCATATTTACTTATTATTTCGAAATGAAATAGATTGTAAATTTTCATTGTGTAAATAAAAAAAAAAAAGATATTTTCAGCTACTCAGAACACTGAAACAAAGTAGATTAGATTCTAACTAATTGAAGACACTCATCTGAATTATTGCAGAGAGATAAATCAACTGATGTCACTGCAGCGCCTCTGACCGGGAAGTCCTAGGTTCGAGTCCTGATGGCGGCAGGATTTTCGACACTAGCTTTTCAGCTAGGTCGAATTTAGTCGCTGCTTGGAGGAGAATTCTAGCGTCCGGCTGCTCTAATAGGTAGTTTTCCGTGGTTTCTCCGATCAACACCAGGCGAATGCCGGAGCAGTACCCTACGAAACGGGCCACGGACCGCGCGCGATCTGTCCTTCCTCTTCCTTGTCCTATCCACTCCCCTTACACACACACTTACACTAACATACACTACACTACCACATATTCCGGGAGACCGGCCGGGGGCTTAGAGCTTGTCCCGGCTGGGGCGGTGTCTCGCTGGTGGGAGAGTCCTGGTTAGGGGGAAACCCCGCTAGTCGGTAGGTCGGCGCCGGATCTCGGCATCCAGCGGGGAAAGATCACCGCCATCTCACGAGAAAAAACATGCACTACACTAACGGGACTAATGACCAAAGCAGTTTACGCGCCCGGAAACACGAAAAAATCAATCAATCAATCAATCAAGCAGAGAGACAAAAAAAATGCTCAAGAAGAAGTATGAGTGTGCTAAGAAGAATGAACAGGGAAAGATTTGCTCACGATGAAGGAAGAAAATTTGTTCCGCGAGGAATGGCATTAAAAGTGCCTGCGCCAAAGTTTCCGACCTCCGCGACCCCAACAGAAGTGGTGTTTCAATGGGCAAAGAATGATGCCACATGTTGCCGGTCTCCTCCTAAAATACTCGGCATTGATTCACGTAGTCTACACGACTCGCGCCTCTCCAAACATTACGCAACGCCACACCTGTCTGGGAACCGCGCGGCCTCTCGAATAAATAAAGCTTCCAGCGGATTTGCATAATTGAAGTCCCGTGCAGAGTCTCCATTATCTGGGAGGCAGACACGTGGAGGAAGCGGTAGAGGAGACGAGGCGATGGAGGAAGAGAAAGATGCGGTGAAGAAAGAGAAGGCAACAGAGGAGGAATAAGAAGTAGAAGAAGAAGAAGAAGAAGAAAAAGGGATAAGGAGTGAGGAAACTAGTGGTGCTAAAACAGCACTTACATTTTCACCCATATTTTCACGCAAAATTGCGCCAAAAGTACTTAAATTTTCAGAAAAATGTACATAACCTTATTTCAAAATCTATCAATAAGGAACAGATTTCATTAAAAGAAGAATCTCTATCTGTAATATTTTAGTTGTCAGAAGATTGAGAAAAAAATTTAGCTTCTGCAATTTTCGAAAAATTAGGGTTTTCAACGAACATGAGGCCTACACCACTCTCTTAAACGTTCTCCACACTATCCAACAAGAAAATGTAATCGAAAACGTCGGAACTATTTTTTTGAAAATTTTGAAAATGTACCAGGGGTTTCATGTAAAGTGTCCTCCCAAATTAAAATATCAGTTTGAAATTCAAGGGGCCGTAACATCAGCCAGATCGAATGGAGAATATCAATTTTGGAGAAATTCGGCTGAACTGTTGGCTGGTAGCATTGTTCAGAGACTCATGGACAGACGGACGTTTTGCCGTTATTCAATTTTTCGGTACAAGGACAGGCAAAACATGGATTCTGGCTATACCACATTTTATAGGATTGTTTTTCTAAATTTAGCATCTGGATTTATCCACAGGGTCGTTACCAGGGCCTTGTAATAAGAGGTTCTTCTGTTGAAAATTTGCCATGTTTCGCGCAGCATTACATAACTTTCTTTCTACTCCGTACCGAGAAAGTAAAAGGGGCAAGGAAGAGAAAGGGATAAGGAAGAAGAAGTCATAAGGAAGATGGGGTAATGTAGAAGAAGAAGATGGGGTAAGGGAAAAGATGAAGATGGGGTAAGAAAAAAGAAGAAGTGGTAAGGAAGAAGAAGAAGGGGTAAGGAAGAAGAAGGGGTAAGGAAGAAGAAGAAGAAGAAGAAGAAGAAGAAGAAGAAAGGGTAAGGAAGAAGAAGAAGGGGTAAGGAAGAAGAAGAAGAAGAAGACTCGTCTCCAAATGAGCCACTACCGTCTAAGGAAGTCGCAGTCGACAATGTGTAAGTGCCTTTTGTTCCTTGTAGACTACTGTCGAGCTTCGTGTAATGTGTTGACTAAAATTCTCATTTACCACTAATCATCTTGTTTAGAGTGCTTGTGACGTTATGGCTGTAATGCTACTTGATAATTCTTCCCTTATAGAATACGTTTCATGTACCTGCCAGTGAGATAATGGAAGATAATAGAACCTGCTACTTTAGAGAACTAAAAATCTCGGGAACAGAATGTCCACATTATTCCATATAACTCATGTTCTACAAGATATTTGATAAGAGGCAATAAAACCAAGAAGAAGGAACAATCTAAATTACAATCAAAACCTGTTAACCTGTTCTCGAGATTTTCAATACGGAAAGGGAGTTAAACGTTATGTATTGACTGATTTGTACGATTGCTCGTATTTGAACACAGAATAAGGCGACCTTCGAGAAAAAATCCTGAGAAAAACGGAAACGAGGCAACGGAAAAATCCGAGAAAAAAATGATTAGCAGACAGATACATTTGGGTACACTTTCCGAACATGTATGTATATATTTATACCAGCAGAACCCGGCAAACGTTTTTCTGCCCTCCATCTCCCTCTTTCTCCCTCCCTCTCCCTTTCTGTCAGTCTCTCTGTTTGTGTGTGTGTCTATCTCTGTCCATCTGTCTGTCTCTGTCCATCTGTCTGTCTCTGTCCATCTGTCTGTCTCTGTCCATCTGCCTGTCTCTGTCCATCTGCCTGTCTCTGTCCATCTGCCTGTCTCTGTCCATCTGCCTGTCTCTGTCCATCTGCCTGTCTCTGTCCATCTGCCTGTCTCTGTCCATTTGTCTGTCTCTGTTCATTTGTCTATCTCTGTCCATCTGTCTGTCTCTGTCCATCTGTCTCGCTCTCTCTGCCTCACTACCTCTTTCTTACGCGCGCCGCTGACCTGACCATTTCGGCCTCGCCCTGCGTAACACGGCAACGGTCAGCAACAATAAAGCTCAAGTGGAACGCAGTTTGAATGGAAATTGATTTAAAATGATGCGCAATCTTGTACTGCATCGCTATCTAGTGGAGTTACAAAACCAAACCGATTATAAACCTTTGGGTGAAAAAACATGTAGTTACGCCAACCTTCATGAAGATCGCTCACACGGTGTCGGAGTTCATTGCTCTGGCTCATACCTACAAATATACATATGTGTGTAATGGAAAAAAACATTTTGGGTGCCCTTGATATCGAAAAAGTGTGTTTTTTTTTAAGAAAAGCCTATCCGTCGTCCATGAACACCACTAGCGTCTAGTAGGATTTTTCCAAAATAGATATTCATCAGTCGATCTGACTCAACTCGAAGAGCTACTTTTTTGACAAACATTCGTTAAAATTTGGGGGTACTTTACATGAAGCCCTTGGGACATCTTCAAACTTTTCTCAAAAATGACTCCAATTTTTTTAATATTTCATGTAAGAGTACAGTAAAATGCACTTATAAAAGTGGCTTAGGTCCGGTTTTCACTGTTTACTCTGAACTTTCAAAAACTGCAACGTTTGAACCCCTGTCGGTGTCTTCCTACAACAACAAAAAATTTAAGGTAGAGATATTTCCTTAATATGAATTTGTTTTACATATTTAGTTCTTTCAACAAGGTCACGTACAATTTTTTGAAACTTTTAGTGGTTTTCGCGCAATTTGCAATTTCTAAAAATTACAAAAATAAGATTTTTTCAAAAATGACACGAAATGTTTTCTTTAAAAATTTGGTGAAGATACTCTTTAAGATGGCATAAACGCAATTTTGCTCTATTCGTTTATTTTTTCTAAAATTACAAAAATGTAATGTTTTTAATAGCCTCTCGCATCGTTTATATTTTACTCGACCGACGATAAACCGTTCAGCTGAATGGTTTATGTGCTAGCGTTGTGCACTGACGGACAGACAAACATATCAATTTTGCATAAAATCCTCTGAACTGTTTAGCCGGTAGCATTGTTCAGAGACAGACAGACATAAACACAGACAGACAGACACAGAGACAGAATGGACGAACAGACAGAGAGACGGTCAGACAGAGAGACGGTCAGACAGAGAGACGGACAGACAGCCGGACGGACAGACAGCCGGACAGACAGCCAGACGGCCAGACGGACAGACGGACAGACAGGCGAATGGACAGACGGACAGAGACACAGACGGACAGATGGACGGATAGACAGACGAACGGAATGACTGTTAAAAAAACATTTTTTCGGTATGAGGAGACCCCAAAACGTGTACAGACTAACGGACAGACGGACAGACGGACAATTGGACAGACGGGCAGACGGACAGACAGACAGATTGACAGACGGGCGGACGGGCGGACGGGCGGACGGGTGGACGGGTTTGAATTTTCGTAAAACTTTATTAGAAAACATTTGAAGCACTTGCTCTCATACATGCAGTAATGGGGGCGAATTGCCAGTAATGTAAATATTAATGACGTGAGAACAGTTGGAAAAAGAACGAAAAACTTAGCCGGGGCAGGCAATTGGAAAAAGAACTAGTACGAGAAAGTCTGTGCCAATTTGTAGCACCACTAGTTAAACTTGTGCTCCTCAATTCGACGTACTAGTTTTTCATTTCGACTGCATGATTTTAGTGAAAGGGGAAACTCAAAATGGGTCTGAAGGGAACTGATATATCAAATCGAAAAGGTAGCTTTTAATGACGAAGCCTTTAATTATCACATAATTCATAAAATGCATAACACCATATATTTTCCCTTAATATCAGTATAGTATTTCTTCAGAAGTTCACAGTAATATCATAAGAATATTCAGAACATATTCACAAGCACACAAAATCTATTTTATGTTTAGTACAAAGGTGGACTTACGTGCAATCATTTGAAATATGCGCTGCGTCTGAGTTATTGTACATGTTTTAAAACTTTCTCTCCCTTACGAAAGTACTTCGAAAGTGAAGAAGGTAAGTAATGTGTAAGTAATGTGTAAGTAATGTGTAAGTAATGTGCAAGTAATGTGTAAGTAAGAAGTGGAAGGAATGTAATCATGCGCCGAAAAACAACAAATGTCGGCATAAGAACTCGTATTGCCGAGCCCTGGTAACGAAAAAGTGGATAAATCCTGCTGCTAAATATAAAAAAAACTCCTCTAACATATGGAGGAGTCAGAATCCATGTTTTGTGGGTCCTTGATACCGAAAAATCGATTGTGGGGAAACGTCTGTCTGTCCGCCAGTAGTAGTCACCGCTAACACCTAAACCGATCAACCGATTTTCTTGAAAATTGATGTTCCCCAATACGTTTGAATGAACTGGAGGCTTTGGGAGTTTGAAAAGGATATTTTGGTTTTGGAGGGTACTTCAGATGAAGCGAGAATTTACGTTTTTGGGGGTCGGCCCGAGATGGGTCTATTCGGCACTTCTGTAGCGTAGTGGTATGAGTGACGGCATGTTAACTCTGCGGATCTGAGTTCGGGTGTCTGAGCGGAAGAACTATTACTGGTTGAAAACACTTTTGCATGTTAATGTAGTAGTATAATATAGCGGATCTGTTAAAAATAATGTGAAAAAATATGTGCTTTGGTAGCTCCTAGTTCTGCTTTGGAGAAGACCTGTTGACAAATACAACAGTCCACGCGAAAAGAATTGTAATCGTCATCAGCATCTTTGTTGTAGGTCTTGGACTGTTCGAAAGCGTAGTAACTGAATCGAAAAAATGCTGACTTATGAAAACTAATTATTATTTTTATTATTATTATTATTATTATTATTATTATTATTATTATTATTATTATTATTATTATTTTCTCACAGCTTTGTGGTACATTTCTCAAGTGGCATACAGATATTTGTATCAAAGCATGACAACTTGCCTGACAAATACGCAATTATACAATAATAAATAATAAATATCTACACCAAACATATTTACAAATTAAACTTTATAAATTTAAGTATTTATTATGAAATTTCAAGTTTCAAAAATCAAGTTTCTATGATTTAAATTTAGAAACTCACACTATCTCCCAGAAATATTATTATTATTATTATTATTATTGTTGTTGTTGTTATTGTTATTGTTTACTAAAAAAATAAATTTCCATCGCGTCTCCAAGTAATTGCCAACAAACACATTATGATTTAACAGATTTCACAGTGTTAAAAATTCCTTTCCGGTGCCGGAATTAGAAATCATTAGTGGGACTAAATAAGGAACACAATAGTGTGCACCCTCTCCCCCTCACATTGTACATTAACTTTTCATGTGTAATGTGAATATACTTGTACCATACTTCCGTAAGAGGCGCATGTTCTTTGAAGGAACTACCACGTATTAAAATAAATTATAAATGCATATCGATCAGGGCATTAATGCATTTACTACAACAGCAAATTCATATCAAAAGAACACGTCGAAAATAACCGCAAACAATAACATCAGAAGCATAAACCTTGCACCTCTTGCAACATACGACATGGTCGCGTGAGTTAAAAAATCCCTGAATTACAAATTTCTCGGTGTTGCGACATGTGTCAAGTCACACTGAGCTGATGAAATTTTCCCAATAACAAAAGACGATACGTACTGCTTCCGTTTGTAATTTTAAATATAAAATCAGAACATTACGATCAGCATGAATGAAAGGAAAAGCCAATGGTCGAATAAGGAATAAGCATAAACTTCTTTTCAGGCAATGATGACTCGGTAAAATAATGTATCGAGCTATGTGAACTTTCCTTGCTTCGTTTTTTGAAACACAAGTGGTAAAATATTTTATCTTTCTGTTCGGTTATAGACAATGCTTCTCGTTTTTGTTATAAAAATACCAGCATCAGTAATAGCTTGAGAGTAAAAGTGCAGTTATTGTTACAATTGGGTGTAACCAGGTGGCAGTTAATTACATAAATAAGATAATAAATGTCATGAAAATAATATTATAATGGTAATAATAATGCTAAAATGATAGTAATAATAATGACGATGATGATGATGATGATGATGAAATAAAAACTGGTGATTCTTAAAACATTAAATTACATGAAAAAGAAAAGAAACGTCTACCATCTAAAGACGCACTGAGTGTTTATACAATTAAGACCGCACTGCACTATCCTTCACTTCACTTCACTATAACACTAAAAACATTTCCTTCTTTATTTCTCTGCTCTACACTGCATGACACCTCACTTCACTGTATAATTTAATTAACTTAATTTACTCACTGTATATCTTAATTAACTATCTCATAAACTTAGAAACACCGTAAATGAATTTCCTAAACTGTTGAACGCTTCGAGGAGAGGGTTCAAAGGTTTTTGCAGGCAATCTATTCCAATCTCTTATCGTTCGATTTGTGAAAGAGAATATCCAGACATCCGTTCTCTGCAGTCTTAAATTTATTTTGTGCCTGTGATCCCCTCTACTGATGTATGTACGAATATTTAGCCGCCGTTTAATTTCTTTCCAAGCTAGATGACCGCTATAAGCTTTATACAAATGCAACCCATTGAGCGATCGTCGTACGTAATGTGGCGAGTTACTTGTGCATTTTAATTTTTTCAGTAATAAATGACTTGTGGATTTCCTTAGTACTCTTTCATTCATCCAGTTGGCGGTGTCCTTTATTACATCCAGTTGACGATGTGTGTATATTATGGTTAGTGCATTGTTTCTCCTACATAAACTGGTATTATACTTTTTATCCATATATCACGACAAATATTATAAACATATTTCACCGATGTTGAATTTCAGTAATAGAAACATATTTTGCGACTCCCAACCATTTCTAAAAAGAAGATGACAAGGGAATGAAACTTAAACAGAAACGGATTTAATTGCTTTTTCATTTGGTAAACATCAATGTTTGTTGAAAACGCTAATGCAATACTGTAACACACAGCCCCATCAGTGGCATCGGCATTCACTTAATTGTAACTTTTGTCATCGATCGTGTTCAACTCTAAAACCGTACGTTAACTCGCCATACACCTGTGTTTTTTTGTTTGTTTTTTTTTGCTGATATCCTCGAGTTGTGTTTCTCACACGGTAATCTACATGAAATCTATGTACGTCTTCATGTGGCATAATCGTCACTGAAAATATCGACAAAGTGAATTGGGAGCTATTACTGCATCCTCCTTATGGCCCCTGTCTCTTCAGATTTTTGGCTGCTCTGATGAAAGAAATTTTGTGTGGAATTAAGTTCAATGACAATGATGAAATGAAAAAGTACAGAACTGAGTTTCCAGATCAAGGTCAAGAATTCCTCTCGGAAGGGGTAAGAATAATCGTAAGAATAAGCGAAAAGTGCAGAAAAGGATACGCGTAAAAGTAGACAGAAATTGTATCTATTTGAAGAAACATATTTGCTATTCAGCTACTTGTCTGTTTAATTATTGAATGACCTCTCGTATCTTCTATTATATATTTGGCGGTACGTCTCTTGTGAGTACCTTCGTGATTGCGGTGAGGCGTTCAAATCTTGATTTCAATTTCGTAATGAATCTCGAATCCTATTAAAACACGTTTTGCTAATATATTTTCTCTTCATACATGTGTGGGGAGCAGGGGGGAAAGGGAGTGTTGGATTTTCGTACAGGTCGCAAATTCTGATAAGTCCGCAATATTTTTCAATCTATAGAGTAAAAATAAACTCCATTGACAAAGAGCGAGAGGTGATTCCAGAGTGATTACGAGGCAAGAATAGTCCTAGAGGCATAGATTCAAAAACACCTGTTTTTTTTTCAGAAAAAGGGATTAAAAATTGGCTTTCCGTTTCAGTGCAGTGACACACTATAACACGGGACAATGGTGCTAATGACGTCAATCTATCTTATCAGTAGACGGGATTTTTAGGGAAATGCTTACTATGTTATCCTTTTGACGTAGACAATCAAAATTACATATGTACCTATTCATTTCTTTACGACATAAAGGAACTACATTTTACTGTGCATGAAAGTGTATATTTTGCCATTAAAGGCTAAATCCATCCTATGAAACACTAAAAATGTCTGTTGGTGTAGTTGAAAATGTGCAGTATGATCAGTAAGGTGCTCCTATGCAGATAATCAGAAGCTGAAATCTGTGATAAATAACTGACTATACTTGACATCAAAAGAGAGGACTGTATACGAATATTATCCTATCATTAAGGTAGCAAGTACTGAAGTTGATAATTAATATAATTTCGAGGGTATAAAACGACTATGCGAAAATAAATTGTGACTCCTTCAGCACTTACGGAAGTTTGTTTCTTTTAACATTTAACACATTTTCGCAGCAAAAGAAAAATTATGTAAGTTATTTTTTCTAACAATTCGTATTGAAATTTAAGAAATTCGTCATTTAACACTTATTTTCTTCATTGAAGAGCATATTTTACGCGTCAAAATAAGACATTTTGGAGCCTAAATATCTGACATCTAATTGTGGTAACCTGTGGAACATTTAAAGATATGGATTTGGAATGTTCTAAATCGTGAGAGTAATCTTGTTGGCAAAGAGTCATTTTGAATCCCTTCCGATCAAGATTTTCGTCCATGTTTACTTGATCCATTAGCAAATGCTGAGATGGCAGTTTGATTTGCTTCTGGACATAAATGTAGTTATACTTTTTGCGCAGTTCTAGTTTTCAAAGGTTGGTGACAACTTTATTCATAATTTAACAGTGTGTATAAAAGAAAGGAGCAGAGAAATAAAGAAAACATGTGCAGATTATACTGCTCCTTCATAGTCACAGGTTTTACAGTTTTTGACAGTAAATAAATTAAATTTGCAACAAAGGCCATTTCCATTCTAAAGCCTATTCCGCAAGAGTTGTGGTCGGTAATGACTAGGATGGTTTGCTGTTCGAATACTTATCTTCATCAGTGTCGTTCTTGCATGCAGCAATGAAGGTTTTTTCCATTTGTATGTTTGTCTTTTGATCAGCCTCCTCCCGAGCATCCGTGTTCTGATGCATGCATTAAAAACACGGAAGATTGCAGCACGTCACGCGTGCATTTGTGGGCGCGCACGGAATAGGGTGCCTGATTGTTTGTTGTTGTTCCCTGCGGAAGTGGTTCTCGTTGTGACCGTCGATCGATCGATCAATGCCTCGATTCGCGACCATCCGCTGGCGTCACGTACAGGCTCAGCACGTCTCTAAACGTAGAAATCATCGTTTCCCACCGGGAGAGGTAGATCAGGACATCAGTTGAAGTCACTGCAGTGCCTCGCACCGAGAGGTCCTGGGCTCGAGCCCTGACAGTGGCAGGATTTTGGACACTGACTAGATAGCTAAGTCGAGTTCTCTGGAGGAGAATTCTAGGGGCCAGCTGCTCCAATCGGTAGTTTTCCTTGGTTTCTCCCATCAGTACCAGGAGGAATGCCGGAGCACAACCGTAACAAACGAGCCACAGACCGCGCACAATCTTTCCTTCCTCTTCCTTGTCCTATCCTCTCCCCATACGTACATACAATAACACTAACATGCACCGCACTACCAAACATTCTGGGAGACCGATCGGGTGCTTAGAGCGTGTCCAGGCTGGGGCGGTGAACCGCTGGTGGGAGATACCTGGTTAGGGAAACCCCGAGAGCTGACGGTAGGTCGGCGCCACATCTCACCATCCAGCGGGAGAAGATCACACCTATCTCCCGAGAAAAACATGCACTACACTTACTGAACCTTAGCCGCTGACGCGCCGGAATCACTAATCAATAAATTAATCAATCTCAGTGACTCTCAAACTGAATGTAAAGACCGCACAAGACCTTTCTATCATATTTATTTTTCTTATTCTCCATTATCTCTTATTATCCGTTCTCTGCAAGCTGTATTATATGAAAAATTTTGACTTGTGCTGAATTCGAATCTAAAACATTGGATATCACGCGTCAGCCATCTACACAACTTCCGGCGACAAAAGATACATGGTACATTCAAATATCTCTCTTGAAATTTACTCTTTATTATATTATCTGAATGAATGAAACAATGCAAAGTATCTTCTAAAAGAACATAATTGTGGTTAGTTCAGCATACTTCTTGGCATCCCTCTTTGACAATGTACGAGATGCCTCCGCTGAATCCTTTCTACCTGATTGGTGAGTAGTTGATGCCAAAGTTGGCACGCTAGGGGCTAGGCTCCAAAATGTATTTTTTAAATTTTTTTTTACGTCCAAAATTGTTCAAAACTGTGTGTGACGTACTATGGGGAGAAGTGAATTCTGTGCACGTTTTCAAAACTCTGTGATCCCTACCCTAAGCCATATACTACTTGAACTTTGATTACAGAAAGAAATGAGCGTTTTTTGCGCGCATTGTTAACAAAAGTATTCGCTCCGATGAAATAAAATCTACTTTCAAGGGTTAATCAGCAATACATTTGGGCTCTTACCCCCCATTATATCCGTTATGGAATAATACTTCCTGCCGCGACAACAAGGAGAACGATAATTTGAATAACTATATTTCCTACTGAATTCTTGAAGACGTTCAGAGATGCTGAAGTTGCATTTTTGTCCAGAAGCAAAACAAGGGTCCATCTCAGCATTTTCCCAAAGGATCAGGAACACTGGGCGAAAAATCTGATCGAAACGGGGGTCATTGACCTGGAAGCTGCAGTACAATACTTGGTATAGGTAGTTTAAAATTATACAGTCCAAATGGTAAATAATACATTAAATACCATTATTAAAATTAATGTTACTTTCCTTGCGATGCTCAATATAGTCTCTAACTGTATAGAAACAGATATGCAGCGGAAACGATTTCACTTGGGATTTAAACTTTTCTATCGAATTTAATCGTTTAATGTCATCTGGCAAAGTGTTGTAAAATAATGTACATGTATTGTATGTGAATTTTTTGTAATGAGCTGTTGATACTGCCTCCTGATGAATATGATTTCTACGTCGAGTGTTATGGTTATAGATATCGGCGTTTTCTGATAATATATTCCCGCCCTTAAGAAAGTCATTTTTTCCAAAAACCACTCATTCGTAAATCAGCAGACAAGGTAATGGTAAAATTCCTAGATTAATAAAGAGAGGCTTACAAGCATCACGTGGGTGGGATTTGGTTATTATTCGTACAATTCGTTTTTGTAATCTAAAAGTCTGGGAGCTATACGATGTATTTCCCCAGAATATTATGCCGTATCTCAGGCGGGAATGATCATTCGCGAAATATACACAACGAGCAGTGTAAAGGATTACAGAATTGAAAAGAATTACTGTAAAGTAAGATCCAAGAAAAGGGAAGCGGAACAATACTCGCACACGGAAATTGAATTTCGGGGCGGAAACGCTCGTCAATGTCATGCGGAGCTGGAGTAATATTGGGTGATGGGATTTTACTTTATTGTAGTTGTTACACTTGTGTTGTTACACTTTGAACAAAGTTCAAAATGGAGGGATACCCTGATGCATTGTCACCCACTGGATGCATTGTCATGCCCTGGATACCCTGATGCATTGTCACCCACTGGATGCATTGTCATGCCCTGGATACCCTGATGCATTGTCACCCACTGGATGCATTGTCATGCCCTGGATACCCTGATGCATTGTCACCCACTGGATGACTGGAGGGACGTGAACGCTCACAGACGATGCTATTCAACGCCTCTTCGATCGTTGTCAAAATACGTGAAAATCTTGCGGAATTATTTTGAAGGAGGTTGACTGCGAGTAATGTACTTTGTTCTCTTGAGAGCAACAATCATAATAAAACAATGATTTGTATCTATTTGAATTTCAATTTCCCATCCTCAAGAATCAGAATCAATTTATTGTTAACATTACGAAGTAAAATTTAGTAACCGACAATCTCATCTACTGTTTCCTATTCTTGCCGTTGTAAAGTCTGATATGACATACTAGTTGCCACAGATAAAGGAATAACTCTTGTATTTGTAATCGAAATTTCTAAGAGAGCAACGATCATAATAAAACAATGGTTTGTATTTATTCTACTTTCAATTTCCCATCCTGAAGAATCAGAATCAATTTATTGTTAACATTAAGAAGTACAATTTAGTAACCGTCCATCTCATCTAGTGTTTTCTATGATTGCCGTTGTAAAGTCTGATATGACATACTAGTTGCCAGGGTTTAAGGAATAACTCTTGTATTTTTTTTTCTAGGGCTTTTATCCAGCCGACAGCCGGTTGCCCTTTACGTCCCGAAGGGACGCATACTCGACCATACACTAGACAAACACTCTTGCGGGCTCCTCTGATCTGGGGTCAGCAGAACGCGAGGCCCTCCGCGAAAACACACACACAAAGTCAAGGGACAAACAGCCATGCCCAAGGCGGGACTCGAACCCGCAACCCTTCGGACCGAAGCGCTGAGTCGGTACTCGCTCTTAGCCACCTCGGCCATCCAGGTCGGCACTCTTGTATTAGTAATCCAAATTTCCAATTGACTTAGACTGGCCCACTGTGCAATCTATGAATAGGCACGCAAATAAAAGCACGCAACCTCTATCTTGCAGGCGACATGGTGCGTGGCATTGATGCAAATCCGTTCGCCGTTTAAGGTCACTCGATCTGTAATTTAAACACGACAATAACTGATAACCTAGTAACCGACGTTTCAGCCGTCACTGAGGGGTCTGCATTCTTACGATCGTAAACACGTAGTAATATTGGATATCGAGAATCGATTACTTCTTCACGGTAAGGCCCCATTATCGCGCATTAAGTCCTATTTGAACGCCTTCTTGAGGAGGGCAATTGCTACTTGATCACCTCATTAATCGGATCAACATAATTGGGACTCATTACTAGCGGTTGTTGAGGCGTATGGAGGACAAAGAGCAGACCAGTCGATTATGAGGTGCTACGCTAGGCTCAGCGTGAGAGGAAAACCGGGGAGCAGTAAGTGGTTTCGGCAACAAAACTGGGTCGTTTAGATTGTCAAGAAGTTGGTAATTACACTTTGTTTTATACTTTGTTTTTCATTTTTCTTGTATTTCAAAGAGGATATTGTTCTTAATTTGCTATCGCTCGTGCAGAATTAAGAATATAAATCAAGTTATATTAGTGAACTATATTTAAAGCAACGAAAGGATTTGAATAGTAAAAAAGTGTAGAAGAAAGAAATGTTCAACAAGGATGATAATGATCATTGTCGAATAAAAATCGTGGAAAGCAGCCTACAGTATTGAATCTCGCATTGCAATTATTCAACATTTACTTTCCAATCGCACAGAGGGTCTTATGCTAGGTTTAAGCATCACCTGAATCTTGAAGTAAATGCCAAAAATAGTTGGCAAGTTCTTTAATAGATACACTAAAAATATACTGTCTCTTAAGAGATGATTTGTTGCCAGGAATGATTTCCGAGTTTATGCATGGAAAAATATGGATTTCTCGGTACATCTTGGATTTTCGCATGAGAATCACGTATTAGAGCAGACAAGTGTGAGGAAATTGTAAGTTTCGGCTTCCAGCTTTTCTCTTCCCAGAAAATATTCGTTAAAGCCGATCGAAACCCGGATGTGGCACTGCGCGGGAGGTTCATTTCCGCATCAAAAGAACGATGAGGGGGCAGCTGTCCTCCAGTTCACGTGATGGAAGAAATAAAATAAATAGCATATCGCAGCAGATGAAACAATATTTACAGCATATACACTTCAGTTCATGTCAATAACGATTTACCTGTTTGTTTTAGACGAAGGGACATTGCTGTTAACAGGTATTAGTTTTAAAACACGTTAGATTTAAAGATGCTAGTATGATTTTGGAAGTACAAAACGTATCGAAATATCCTATTTTCATAGGAACGTTTGAGTAAACGATGTAGGTTAATATAAAGTAACATAAAATGTGTGTGAGTTTGAAATTGTAAACCTGGAATGTCAGTTTTTCTTAAATTATTTATACTAATTAAGGAATTATTCCATGTATCTATATTAAATGTATAACTATGGGGGACCTTGGGCAGATGTGTACACACAAACTACGAAAACGAAGATATCGTCCTTTTTCATTCATAAAAAGCATTACACAAAAGTTATTGATGAATATTTGATTCTACTAGGGCAGGAATAAACATGCATTAATTTCACCGTCGTTGCTAGACAGTATTTTTTATCGCTCAGAAACCTTCTAGCGAGTCTCTTTACCTACGGTACTTCCAAAGCACAGTCAGTTCGTTTCGGTCGCTAGTATGTTTAGTTTCTTACAATGACATACCTTCAAACATATATGTGTACTTAGGGCGGAGAACTACGCAGGAAACTGTTTTTTGTCCTTTCCGCCCTCGAAGCCTCATGATATCAACAAACTGAGTTCATTCTCTCTCGGTGGGTTTCGTTCTTCCCTTTCACTCGTGCTTCTAGTTCTCACTGGCCATCGCCCATCCTCAGGGCGGTCGATAAAAAAGGCACTGGGAGAGGTAGTTCAGTGCATCAACTGATGTCACTGCTGTGCCCCTGACCGGGAGGTCCTAGATTTGACTCCCTGCGGTGGCAGGATTTTCCACACTAACTTTTCAGCTAGGTCGAATTTAGTCACTGTGTGGAGGAGAATTCTATAGACTGGCTGCTCTTACCGGTAGTTTTCCGTGGTTTCTCCAATCAACACCAGGCGAATGCCGGAGCAGTACCTTGACAAATGGGCCACGGACAGCGCGCGATCTGTCCTTCCTCTTCCTTGTCCTATCCTCTCCCCTTACACACGCACTTACACTAACATGCACTACACTACTACATATTCTGGGAAATCGGTCGGGAATTTAGACCTTGTCCCGGCTGGGGCGGTGCCCCACTGGTGGGAGAAATCTGGTTGGGGAAACCCTCCTAGCCGTCGGTAGGTCGGCGCCGGATCTCGCCATCCAGCGGGGAAAGATCTCCGCCACCTCCCGAGGAAAAAAGCATGCCCTACATTTACGGCACTAATGACTGAATTGTTTGATGCAAGAGGGAGGCAATTCCTTTTTTAGAAAATATTAGGAAAGTGGTAAGAATTGTTTAAAAAATGTTCATGCGGTTTAAAGAAGGTTATATACAGCGTCGGACAAAAAATATCAGAACAGATCGATTTTGTATGTAACGCTATACAAAACGGATATCTGGTTAAAATGAAATTGGAAAGGTATTTAAGAAAAATGCAAACTATAGACGTAGGGGTTTAAAAAAATGTTTTTTTACGGTTTCGGCGAAGACATCAAAATTAATTAGAAATTATTTCCTATCATTAAAACTAATCAAAAATATTCCAGAATGTCTTCAACGATTTGGAATTAATAGGATTCAAATTTCCCATAAAATCAATACGCGACTTTCCCTATCTGTGTTTTGTATGAAACACCTACGCGCGACTGTCTATCTTCAGCTACTTATTGAAAAATCCTTCCATCTACGGTGCTATCCTAATATACATTCCCTCGAAACACTATTTTAATTCAGAATTCCAACTACTACATTAATAAAATCTACAATTACAATTCAATGCTACTATTTAAACAGTATCAAGCTATCAGACTAATGATAAATTCCCGCTTCTTTCCGTTCGCGCCTCAACGACCGCTTACGTGTGCACGCTTCAAAATCTTTTAAGAGAGTGGTTCCTTGCGCCCTTCTACAAGATCACGACTTTCAATGTCCTCTCCACACCTTTTGCATGTAATGTGTTCGGGGCCGTGTCCATCTGCACAGCGCTATGGCAGCACCAAACATGGAATATTACACTTTGTTGATCGGTTGTCCCAACAACGCGTATTCTTTGACTTTCGAGTTTGCATACAATGCCATTATCACTAATGCTAAATACCGATTTTAGCATTCAAATTAAACCCACGGTGCTTGTCTTTTCACACAAAAGGTAGTAATTGTTATATCAATGTGAATTGCATCTCTCTAGTATGAATGAATACAATACGTACTCAGTACTTCTCATTGCTTCCATCGTACGGCATAAAGTTCTATTTAAATATAATAGTACCAACAAAAGAAATAATAGTGCCAATAGTGCAGTAAACAACTTGAAGTAATATACAATTTATTCTGAAAAATTATCATAATTTCATTTTAATCTATGCATTTGCGTATTAATGCCCATTTGCACTTTAAGAGAGCCTATTATTCTCTTAATACTATTATTATTTCAAGAGCCTAGATAAAATTTTGATAAAATTGATAAAATAAATAAAATAGAATAAAAAAAATTTTGATAAAATATTTTATCAATGTTCACTAATTTTGAGTTTCTCTACTATGAACAGCTTTCATTAAAACAATTAAAAACACTAATTGAGTACCGACAAATCTTTCGAATCTTAATATTTTGAAGAGCATAATTTATTTGGTGACAAACAAATAAATTGTAAATTCTCTTAAAACTAATTTGCAAAGTTCAGAAAAAATTAAAAAAACATTCTCCTATTATAAAAATTTTGAAAAGTACATCATCGATTTTTTGTAGGAAAAGGTTACAAACACTTAAAAAATACCAAAACATCACATAGAAAATATATTTTACAGAGGAGAGAGAACGTGTTTTTGCATAATTATAAACAGTGCACGCTCACATTGCCATGAGAACAAAAAAAAACAAAACAACAACAAACAAATCATATCATGACAGGTGATGGTCATGATTCTTTTGTTTTTCGTTGCATTAATTACATAGTTTATTATTGTTTTAGCACATCCTAAAATCCGTACTTCACTACGTCTCAGTGGATAAAAATGTCGCCGGAACGTATCTATTAACAGATACCCAAGTGCTTTCAATATCGCCGTTATGAAGATTCAACAAAAACACGTTTAACTTCATGGCCCTCAAAGTAAAACAAAATGAATGCAAATTGTAGTTTGTTAAGTTTGTAGGGGTAATCATATCCATCGATACTGGAAGCGATCTGGCTTTTTACAATTATATATTATTCTGTGCAGCATCCACGGCTCCGAAAAGTGTGTTTTTGAAACATTAATGCATTTTTAGCGTACGATTTTCATGGAATAATCTTGTAAGATATAATATTCTGAAAATTATTAGTGAATTTTAATTCAACAGTACAATAACCTTCACGATAATATCATAATATTTTTATTTTGTTTTCGAGTAAAAATATCCAAAGTTTCATTCTACTTCTTCTTCTTGTTCGTCTTAGCTTCTAAATACAGTTTCCTGTTTTTACTTTACGTCTCATTACGCCTCTTGTTATTGTCACCGTAGTATTAATTTTTACGGTTCTGAGTTATCTAATGGGTTCTTATTGTATTACTACTCATAGCTAAAAGTCGTAAAAAATTCACTTTAAAGTAGGGTTATATCGTCACTTTAGTTTTAAAGTCGATTAATCGAAAATTTTCACGGTTTCGAATTATCACCTGTACATTTCCATAACAAATCGCCAGTAGTGATCATCCTGAGATGACGTGTATCAAGGGGCGACGCAATTCTGTCAACCGAACCCGCTACCCTAACAGCGAATGAAGACGATGGCCATCAACAGGTTCGAGTCCTGACGGCGGCAGGATTTTCGACACTAGCTTTTCAGCTAGGTGGAATTCAGTCGCTGTCTGGAGGAGAATTCTAGCGGCCGGCTGCTCTGATCGGTAGTTTTCCGTGGTTTCTCCGATCAACACCAGGCGAATGCCGGAGCAGTACCCTAACAAACGGGCCACGGACCGCGCGCGATTCCTTGTCCTATCCTCTCCCCTTACACACACACACTTACACTAACATGCACTACACACCCACATATTCCGGGAGACCGGTCGGGATCTTAGAGCTTGTCCCGGCTGGGGCGGTGCCCCGCTGGTGGGAGAGTCCTGGTTAGGGGGAAACCCCACTAGCCGACGGTAGGTCGGCGCCGGATTTGGCCATCCAGCTGGGGAAGATCACCGCCATCTCCCGAGAAAAAACATGCACTACACTAACGGGACTAATGACCAAACAATTTGACGCGCCCGGAAACACGAAAAAATCAATCAATCAAGTCATCAACAGGAGTAAAATCTGGGGTACTTAGTCGGTCATGTTGCACCGTGGCCTCTCCCACGCCCCGTCACGTTTAATCGGGCGGTGCATGGCGTGGCGTGGTGTGGCGTGACGTCATGGGCGGGCAGCGGGTAAGTGCTGGGGGAGGGGGGATGTTGGGTGCATCGCTGTGCCCGGCTGCCAACTGGCACCGGCCGCCAGACCTTCTGTTGCCGCCCTCGCCCCTCCCCCTGCCGGACCGAAGAGAGCACGGAGAGTCATAATTGCATTTGCTCCGGGCGAGACCCCGGTCGGTGCGCGGGGCCCGCGTGTACAAAGGCAAGCGAGGAGGAGGATTTTGTGAGGACCGGGGGACTTGCGGGTTCGCTCTTGGTCACCTCGCGAGGACAATCCCAACCACTCGGTCAAGGCTTGATTGATTGATTCATTAGTGCTCAACTGCTACGGTCTTCAGCATCGTAAGTGTGCGTGTCATTCCTTCGTGAGTTGGCGATGATCTCTCCCCGCTGGATGACAAGGTGAAACTTCGACATACTCTTCGGTTAGCGAGGTTTTCCCCAACCAGGGATCTCCTGCCAACGGGGCACTGTCCCAGCCGGGATAATCACTAGGTTGGTTGGTTGTTAGTGATTCTGTGCGCGTCAACTACTGAGGTCTTAGTCTCGTTAATGTAGTCTATGTCTTTCCTTGGGAGGTGGAGGTAATATTCCCCCGCAGGATGTCGAGATCCGGCGCCGACCTACCCTCGGCTAGCGGGGTTTCCCTCAAACAGGTACCTCCCCCCAGTGAGACACCGACCCAGCCGGGACAAGCTCTAAGCTCCCGACCGGTCTCCCGGAATATGTGGTAATGTAGTGTATGTTAGTGTGTGTGTAAGGGGAGAGGATAGGACAAGGAAGGGGAAGGACAGATGGCGCGCGGTTCGTGGCCCGTTTGGTAGGGTACTGCTCCGGCATTCGCGTGGTGTTGATCGGAGAAACCACGGAAAACTACCGATCAGAGCAGCCAACCTCTAGAATTCTCCTTCAGACAGTGATTGAATTCGATCTAGCTGGTGTGGAAAATCCTGCCGCTGCCGTCGGGATTCGAACCTAGGACCTCCCGGTCAGAGGATCTGCAGTGACAGCAGTTGATGCTGCACTGAGCCACTCTCCCGCTGGACAAGCACTAAGCTCCTGACGGGCCTTCAGGGCCGGATTGAGGAACTTCGACGCCCCCAAGCACAAAATTGTGCTGGGGATTCCCTCCGGAAAAAATCATCCAGATTTACTAAACAACACTCATTATAACTGAGTAACTCTTGTACAATCAATAAAAATTAAAATTATGTTGATTTACAGATTCCAACATTTTGAATTTTTTTTAGATTCAAACATGTCGGCAGCATAGCATAGCATAACATAGCAATTACATGTCATTACATTTTCAAGGGGCGCCCACTTCCCTCCCACCTATGGATGAAGTCCTTAAACAATTACTTAATTTAATTGTGGTAAATGCGGCCCTGAACGTGGTCATATGAAACATACAATATATCTGGGTACGAAAATTAAAAGCAGATTTAAATTGATAGAGAATAATTAAGAACTCGTGTGTAAACGCAGAATTAATAAACATAATGTGGAACATCTTGTCTCTGAATGTAGTTTCCCGAGGATAAAGAGAATGTTTAAGAATGAAATAAAGTTATAATGTGCAAAATAGCCACCATCGAAGGCAAATATTCTTAAAAAGTATAAAAGAACTCTACACATTTTGTATGTACAATCGACTTTGAAAAAATGTGACATTAGCATCCGGAGAAATGTAAATATTATATTTGTAATTGTATTTTATATTTTTAAAATATTTTTTCGTAAAATATTTAAATTAAACATGAAGTTCATAAGCAAGTAGTATTACATAAACTTTAATCGAGCATGGAGTAGTGTTAAAGTCATAAAAAAATACACCCTCTTGATGCAAATAATATATTTAAATCTGAATGCTTTGTAGATTTTATAATCGTAGAATTTATAATCATTACTCATAGATTTTATAATCGTTCAATAACTGAGCCGCTGACAAGAAAATGTGTGGATGTTACCAGAAAATAAAATGAAAATTAATTTTGTGGCGGATAAGATAGTAAGAAGTCGTGCCTGTGGCATCGTAAATCCAATTAGTCGCCAGAGGAAATAGTTCAGACTAGCAGTATCTATGGCTGCATTTTGTACTGTGTAGAATATAGTTTTAAAAGTCCAAATAGGTTCATACTGGAAGTCAAGTTTGAACCACCAGTCTACGAACTGTTCCAGCATTATAAGCGAACTACAATGCACGAGTAACATCCGAAAATTGTCAAAAGTTGAGATTACATTCCACAAAAAAACGGTCACTTTAATTGTATCAGGGAAGATATCGTTCTCCATTCCTTTAATTTAATTTTACATATATTTCAAGTTTCCTCTCATTTGTAATCACCCGCGGTAAGCAGTGGGGTACCCAGAATAAATAAATTTCCAAACATGTATTAAAATTTACATAAAGTTATTATTTTGTAGAAGACCGCCTTCATTATTATAACCTGTCGATAAATCGTGGAATAATTAAAACAATGTAAATTTCTATCTAAAATCCATTATATTCCAACGGTGTGGAATATATTATAACCACAGACTTTATGTGAGTTTGAATGAACTTCATTTGTCGATGATTTTTATTATAATTCTCAGAATGAATAAATATTAATAAATGATGAAACAGCTATATTGTCCTTTATCAAATATACACATGACAAATAATGGTGACTTTTTTATATTTTATGGAAAACAGATCTTTTCCGAATATTTGGCGCTGCTAATTTACTTTGTAAAACCAACATCTACTATTCCTACTGTTTTGTAGTTGGGCAGCTTTGAATAGCGGTTAAGGGTGATGGAATATCAAACCCAAGGTTGGCGGCGAAAAGTGCAGAGTAAAACGTCGAGAGGACAAGTCAACTAAAGGGTGATGGGAAAGGAAGTAGAGGATGATGGGGTAAAGAGGAGTGAAGAAAACTAGTCGTATAAAGAGTAACATGAAAAATACGAGTGGTCTATGGGTCGTGGAAATAAATTGGTGGAAGAAGTGGTAAGGAAGTAGAGTGGAATAAGGAGTGGACTAAGGAGATGTGGAGTGGACTAAGGAGTGGTAAAGCAGTGGAGTGATCTAAGGAGTGATAAGGAAGTGGAGTGGACAAAGGAGTGATGAAAAATGAAGTAGACTAAGGAATGGTAAGGAAGTGGAGTGGTCTAAGTTGTGGTAAGGAAGTGGAGTGATCTAAGGAGTGGTGAGGAAATGGAGAGGACTAAGGAGTGGTAAGGAAGTGGAGAGGACTAAGGAGTGGTGAGGAAGTGGAGTGATGTACGGAGGGTTAAGGAAGTAGAGTGATCTGAGGAGCGGTGAGGAAGTGCAGTGGACTAAAGAGTGATGAGGAAGTAGAGTGTACTAAGGAGTGATGAGAACGTGGAGTGGACAAAGGAATGTTGACATTAAGGATATGAGGCAAGGAATAAAAGGGAGAATAAGAGGCAGTGGAAAGTGAACCGGGGCGTGGGGAGAGGCGGGGCGAGGCGAGGCAACCCGCTATGACCTGTGCGCGTGCGCGAGTGCTTGTGGGGAATGCGCTAGGTCGTGGGCGCGGACGGAAACGGCGCGCGGAACAGCTGACTGTGCTCTGCGCCGGCCGGCCGCCTCCCCCGCAAACGCGCCTCCGCCGCCGTTGCCGCTGCCGCTGCCGCCGCTGATGCCGCCGTCGCCGCCATCGCCGCTGCCCCTCCAGGCCCCGCCGCCACCGCCGCCGCCCACGCCCCAACCGCCGCTGACCCGCCCCCGCCGCCCCCGCCCCCCCCCCCCCCCCCCCCCCCCCCCCCCCCCCCCCCCCCCCCCCCCCCCCCCCCCCCCCCCCCCCCCCCCCCCCCCCCCCCCCCCCCCCCCCCCCGCCGCCCCCGCCGCCCCGCCGCCCCCCGCCGTCCCCGCCCCCAAAGCCACCACCGCCCTCCCCCGCCCCCGTCGCCGCCCACGCCCAAACCGCCGCCAAAACCTCCGCCCTACGCCCCAACCGCCGCCGACCGCACCGACCCGCCCCCACCGCCACGGCCCACGCCCCAACCGCTGCTGACCCGCCCCCGCCGCCCACGCCCTGGCCTCCGTCCCCGACCCCCCGCAGCCGCCTCCATCCGCTATTGCACGGGCGGAAGACAGATCAGGCGGCGCAACAGCCATCCTATTCTCAGCCTTCCTCCCATTTCGGAGATGCACTGCTAGAGGTTGTGCTTTGTTTCATTCATTGAATTCTTTTTCAGAGCTGCTACGATCTAGTTTCGGAAGTTAATTGCACATTTCATCGCGGAAGAGCGATGGCTCTCTCTCGCTAGAGCGTAAGTTCCGGCGGTTCGAAAAGCCATTTATTCGAACTTATCAGCTTGTGGTATTTTCCCTTCAATGTATATCCCACCAAGCGAGGCACTGCCCAGCCGGGATAAGTTCTAAGCGTTTCACTGGTCTCCTGGCTGCGGTAGTGTAGTGCATCCTTCAGACAGCGGCTGAATTCTGCCTAGTTAGTACGAGTATAATAGCTAGTATCGAAAATTCGCCACCGTCGACACCTGAACTCTAGAACCACCCCGAGAAAGACGTGACCGAGACAACGGTAATGCGTTGGAAGCAAATCGTGAACCCCCTTCGTCTCGTTTCTCTACTTCTCATTAATAAAGCTGTTATTTGTATGCATTTTCGTATCTCTTCAACGAGGAACGCATGGGAACTTGTACTTTCTTGGTCTTTATTGATTAGAAAGAGAAACTTCGCGATTCGCATAAGGGAATGTTACATTTTGTAGGGCGCGTACCGCGAATAAATGAGCACTGTTTGCAATGAAGTACTGTTTGCAATGAAGTAATCAAAACACTGGTGCGTCATGACGCAAATTGGTTGCCGTCTAGCATTTTGTGAATGATCACGAGAGTGTGTATTTGTAAATCGTCGAGATATGTACAAAAATAGAATGTACGTAACTCGTGCCTTACTTTGGCACACTCGTTGGTTTCTAAACAAGAGGATGATAGAAGTGAACCGGATAGTAAAACTGGCCAGAACTTCTCTAAGTCGCATAAAATTGTTAGTTAATTCAGAGTATGATCAAGGGAGATGAATGGCTTTCAGATTAACTGATGATATGTAGCAGCAAACGCTGTGAAACTGTAGAGAGATTTTTTAAATCTTTGAAAAAATAATTGGTCAAAAAAATGGAATGAAAACGATAAAATCTTTGAAGAAAGCTTTCTAAAACTAATAACACAGGAAGATCATTGCCCATTTCTTAGGGATGCGCACACGCAACCACTCATCCTCATATACACACACACGTATATATATATATATATATATATATATATATATATATATATATATATATATATATATATTGTGACATACCAGATTGTCACCAATATGAAATTCAGCGAATTTCATTAAAAACTAGTGAGAACCCGTCAAAATATGACGGTGTGATCTAAGATAAATGTAAAATACTGTGCCCAGACTAACGTTCACAATATGTTGCATTGTTTGAATCTTTAGGGTATAACGAAGATATTATGTGATGTGGAGTTCACAAAATGTTGAACACGTATTGCCCATGACCAGGTGGCAATGCAATATCGGCACCAAATTACACTAAAGAAAGACCACTATTATACTGACGGATATTATTTCTAAAGTTTTTTGATGTGTCATAATCTCCTATAAACAACTGTTTAATTTCTTCTGGCATATTGCTCGAAGGTAAACTTATTTTCCCATGTAAGCAACACACAGTAAACTCGTTTACAGAATTTCTCTGACATGGGAAGTACAAAGTAGAACAAAACTGATATTTCATAGACAATAACCCAATAGAAAACGAAATGACCTCACTATCACGACACATACGCTGACTTTCTCTTTCCCTGCTCCCAGTCAATGTAGTGCGTTTGAGTCTTTTGGGGCGCGTGGGCAACGATTCGGAATTCGACATAACCTGTAAACAACGTCACTACAACCGCACAAAACCCACTGTCCGAATGTTCTCTACAAAATACACTACAAAAGCAAATATGTATATGCAAACTGTCATCTTCACAATGCAATTACTACACTGAAACAAAACCTTGACGAATTGTGAACAAATCTCAAGAATCAAAACAAAAACATCATGCAGCGCCACCATGAAGCGGTGGGGACGCACATCTGTAGACTCATATATATCAATTTTCAAACAGCCACCCTTTGGAAGAAAACAATTGACTATTGATAAGCGTACTATTAAAGAATGATTTAATTAATTTACACCGTAAATGTTGGTGAATCAACACAAACATATCTGATAACACATCTAGGGATCACATTCTTTCATTTAAAAGAAAAAATACGACAATCGGTTCAGTAGAAGCTCTAAACGAAGCCATGGCAGAATAACTTATTTTTTTAAATATATAGATAATACTTTATTATCAAAAAGACGCTGGTTGCCATGGTACCCGAGAGCAACATATAAACAATGCCCATTAGTTCAAAAGCGGACGATAAGTAGCATCCGTGGTTTTGTCTACGAAGAAAGATAAACTTAAGAGATGCTTAGTTACGCGAATGAGAAAATTCCATTCTAATATACCGGAAGTGTCACGGGAATGTAAAAAAGTGAGTTATTGGTAAAAAAGAATTACGTAGATGACGCCACGAGGTAGATCGCATAGTTTTGTTTTAAAGAAGAGAGTAAAAGATGAAAAAAGTTGACATGTTGAAGTAGGATACAAAACTATTCATTCGAGCTCTCGACATGATAGCGATCGGATAAGGGTGCTAGATATAAAGCAGTTTACTTGAACATAGAAAATTTACGCGAGTTCGGACGTAGTGATTTGTCGTTGTTAGTATTCAAAAGATAGAACTCAGATTGTTTTATACGAAGTGAACAGTGAATGCCAAAAGTGGGACTTATAAATTTTATTAAGCGGACAATGATAATCGAACTTAGTCTCCGATGATTGGAACCCGATGATAACTTGGTGAACTTATATGACAATATTTTAACAGCACTTAAGATTTTTCTTAGGTAATGAACAATAAGGAGTATTAGAACTTGTAGCAATTCAAGCAGGTGAATGAGGATGGAAAGCCAATGGATAAACAGTGTACATAAAGGTTTATAAGAAGAAACGACAAAATACGGATTTGGTCGGTGGCAAGAAAGAAGATTGGACGAGGCCCATTGCTGAAATCTACGGGGAGACATCCTTCACCAGGACAGCGCCCAAGATTCTCATGGATAACAGGTTCTATAGCGCTATAGTAAAGATCATAACCAAAAAAACGAATGTTATACTTTATTTGTTTTAAAAGAAATTACTAAAATTTATAAATAAATTTGTTATTTTCTATTGATGAAAGCTAATTATCATTTGTAGTCACGTGCAATCCAGTAGGATATTTAAATTTTGCATTTCAGATTGCACGCTTCTCCGTATGGGGGCGAATTAAGTAATCGTAAGTATCCACGATTATTTCGGTAAAGAACCCGCCGACTGAGTCAGCAACGGAATTATAATTAAATATAATTTGGGAGATCATTCTTGTAACCATTTCCTTGCACCCATATATTTATTAGAAATTCTGAAACAGGTTACAGGAATTTGAGGGTAGCAAGACGAGTATATGGATGGATATATTTCAGTATGTGGTCAGAATTACCAGCTTTCAAAAACTATTAAGACGCTAAAAAACGTAAATTTAAATTATTATTATTTTATAATTTATAATTAATTTATATTAAAGAAATTCCAGTTATCGAGGGTCTAGATTGTATGGGGGAGGATTCGGAGTGGGAAGCTAGTACTCGTATGTCGGTGCACACTGGTTACAACAGCACCTTGAGCAGACATCAGCCCAGAACCATATATGAAGGCGTACAACTCTTTTATTTTTCTAGTGGCACTGTATGCTTGGCGGAATATTGGGGGAGTAAAGTAGTTATTACACCATAAAAATGACGTTGGTGGACAAAATCGTTAAATGTTCTAAGAAAAGTTGGAAATGAAGACAATATCGATTTATGAAAACATATTAAAAATTAATTTAATGTTACTATTGAGGCACATTCAGTTTCCTTTATCTTCTTGAAATTGTCCGGTTTCTTCCAGCAGATCAGTGAAATAATCGAGATTAACGCTTGAAGTGAATGGAAACAAACAAGCATATCCTGTTTTTTCACATTAACCTTCCTTTTTTTATTTAAGTTTTTGAACGGAATATTTAAGTTTTTGAAAACCTTAGTTCTTCCCCATGGACTGGTGGTTTGTGTGTTGTGAAGTTTACTGTGTAGAAACCAATGTCTTGGTGTAAGGTTTACTTGTACATAATTATAAAAGACTTCTGTTTGACAAATCTAATCCATCTAATGTTTACCCAGTTACAGGCGTTTAATTTCTGTTACATAAAAAGTACATAATTTTGCGATATAATTATATTATTTTTGTTGTTTCTATTACCAAATCTAGATCAAGCTCTTTAACATCACATCATTGCAGGCGCTATAAATATCTCGAAAATCACTTATCACGAGTCTTCTAGAAAACCATGTAGTCGTACCATTGGTTTTGGAGTTGTACCACTATCAAAATAAACTGATTGCAGTCTCCTGTGATTCACTTTTAGTGAGATGCGCTCGTCCACAGAAAGAACTTGGAGTTCTATCACTTTCAGAATAAATGTATGACTATAATGACTAATAAATGTATAAATGTATGACACTTGCGCTGACCTGAAAATGGAGTTAACTCAATTTCTCAAAAAAGTGGAGCTGTACCACTATTAAAATAACGCCTCCAATAATACTGTCTAGTAACACGTGCGAGATTAACTTGTATGATTCTGCACCTGTCGGCATGCATTGGTGTATTCACGGCAACCAACAGGATGATCACGGTCTAAATACTGCCCACGACTGTCGTGTGGTCGGCCCAGGAATTCGAGTGCGGTGGTGCGGGAATTCCTCTAGCTCCGTGTTTGGCTTGCTAATGACCTTATATTTTTGTTACTGTGGTCACAATGAATTGGACGCGGTTGTGTGTTAACCACGTCATTATCCATCACGAAAATTATTATGCCAGATCCTTGACCTCTACGCGGACATACGAATCTCATGTGATTGACCATTCCATCATTGTTTATCGATATTTTTAAAGAATACTTTATGACGCAGCGACTATTTGATGATTAAATATAAATTGTGAAACGCCATCATTATATTTAAAACATTAAGGGTTTCTTAGAAAGAAATTTTGAAAACGGACAACTAAGTATCTTGAGCGAGGTCTGCCAATAACTGGTTGAGAAATTTAGAGACAGTTGGTCTCATCTATAATTACTGTGGTTTCCTTCGATGAATCACAGGCTGATATAAGAGTAGTGCCCTAAGCAAAGATCACTGACCGTGGAAGATTGTTCCTTCCCCAACCTGCTTCATATATCCCATCCCTATGTTTTCTAAAGCCTCTGACTAGTGCTGTGAGTATATGTGTTAGACCAAAACTCAAATTGATTATAGCGCCATCAAAAATAACGTAAATAAATGTTTTATTAGCATTTTAAATCTGTGATCCAATAGCTATCCGCTGCATTCTATTAATAGTCTTTTAGCTGAAACAAAAAAAGTAATATGAACACACTAAAAATCAAAACAAACGTTCGCCTCTCGGTAGTTAATAAAGTGTTAATACGTACTTCTCTTAGAGTATGTTGGTGCAATTGTTGTCAAACAAACCAATAAAAATAAAAGAAAAAAGTTGCAGTTGTTAATTTCTAAGCAAGCAATTCAGATCTGAGAATAATCGGTGCAGTGATGTTTTTATGACGCAATGTCATCGTAAGTAGATCGTTATTGGTACTACGTTAACACGAAGTTGGCATATTCAAGGCAGTCAGTTAAGGAATTGATATGCAATATGAAATATGATAGCACCAGCAATGCATGTTGCTGCAATTTGTAAAACGTTCACTTTAATACTGTGGAGTTTGCGCTACTGTTATATTGGTTCTGTTTACAATTTCATAACGGTCTGATAGAAGTTTAGGACATGTCATATTCCCCGAGTATTACATGGTCCCTGTATGCAGTGCTTTGTCAGTCAAATTAGACTTGCGAACCGAGCAAATATGCAAGGACTATCACATTTACGATCAGTCAGAACGATGAAGGCTATAAATTTTCCTGCATATTTGTCTTAATGAAATCTCTCAAGGTCAATCTGAACTCAAATTAATCCCGCTGTATACGAGTTTAAAATGCGTAAGCTGGCCTAATAAAACTGCAATTTTTGCGAGTGAGTTTACAACAAAATGTGCACGCGTGTCCTGTTCAAAAACAATTGGTATTTTTTGTATTGCTATTGCTAAGACATTATTATATCACACAATACATGCCATATACAAGCCAGCACATGAAATACAATTGCTACATTCTTTACAAAATAAATCGTTTAATTTCATGGTCGAATTAAGTCAGTATTTAACATTATCTCACTAGTCTTCTTCTGAATTCCCAGGAAATTAAAAATTTCCACCAACGTTAAACCATTTAAAATATAACTATAGACTGTAATCATTATTCACTCTTTTGCCGAACCAACATAAAATTAGATAATTTAATTTCTCATACTCTGAAAATGACCAACCTATTTTATAAATACAAACAATATGATAAGCATGCAACATTTAAATAGTTCTTTTGCAGTGACATATAGAGTATGATGGATAGTCGACTTTATTTTCTTTTTTTCTTTCTTTCTTCCAAGTATCTAAATTGAAATTTCAAATGTTAAACATGTAGATAAGTGTGTATACATTAGTAGTGAACTTGACAATATATCTTGTAAAGTTTCTTCTGGTAAATGTAAATAATACTCTTGTAATGACTCCGACAAACTCCGACAATAAACTGTTTTATCGATCGCTGCATCGTGCTATATATGGCTCCTTCGTACTATATACCAGGCAAGTGTCATTTTAAGAAACTTTTATTCCCTCTTTTTACGTAGTGTAAGATATAAAAAGTATCTAGTATAATTAGAAAGTGGAAAACTATGTTATAATTAAATGCATTTGACTATGATATTATAAACTGTTTCAAGTAACTCTGTAGTAAAATGTACTCTATTTCACTGTATTATAAAGTATTTCAAGAAACAACTTAAATGTAGTTGGTCTCGCGGTGGAAAAATCTCGTTTTAAATCAATTCATGATTTGATATTGTCTAATGAATTTATAAATAAATACCAGATGAAGTACCGGCATTGTACGTGTACGTAAGCAACTGTTATATAGGAGAAGGAATATTTTGTTACATATATTAGTGAAAAATGAAAATAATTTTAATTACACAGCTCTATCCCCTAAATCATCCTTCCTCTCTCCACTCCTTAAATCAATCCAAGTTACGAAAATGGTAAACTACATTCTTTCTCACGAAAATTTTGCTTGAAACGGCGGGCACAAAGGTGGCTCAGGATATCAACTGACGTCACTGCAGTGCTTCTGACCGGGAGGTTCTGGGTTCGAGTCTCAGCGGTGGTAGGAATTTCAACACTTGCTTTTCAGCTTGGTCGAATTCAGTTGCTCTCTGGAGGAAAATTCTAGCGGTCAGATGCTCTCATCGGTAGTTTTCCGCGGTTTCTCCAATCAACACCAGGTGAATGCCGGAGCAGTACATTAACAAACAGGCCATGGACCGCGCGCGATCTTTCCTTCCTCTTCCTTGTCTTATCCCCTTATATACACTTACACTAACATGCACTACACTATCTCACAAGTCGGGAGCTTAGAGTTCGTCCCGGTTGTGTCGATGCCACGCTGGTGGGAGATGCGTGATTGGGGAAATCCCCGCGAGCCGACGTAGGTCAATGCTGGACCTCTCCAGCTAGAGAGGAAAGATCACCGCCACCTCCCGTGAAAAAAGACATGCACATCACTTATGGGACCAATGAATTTAGAAGTGGATGCGTCCGAATCACTAATCAAGCAAGCAATCAATTGTATCGGTCTGCCTCATTTTATGCACATTTTTCGTTTAATAAACAATTTGGACATTTTAACATCGCTTATATCATTGTTTTTTGTCAGATGCTCACTAGTATGACTGCAAAATCTGAGGCAATCGCTTCCGTTGATCTAACAATTTTTGAACACGCACATGCGCACACATGTCTGTAGATTAGTGACAAAGAACAGAAAATGTAGGAAATTCGCCACACAATTAGTTGCCTTAGACTACGGATAATTGCGATTAAAACGAGTCAGAATAATGTAACTTGTATCGGTATTGCCCGGAGACCTTGTCTGCTGGCTCAGTGCTTTTATACCACGACGGGCATTGGTGCTCGGCGGGAAGTCTAGCTTAGTCTAGCCAAGTTGTAGTGCAGAATGTTTCTCAATAAAAAATGCGAAAAAAGGTAGAATTAACGATGCATTTAAGAGGAAAACGGTCAAGGAATATTCAGTCAAAAGAATTAAAACTGACGTTAGAGAAGGATATAGGAACAAAACAGAGACGCATTGGAGGGCTAGATATGAAATAAGGGTAATAAAATATCTCAGAGGAAGAACGAGAAAGGAGAGAAACGATGAACTTATTCAGGGAAGAAAAGAAAGGCTCAAGTCATGGTCCTTCAGGGACCGTCATAGCTGAAGATTAAGATGAAGATGAAGAAGAAGAAGATAACAAGAAGATGAAGGAGACGCAGAAGAAGACGCAGAAGAAGACGCAGAAGAAGATGGAGAAGAAGATGACGAAGAAGACGAGAGAAAAAAAACTGTATCAGAGTGTGGTAATGTTGCTTAGGATTTTAGGCCTCTTCAACAAATGAAGTCATTTGCATCCGTGTAAAATTGCTTCAAAACTTTATAGAGGAGTATAATAAATGCCCAAATCTGTAAATACTCTAAATACTGTAGTAAATAAATAAAATGTAAAATCTCTAAATAGTGTAGTAAAAAATAATTAAAGTGTGACATCAAATATGTTGCTAGAGTAAATCAATTCTGGCTAGCCATTTATCGCCAGCCCGATGTATTATATGGATGGAGTAAAGCAGAATGCAGCAATATGTAAATACATTTCTGACCAAGGCAAGTGGAACGCAGTGATAGCCAGTGATTGTGAAATACGATGAATTATTTCTAACCGTATCCAATATTCAAACACGTCACTAATGCGTATCCCTGTTCCGTAGAGTGATCCAGCAATATCCATTAGTCCATTATCGTGAAAACTAGATTGTGTGTACCGGGAGCGGTAGCTCAGTGCATCAACTGATGTCCCTGCAGCGCCTCTGACCGGGAGGACCTATGTTCGAGTTCTGACGGCGGCAGGATTTTCGACACTAGCTTTTCAGCTAGGTCGAATTCAGTCGCTGTCTGGAGGAGAATTCTAGCGGCCGGCTGCTCTGATGGGTAGTTTTCCGTGGATTCTCCGATCAACACCAGGCGAATGCCGGAGCAGTACCCTAACAAACGGGCCACGGACCGCGCGCGATCTGTCCTTCCTCTTCCTTACATTCGTCGATCGTCCTATCATCTCCCCTTACACACACACACATACACACACACACACACACACTAACATGTACTACACTACCACATATTCCGGGAGACCGGTCGGGAGCTTAGAGCTTGTCCCAGCTGGGGCCATGCCCCGCTGGTGGGAGAGTCTTGGTTAGGGGGAAATCCCACTAGCCGACGGTAGGTCGGCGCCGGATCTCGCCATCCAGAGAGAGAAGATCACCACCATCTCCCGAGAAAAAAACATGCACTACACTAACGGGACTAATGACCACAGTAGTTGACGCGCCCGGAAACACGAAAAAATCAATCAATCAATCAATACATTGTCTGTACATTGAATTAACATGTTAATCGTGACTATCAAATAGCGTGTACATAAGAGACCAGACGGGAAGGACACCGTGCAGTTTTTGCATGCAACACTATGGTAACAATTTTGTAAATACACCTCGATTGCAGGAATCAGCACTTGTCAAAAGTATCGATACTGTCTTTACCAGAAATCTGTACTCATTGAATTCTGTCAATTATGAACGAACTATAAGTATAGGAATAAACATAATATCTCTACTAAACTCATCGCTGCAACAATGTAAAACGATTACGTGGTAAGGTAGCAATAGCGAGAAGTTGTCTTACTTGTAAGCAAAGACGGAATATACGCTATCAATACAATTTTCTGAAACCAACTGTAGCCACTTTTCCAGGTTAACTCCACCTAGAGGGATGTTACTATAGCCTCGTACACTGAAGCGTTATTCGTGTCAAAATGTCATTATTCATTACCATGTCTGAAACGGTACCTATAGTATATCACGTGACGACGTTATTATAAACAATCATGCGATTCTGTGTCAAGCTGTTTTACAATTGTTCAAAAAATTCTGAATTAGACACTAACAACGCACGATTAGCTAATGAGTCAATCACGAGGAACTGCTACTACATCATATTCCAACATAACATTCATAGATTCCACTACTTGAAATGATCAGCAGTCGAATATCAGCACACCGTAACAACCCTACAGAATTTCGTGATAACAAAATAAAGGCGAGACATTACCAGGCACGCACTTCACAGAAGTAAGGAACATAAACGTATTAAGGAATAATTAGTAGATGTCGAAATCTCATTATTACTATTGCTCCGTTTAGATTATAATTCAACTTAGTATAGTACTCATATGAGTTAGAGTAGGAAACCCCGGGATCCAGAAAATGTGCCCAAGTGCACTTCTACCTATGGAACGTCACAGTTTTGTGATTGACAATCACTGTAATTTTATTTACTTGACGTCAAACAACATTTTATACTCACACTTCTGACATTCACTAACTTGTTTACTGATGTTAACGAATATCTATCGTCGCCTGTATTATTTCAGTTGCATACATACGTTTTGCGTCTTTCACACGCCATCAATCTTTGTAAATGAGGTTTCTAAAGAAAGATAAGTTCACGGAGACGTGATAAATTGCACTTTGACTATAAAAATATGAAGGATTTTTTGAAAAACGCTTCTAAAAATTCATGTAATATGCAACCCGCAACACACTGTCGCATTTTTTTAAATCTATATCTTTAATTAGCTCCTAAACGAAGGGGGCCTTAAAAATTATATTTTGAGACCAGGTCTCAAAGAAACGTTCATCACACCGTAATTTATAGGATGAGGTCTTCTTGAATATTCTGTTACACTGTTGCTGGTTTGACGCTTCTGGATTCTACCCTACCTTTCCAGAGCCACTGGAATCTACAACTATAAACTAATTCCTTAATATTATACATGATCGAATTACGCGGGTGTACCTCCTTCCTCAGTAATAACAAATAATAATATTTTTTATTGACAAGGGTATATAGTATTATTATCAATTACAAGGAGACATGTCGAACAAGTGACGGACGATTACAGGGTTTTGAAAAAAAGATAGATTATAGGCTTAATGTGAAAACGGAAAAATAAGGAAGAGAGTGGGATTTAAAATGAGTGTTCGCACGGGTACGCTAGTAATAATTCACCCTCGTTTGCTGCATCACGGCAACAATGTGACGTACTACGGGAATGGCTAGTGACACGGTAATAGTAAAATGCAACTGTACATGACATGGCGTTTCCATGTAAAGCTCCGAACTGTTTTCTTTGCAATCAAACATCATTTATGAGTTCAATTTCTAAATGTACGAATACTTAGTAGAAACCGCAAGAATGCCACGAGGTATATCACATCAATGTAACAAGACGCGTGTCATAATTCTCCAAACACAACGTATTTCGCAACAATATAACATGAATTATGTCGCAACAATACAATACCATGGATATCTCAACAATGCAACACGATATATGGGGCAACAGTGAAACATTACGTATACCGCAATAATGCAACACAACGAATGCCGCAACAATATCACGACGGAAGTCACAACAATAACATAAAACACGTCTGATGCTGCAACGGTGCAACACAAAACACGTCTGATGCTGCAACTCTGGAACACAAAACATGTCTGATGCTGCGACGCTGCAACACACAACGCGGCTGAAGTCGCAACAATGCAACTCAAAGCAAGACTGATGTCGCATCAATACAACACACAACACGTTTGATGCTGTAACAAAGCAACGCAAAACACGTCTGATGCTGCAGCACTGCAATACAAAACATCTCATGCTGCAACGCTGCAACATAAAACACGGCAGATGTCACAACAATGCATCACAACACGACTGATACTACGCCACAATACAACCCAAAACACGACAGATACCGCAACAATCCAACACAAAACACGACAGATACCGCAACAATACAAAACAAAACACGACAGATACCGCAACAATCCAACACAAAACACGACAGATACCGCAACAATACAAAACAAAACACGACAGATACCGCAACAATCCAACACAAAACCCGACAGATACCGCAACAATACAAAACAAAACACGACAGATACCGCAACAATCCAACACAAAACCCGACAGATACCGCAACAATCCAACACAAAATCCGACAGATACCGCAACAATACAACGCAAAACACGACAGATACTGCAACAATACAACACTAAACACGACAGATACCGCTAAATACAAAACAATACATGACAGTTACCGCAACAATACGACACAAAACCCGACTGATGGCGTAATAATAAACCCCGACTTATCGTACGTACCGATAGCGTGAAGCTGCGGCCCACTCGGTCCTTTCCCCTCGTCAGGCAGTTAACCGGGTCGTGTTGAGTCGGGTCGGGTCGGGTGGGCAGCGACGCAACGCGTCACGGGACTCGTCGGCGCGCGAGGATCGCGTAAAAGGGCGCGCGTGTGCGTGACGGGCGAGCACGTGGGTCGGCGCGGGGCGAAGGTGCGCGAGGCCGGACGGCGGCGGCTACAGGTCCTGCTGCCGGAACAGGACTGGCGGGCGCGGCGCGGAGGCGGAGGCGGCGGCGGCGGCGGCGGCGGCGGGCGCTGGCGTCTGCCATGGCGTGCAGCCGCTGCCATTGGCCCGCCGCGTCCGCGCACCTCGGGTCTCTCGCCCTCGCCCTCCCGCGGCAGGGACGGTGAGGACGACGCGACGCCAAGCACAGCGCCTCTCCGGCGAGGTGGACCCCGCGCTGCCGCCCCGCGCTGGCTTCGACATGCTGCACTTCGTTTTTTTTTTTTTTTGTTTTGTTTTGTTTATTTACTAGTAACCCGGCAATGCTTCGCTATTGCGATCAGGGTGCATTTTGATGACCTAAAACATCACCAAAAATTTTCATAAGTAACATCACGAGTGCTTTGGAAATTGTCCATACATTTACGTCTCTAAATGTACGAATATTCTCAGATAAATTCCCCAGGTCCTGCTGCCTCTAAATGGATAAATATTCTCTGATAAATCCCCTCGGGATTTATCGGAGAATTTTCATAGCTCGAGTGGTATTTAATAGTGAAATGAAGTTATGTGAAATTATGAATAATAGTGAATGAGTGAAATTATGTTCAACAGTTCCAAAATGCGCCAAATATTGAAAATGACTGAAAGTTATGTTAAAATCAAAGAGGTTTTGCTATGATACATACGCGGGTTATTGAACATCGACTTAGCGATCTATGTATACTGCCTCATAAGATAGATGAGTCACAAGTATGATTGGCCAATAGGCAGAAGCGGTAATAAAAATCGGATAAAAAAAGCGATTAAATTTTTGAAAAACCACTCGTTCGTCATAGTATTACTCTGATTAGGGCATTTTATATGTATAATTAAACCCTATTGATTTTAATTTCATGAGTGGAATAGTCAAAATCAAAGAAAAATGACGTAAAAAATGTGACCAAAATCAGTTCGGATGAACAACTCAAGCTTGCTGGATATCATGTTTTTTGATATGATACTGAATGTAATCGACGGTTCTTTTATTTTTTCAAGTGAACTCAGCATTCAAACTTTTGATTTGGACTCTTCTTTGCCAGAAAATCTCTCTTTAGTTATCCCGAATTCGGCTGAGCCACCAATGGCGCTGACAGGCGTCACATGTATCTTACATTTACTTACAATGGCTGACAACTTCTGGGCGAAGAAATCGAATAGGCTACCAGGTGTAGATACTTAGGAATACTGTGGAGAACATTTGTTGCATCTCGTAAATATTATTTGAAGCAAGTACCATTAAAAAGACATTAAAATAGATGAAATCAGCGAAAAATGATTTAAAAATGAGGGAAAAAGGAAAAATGAATTATTCGAAATCCAGGAAAAATGAAAAAAAAAGACGTATAAAATGTGTCATCTCCTTTTGTCATAATATAAAATGAATTTTTATACTAAATCGCATTTTATTGTAGTGAAAAAAATATATTTTATTAAAATCCGCTTCTATACATCACACATTTCTGGTCACGTGATTGTTCATCATACGTCACGCTACGATGTGCACAAATTTTAATGGGTGAAGAACTTCCTCGCGAGTATGGGTTTGTTCTATGACCTGGTTTGGACGTGGTTGTCAAGTATCCCTTTGTTAAAACGATCTCCCTCAAATTTGGGCATGCGTTTACTATTACTTTATCTTGGAGAAATTTGATTTAATTGTCCGAGATCGAAGTAATAATTCCGGCCGATATTTCACACTCACAGGGACAGAATACTTGTATGCAATGAAGACGCTCTTAATTCCTGACTGTTGGTTACATAGAGCTCAGGGGGACTTGGATCGTTATACATGAATAAATCATTACCAACACCCCCACAAGTTTAATTTTAATCAAATCACTCTGTAAACATTCTCATTGCTAATAAGAACAAAATATAAAAATGTGCATAAAATCGGTCGTGTAGTTTCTGCGTCTATGTGCAACACACATACGCACAGCCCCTTTTAATTGTATATTTATTTATTTATTTATTTATTTATTCATTAATTTATTTATTTTTAATTTATTTAACTCGTTGCGGAGGCTCAGGATAACGTCCCGATGGTAGCAGATCACGAGTTACACAGCGAAGTCGAATTCAGCCAACGTTTGGATGAGAATTCTAGCAGCAGGTTATAAAGCCTTAGGAAGCTCAGGCAGGTCATAGGAAGCCTTAGGAGGCTTAGATAGCTCAGGAAATCAACATGTCACTGCATTACCAATGATCGGAAGGTTCTAGGTTTGAGTCCCAACGGATTTTCGACATTAGCCAGCTAAATAGGCTGAACTCATCTGTTGACTTGTGGGGAATTCTAGCGGCCGACTGCTCTAATCGGTAGTTTTCCTTCGTTTCTCCAATTATTAGCCGACGAATACGGAGGCAGTACCGTAACTAAAGGGGTCATGGACCACGCGTGATCTTTCCTTCTTCACCGTTTTCCCGCCCTTTCCCATTATACACACACTTACATGCCCAACACTGCCTCGCACACCATTTGGGAGTTCAGAGATAGTGCCGGCTGGGTTCGGTGCCTCTCTGGGGGGGTTCCTGGGGAGGAGACTCGCAAGTGGACGTGTATATTTGCGCCGGAACTACCAGCTCTAGCAGGGCAAATCCACCGCCACCTCCGCCATATGACGTACATTGCGATAATGGAGCTAATGACCACAGGAGGTGTAGAGCCCGAAAAAAAACAAGCAATTAATGAAACAATCGACGGTCTGTCCAAGTAACCGACCTATTAACTAACCACTAATAACTATACAGGATACTTCTAAATTGACGCGAGGTGGGTTTTCTGTCCCGTAATAATGACATTTCCAAAAAGACATTGGGTAATCGCCCTAGTTTGGAATTGATGAAAGAAAGATAATACTGGCAATTTGAAGCGTCAAATTATTATGAAATACTGTCCTATGAGCTAAGACGTTGTCCACGATAACATTCTAAAATTGTGTTGCTGCAAGAAAATATATAATTTAAGTACAATATATTACACTTAAGATACCAAGCATACGATAATGCGGAAAGAATTATTGTGAAACAGTGAGTGTCAAGCAGTTAGAGCGTCACTTTCGGCAGTTTTTTAGTCATCGCTTTAGTACACGCTCTGGTACTTTAGAGTCACACTCCTTCGTAGTGATTGATTGATTTGCGATTCCGGGCGTGTCAACTGCTAAGATTACGTCCGTAAGTGTAGTGCATGTACTCATTGCGGGAGATGGCTGTGATCCTCTGTTGGCTGGCGAGATCTTGGACTTTCATCAACCGGCTATCTCCTACCAGCGGGGCACTGCCCCAGCTGGAACAAGATCCGTACCGGTCTCCTGGCTTGAGGAATAGTGAAGTACATGGTAGTGTAAGTGTGTGTAAGTAAGGGGTGACAAAGACACTGCAGTGGCATCAGTTGATGCCTGAGACACATTTGCCGGTCCATAGAGCCGACCTGACTGCCACTGGTCGAGAGCGTTGAAAGTTTTGTCACCATGAGAAGCATAATTTTTCTTCACTTGCGAGAAAACGCTTACGAATTCCCAAGATGAGGATATCACACACAATTTTCAATATCATGTCAAGTGGCATTTAGTGATCAGAAGGCAATTTTGAACATCATGTAGGATTTGGATACGCAATGGCACGCGCGAACTGTCCCCTTCATAAGTATCGCCATTACGCAGAATTTAGACGCAACCAATATGGCGGATCAATTTGCTTGGCACGCTTTTAAATTTCACGGAAATGTTTATTATTACCTTTTCACATTCTAACGTATTACATCAGAAGTTGTGTAATGTGTAATGTAATCGCCGTTTTTTAGCGGCGATTTTTTTGGTCATATTATAAGTCATAGTTATCGGGCGATTTACGTCAACGTAACCTTTCGGTTATCAGCTGAAGCTTCCTGCCTTTAGTTAATACCAGTGCCTTTTTACACGCTAGAGTTGCTTAACTCTATCCTCCACTACCTAACTGCGGGGTGGCTTGTAAGTTCATTGCGGCCGAGCATTTCTGCCGCTGGTGTTCATAAACCCGTGGTGGCGCTTGTACCTTTTTACAGGACGGGAGGTTTGGTGACAGCCAGATGGCGCTCTCGTTTTAGTCCTCAAACCCATTACGGAGCTTTCCTCTTCCTGTCACGCAGGCTGTCACATTCGTCCGTAAAATTTATATGATTTTCAGACCGGGAGAGGTGGGAAGTCTGGGAAGGAGGTGGATAAGCAAGATGATATATGGTAGTTGCGTCAGGATACATCCAGCGTATGCTGCAATCCCACACTTGCTTGTAATACCAGGGGATTGATCCCCAGAGTGGGCACCTAGGCTCTTCGCCTTTACCCTTACCTCAGTAAACGTTCGGGGTGGCATCCGAATTCGCCGGAACGCAATACCCCACAGGGACGTCTCCACAATTAAGCCTATGCAGGGCCACTCTGCCAGCTCAGAACTACTAACGGTCCCCGCTAACCCCGGAGTCTACATTGTCAGAAATTGCATTAAATTTTAACTAGATTTAATGTACGACTGCGCATGAATTTTAATGTACCTTGTAGATTAAAGGGAGATGAATATATCTGTACTTTAAATTTAATGCTTAAATTAAAATCAATGTAGATTTAATGTACGACTGTTATCTTAACTTGTGTACATTATATTTAATGTACACGTACATTAGATTTAATGTACACGTACATTACATTTAATGTACACGTACATTAGATTTATTGTACCCGTACATTAGATTTAATGTGCACGTACATTAAATTTAATGGACATGTACATTAAATTTAATTTCCGTCCATTAAAATTACGTTCATAGACTGTTCCATTAAACGTAATGCAGAAATTTCTGAGAGTGTAATTAAGCACCACTTACAATACGTCGGAACGAACACTACTCAATTGGCCATGAGTTTTGGGCACTACCACGACGAAGCCAAGTGCCCAACTGGGGTCCACCCAGACCGAAGACCGGGTGGCTCGGGGACTCCAGACAGTGTCCTCACTGTTATCACCTTGACGATATCGACGTATTATTGGTATCTAGGCAAGCTGACGAGAAATTCATGGTCGCCTATCTTCCTACAACTATAATATGTAAGATTCCGATTTTTTTTCTCATTGAAACCTCTTCTTCCAAATTTGCTCTTTCAAATGAGGCCAAATGCATGTTTTTCAAAATATGGAGTTTTTGCGTAGTATTCGTAAAGACAATTTTAAGTACAATATTTTCTCAAAAACGTTTTCAATTTTTTTAAAGTTTTTGAGAAAGCTAAATGCATAAATATCATATCAAAAACGTTATTTTGATGTTCCCATTAATTTGAAAATTACACACATTCATGTTCAATTGGTATTTTAATATTGCGTAACTGTTAAAATTATGTGCGAAAGTATTTGCTGTTAGTAGCAATACTAGTTGTTTTATATGTGACAATGATTTATTCTTGTTTAAAATGGTGTGTTTAATATGATAAAATTGTGAAATTGTCTTACTAAGGTAAAAAGTGAATATGACAAACATTCAATGGCATGTTAATTAATATATTTATTACTTATTTAAACTAAATGTAGATATATTAATTCTAAATGCAAAATTTTATAATAGATTATACCGTAAGAAATTAATTATACCAATAATGTGATTTATTGAAATCATAATTTATTAACAAATCTTGTTATACATTCTTCAGAATTAAAAAGCTGAAAGCAAAATATGAGCAAGAAAAGAGTCAAAATCGACACATATGACATTAGGTAATTCCGAAACATTTCAACTATTTTTTAATGGAAAACTTCTTACATTTTGTACATAGGAATATACATCACTGGATTTGGTCGGTCCTACCAAATCCCGTAAACTACATTCCTAATCATAATCATAGTCGTGAATTCTACAATGATTTTTGTATATATTGAACCATATATTAATTTCCTCCTAGAGTTTTACCTCAAACCTACAAATGTATTGAATGTGGTGGCTTCCTAATGCAAGACTCTTTCGAGTTACCTTCTCCTGTGAATTTGTCTATCCTGCTATATAGAAATTAGTGGATTTTACAAATAGCGCAGCCTTTTGGTGAAATTTAGGGCGTATCACATACTCTCGGGATTCATAGGTTTTACCCATATTGTCTGCATCACGTTTAATAATATCCCTACGGTACCCACTTTCACCCGGCTTTGTTCTTGGCGGGCATACATTAAGGTCCAAATAAAATTAGCTGGTTGATGTTTGTGAAGGGAGTCAGTGGTACCGAGAAATAAGCACTCTATCAGTTGTGATATAGCTACCACGTCACGATTTGTGATTAACATTAACAAAGAAGTTCACATACTATTCACAACTCTCAACTAATCTCACTCTCGACACTTGTGACCTGCTTAGCGTGGCGGATTTTATCACAACTAATTGCACTCTTGGTACTTGTGACTAGCTTAGCGGGGCGCATTTTATCACAACTATATTATATTTAAAGTATAATTAATTTTTTTAAATTATTGGCCATACACGAGTTTCGGTTATAATTTTATCTTATCCCGTCTTCAGTGGCCCTACAGAGAATAAAATATGTGAAGATGTATAATTAACATATAAAATGATATTTAATAAGCAAACAGGAATAGACAATATACAAATAAACGATGTACAATTTTTGTTAAAGATTGAGGAGGCATCAAATATTAAGTACATTTACAAAATTAATTTAATATTAAATAATATTAGCTATATTCGTGTTTCAGATATAATTGGTTAATATCTTCTCGATCTTCAATCATTATCGTCACAATATATACACAATATATCTGCAGCGATCACGGAATTTCATGTAAAATCTTAAAATCTATACACATATACACGTAACATGGATTAAACGTGTGGTACTTTACTCAGCGTCGTATTCTGCCCGTGCAGTACTGTGTATGAACAGAGGAAGTTGTAAAAGGAAATGCAAGATTGGGGAAGCTAATCAATTAGGTTTTACTAAGGAGCTGCATTTTACGAGGTATTGTTCATTAAGACCTATTAAAATGGGGTTTATGAATAAATTTAAAATTTGCAAATTTTCTAAAATTTTCGTTTTATTGCTTTTATTTTCTTAATGGAAAATTTTGAAATTGGTACTGGAATTGACAGAGTTGTGTTCTTGGTTTAAGTGGTTAGCAAATATATAATTCTTTAATTTCTGCCTCCAATATCTAAGATGTTCATTCACTCTACAAGACAATTTTCTACCCGTTTGTCCAACATATTTGGAATGCACACAATAGGAGTAAAAATTATCTTGCAAGAAGATAGGGGAATAAAATAGAAAATGTAGAACAAACAGGTCATTACTCATTTGCTAAATTGCGAGGGAACAACAAAACGTGGGGCATACTGGTTCAAACTAAACTTTATATTTACATTATATTACGTACAACGAACGGGACGAAGTGGCTCAGAGCGTATCGCGCTGACTTCGCGTTCGGGAGGCCCGGGTTCAACCCCTATGCCATCCATCCTGATCGGGGTTTTCGTGGTTTCCCTCTGGGTTTCCCCCTGGGTTTCCGGGGTTTTCCTTTGGATTCCCATTACCTGTGACCTGGTGATTACCTGTGACCTGGTGATTACCTGTGACCTGGTTTGGGCATGACTATGCATTTTAGTCGCTGTCAGACAATTCATATGGTTTCTTGTAACAAAATACAACTAGTGGTGCTAAAACACACGTATTTTCTCCCCCATATTTTCACGCAAAATTATGCAAAAAGTACTCAAATTTACGAAAAATTGTACATGACATTTCAAAATATATCTCTAAGGAACAGATTTTATTAAGGGAAAAATCTATATCTTCACTAGCTGACCCGGCGAACTCTGCTCCACCTTAACAGAGAACGCCGTTCCGCCCAAACATACGAAAACCCGCGAAATCACGCGAAAACGTGCGAAATCACGCGAAAACGTGCGAAATCACGCGAAAACATGCGAAATCACGCGAAAACGTGCAGAAACGTGCGTTCTCACACAGGAACGCTGTCGAACGGGATACACAGTCTCCTATGTCCGTCTCCTGGCTCTAAGCTTCCTGCTCACCAAATCAGTACAGCCGTTCTTGAGTTATAAATAGTGTAACTAACACGACTTTCATATATATATATATATATATATATATATATATATATATATATATATATATATATATAATCGTAGGAAGACACCGAAAAAAGTTTCAATTTTTGCAATTTTCGAAATATCTGAGTTTTTAATGAAAAAGAGACATGTACTATAGTTTTAAATGTCATTCACACTATCCAGCAACAAAATTTAATAAAAACAATTTGGACCATTTGTTTGAAAATTTTGAAAATGTCCCAGGGCCGTTATGTAGAGTAACCCCAAAATTAAAGTATTGGCTTCAAATTCAGAGGATCGCAACATCAGCCAGATCTATTGAAGAATATCAATTTTGGAGAAAATCGGCTGAACGGTTTAGCATCTAACCTTGTCCTCAGACGGACAGACAGATGTACAGTCAGACGTTTTGCCGTCATTCGATTTTTCAGTAATGAGGACCGACAAACCATGAATTTTGGGTACACCACGTGTTAGAGAATTTTTTTCTAAAGTTACCACCTGAATTTGTCCAGTTTTTCGTTATTAGGATCTTCTAATAATATTTTTTCTGCCGAAAATTCGCCGGTTCTTTGCGTAACATTACGTAATATGCTCGCTACTGCGTAAGCGTATTGATGAGTAATAAACTGCGTAATTGATGAGTAATACTTCAATGAGTGAAAGAATTTAATGATTGAGAATTGCAGTTTAAACATTAAATAATAAATACGCGATGGAACCACGGAACCAGTATTTAAAATAATTTCCTAAAACTCGAAATTTAATTTTTACCAATATTAGACTATTAGCAAATATACTCAGTTGACTTTCAAAATGTCTGGTCAGGACACTTAAAATAACCAATTCCATCGCCTGTCAGGGCAAGAAATATCAGACCCAACTCACCACTAATTTCGAGTTTTACATTCGATTAGAACATTTCTGTTCAAGGAATATTTTCAATATACCACTCCCCGTGATTATTATATAAAAATATCTTTTTAGAATAAAATAGATCTCTCAAGGAAAAAAAAGAAGGATTTTAAATTCAATAATGAAGACATTTTTGTTTTATGGGTGAGTTGATTCTGCTAAAATTCTTGTTGACAATTTCACAACCAGTTCCTCCTTGTTTTCGTGGAAGTCCACTTATATTACTCACAACCATTTTTCATCCTAATGTAACAACTTAAGCGTTTCCTTCCTGGTCTTTGAGAAGGGCAGTTTGTTCCACGACCAAAAAGATTAGGACTTCCTGAAGAGTTTTCCTCTCTGAACGTTACTAAACATTTGTGGTCTTTCCAAGAAATACAATTTTGACGAAGAAACAAATACGCAAAATCCGACTTTTAGGACCGAGAGAAGTGGCTGCAGTGCATCAACTGATGTCACTGCAGCACCTCTACAGGGAGGTTCTAGGTTCGAGTCCCGACGGTGGCAAGATTTTCGACACTAGCTTGTCAGCTAGGTCGAATTCAGTGGCTGTCTGAAGGAGAATTCTAGCGGCCGGCTGCTCGGTAGTTTTCCGTTGTATCTCCGATCAACGCCAGGCGAATGCCGGAGCAGTACACTAAAAAACGGGCCACGGACTGCGCGTGATCTTTCCTTCCTCTTCCTTGTCCTATCCTCTCCTCTTACACACATACACTTACACTAACATGCACCACACTACCGCACATGCCTGGAGACCGGTCGGATTTAGATCTTGTGCCTCGCGGGTGGGAGATACCTGGTTGTGGAAAACTCCGCTAGCCGACGGTAGGCCGACGCCAGATCTTGCCATACAGCTGGGGAAGACCACCGCCACTTCCCGAGCATAAACACCCACTACACGTACGGGACTAATGACCAGAGTAGTTGACTGGCTCTGAATCACAAAAAACCAACGAACCGGCTTTTAGATCAAGAGAGGTTTCAATGGTTTACTTATCTGGTAGAGGTATGTAATGACTAACTACTGCTTAAGAATTTACTAGAAATATACTAGACTATAAATATACTAGGAAATCGAGATACCTTACTTTGAGAATGAGCTCTAATTGCCTAATTGAATAAATAGGCTAGCTGACCATTTATGCCATGCAGATTTTTCATCATTCTTTCAAAAATTCTTTTAACTGACTCTGAACAATTTAATATTGCCGCACACTCCTCTGGAAAAGACTAATACAGCAGATAAACATGTAGATACAGTAAATGGATTTGTTATTGAAATTCATACAATTAATCAGAATAAAAATAACAATTTTGCATTGAATGTATTTAGACGATCCACATTTCAATGGCATTTAATTTATTTCATTAATAAAATGAATACAAAATACGACAGTAAGTTCGGCTAGTTAGGGGAAACGAGACGAAGTGTGTCATTACACTGATGTATTCCAATATTTTATAATAAAGTGACATTTATATTAAATATTAATTATAAATAATAATGAAACATTATTACAGTATAACAAAGGCGGTTAGCGTTATGCAATAGCAAAAGGTGACAGCATAGTATCGAACTGCTATAGAAACAATGAAACAAAAATGATCAGAGAAGAAAGTATTATTGAGGACAGAAATACTAGCAGATTGTTGTGAGCCGTAAGCGAGTAAAGATGTGCGGAGAAATTGTGGTAGATAGTAAATGTTGCTGAACGTAGAAACGAACAATTTGTGTCATCTAACTTGAGTTTAATTTATGAACTATATTTGCATATTTAACCTGATGGGAAAGTCGTAAATGATAGAGACGGAACATATTGTGTTATAACACACCATTGTGGTGTGTAAGAAAAAGAAAGGCTAGAGTGGCAACCGAAGATGTAAGTGTTCGAGTATAAAGACTACTGCAGCCAAGAGGGCTCAAAGGAAAACCGACAGGAAAGTACTACGTATTTTAGAAATTATAGACAAATTTCATTATAATTTTACAAGGCCAATATTGTATAGAATGTTAAGATTATTATTAAATAAATTGAGTAAAGAATGAATTAAAAATGGCCGTGGTGAAAAGATTCTAAATTTTAAAACAGAACCGATCAGAATGTGTGTATGAACGAGGAAGTTTGTAAATACGCCTAAGAATGTAAGAATATGTATGTTGAGTTGTGAATACGAATTTAGTTGTGTTAAAAGTGAATATATTTTTTTTATGAAGTTACTGTCCAGGCGGAGAAAATATTCAGAATTAAATAACAGTAGTTAACTTTGCACAACTATAATAATCCAATTTTATGTGTTTTTATTTCGAAATATGAATGTTTCATGAAATCTAACAACCAATACTAACGAAATGATATTGAGGCGTTGTTTTGTCGTATTTGTTTACTATTTGTTCGTAATTGTAATCAAATACGACAAAATAACGCCTCAATTTCATTTCGATGATGCAAATGTCGTGAACTCCACGACCATTTTCTACCAACCAATATTAATTTTCTATAATCCAAGTAATCGTACCGCCGAATTCTCGTACGACCGGTTGATGCCCACGATTTCAAACAAGAAGCATAAAGACGCCCTGAGGACGTGTAAGAAAAGCGAAAAATTAAATTGTGTTACTCCTCCAACAAAATGTGCTATATTTCACGGTTATTTTTTTTTCAAATCGTTCACGCGATAAAATAATCATCAAGCAAGTCAATAAAATAAGTATCATTCGTATTTTAGTTTGATTATTGTCCTAAAAACGTTTAGTTTCTGATATACGGAAACATTGTGTTAGTAGGAAGTTCCGATTCACATTGCCACTAGATTACTATCACTTCACCTCGTTATCTCATCGCGTTTACCGCCTAACAAAGCATGAGGGAACGTAAACGTATGATGTACATTATGAGTAATATAAACATGGTCATAATTATATCGTTCGAATGCAGTTTATGACCCGAAAACATTATGTTACAGCTGAGTTACACTATTCAATAAAGGATTAATGCTCAGATCCATGTGCTACATTGTGATTCATGTGCCAATACATTTATTTCTGTGGACTTGTTATTTTTTCCTGCCTCAGACTTTATTTCTCACCCAATGAGTGCTAGTCTATTACCTTATGACGTCAACGCGGATGTGAAATTGGCCACGTCGCCTTATGCTACTGGGGTTTCTCCTTCAGAAATCCCATGAACGTGCTTCCGGTCTCTTCAGGAAGGGCTTAGCTGTGCTGTGCTCTGTTCGTGGAAAGTCCTTTAAAGAAGACGAAAACTTCCGGAATACATTGATTACTTGGCTGCGGAGGTTATTGATCATATGCATGGAAACTCTTTTTGCACGCTAATGATTTTAAAGGTAGCCTGAGACTATCATGTTTTCCACAGATCACTGGTTTGGCTAATTACTGAGAAAAGAAATTTGTATTTTTTTGGATTTACTTTGGAAGCAAGCAGGGCATTATGGTTGTATGCAGTGCAGCTTCTTTTGCAGTGAGTTTGTCCATCAAAATAAATTATTATTTGTTAGAAAATTTCTTATTGGCACCCATTGGCACAGTTGAATCGTTTGTTTCAAAAACTTCATAAGAGCCAATTTGTAAATTTTTCAGGAAGTAAGAAAAACAGGATGGTTCCCAAAGTATTGTGTTGTCTGTTTTCAAAAACATGTGTAGTAAAATATGTGGTTTTCTGAACACCTTGAACTTTCAATAGCAACGAAATTTAGTTACATATAATTAATAAAAATAATAGAAATTAGTGGACTTATGGGATTTTTGCAATAAACAGATTTTTTAATTTATTTATCATTAATAATATACCCTACAGTTCATTAATAGCTTTTGAGACAACCATACATTTAAGTATTGAAGGGTATGGGTTAGGATAAACCCCTAAGTTATGTTTATTTAGAAAAACAGATGAAAAATAAAAGAAATGGAAGTTCTTATATTGAAATATTCTGAATTAATCTCGCTTAATATCAAGTGGTTCTTCTTAGTCTGTTATTGGCCACATAAACAGAAGCCTTACACACTCAAACAGGACCATATACCATATATATCCCGTGGTACATTCTCATGAATTTTTGTATAATACATTTCCATGATCCATTCTTTACAATGTCGGGACCTAAAAACTTAATTCATAGTATCGCCCTATGTGGGGTAATCGAGTGTTCAGCCATAAAGGTATAGTTTCACACAGTTTCAAGACCACCATTATTTATTTTAATAAACATGATGTTTGTCTGTAAATGTGGTGTTAGTGGAATCGTTGGTAAGGCTTTGGGAGCACATTTTCTTAACAGTATTGCCGTTCTCCTCATGATAATATCTATGTGTTTTACTCATTAGGTTGACAGTTTTGACCTTAAAAAGTGTTTAGAAATAAAATATTTAGAGAATTTTTATTTTCCATACAATAACATCATTTTGATGTATTTGTTCCTAATTTGTTGTAGGGTTTTATCGTTTAAAATTAAATAGCATTTCTTTAAACGCTTACATGTACAATCAGTAGAATTAGGACAATTTGTTTCTTCTACCATCTTCCCTTTGTGCAAAATATGACTTTCGCCACTTTTTATTTTTAGTTAATTTTTTTAAAACATTTTAAGAGCATTTTATTGATCATTTTTGGCGATGTTTTAGGTCATCAAAATCTGCCCCTATTTATAACCAACCCAATTTTACAACCAACGCAATTTTGACACCAAGAGGTCGGCGACGGATCAATGTGCTGCGTTCGCGATGGCCTTGTGGCCCGCTCTCACTTCAGCGCTCGCTTGTTTAATAAACCTCACCAACTTTTAACCCTTCGACTCTAATACTTTCGTGGATTCTGTTTGGGGTCTTTTTTGACCCCAAATGTTTTACAAAATAGTTTTCAAGCATTTGATGCACGGATGTAATTTGTAATTATTAACTGAGAAGGTAATGCTATTTATTTGCTTTATTTACTATATCGTACTACATAACAAAGAATAGATTTGTTTCAAGAAAAACATTTTAACATATCATAACTACAGGTGTCTACCTTACCAGCATGAGACTATTTAAAACAACTACCAAATCGTAGTAGACATGTACCCAAATTATCACTGAGAACCGCAAGATAATACTACAAAACGGAAATAGACACGTTTTAAGAATTTTTGTTTTGTAATTTTGACGTCAAATGTGATATTTCTGACCCCAACCGCAAAAAATTAAATTATTTCCAACAAAAAACAACTTTAAAAACTGAAAAGTTTACGAAAGATGTAAAACTGGACATAAATACCATATGTAAAAAATACGTTCATGTGAATTATTTGTAGTGAATAGTTTTCAATGTTCCAAAACCTTATTAGCCACTGAGCTCCAAAGGGACCCCAAAGAGTCTAAGAGTTGAGAGAATTTCATTTTAAGTGAATTGTTTTTTATACTGTCTTGCATAACCACTATTACATTTACTACAATAAATCTACTCTAGCACCACAAGTAATCATGATTAATTGTAAGTATAACTAGAGGTGCTACAAAATGATACAGACTTTCTGGTAGTCAAGTTTTCTAATTTCTTTGATGCGTACTGGTTTTACGGTGTTGCCCCATCCTTGTTCCAGCTGCCATCTATTGTTGCCCGGCATTACTATATTACCTAAGCCTTTCTGTAATTGCCTTAGCATTACTGTAAATGCGAAATTCGAAGTTCTTTTTCACAGAAATCTATTGAGTTTTCGAAAATATTCATATGATGTCATTTTAAGCACTTTCACTCACAAATGCAATAATGTATAGAAATCCGTTGAAATGTGTTTATTAACGGCATGATACATATTTCAAAAACATTATATTTGTGTAATTTTTGCAAAAACAAATGAATACACCAAAATGAACTATACGTCATATTAAACAGTGAAATTAGCACCAACAAATTGAAAAAATTGAAAAAAAAGGTTCATACCATTTTTTAAAAAAAGGTTGAAGCCATTTTTGAGAAAATGGCGTTTGAGCGTTTCTGAAAATGCGGAATTTTGAGCTCATTTGAACAGAAAACTCTTGAGTTTTCGAGAAACTTTACGTGACATTATTTAAAGCACATGTACTCATAAATACAATAATGTAGAGAAATCGCCACTAATGTAAATAATATCGACGTGGTAGACAAGACAAAAAAGTACATTTTTGTAATTTAAAAAACAAAAACAAAAAATAGACCAATATGGCGTTTATGTTATCGTATATGGTTTGTTTGTCACTAATGTAAAGAATTTAAAGAAAAATTTAAAGAAAAATTTTTGATCCGTTTTTTGAGAAAATCCTATTTGTTATTTTTTAAATTGCAAATATTGCACGCAATGTTGCACGATAACTACTAAAATTTTCAAAAAAATATACATGACCTTGAAATAAACCGAATATATTGAAATGATTTATTTATTTTAATTCTGACTATCTTCGGCTTCCTAGTATTATTTGAGATTATTCCAACGTAATCCGTTCCGAATTTGTATAAATGGGCGCCAGGAAAAGATTACGTTAATACTATCACACAAGTCAACCTTCAATTCTAATTATAAATAAATTAGTTTCCGGCTACCTGGGTCGATGGGTTTCACAGAAATAATCACTATTGTATGCTAATAGATGATTATTCGATCTGCCATCTATACAGAGTGGTGGAGAAATCTGAAAAGCAAATATATTTCTATCTTGCTACTTCGTTACTAGAATTGGCTCAATGAGAATCATGTATTCATTTCAGAAAACATGGAAATTTATTAAACAATTTTGGTACTTGATAATTCTACACAATATGAAAAAAAAACCTTGGTCATGACCTGTTCCAACCTTATAATGTAGTATTCGTCTTCGCGCGCTCTTGGACGAAGGTGCCTCGTTGTACCATCTTCATTCTTCTCCGACGTCGCTGTCAAGTCCAGATACCATTTTCTCTCTTCTTTTCTTGCAGAAGCTCACTTCAGTCACCGTTCATCACTGTTTCCGAAGTTAATAAAGTCTAAGTCGTTCGCCAATTTACGAATTCCAAGTTCATCCCACGCGTATGCTGAATACTCAGCGATCAACAAACTATCTGCTGTTAGCATTCCAGTCCAGTTACTGATAAATTCGCCTAAGCCCTCAATGTCCTTCTAACTCGTTCACTTGAAATATTTTAAGTTTTACTGTCCACACATAGCATTCAAATTCAAAGTTCTACCAATATCTACTCCCTAGTAGATGCTTACAAGTCCCAAAAAACTCCTAACATTAATTGTGCACGATCCGTTCAACACCACGGCATCAGTCAGAATGAATGCCTATCATATTCTTTCAACCCTGCAAAACTCGGTTCATCTTTTCGATTGTTTATTTACAGACAAGACTTGATGTTCTTCCGTGCCTAGCCAATCCCTAAATTTCTTACAAAATGAACCAGCCGTCTTCACGACTGTCACTGCTTTTTCGGCCAATCCCTGAATTCCTTACAAAATGAATTACCTGCCTCCGCGATTGTCACTGCATGAAGATTGTTGACCTTAACGACGGCTCGGTTACCGTTGCTATGCTGGCATATTCACCTATATTTATCCCTATAATTTACGCTGTTTATAATAAATATTGTACCATCTTATGTCTCACATATTGGTATGTCACAACCTTAATGAAAGATATTTATGGAGAACAAATTTCATTTGAAGGAAATCTCTGTCTTTAATTTTGTAGTTGTAGAAAGACGCCGAAAAAACTTTTCGTTGGCAATTTTCGAAAATTCAGAATTAACGGCGAAAATCGGAAGTATGCCACCTTTATAAGTGTATTCTGTTCTATTCTTACAAGAAATCCAAAGAAAAAATTTGGAGCTGTTTTTGAGAAAATTTTGAAAATGTCCGAGGGGCTTCATGTAAAGTACCCTCAAATTTTAAAGAATGTTCAAAATTTCTAAACTTCAATTAGAGTAAGATTTTTCAATTTGGAAAAGATCGTACGTGTGGTTTAGGCGATAGTAGTGCTCATAAACGGACAGACAGGTGGACGAACGTTTTGAAAAAAAACACTTTTTCGGTATCAGAGGACCCCAAAACGTGTATTTCCGTTGAAATCTCGAAATCGATTTTCCGTAACATTACATAACTTTCTCTATACTACGCATATTACTCCGTATATACGTCTGTATAAGAGAAAGTTAAAGAAAACTTCCTTAGTAATGCATTTCTATCTTAATATTTCGCAGCAGGCCTTGACGCGCAGTTTAGGTGAGCTCGTGTGTGAGGGGCTGCTTTCCTCTATTTATACCCTCAAAATGTTTAATAAAACTTTGTCTAACTCAAATAAATACATAACACAAAATCACCCACATTATCATTAAGCCATTGTATTACTTATTGTGTGTAAAACGAAGTTACAATCTGAAGGGGTAAACTCTAATTTACAAAGTACATAACGTACATGATAAGAATAAAGTATGATAAGAAAAAGGTGTTAAAATATTTAGTCTTCACTTTCACTTGGAAGCCTGGAATTTTCATCTGTAGCTCAAAGACCGCAGGTATACAAGGTCGATATTTCCTAGATCTTGATATATTTGGTAATTTGCTCTACTACCATTCCTCTACTTGCCTTTGATAAATTTTGTAGAACTTTGTAATTGAGTTTTGTACTTCTACATGTTTACAACAACTACATTCTATAACTGAATAATGAGGACTTCATTATCACTTAAATCCTAGTTAACATGTTGAAAATATTGGAGGCATGATGAAAGACGATCATTTTTTTTATACTGGGAATATCGTCCTTGGACAGGATCTGTACTTTGCTGAAGACACTTTTCCATAAGACAAAATGCATTCCCAAAGTCTGGCAGAAACTTTGATGAACGGCCTCCTATTAGACCGGTGTATTCGCAAAGAACTACATTGAAGCTATTGAGTTTTTGTCCGTGAACGTAATGACCTGACACCATAGTGATTATAGAATGTTGAATCATGTTCTCTTGGAACAAATTTCTGAAAGATGTTTGTTGGGAAGAATCCAGTAAGAACACTTGTCTCATTTCCTAAGAAATGATCATTTATATATTTGTATTTAGCTACTATATGTCCAGTAAAGTGCAATTGGCCTCGCCGCCGTTAGATCTCGGAGTTCCCAGTCAGTGATCCACCTAGGAAAACGCTCTTCTTCTTTTCTGCGAGTGGAACTACACCATGCGGCGTCTCTCGCACCCAAGCTTCCATCTTCTTCTATCTTGCCAATCATCATCTTCGATGTGACGATCTCTCATTGTCTGTCGCACACCGTCATACCACGTGAGTCTTGGTCTACCTCTCTTTCTGTGCATTGGCACCTGCCACCTCCAAGTTTTTAATGGCCATCTTTCCTCCGGCATTCTTCTAAGGTGACCATACCATTTTAGCCTCCTCCCTTCTATTGTATCCATTATATCCGACATGACACCCATTTGCTGCTTTATATTTTCATTCCTGATTCTTTCCATTAACGTTACACTACAGCTGCGTCTCCAAAACTCCATTTCCATAGCCTTTAACTTTTTCTCATTACTTTTTGAGATCTCCCACAACTCAGCACCATACAGTGATATACTTTCCACAATTGCTTTATAAATTCTAATTTTCACTTTATTAGAAATATTTGTATTCCATATTATTGAATGCAATTGCCGAATAGCAGATTTCCCTTGCCGAATGCGATGTTTAATTTCCTCTTCACTGCCCCCTTGGTCTGTTAAAATTGCTCCTAAATATAAAAATACGTCTGACAACACTTAACAACCGAGCCATCCTCCATTACTAAATCTTTTCCTGTCCCTCCTACCACCATGTACTCTGTCTTCTTAAAATTGATTTTCAAGCCCCATTTTCCATATTCCTCATTTAATTTCCTTAACATATAATGTGCATCGTCTTCATCCTCTGCGAATATCACTTGGTCATCTGCAAAATTTAGTGAATATAACATATCGTCATTCAATTTTATTCCCATCCTTTCACATTTTATCTTCCAGTTCTTTAGAGCTTCTCCTAGATATATTTTGAAGAGAGTTGGTGCAATACAACACCCCTGTCTTAGCCCTTTATTTATTTTGATTTCTTTTGATATGCTATTTCCTAATTTGACATAAGCGATATTGTCCGTATATAACTCTCTAATGGCCTTAATATATACGCTATTAATATGGTGGTTTTCCATGGCCATCCACAATTTTGAAAGGGGGACACTGTCGTACGCCTTTTGCAAGTCAATATAGACTAGATGTGTCTCAAGGTTATGCGCCAGCCGCTTATCTGTAACTTGTCGGATGGTAAATATATTATCTGTGCAGGATCTACCAGCACGAAAACCACTCTGTTCTTCCATTTCATTTATTTCATTTTCCAATCTGTTTTTAATAATTTTACCATATATTTTACCAAGGGAACTCAGGACAGTTATACCACGGTAATTGGAGCAGTCCTCTTTATCTCCTTTTTTTTTAAATATATTGGAGATGTAACCCACTTTAAAGACTTCAGGTATCACACGGCCCCTGAGACATGCATTAAATAATTCTGAAAGCTGTTCAAACAACACCGATGGAGCTGATTTTATTAGTTCTATATTTATCCCACCGGGTCCGGGAGCTTTACCGCTTTTGAAACTTTTCACCACTTTCTCAACTTCAGTTGCTGATATATCTTCTACCGGATTGTCAGATGTACCTTTCAGCTGATATAGAGTGCGGTATTCTGCACGGTGTTCCTGCAAAAGTTCTTTGTAATACTTTGCCCAGTTTTCTAAGCTTATAAGCTGCAAATGTCCATATCTCACTTCATTTGTTCTCAGTTGTTTCAACACTTTCCATGCCTCCCGTGATCTTGAGCTTCCAATGGTGTTGCTGATTTCTTGACACTTGATGTCCCACATATCATTTTTGGCTTTTATAATCTCCTTTTTTACTTCTCTACATATTCGTGTGTAAGTTTTTCTGTCTTCTAGATCATGGGTCGTCAGCCACTTTTGATAGGCGTTTTTCTTCTCCTGTACCCTTTCAGCAAATTTGTCATTCCACCAATACGTCCCGGTTCTCTGCTGCTTCCTTTCAATTATCCCCAAACTTTCATATGCCGCTTCATGTATGTACTTTGTTATATCTCTGTACATTGCTTTTGGAGAGGAGTCATCCACAATTTGCAACTTCCCACTGAGCCTTAACTTATACAAGAACAGGATTGATGGGTCTTCTAGTAAACTCAGTTTGTACTTAATATCTTCGCCTTTTCTTCTAGAGTCTTGTTCTTTTATTTGATTTTATACTTTTCTATTTTGGAAGGGGAAAATACATTTGGCTCGCAAAAGGAAGTGGTCAGATCCGCACTCTGCACCTCTATAAACTCTACATTCCTCCACTCTGGTCTTATTACTCTGTTTACCAATAATGTAATCAATTATAGAGTATAATTTCCTTGATGGTTGAGACCAGGTATATTTATGGATATTTTTGTGCTGAAAAAACCATTCCATATCTTCAATTCATATTGCTCGCACACATCTATCAGTCTTTCCCCATTCCCGTTCTTTACATCTTCTCCAAATTTCCCTACAACATTTCTTCCATATTGTCTTCCTACTTTTCCATTAAAGTCGCCCATTAAATATATTTCCTTCCTGTTTCCAATTTGGTCCACAAGGTTCGTCAAGTTGGTAAAAAATTCAAATTTTTCGGTATCAGTTGCACTGTCCGTGGGCGCATAGGCGGCAATTACGATCATATCGTACCCTTTCAGACGCAGATCAACTCGTAGTAGGTTTTCATTTATACCCTCCCATTTTTTTATATGATGTTTTAAAGATTTTCGTATGGCAATGGATACTCCTTTCTTTGCTCTGTTTTCTTTATTTACTCCGCTGTATATGTGAACGTAATTTTGAATCTCTTCCAAACCCTTCCCTTTCTTTTTAGTTTCAGATAGGGCAGCAACATCTAAATTTAACCTGTCTAATTCTCTAAAAACGTCGGATTCCTTTGTGGCTATGCCTTGCACATTCCAAGTTCCAAAATTCATATACCTATTTCGAAGGCCAAGTCGTCGTCGTAGACTAGCATGATTCCGAGGCTTGTTGCTTGGGACTCGTGCATGTTGAGTTTTTTCTGAGCGATGGGGTGCAGGCCCAACATCTCAACCCCCAACTTGGAGGACCAGGGATTTATTTTCGAGGTTTCCTTCCTCTAACCTTTTTGATGAAACATCATCTGCAAGGTAGCAGTTTTTTTGAGAAAAGAGGTATTAAAGTCTTCCGCCTCTTCTGTCGTTGGAGAGCTGTCAAGCATCTCTTCCTTCTTCAGAGCCGTTGCCGACCTCTTCTTCCTCTTCGCTGGTCTCGGAAAACGATGTCTCGAATTCGTTTAACCTTTGAGACGTCACTTAGCTAACGAATTCGGTTAGAGTCGCCGGTTTTGCGGTCGTGGCAGTCCAGTAGAACCGTCTAAGCATTCGCCTGGATGACCGAGGGAAACCATAACCCGATCAGGTTGGTCGGCATGGGGATTGAACCCGGGCCTTCCGAATGCGAATTGAGCGAGCAATGAATTGTGCCTCTTCGCTCGGTAATTTTTAGTGTACTCCCTACCAAAGAACATCTCTGAATGTGGGAGTTTATTGTTTCATTTTCAGGCATACGTACAAGTATTTTACGGCCTTGCGACTTTAGTAGCTAGAGAGACGACTCTTTTTTCATTACTAACTAAAACTAACTTAATGCTACTAACAATTTAAAGGTATTGATTTAGTGGTATTATCTTTTACCTTCCTAATTTATTGTACATTGTTTTTAATACTGCTATCACTGTTTGTTGATTTCTCGCTCTAATTGATTCGTGAAATTTTTCATTCACATAACATTTATATATGCATAATCGTTCATTTAACTCTAACTGCAGTCTAATTTTGTCTTATCTTCCCCATGGCAAAACGTAAGGTCGTGCCTAGCGAACAGTTTCTAGATATTGGAAGGAAAGTTTAGGTTGCAGTCTTGGCGAATAAAAGAGGGGGGAGACTATTTGTCATACTTAACGATAAGAAAAGTATAATTACAATTTCTTTCCACCCCTAGCACGCGAGTAAAGAATCAACCTTTTCTTTCAAAAGAAAATTGGAAATGTACAGTTATAACTGGTAAAACTAGAAAATGAAGGAGTAATCAGTTACAGATATTCTCAGAATTGTTTTGTTGAAAGAGAGAGAGTAATTTATTACGGACAAGATCAATTCAGAATTGTCAGACTTGTTTTTTTTAAGTAGAATTTGTTAATTTGTAAAAAGTAAACATTTCTAAACCTTTCTCATGATTGAAGAAAGTAGTAACTGAAATTGAATGTTCAGAGAGAGAGTAAGAAACCTTGTATATAGTGACTAGTGTGTTTTGTGTTTTTTTTCCTTTCAGCATTTTATGGCCATGACTTCACGCAGTGTCCTTGGCTTTCACGCCCCTTCCGAGGTGTGGCTGAGGGGCGCGTGGGATGATGACACACCCAAGTTCGCGGGTTCAAAATCGAATATGTGGATTTCTAAGGGAGAAAAATTCCTTCTTACGCCTTCCGTCGGGGAGAAAGTAAAGCCGTCTGTCCCATGATGCAGATTTACTGCATGTAAAAGATACTCGATCCTAAAAGACGAACTCCACCCCTAGCATAAGTGCAACACCATTAGTGCATTAAAAACGTTTCCTCTTCTTGCCGCTACACCACGTGATGTACAGACAATTTCGAGTTTACGCACCGGGAGGGGTAGTTCAGTGAATCAGCTGATGTCACTGCAGTGCCTCTCCCTGGGAGGTCCTAAGTTCACATTCCGACGGGGGCAGGATTTTCGACACGAGCTACAGTGCTAGGTCGAATTCAGTCTCTGTCTAGAGGAGAATCCTAGTGGCTGGCTGCTCTGATGGGAAGTTTTCCGCGGTGTATTCAATCATCAGGCGAATGCCGGAGCGGTACACCAACAAACGGGCCATGGTTTGCACGCTATCTTTCCTTCCTCTTCCTCGTGCTCTCCTAAGTATTTACTTACACTCCACTGCCACATCAGTCGGGAACTTAGAGCTTGACTTGACCGTGGGGTAGGGATGTCCCACTAGTGAGTGGCCCCTGGTTGGGGAAAATCCCTGCAAGTCGACGGTAGGTCGGCGCATGTTCTCTCTATCCAGGAGGGGAGGATCACCACTACCCCCGAGATAAAAAAAACATACACTACACGTATGAGAGTAATGCCGTTAGCATTTGATTGATTGATTTATTCGTTTCCGGGCGCGTCAACTGCTCTGGTCATTAGTCCCGTTAGTGTAGTGCATGTTTTTTCCCTCGGGAGTTCGCGGTGATCTTCCCCCGCTGGATGGCGAGATCCGACGCCAACCTACTGTCGGCTAGTGGGGTTTCCCCCTAACCAGGACTCTCCCACCAGCGGGGCACCGCCCCAGCCGGGACAAGCTCTAAACCTCCGACCGGTCTCCTAGAATATGTGGTAGTGTAGTTCATGATAGTGTAAGTGTGTGTGTAAGGGGAGAGGATAGTACAAGGAAGAGGAAGGACAGGTCGCGCGAGATCCGTGGCCCGTTTGGTAGGGTACTGCTCCGGCATTCGGCTGGTGTTGATCGGAGAAAGCACGGAAAACTACCGATCAGAGCAGCCGGTCCCGAGAACTCTCCTCCAGACAGCGACTGAATTCGACCTAGCTGAAAAGCCAGTGTCGAAAATTCTGCCGCCGTCAGGACTCGAACCTAGGACCTCTCAGTCAGAGGCGCATCAGTTGATGTACCGAGCTACCGCTCCCGGTCCGTTAGCATTTGACGTGCCCGGAATCATCAATCAATAAAAAAAGTCCATCGGACCCATTACCTTTGTGGGTGTCGTTTTCGATCATTGCTGATGAGAAAAATATGTAGTTCCATTTAAAACATGAACGATTATCAAATTTCTCAAAAATAAAAATATTTCAAATAATACCTCAACGGTATATTGCTTGCTCCATGATTCCGCATTTTTGAGAGAATATTTCACTTCGATACCATTTAGAAGTTGTGGAGGTGGCCTCTAGTTGGTGGGACACGTGTATATGTAATAATCGGAACACTCGTTCTAGTTTTCCACCGCCATCATAGACGGCTGTGATCTTGGCGTTAGTTTCCGAATTCACCATTGGTCATAATAGTGTAAAGTTTTGTAGTGTAAAATCATATTTAAGCATATAGATCTACAAAATGTACCATAATGATACCATTTTTTACAATCATTTTGTACATTTCCATCGTACCATATTGTACCATAATTTTATGCCCCCATTCAATAATTCACGCTATTGCATCTGGCAACAAGGAAACTCTTCTGGCTTATTGGCTACAGATCCAAGCTGTCCCTGGAAAATAAATTGCTAATTTATAAAACCATCCTAATTCCTGTTTGGACATATGGAATCCAAATCTGGGGCACAGCCAGCAGAACAAACTTATCAATTCTTCGAAGATTCCAGTCAAACATTTGAAGAGTCATCTCATCAGCACTTTGGTACATGTCTAATGCAACACTCCATCGAGACCTCAATATTCAAACAATTCAAGAGAAGATTCAAGAAATTAGCCTAAACTACAATAAGCGTCTGGAAACCCATCCAAACCATCTAGCCCTAAACCTTTTAGACAATAGCCAAGAAATATCTCGCCTCAATAGAACCTCCCTTTGCAACTTCCTTACCGCTTTAGTATTTGACATACACAACACAAAAATAATTCTCCGATTTGTGTTATTATTATTATTCTAATATTTGTTTCTCTTTTCTTTTATAGTCCTTGTGCATTGATCCTGGAAAGTACCAATGGGGGACTTTTCTGCAAGTTGTTTCTTTGATCATTGTATTTTATTTTGATATTATATAAACAATTAATTATCATATTTACTTATTATTTCGGAATGAAATAGATTGTAAATTTTTGTTGTGTAAATAAAACAAAATGCATCTGGCAACCCTGATTGGGCTTGAGCGGGCCAGCGGAGGCCGCCGTCAAACATCACACGTGGATACTTCGCCGCATCAACCAAGCTCACGACTTCGAGGACGACTGTTGTTAAGGTTAAGGTTAAGGGCGCGCTTTTTATGGCTCAGTCACTTAGAATACTCGGCGGAGCAGTCATTCAGAAATCTAACCAATGGCCTTCTCCGGCAGATTTCGCGTACTAGGCGATGTCATCCGCGAACAAGCAAATGTTGACTTATCAGCTACTTCATTAGGGTCAAAGTTTTATCATCAAGCGCAAAGAACTGAAAAGTTGAAGGAAAAACCTTTTATTCAAGGTACTGAGGTTCCGATGTAATCAGTGTTGTTCCTAGTGGCCATGAAAAAATAACTTTCGTGATAGACAGCATTGCTTGTGAAAATTTCTAACAGTTATTAACACATGAATGTTTGGTTCAAACATCTCCACCTCACTTCTTGAGATAAAGAAAAGTGATTTCATTACAAATTGTGTCACATTCCATTCCATGCAGATTTTAAGCCTTTTTTCTCGTCTGTAAACAAGATACAATTTGTATTAATTTTAACATTGATTTCTAGTTCAAAGTTAATAAGATAATAATTTCATTAATGTTGATACAGCGGTAATTTTTCATGCAGTCCCTCAGTGTCCCTCGTTCGCTTTTGTCTCATTTGTCAAAACTCTCGTAAACTGAATGTATTTTTACTTTCTCGTATACATACGTATATACGAAGTAATATACGTAGTATAGAGAAAGTTAGGTAATGCTGCGGAAAATCGATTTCGAAATTTTAACAGATATACACCTTTTGGGGTCCCTTGATAGCGAATAAGTGTTTTTTTCAAAACGTCCGTCCGTCCGTCCGTCCGTCTCGAGTTCAAAATTTGAGATTTTGAAAATCATTCTTTAGAATTTGGGGGTATTTTAGATGAAGCCATGGGAATATTTTCAAAATTTTCTCAAAAATTCCTCCAATTTTTTCGCCCTAGGAACATTTTCAAACTTTTTCAAAAATTCCTCCAATTTTTTCTTTACGTTTCTTGTAAGAATACAGTAAAATCCACTTATAAATATGGCACTGGTCCTATTTTCACGGTTACTTCTTAATTTTCGAAAATTGCCAAAATTTGATTTTTTCGGTGTCTTCCTGCTACTTCGAAATTAAAGACAGAGATTTTTGAATCAAATGAAATGTGTTGTTCATAAGTAGTTCTTTCATAACGGTCATGTCAATTTTTTAAAATTTTAGTAGTTTTCGTGCAATAGTGCTTTAAATATTCGCAATTTTAAAAAATTACAAAATCAAGATTTTCTCAAAAACTGCTCCAATTTTTTTCTTTAAATTTTGTGTACGATTAATGCCAAACAAACCCTATACGATATCGTAAACGTCATATGGCTCTATTCTTTGTTTTTTTCAATAATTAGAAAAATGTAATATTTTTTACTTATATTTGTCTCTCACGTCGGTAATACTTACTTTAGAGGCGATTTCTTCACAGTATTATATTTATGAGTACATGTGCTTTAAATAGTGACAAAGTTTTGCCAAAACACAATAGTTTTCTGTGAAAATGAACTCAATATCCTGCATTTTCAGAATCGTACAAACGCCTTTTGGTAAAAAATGGCACGAAATTTTTTCCTCAAACTTTTGCAAAGAATATTGGTAATGGCACTCTTTAATATGACGTAAAGTTCATTTTGGTGTACGCTTTTGTTTTGAAAATATGTACAAAATTGTAATTTTTTAAAAATATCTGTCACGCCGTTAATACGGACATCTCAATGGATTTGTATACATTATTGCATTTGTGAGTGAAAGTGCTTCAAATGACTTCGAATGAAGTTTTTAGAAAACTCTATTCTTGTGAAAAAGAGCTTCAAATTTCGCAATTACAGTAACGCTTAACGCCATTTTCTTAAACACAGCTCCAAATTAGTCAATGAAAATTGCTATTTAGGATGAGGTTTTAGCATTCTTTAATATTATTAAATTAATATTTAGGTTCTACTACTTGGCATGCGAAAAGTTGAGAAAATTTCAAAACAATGTAATTTGAGCGACGATAGATGGCAGCAGGCAAGAAGGAGGGGCAAGACAGTACAGTGCCAGTCCACGAAAAGTAAATTAGAAAACTTTATTACGAGAAAGTCTGTGCTAATCTGTGGCACCTCTAGTTACTTTCTCGTGTACATACGTATATACTGCAGTAATATACGTAGTATAGAGAAAGTTATGTAATGCTAGGGAAAATTGATTTCGAAATTTCAACGGAAATACACGTATTGGGGTTCCCCGATACCGAAGAAGTGGTTGTTTTCAAAACGTCCGTCCGTCCGTCCGTCTGTGAACACTCCTAGCGCCTAAACCATCCATACGATCTTTTGCAAATTGAAGAAACCCCTGTTCATATAGCTCTAGTTGAAGATTTAAAATTTTGAAAAACATTCTTTAAAATTTGGGGGTACTTTACATGAAGCCTCTCGAATATTTTCTCAATTTCTCAAAACCGATTCCAATTCTTTTTTTAATTTCTTGCAAGAATATAGCGAAATACACTTATAAAGGTGGCATAGGTCCGATTTTCGCGGTTAACTCTGAATTTTCGGAAACTACAAAAGTTTGGATTTTTTCGGCGTCTTCCTGCTATCAAACTGAAGATCCAGATTTTGTGTTTAAATGACATTTGTTGTCCATAAATAGTTCTTTTCATAAGATCGTGTAGACGTTTTTGAAAATTGAAGTAGTTGTTGTGCAATAGCGCGTGAAATATTTGCAATTTAAAAAAATTACAAAAAACCGATAATCTCGAAAACGGATCCAAATTTTTTGAATTGTCATATATATTTGCTATTGGAAACAACCAGGAATGATTAATATTAATTTATGGAATACAGGCTGAAACGTGTTCTTTCGTGTATATAAGTGGAAAAAATATGGATGATGGAAAATGTACAGAAAACGAACCCAAGAGAAAATCGTTTAGAAATCAATATTTAGAAAAATTCTCAACTAAGGCGATGGCTTAATTTTCTTTTCTGTAATAATTCTATCAATTTTTTATAGTATATATTGTTTTATATCAAAAAAGTATTCAGTATTTCATATTCTCTCACTCTTTCAGTCCCCTAACACTTTTATCGAATAACAATTTTCGTAAGTAACTTTTGGTGCAAAGTCTTTATTTACACAAACACTTTTGAGAATACATTTGTAACCGTTTTTGAGAAAAATATATTTTAGTATATTGTTGGAAATGCGCAGTTTTTTGGCTCGATTGTGTACGAAACTTTTTTCGGATTTCGAGAAACATTATGAGAGAATTTCATACTTTTGTACCTAGAAACGTATTAAAATGACATAGCATAATATTATGAAATTGATCAATAATGCATATGTTTACGACGCGCCAATGAAAAAATTACAATCAAAAGTTCATAAACATGCGAAAGTTAGTCGAAAGAAGCCGAAAAATGAAAAGATTTAATGCGAAATGTCATAGATTTTAGTGACGTCTCCTAACAAAACGTTTGAAGAACTATCTACGAGCAATTTTTTAGAAAAAGGCTTGTACCATATTCTCACGACGTGGGCAATTTTTAATCTATTATAGAAAATAGTAAGTCGTAGTGAAGTAGAAAGTAATAAAAGTTGAGTGATTCTTTTAGAAAAAAATGAAACAAACCTAGGAGTTTCGTGTAAAGTGTCCTCAAAAATTAAGAAATCAGTTCCAAATTAGTAAGAGCAGGGAGAACATCCATTTTAAAGAAATTCCTGTGTATGAGATATGCGATATTGTTTTTCTCAGATACATGGACAGACAGGTGTTTTGAAAAAATAACTTTCGATTTATTGAATTCCCAAACCGCATATTTTCATCAAACTCTTGCCATCGGCTATTCACACCATTAAGCGCAAAGTATAATATCAATCGTATGGCTTAAGCAAAATCAGTTTACAGTAAAACAAGAAATTACTTACATCGAAAATTTATAAAGAAAAAAATCATTGACCCATCAGTACACTAGTGGCATGACAGGTTTTTTTGTTTTCCATTTATTATTTTACATTCACAACACTTGATTTTACTGATGTCCCAAAATCTGTTTAGTACAAATTTTAATTTTATTGCTGGTTGACGCATTTTCTTTGACAGGGATTTTGTAGGCCCGTCTAGTCTCTTTCCGGATGAAAAGAAACGTGCCAATGTAATATAATTAGTCCATTTTTCCATCAGACACAATAATTCTCCACAACATGCAGTTGAGAAATTCATTACGTTACTTGCCAAATTAATACATCAATAGCAAACGCCTTTCAGGGCACTGTTCTGGTACACAACAAAGAACAATGAAACTGTGTGGTCTAGACTACATTTTTTACCAATGTGCGTCGTTGATCTGTAACCTTAATTTCTACCCTAAATATTACACATTTTCTTTTAATAAACTGTTTCGTTCTGTTTCCTTTTTATCCGCCTCCAACTGTTGAAATTGGGCGCTTTTTGATTGAAAACGGTATAAAAAATGTGTTTATCATTCTCAAAAGCAAGATGCGTTAACTGTCTCAGGTCAGTAGGTCAGATATTTATAAACACTACACACAATCTTATCCAAAGCGTTAATGAATAGGGCAAGACATCGGTTCTTCGACCCGCATGCCGCCCTAACTCCACGAACCGATACCAGGAAGTAGAAAAAATGGAAGAAAAACTGGAAACTTTCATAATGTTCGCGTTTCATGCTTTCGGAACAGCAGCGACATGACAAATTCGATCTCTGAAATCGATCAAGTGAAAGGGAGACGAATCAAAGTCCAAACGAACACAGCATATAGCAAGCGGGCGCGTGCCAACAGCCTGGGATTTTTGCAATTCACTGCGTTTCTTGATTGGCGAGAGGATACCGTCGCTGGTGATTCCGCCTGAAGTAAGCCGAAAAACGCGTCGCTGACGCTACGGAAAACGCGGTGGCACGCGCCAAACCAAATCGTCATGAAAAAGGTTTCGGCTGAGGTCCGCGAAGTGCCCGATCAGCTGGATCCATTCACCTCACACGTTCTGAACGGAAAGGTCGCCGTTTGCGCCTATGAACGACGCTTTAAAGGTTAATGTTAAGTTGTTAACGCGTCGTCAGCGAGATAAACCTCACGCGACATGACATAGAAATTCCTTCAATTATTTCTGTATTGAATGTAACAGAGGCTGGAGGTCCATTATGATTTTTACCAATGCTGAGTAGGAATACTAAGTATGTAATGTGGCACAGAATATTATTCCTACAACAGAAAAATACGATCGATGTATCAGATATGCCTGCAGAAATATAGATGCCTAAACACTTTCTCATATTTAATTAATAATCAAATAAATAGTAATTATAAAACAAACAATAAAAATACAGGAGAATTGAGCAATAAAAATATTTATAAGAGTGTAAAATATGTACTTCTATGCTATCTAATAAGACTAAAAAGAAAAATCAAAATGAGTTATAGTGAAAATAATAGTAGGTTTGAAATTCCCAACATTATAAACGTCATGGTCTACAAACGCTTCACAAAATTTCAGTGAACGAAATGTGTTCTACCACGAGGGACGAAGATTTTAGTACTGTTTTGGATTCATTAATGATTCAGGGCGTGTCATTTGCCAAGGTCATTAGTCCTTTAAGTGTTGTACGTGTTTTTCTGGCCGGAGGTGGAGGTGGTCTTCCCCCGCTGGATTGCGAGATCCGGCACTGATCTAGGTTGGCATGCAGTGATATTCCTCAACCAGGTATCTCCCACCAGAATGACAATGCCCCAACTGGGGCAAGACATAAGCTCCAGACTGGTCTCCAGACATGTGTGGTAGTGTAGAGCATGTTAGTGTAAGTGTGTGTGTAAGAGGAGAGGAAAGGACAAGGAAGAGGAACGAAAGATTGCGCCTTGTCTGTGGCGCGTTTGTTAGGGTAGTGCTCTGGCATTCGCCTGGTTTTGATCGGAGAAACCACGGAAAACCACCGATTAGAGCAGCCGGCCTCTAGAATTCTCCTCCAGACAGCGACTGAATTCCACCTAGCTGACAAGCTAGTATCTATTCCTGCCAGAGTAGAGGGCCAAACCTAGGACCTCCCGGTCAGACGCACTGCAGGTATCCCAGCTGGAGCGGTGTCCCGCTGGTGGAAGATACCTGGTTGGAGAAAACCGCGCTAGTTGACGCTAGATTGGCGCCGGATCTCGCCATTCAGAGGACGAAGATTACCGCCACCTCCCGATGAAACAACATGCACTACACTCACAGGACTAATGAGATCATTAGTTGACACGCCCAGAATCACTATAAATCAATCAATCGAAATTGAACAACTGAACAATCCTAAGGAGGTTAGTTTTACAACTTTATCTTCATTTTATTCGAAAGTTTAGTTACAAATTTATCTTCATTTTATCCGTACAATCCGTATTTTTGGAAGTATTTAAATGGCATCACTTAAATAGACAACCTCTTAGTTGTGTGTCAGAGTTAGTTATTTTATGCACTGCCATGCTAAGATATATTGATATAACTGACCTGCTTCGACATGAGATTCGCGAGTTGAAAAGGGATCTTAAAATGTGGAAGGGTTCTTCACAGTGAAAATGACAATGAATTTCCCGCATTAACTGAAAACTACTGCAAATTTTTAATTTTCTTAATACTTGATCCTTTAAATATAGTAATTGCGTAACCCGTGTGTTTCCTTTTGATTATTATTTAAAATTAAATCTCTTCCGAATCAAGTGAAGTTTCATTCCACAGTTCTTGGATTGGTAGGGGAATTTTCTTGTTCTTCGGATCCTTCCAGAAGATTCTAAAATAATTCTCGATTTTTTTTGGAGGGGGGAATGGGGTTGCTTTTAAATCACGATTTTGGAAGTGTTCGTGTGCCTAGAGAAGTGATCTATAGTTCATTCAATTCTTTTCAACAAGACAAATCGATTTGAGCTATATTTTATCCGGACATTTTAAGAATGAAAGAAAATACGTGTGTTTAAGAGTTTCAAGGCACCTACGGTGGTAAAACGCAGGGAATTATTTCACTGCCTTTCCGCCATTCCCACGTTATTAATTGGATTGGCGATAATTAAAACTAATTTTGTATTGTAACACAAAAACATTTAAAAGGTATTTTTTGATACTTTTTCGCAGAACTTCATATGAGCGACAATGGCCAGACAATTTTATTACGTATTATTACGTATTTATTATTATTATTGTAGTAAAACTTTTAACCATGAAAATATCAGCCTAAGACGGCACGTTGGTATAAAATAAAATGTTTCGGCCGACGTCCGGGAAGTGCCTTTCAGCACGATTCATTCACCTCGCGCATTCTGGTTGACGCTTGGAAGGAAATTCTGCTGCTTTTAAAGGTGAATGTTAAGTTGTTAACGCATCATCAGCAGGATGTATCACCAAGGGTATGGGGCAAGAATTATTCATTCACTCGCTTTTGTACTGAATGCAATTGTATACTGAGTGTAATTAATGTATATTTATGCAGAGTAGGTATTGTTATCAACTGCTCTTTTGAAAGTTGTATTACATTTTAAGCCAACGGCATATAATGACTTGACCGGAAGCGGTTTAAATGTCCGGCAGGTTCGTCAGAAAATCTACTGTGAGTCTCTGATTCCAAAGGAGGGTGCAAATCTTGTTCTTATATGTAGCAAGTTACTTCTCTAACACGTAATGTAGTCAGAATCTACGTTTTGTGGGTTCTTGATACCACAATATTAGTTTGCTGCAAAATGTATCTCTGTCCGTGCAAAATGCTCGGGGATAAATCCAATTTTTGCCAAAATTGATATTCCCTGATCGATCTGGCTGAGATATTGGCTCCTTCAATTTGAAATGGATATTTTGTTTTTATGTTTTTACATGGTCTCAACGGCAGTTGATTTTTTCTCAAAAATAACTCAAAAGTTTTCGATTAATTTTTGTCTCGCGTAGAAATAGTTCGAATATAAAATGGCAGTCTTGTTGTCATTGTACACTTTGAATGGTTGAACATTTCCAAAATTCAAAAAAAGTTCTTCTACAACTACAGTATTGAAAATATTGCCCAAAACTGTCTACTATCTATAGCGTATTACATATAGAGAGGAATGCCTTTCAAAGTAAAGGGGTAGGAGTAGAGTTATAATTTTTTATCAGTCAGTGATTATATGTACCAAATGACTGATATATTAAATGCTAATTGGTGACATATAAATATAATAATTGTTTATGGTAAAATTAGTGTAAGACAAAAGTTTTAGAAATTAGTAAAGCCAGTGATGATTTTGTTGAAAACAGTTGTTGACAAGAGTGTGTTATTAATTTATATATATTTGCAGAGATATTCAACTAAGAGTAATTGTATTTTATTGAATTAACCTGTGGCTTTTCTATCATCTCATTATAATTAGTTTAATAGTTACATTACTTAGGATTAGTATTCTTAAAATAATACAGTAAAATCCGTCTAAAAAGGGACCTGTACAAGACGGAAACCTGCCTTAACCGGAAAATGTCTCCTGTCCGTAAAGTTAAATGGAATTTTACACAGCATAAAACGGAATGTGTCCAACGCGGAAACGGAACGGTTTTTCATGTCTTAAGGAAAGAAAACACTCATAAAACGAAATTTCTGTGAATTGAATGCAGTTGGCAGAGGAAAGCGAGATACTCTTAATGGAATGAATGCATCTGCATGTATTTTAATATTCTGTCAATGTGATATGAGTTCCAGTCGCGGCAGCTGCTCAGCGAAGGAAAGGGACTTGAGCGTTAGCGTAGACTTTGACCCTGGGGTCATTTGTTTCTCAAGGCGTGGCCGTAGGGGAATTCCCTCTCTCCCGACTGTCTGAGCGTGGGAAGGTGTACGGGCCTGACTTGTATTCACCCATCTCCCGGCCCCGTGTTGACAATCGTATCACCTTGACCATAGCCGCATTGGTCAAGGCCTTGCGAGGATATCAGAAAGACCTAGTACTCTGGTCTGTGCCGCATTGTGCGCTGAAAGAGAGTGTGGGTAGACCGGGCGCAGCCCCTAGCTAGTGAAGTGCGTTTTTATGATTTTCACATCCAGTTTGACAAATGATGAAAAAAGACATAAAACTTTCAATATTAAAATTTTTCAACTTCAGAAAACATAACTGAAAAGGTGTTAGTAAGAGAGAAAAGCAACTAGCAAAAGCTCTAGATGAATGTTGGAAAAAATAACATTATTTTAATGGACAAGTTCTGACATTTTTCTTTTTAATTGTCAGTAATAATCATGTTCAATATTAATTTACTGGTAATTTCTTCCATGAAAAAGTTATATATGTTAATATATTTTTGTAATTATAATAAAATCATGTTACTAGTTTTACGTCGTAAATATAAATAAATCAAGTGTCATAAATGGGCAACCTCGCATAAAAAAGAAACCTCCGTAAACCGGAATATTTTTTTGCCCCGATCGATTCCGGTTTAAACATAACTTGAAATGATTGAAGGCGTTGCCATTGTCAACAATACTATTATTGTTGACAATGACGCCTTCAATCATTTCAATTATATAAATGTCAACTATAACTCACCACTAATCCAATATTAGACAGAACTTACTGTAGTATAACATTGTTCATGTTAAGGATATAAACTATTTAAATGTATGAGGAATAACTTTTTAGACAAAAAAGGCAATTCTTTATTATTTTAGTGATAAAGCGTTCAACTACAGTAAACATATAGCTTCCCCCTTAAATGTTACATCTCTGTGTAAATGAATATTTAAGTCGTTAGGCAGAAGAACAGGCCCTATGACCTGAGCTTGGTCGCTATAATGACTAATTATAAGAACTTAATTTAATTAAGATTCATTAGTATAATTATTATTATTATTATTATTATTATTATTAAAATGAACTTGGTTCATCACTGTTAATTCTAAAAATCTCCGTTCTTTAAAAAACTTTGGGAAAACTTTTTGTTGTTAGCCCAAACTCTGGGCAGTTGTGTTTGCCTGGAGTCAAATTGTGAGCATTCTGTAATTTCAGAATTATGTATGATATTATTAAAAATGTATTATATTTCGGATAGTCCACATTTCTTATTTCCTAATAAGTTATTTTTTTATAAAACCGTAGATTGTAATTTTAGATCGATTAATTTTAAAAGAAGTCGTGTTTAAATTGACACTACAAATCACTGACACTTTTCATATGTTTTATCATTTATCTAGACACATTATTTATTTTATGTTTTAGAACGGTTGTTTGCAGCTTGTGTGGAGGTGTAGGATATTTTGAGCCGTCAGTATGCATAAAACGCTAACTTTTCGCAACACGTTACGTAAGTGGCTATTGTAGCTGCAGCCGGAGCTAAACAGAAACTGTGCTATTGAGGGAGGTGGAGGCTTCGATCAGAAAAAGCGCGGTTCGATGCCCTGTTTTCTCCTCTAGTTCCCCCTCCCCATCTCACCGCGTCACCAACGGCAGTGGACGGTGGAGGTGGAAGAGGGCACGCGGCGCGGAAGAGATGGCAGAGGGAAACAGGAGAAGGTAGGGAGGCGGTGGAAAAGGTAGAATAGCCAGCATACGGTCGCATAATGCAGGGAGGAGGGAAGGAGGGAGGGAGGAATGATAAGGGAGGGAGGGAGAGACTGACTGAGGGAGGGAGAAAGGATGAGAGAGGGAGAACGGATGAGGGAGGGATGATGAGGGAGAGAGGATGAGGGGAAGAGGGAGGGGGTGAGGAGGAGGTATGGAGGGAGCAGTCGTGATAGTCGGAATCGTCAGATTGCGTTCCGCGGTCAGGTTTGCTTCACACTGCTTCCCGCTTAATTCCATTTCACTTTTGGCTACATGAGAAGTCACAGCCCGATTGCAGCCCTGCTACACTTTCGAGGACCACAGCAGCCTTGCCCCTTCTTGCAACCGCCCATGGTATTCTTTGAAATAATTTCCAAGAATATTCAGTACAGTTTAAGTCCAAAATAACAAGGTTTCCTTAGTTTATCTGACCATTACAATTGAAAAGACTACAAAATGAACTACGTCAAAAGGAGAATTTGTTCTTTTTTCTCTTTCATGTTCCTCACACACGAAAGCGAAAGGGCTATATCGGGAGCACTGAAACATGGTGAGTTCTTTCTTGTACTTACAAGGATAACCGAACTGGATACAATCGGGGGCCATGTGTATATTGGGGACCAAATAATCCCTTCATCTTATCTCGTAAAACTTACTTTCGAATTCTACATGTAAATTGGGGACCGACCTTTCTCTGGGCATTTGTAAATTGGGACCGGTACCAATCCAAGGAAGGAAAAGGGACAGTTTGAGCAGATACGTATGACAAGGGTGCTGCCGCCGAAGATAATTCATTCAGCAATCGAAGAAAGTGTTAACGCTCTCGAAGCATTAAATGAAAAAAGATATTTCGAGAATACGTCTGAAATTGTACAACAGCAGAAGAAAGCAGAAAATCCAACTAAAGACCCTCGGGAGCAAACTACAAATGCTTGGGAATCATTCCGTTCCCGTCATCCTTATCCTAAACTTTCGACTCCATTGATGTATTGAAAATCTTCCAAACTCGGTTATGTTCAAAGCACTAGACGGGTGTCTAAATTTTATGTTCAGCTTTATAGAATATTAGCTGAAACAAGGAACAAATGAAAGAAGTAAGAAAGGAAAAATGGCAAGATCAGCGGGATTCCGCTTAGAAAAAGCGTTTTTGGGGAAGCATCTAAAAGGCGTAGGAAAGTTGTCCTTGGGATGCAATAGGGATACCGTTGTCCGTGGGAGTAGGGAAGGGAAGATGATGGACGGCGGAGAGGAGGTAGACGATGGTGGGGGAAGGCGGTGGAGCAGACAAGAGGGAATCTGCGACGGGAGGTAGCGGTGAATAGAATTGGCGGGGGAATGGAGAAAAGGAAAGCAGTTAAGGAGATGATTGCAGTTCAAGATGTTAAGACAACGATCTTTTCAGGCAGATGGTGAGAATACCGGAGCGGAGATAGGGGCGGAAGGTAGCGCGGTAGCAATCGAAAGGGTATACGTATCGTGATTGCATCCCACGGTCGAATTCTCCTGAATGTTTTACCTGATACCCCAAAAAGACACCGGGAGAGGTGGCTCAGTACATCAACTGATGTCACTGCAGTGCCCCTGACCGAGCGGTCCTAGGTTCGAGATCCGACGGCGGTAGGATTTTCGACACTAACTTGTCAGCTAGGTCGAATTCAGTCGCTATCTGGAGAAGAATTCTAGCAGCCGTCTCCTTTGATCGGTAGTTTTCCGTGGTTTCTCCGATCAACACCAGGCGAATGCCGGAGCAGTACCCTAAGAAATGGGCCACGGACCGCGCGCGCTCTTTCCTTCCTCTTTGTACTATATTCTACCTTACACACACACACACAGACACACACACACACACACACATATGCACTACACTACCACATATTCCGGGATACTGGTCGGGGATTTACAACTTGTCCCGGCTGGGTCGGTGTCATGCTGGTGGAAGAGTCCTGGTTAGGAGGAACCCCGCTAGCCGATGGTAGGTCGGCGCCGGATCCAGCGGTGGAAGTACACCGCCTTCTCACGATGAAAAAACATGCACTACACTTACGGTACTAATAACCTACGCTCTTGCGCCCGGAATCACTAATCATCCCACCAACCGATGAGTCCAGAAGATCGACATGCGGTGGGTAGGGCAAGTACAGAATGTTCGTCACTTCGCAAAGAGCAAGTATCCCATCCATGCTACTCGGGATGTGGCGAGCAGTCGCTGGTTCTTGGCCCAATCGTGAATGTGTGGAGCCGCCTGCAGGCGGCGCTGGCGGAGGCGGAGGCGTGGGTGGTGGCGGGGAGCCGCACGTGCCGCTTGGGCGAGGTGAAGCACCGGACAAGCGCGGTCGTCGAACGAAGGGCAACCGATACGACCCGGACCAAACGTCCGTGAACGTTGACTAGGTCAGTTCTACTTCTTGTGCACTCATTGCCTACGGCTCCCCGATCTAGTGTCCTCTTAACTTCGGATCGAGTCTTGCCCTATTAACCTACGGTTTTATTTTAGCATATATGTATGTATTTGGCGTTTTGGGGCGGTAGTTTGACTTTACCGGCCAGCTACCGGTGCCCCTCTTGCCTGGGCGTAATTAAATTCCCATGCTTGAGGGTAAGAACGACATGAGGAGAACATGACGTATTCTCTGCACCGTAACTAGCAAGATCCGCCTGCTTGAGCTTTTCTTCGTCACACAGCTACTTACTGGGATTTTAAAAGAACTATATTTTATAATGTTTCTTCTCACTAATTACGTGCTATTCATACTCGTACGTTTAATTAATGTCACTCTCTACCATGCTGGTCTTTTTTTGAAATTCTATTGTTGTGGATTTGTCGTTTGAAATTGGCTAGACTAAGAAAGACATTTTGGGAAGGACTAGAGGACACATTTCGGGGAGGAGAATAATTGATGACTATAGCGAGAGGCGAGTTATTAAATATATGGTAGAATAAGAAGCACAACGAACAGGATACCATTCATAAAATTGTTCCAAGAACTCAATTCTCAGTGAAGCAAAATATCTTGACCGTGATTCCATGGCATTGAAGGCTACTTTCCCACTAATCGCCTTGACCATATCACAAGGCAACGAGATGGTTGATGATGCGATGGTGTATGATATTATGCCTTAAGATTAACAAAATAATGACGGTCTGCTATTGAAGGAGGGCGGAAAACAGAACGGCAATGAAGGAGGCCGACATGTGCAAAGTCTAAAAAGAAGTATTGTAAATGAATGTATTACGAAGCATCCTAGAGAAAGTGTAACAAAAAGTGTCTTAGTAAAGAACTGACCTAGTCAGCTCCTGAGTGCAATTGATGCTTGAAGGAAGGTAGTGCGAGAGAGAAGAGAATACCTCCTTTCACGATTCTCCTATGTATGTCACGCAAACCGGGAGATTCGAAAACCTGTAAGGTCCTTGGATCAGTGCTGGTTTGCGCTCTAATTCATCAAAAACCTTTCATTTGTGAATTTCCGAACACTAAAGCGCATTACCCTCATGTTAAGATTTAACTTCTCTTGACACATTCATTTTCAATAACAAGCAAATGAGCGGCTTTAGTTTACTGAGTGCACGCACAAACAACGCTAACCTTATAGGATAAAGAATTGTCCAATAGAATGAGTTTAGCGCGTCTGTTGGCAGAAGAAAGCTACCAGTGCGCCGAGCAGGCGCCAATCGCAGTGTTGCCAGGTTAGTGGTTTCCCGCTAAATTTAGGATTTTTGGTATTTTGTGGATATTTTAGAGGGCAAATTTATTTGGGGGTTTTTGTTAAGAGTTTTCATTATGTTTTTTAAATGATAGTTTTCTTAAAAATATCTATAGAGTATCATAAAATCACAAAACCCAAAAATATGTTTTTTAATGATTATTACAGGTATATTTGTTCAAATATAACTAAGTGTAGCAAAAGTACATTTATGCGCGTAAGATATTGAATTAATTCCCTTGTTTTGATTGAATTCTTTCGTTTAAAATCGGGGTTATTTGTCACAACCAAACATTGGTAGAAGAGGCCAACTTATTTGATGAAAAGGAACGAATCACATCCAGTAAACAAGTAATGGAAACAAAAATTGTAATTCAAAGCTATTTCATTTTGCCAATATTAAATTAACGATAAAATTTCTATTATGTATTTCAGAAAAGAATATTAACATATTAATGGAAACTATGGCAGGCCGTAAGAAAGTATCTGAAAAGACGTGATGAAAAGTAGTAACTAATTATTTCGATTAGTGATGTAAAAAACATTTGATTTAAATCACGAACGGAATGATCGTGGTCCTAGACATAAGGTTACAACTGTCCCAATGTGCGAGGTGGCTGTGTAGGGCTGTGTGCAGGCCAAGGCGCCTGCGCAGACAGAAAGCGAGCAACAAGAGCAGCGCGGCGGGCGCTGAGAATCGGCGCGCGTTCCTCGCGATTCTCCTCACTCTCTCCCGCTCAATGGGGCTGGAAATTGCAAGCGGCCCGGGCGCCTGCCTCAGCGCCCTCCAGCGGCCACACCGCGCGGCGCATTCCCCAGCCACGCTGTCACCGCCACTGGGCGACTTCATACTCTCGTTGTGCTTCCCCTTCTTCTGATCTATCTCCTTCTTCTTATTCGCCTTCTTCTTCGTCTTCTCCTTCTTCCCCTTCTTCGTCTTCTTCTTCGTCTTCTTCTTCGTCTTCTTCTTCGTCTTCTTCTTCGTCTTCTTCTTCGTCTTCTTCTTCGTCTTCTTCTTCGTCTTCTTTTTCGTCTTCTTTTTCGTCTTCTTCTTCGTCTTCTTCTTCGTCTTCTTTTTCGTCTTCTTCTTCGTCTTCTTTTTCATCGTCTTCTTTTTCATCGTCTTCTTTTTCATCGTCTTCTTTTTCGTCGTCTTCTTTTTCATCGTCTTCTTTTTCATCGTCTTCTTTTTCATCGTCTTCGTATTCTCCGTCTTCTTCTCCGCCTTCTTCGTCGTCTACTTCGTCTTCTTCTTCGTCTTCTTCGTCTTCTTCGTCTTCTTCGTCTTCTTCGTCTTCTTCGTCTTCTTCGTCTTCTTCGTCTTCTTCGTCTTCTTCGTCTTCTTCGTCTTCTTCGTCTTCTTTGTCTTCTTTGTCTTCGTCGTCTTCGTCTTCGTCTTCTTTGTTTTCGTCTTCTTCGTCTTCGTCTTCGTCTTCTTCTTCGTCTTCGTCTTCGTCTTCTTCGTCTTCGTCTTCGTCGTCTTCATCTTCTTCGTCTTCTTCGTCCTCGTCTTCGTCTTCTTCGTCTTCTTCTTTTTCGTCTTCTTCTTCTTCGTCTTCTACAGCTTTTTTTCATCTTTTCCTTTTCTTTCTTTTTTCTTCTACTTTTCCTTATTTTTCTCTTTCATTTTATTTTCAATATTCTGTTTCTTGCTTTCACTTTCCACTTGTTTGTCATTTTGTGTTCTTTACATTCCTTTTTCTTATTTACTTATATTCGTCACCCAAGTTTTCTTGGACAGCCTCATTTGCATTTTCATTGCTTTTCCTTCCTTCATTCTCTTTTTCTTCTCCTTCTTCTTCTTCTTCTTCTTCTTCTTCTCTTTTCTTCCTCTTCGTCTTCTTCTTCGTCGTCGTCGTGTTCTTTGTCGTCTTCTTCTTCTTCGTCGTCTTCTTTTTCTTCTTCGTCGTCGTCGTCTTCTTTTTCTTCTTCGTCTTCTTCTTATTCGCCTTCTTCGTCGTCGTCGTCTTCTTTTTCTTCTTCGTCTTCTTCTTATTCGCCTTCTTCATCGCCTTCTTCGTCTTCTCCGTCTTCTTCGTCATCTTCTCCGTCTTCCTCGTCGTCTTCTCCGTCGTCTTCTTCTCCGTCGTCTTCTTCTCCGTCGTCTTCTTCTCCGTCGTCTTCTTCTCCGTCGTCTTCTTCTCCGTCGTCTTCTTCTCCGTCGTCTTCTTCTCCGTCGTCTTCTTCTCCGTCGTCTTCTTCTCCGTCGTCTTCTTCTTCGCCGTCTTCGTCGTCTTCTTCTTCTTCGTCGTCGTCGTCATCGTCTTCTTCTTCTTCTTCGTCGTCGTCGTCATCGTCTTCGTCGTCGTCTTCTTCGTCGTCGTCGTCTTCGTCGTCCTCGTCTTCTTCATCGTCTTCTTCTTCTTCTTTGTCTTCTACAGCTTTTTTTCATCTTTTCCTTTTCTTTCTTTTTTCTTTTACTTTTCCTTATTTTTCTCTTTCATTTTATTTTCAATATTCTGTTTCTTGCTTTCACTTTCCACTTGTTTGTCATTTTGTGTTCTTTACATTCCTTTTTCTTATTTACTTATATTCGTCACCCAAGTTTTCTTGGACAGCCTCATTTGCATTTTCATTGCTTTTCCTTCCTTCATTCTCTTTTTCTTCTCCTTCTTCTTCTTCTTCTTCTTCTTCTCTTTTCTTACTCTTCTTCTCACTCTTACTCTCTCTTCTTTAATTTATTCTCCTCCTCATCATCATCATTGTCATCATACAATTTGTTGGCCTTTACTTTTCTTCGAGATTTGGTTTCACGCAAATGTATATATGTGGAAGTAACCTGTACCAAGTTGTTTTGTTAAACTTTTAAAACAAAGTTTTTTCGAAAAGAACCCGATGCGCTTCACTCGGATAGGTATATACCTGTGGGTACTTGATACATAAGGCTAAATATGTTCTAAATATGACGCGAAATAGAAGTGATGGAATTGAAAAACCCCATCTTCATCAAGTGGCAAAACTTCACATCTGCAATATAATACTGGGCACCCGTATACTGTTTCAAGCACCTCTCCCAAACTTTCTGTCACGTTCTTATTACTAATCAGTAATTCAGTGTTTCAATATTTGCTCGGTGAAACCAGCGTCTGTCTTTGGGTTCCAGCCTCTCAAAAGGGCTTGAATTGGAGAACAAAGTTGTTGTGGTTGTAGTTCACTCGATTTTGACACACATGTTTGACGCCAGTAACCATCTCAACAATGGTTTCAGTCATATGCTACCATTATTTGTGTCACCGGCTGAGTTTAGCTTAGGGCCAACTCTATCGCTGTCTCGGCAGCGACTCTGACGGGAGGTCATAAGATTCGAATTTTGATGGTGGCGTATTTTCGACTATAGCTGCTTAGACGGATCGAATTCAATCAGTATCTGGAGCAGAATTCTAGTGGCCGGCTAGTCTGATCGGTAGTCTTTCAAGGTCAATACCGATCTCCGATCAATACTAGGAGAATAACGGAACAACCATAATCCTAACCAACGAATCACGGACCGCATGTTATCTTTCCTTTCTCTTCGTTGTCCTACCCTCTGCCCGTATTCGTACTAACTTACACATTCACTGGCGCTTACATGCGCTACACTACCACACAAGTCAAAAGATCAATCAGGAGTCTAAAGTTTGACCCGGCTGGCATGCTGCCCCGCTTAAGGAAGATTCCTGGATTACGAAATCTTCCGCAAGATGGGATGTAGGTCGCCGTCGGTTATCATCATCCAGTGGGAAGGAACATCGCCACCTCTTCTGATAAAACATTCACTGCACTAACGGAACTATGACCTCAGCAGTTGATGTACCCAGAAACTTCAATCAATTAATGAGTATTATAGGTGTCATTTCCCAGCTGAGCAAATACGGGATCTGATAACGGGATGGAGGACTTAATTTTGTAATTTAGCAAGAGCGTGACGCGAGTGATATCACACAACGAGGTTTTTAACAACTACCTTTGAAACTTAACAGCTTCCACACACATTTGTAGCTGCTGTCATAGGTTTTGATAGCCCATGTGCCAACCCAGCAGCACAGGGATCGCCGAAAAAGAAATACCTATCCATCCACTCAGACACCGGGTCGATGCTGATCTACTTAAGAACAGATGGAGATTCTCTGCTGATCTGTATTAACATAATAATTATGTGAAGAGTCTCCACGCAAGAGAATTTGTAGCTCAATGGGATGCCAAAGCGGTCATTGACATTTAGGTCAAAATCAAATCTTTGTGAATCTAATCTAACGCAATCTAAGGTACTAAGGTCTAAAGAACTAATGTATTCATTGATTGGATTTAGATGTGGGTATATTTGGAAAGGGAATCTCAGTAACTCTGTTTAGAACATTTTTTATTGTGATGCCAGTACCTAAATGTTAGGAGCAAGAATGTACGTATAACTTGATTGTTAGGTGATAATGATGATACGCTTTGAATAATGAAACCGGTAGCGGTAGCTCAGTGCATCAACTGATGTCTCTGCAGCACCTCTAACCGGGAGGTCCTAGGTTCGAGTCCTGACGGCGGCAGGATTTTCGACACTAGCTGTTCAGCTAGGTCGAATTCAGCTGCTGTCTGGAGGAGAATTCTAGCGGCCGGCTGCTCTGATCGGTAGTTTTCCGTGTTTTTTCCGATCAACACCAGGCGAATGCCAGAGCAGTACCCTACCAAACGGGCCACGGACCGCGCGCGATCTGTCCTTCCTCTTCCTTGTCCTATCCTCTCCCCTTACACACACACTTACACTAACATGCACTACACTACCACATATTCCGGGAGACCGGTCGGGAGCTTAGAGCTTGTCGGGAATGGGGCGGTGCCCCGCTGGTGGGAGAGTTCTGGTTAGGGGGAAACCCCACTAGCCGACGGTAGGTCGGCGCCGGATTTCGCATCTAGCGGGGGACGAACAACGCCATCTCCCGATGAAAAATCATGCACTACACTTACGGGACTAATGACCCAAGCTGTATACGTGCCCGGAATCACTAACCAACCAACCAACCAACCAACCAATCAAGTCCTACTGAGGGAGGAACATCGCCATCTTCCGGTTGTAACATGCAGTACACTCACGGGACTATCTATCAAAATAGTTGATGCGGCCAGACACTCGGAATATTTTCTCACTCACTCTATTCGGCCGCCGCTGCAGGGGTTGGGGGGAGGGCGCAGCGCGGAGACGGCGCTGATCCCCAGCTGCGGTGGCGAAGGCAGCGCGCGCGACCGAGTCAAAAGCCTTAGGGGGAGCGACGGGGGGGGGGGCACACAATCACAGTGACGCACCGCACTTTGCTGTTCCTTTTTTCTTTCGCATTGCTGCTTGCACGTAATGGGAAGACATCAAGCACGCAAAAGTACGTATAGTTTGATTGATTGATTGTAAGTGATTTCGGGCGCGTCCACTAATATGGTCATTAGTCTCGTACGTATGGTGGGTGTTTTTTTATTTTGCTCGGGAGGTGGCGGTGGTCTTCCCCCGCTGGATGGCGAGATCCGCCGCCGACCTATCTCGACTAGTAAGGTTTTCCCCAACCACGAAAAACTACCGACCAGAGCAGCCGGCCGTTAGAATTCTCCTCCAGACAGCGACTGAATTCCACCTAGCTGAGAAGCTAGTGTCGAAAATCCTGCCACCGTTGGGACTCGAACCTAGGACCTCCCGGTCAGAGGCACTGAAGTGACATCAGTTGGTGCCCTCAGCCACATCTCCCGGTGCATATAGTTTGTTACATGTGTGCAGGAGCGTGTAGCCATTGTAAACTACAGTACTTAATTTTATATCGCACAGCGAAATAAAATACCTACTTAAATGTTCACCAGTAGAAAAGTTTTAAAATAATTAATTCGCCGATTTTAACTAACACCCACACCTGTATTCGAATAGCCCCCCTGCCCACATGTCACTGGGCCCGTTCTGGCAATAATTACCGACTTTAATTTTCTTACCACTAGAGTTGGGTGAATTGAGTGTAACGTCGTGGGTAGGGATTTACTCCACAAGGAAACAGACACGAGTGAGGTATATACAATTTATTTACATTAATTTATGTACACTGTTTACAGACCTCACTCTAAGGTGTTTGTCGGCTACCTGCCGCAGCCCCCTTCTCCTAACACGCGCCTTGCGGCCGCGCCTGCGTTTAGCCAACTCGGCCGATTTGCAACTTGGCACCTGGTGTGCCTCGGCAGACACTCTGCCCCGAAGTATCGAGCATACTTCACAGTGTTCGAGACTCGAACACCCACACGTGCCTGCAGCACTTCCGCGCCAGACTTCGCCGGACAAGTTTTGCGGTGTTTAGCCGCGAGGAAACCAGAAACGTTACCCAACCCAGGGCTTCTGCGACAGCCCTTTTATATGCTCGAGTCACATGACTTCCGCGTCATCATTCCCCCCACGCACTCGTCTTGAGGCGTCTGCTTCCGCCGTTGCAACCCGGCACCTACAAGCCCTCTCCCCTTTTGGACTTTCCCTGAAGGGTTGGCCTTTGTTTGGAAGCCTTTTTTTGGCTCCCTCATCCCCATACCTTGCGACTTGTCTCTCCGGAGCAGGGAGTGAAGTCCATGACGCTACATGAGGAATGAGAGCAAAAGCCGATGTGAATGACGCGCAGATCAGATGTTATTTTCTCGTTGTCCCCTGCTCTTGTCGAAAAAAGAAGAGTGCATGATAGTGCAGCTTTTGTTACTCTGGTACGGCCGGCCAGTCTCCTTGCAATCCATTATTAAAATGTTCGCATTTTCTGCGTTCTTTGCTCAGATAAGGATGACATATTTATTTTAAAAATGCATAACACTGTATATTTTTTCTAAAATGTGCGATACTTCATGAATTTTATAAATGTCATGTAATATATCGATCGTTCATTATTTTGTAGTGATCAAAAAGAGTGAGTAAAATTCGTAATGTATTTTCTTTTATTCAAACTTCTTCTCTATAGGATATATTCGGACTACCGTATCGTACCGGTTTCAGAACCCTTTTTGACAGACTGATGTATTTGTTTACTTATGTGAAAATAAAAAAAAACATTTATTCCTATTATTAATAATATAACAATTAATATAATAATAATAATAATAATAATAATAATAATAATAATAATAATAATAATAATAATAATAATAATAATAATAGTAAATGAGGCCTCACGTTTAGTGATTTGATGTGAGAAAATTTGAAACTGTTTACTACAATGCTAGTCTGTTGAAAAACAGTTCATAACTAAAATGATTCTAGTTAAATAATTATGTATCTGTTGTACAGATGAGTAAAAGCATAATATTAATGTAAATATTCTTAAATAGGTGGAAATGCACTTTTTGGTGTTCCCATTGTCGAAAAAATTGTAAAATAACCGAACGGTTTGCGACATTGCACCGTCAAATTGTGCTTCATAAGTTTTCCAATTTTTTTTCTTTCTTAAGCGAGACACTTTTTTAAATAATTGATAAGTTTACTCATCTGTTCATACATTTGCAAATAAGATTTTAATGAATTTTTATCTAAAAATTGTGAGAATTTTCTCATTAGTAAGTCTCCATTAAAAAAGATGATATGCGAAGTATAACACGAGTAACCATTCAGCTCTTTATATCAATAGTCAAGTGCGTTAGATAAAACCTCCATGGTTGACATTCTGTGAAGAAATGAAACAGACCACAATATATAATGAAGATTAGATAGGACCGGTGTAAAATATTTGAAGTGAAGTCAAGTGAAGTACTGGTGTTAGCCATCGCACAGGCAGATCGTAGGGGAGGGGAACGTAAAATAAAATTGGCTCGCTCCCCACGCTTTATAATGAGCCCTAAGCCACATCTTTAGGTGTACCAAGAGTTTAAAAATATGAACAAAATGTGAGAAGTTGAGCTCTTTATACATAATAGTGATCTGTGGAAGTTTAAGTGGAATATTTTAATTCTAAAAAAATACTTAATTTACTTACTAAATGATAAATTCGCAATTCTTGACCTTAAATCGTGACGATCTATTAGAGGTATGTGGAAGTTCATGGGTTCTTGCCTGTTTGGTGATTGAAATTCTGTTTCACGTGTTAGGCAACGAGTTCAAGGCCCTAAATTGTCCCCAGCATCAAACTTGTTGGCGAGCTTTCTGACCGGCGGACTTCCAAGTACTTTAAGACCAGTTACAGTGCAGCACCATATATGGGTCACGTACCTCGCTAGATATTCTCTTTCTACCCATCACCCAAACTTAAACTGGAATGCCGTATGCTAGTAACTCCATCCCATACCTTCCCCTTCACTGCCAACTTGCGCCGGCAGGAAAGAGGTCCGTTCAGAAATGATAAATGAATGATTATATAACTATTAACTCCGTTAGGCCGATATAGAGCATATAACGAACGTAGTTGAAATTGAGGTTTTAGCCGTGATTTATAACCAACCAAGTCCGTTTACTTATGATAACGACTTTGAGTCTTTCAATACATTTCTTAATACCACTTTTGTACAAGGAAAAATCGTAACAATAAGATAACTTTCTTTGAATAAGCGTAGTAACACAGTACATTTAGATACAAGTACTTTGCATCGATTGGTTTTACAGGTGGTGAATTGTAAATTACTTAACATACACTTCCCGTTAAGACCGATTCTTCATTCTATTGCGTTGTTGATGTAATGCATGAAGACTGGAAACGGAACGATTTTCTCACAAAAGTATACGACTTTTATTATTTATATGAAACTTAGTTTAAGGGGTAAATAATTCACATTATTTAAAGAAGCTATTTATAGCAATAAGACTGAAATATGCAGCTCTGACCCACAAACAACTAATTACAAAGAAATCTCCAAATCTCTGTGAAACATGTAATCTACCTATCACTATCATACATTTATTAATCCATTGCCCAAATATTAATAAATTAAGGAAAAAATATAATCTTCCAAACAATATACAATCACTTTTGAATGATAAAAGTAATGTATATAAAGTGATCCATTTCCTTGTGGAACTCAACCTCCACAAAAATCTGTAAACTAACACAAGAGTCCATGTATGTTCAAAGACTCAACTACTTTTATACTAATAAAATAATATCTATTTGATGCCTTCCTCAAGGTCAAGTATCTGAACTATCCACAATAATGTATAATACTATGTAAAATAACCTACTGTATTTGTCATATTGTAACTTATTGAAATATATTTTGTAAAGACTTAACACACAGAAATACTTTGTAAATATATGTGACTCTGTATTACAACCTTGTGGTCGCTCAAGACCTAGTTGTTTATGTGACCTTTATAAATAAATTATATTTAAAAAAATAAGACTGAAGTACCTGCCAGGGCAGAGCTTTGCAAAAAACTTTAAAAATTTGTTTAAAAATTAATGTTGCCACCATAGAGTTTTAAATAGAGACTTGATAGTACATTTATCGACATTTACTCTTTATATTCTACAGTTACTTAAAGTTAAATCAGTTACATATTCTTCATAATATTATTACGTAAATTAGTTTTGATTAGTATATTGACCTTAAGCAAAGCTCTTCAGAAGTATTTTGTGAGTCATGTAATGACCGTTGTGAAAAACCTGTTCTCCTACCTTAAGCCATGTGTGACTAGTCTTGCCAAGTTTTTTGAGATGAATCACTTCCCTTTGAGTTTTTTATTGTTTCTTCCGTCGCATGATCTCAACATATCAGTAAAATAACCCAAAGGAGTAGAGAATGGAAAAAGAAAGATAATGCTCGCAGAATGTTAGATATAGAAATATCATGTTAGATAAAGAACATACTGGCACAGGTAAAACATAATTCAATCCTAACAAGACATTGAATTTTGGTCGTTCCATTGTAGACTGTAGCTCCTTTCGTAATTTCCCTTTTATCAAAGTGAAGTGTTTCCACCTTCAAAAAATAAATCGAATAAACAAGACGAAACAATTATTTCTCTTAAATGACGTAGGTCTTTAAAATCAACCACACCTGAAAAAGAAACAAAATTATGAAAGAAATATATGCCTATGCTTTCATCAATTTCATTTTTAATTAAAAGCATACATATAAGATAGAGGAATCTAGGCTTTCTAAACGTGAAGTCACAAACAAAGATCACCTCCAGCGCCAAGTAATATAGTCGGTATTGGATAATATCGATAAGCGCCGGGCCAGCTTAAATGTAATACAATGTCCAAATGTAAAAGAAATTTAAGTTTTAAAACCCTAGAACGCTTTGTTTAGGAGTTATTTAACAATATATCTGACTGTGTACTACGGGTTGCATTTATCATGAATATTAAGATGCGTTTTTGAAACTAATTCTTCATATTTTTAAAAGCAAAGTGCAATTCGTCACGTCTCCCTGAAATTCTATTTCTTTAGAGACCTAATTGATAATAGTTGTTTGCATGAAGGTTTTTAAACATTTATTTTTTATTTAACAGATTTTCAGTTTCCGTTCAAGAAGTAGTTAATAGTAATACATTCTACATAAAAATTTCCCTATAAACGCACCAATACCGAATACGTGCCAATATATTCATTGAAATGGGGATCACATTCATGGCGACGGGACCAGCTTAGATGGCTGAGGAAATCAATTGACGTCGCTGCTGTGCCTCTGACCGGGAGGTCCTAGGGTTCCAGTTATTACGGTCGCGGTTGCAGGATTTTCGACACTATCTAAATAGCTAGGCCAAGTTCAGTCGCTTTCTGGAGGAGAATTCTAGCGGCCGACTGCTGTCAGTACACTAACAAAGTGGCCACGGATCGCGCGCGATCTTTCTTCCCTCTTCCTTCTCCTATCCTCACCCCTTGCGTACACACACACACACACACACACACACACACACACACACACACACTTACATTTACTCTTACAAGCACTACACTGAAACAAATATCGGGAGATAGTCGGGAACTTAGACCTTATCCCGACTGGGGCGGTGCCTCCCTGGGGGCGGGGGTATGTGGTTGGGACCCCCACCCTCCGCAATCCGACGTGTAGGTTGAAGTCGGATCTCGCCGTCCAGCGTGGGAAGATCACCGTCATCTCCCACAATAAAAATCATGCAATACACTTTCAACTAATGATCTTAGCAGTTGAGACGTCGGAAACACTAATGATGGCGATAGACTTTTTCACGCGGCAATTCCTTTACGTGGACTATAACTAACATTCACACACACGGGCGCATGAGCTGGCGTCCCAACCCCACCGCCCTAAAGAAGAGGGACTTAGTTTTTCTTCGTGGACTTAGTGAGTCCCTTCCCACTCTCAGAAATGTTGAGTCAATCAACATATTTTGCTGATCGAAACGCTTTTCAGAAAAGAAGCTGTGTAAAGTTTGTTAAAAAATAACGTGCCAGACACTAACAAGACAAAAATGTTTTCTGAACGTTTATTATAGCATAGGCATATATCATTGACATTTACTGAACTATCCGCATGTACATGCTAATAGAACAAAAGTGGTAAATTTGACCACTTTTGTAAATAAAATATTTTAAGAGCAGACGGGGTTTTGTATTTCTTACTAACAGATTGGGAGTATAGATTTAAGTTTAAATGTACTTTATCGAAATAAAAGTTATTTAGTACGTAAGAAGGAGGAAACGAAGTTGTTGATTTTGTAAAATTTTCCGTTTGCCAGATTCAGACAAAAGGCCATTTCAACACATGGTTTATCAATGGAAGAATTAGGATAGCGATTGAGATCATTGACCTCCAAACAGTTGCAAGCAAATACGCGCTAGTTTTAACGCAATTTCCTTGAAATTAAAACCACAAATTAGTATTTGAGACGCTCTGATATATATGTTTGGTAAATATTTTACCCTTCAAAAAAAATTCAAAGAGAATATCACTTTTCGCGCAAAATGAGCTGCACATTTTAAGACAGATGAATTATCCTTACTATTTTTGTCCGTTTTTGAATCCTATTCCACTAGAGATAAAAAGAGCTCTACTTTAGAAAAGAAAACAATTTAGATTTCGCCCCATATGTAAGATATTATTTACCCGCATTATTTACCCGCATACATTCTGTTTGAAATGCAAACAAATGACTACATTGCACATGAGACAAGTCTTTGATGATTCAAATTCTAAAAGTCGAAAAATTCACTAGAGGATTCTACTCCTAAAGTTTGTGCAAAAGATATTTGAAAACAAGAAATGCCTAAATTACTTGGATTTCCTGTTTTGTCAACAATTGACCGATATACAGAAATAAAATTACCTGCGTTCGGAAGAAAACGATAAAGCAGTTTCATCGTTATGTTAAATTTCTTTCCAGAATGTTTTTCCTGAACATGGTGTCGGAATTTTGAAGCCAATTACTACCAAACAAGAGACATTTATTTAGTATAACTATTCAGATGAACCCAAACGTTTCATTTCAATATCGGGTTTGAACTATTTTTATGGTCTCGCGAAACCCATGAAAAGTTTACACTGTCCTTTAAGAAGGCCCCACACATTCGACATTCGCCGGGTAGCGAGCTACTGCTCGCCCAATCCCACCCAGCTGGCGTAGTCAGCAAACGTTCGTTTCCTTTCATGTGTCCATCACACCGTCACGCGGTAGGTAGAGCGAACACCGAATGTTCGTTGCTCGATTGATTGATTGATTTTTTTGTGTTTCCGGGCGCGTCAACTGCTTAGGTCATTAGTCCCGTGAGTGTAGTGCATGTTTTTTTCTCGGGAGATAGCGGTGATCTTCCCCCGCTGGATGGCGAGATCCGGCGCCGACCTACCGTCGGCTAGTGGGATTTCCCCCTAACCAGGACTCTCCCACCAACGGGGCACCGCCCCAGTCGGGACAAGCTCTAAGCTCCCGACCGGTCTCCCGGAATATGTGGTAGTGTAGTGCATGTTAGTGTAAGTGTGTGTGCAAGGGGAGAGGATAGGACAAGGAAGAGGAAGGACAGATCGCGCGGTCCGTGACCCGTTTGGTAGGGTACTGCTCCGGCATTCGCCTGGTGTTGATCGGAGAAACCACGGAAAACTACCGATCAGAGCAGCCGGCCCCTAAATTCTCCTCCAGACAGCAGCTGAATTCGACCTAGTTGAAAAGCTAGTGTCGAAAATCCTGCCGCCGTGAGGACTCGAACCTAGGACCTCCCGGTTAGAGACGCTGCAGTGACATCAGTTGATGCACTGAGCTGCTGCTACCGGTTCGTTGCTCGAGATATGGCAAGTGATCCACCCGCTCTACGCGGGATTCGACGAGCAGAAGCTCACTAGTCACCGGATACCTAATGGATGGAACCGCCTTACGCTACACAGTATAGTGCGGTAACTAGTTCGTAAATGAAGACTTAAGAACCCTAGAACTGCACGCTGGGGTCTCCTGGACCCCAACAACTTTAAAGTCCACACCGAGAAGAAACTTCTGACGTCAGCAACATAGCGCGTAAATTTGAATTAAACAGATAACGCGACCTTACAGTCTCAGTTGGTGCCATTACTTCGCTGAGGGCAGAAGCTAATTCGTTCGTGGTGCGACTGGTGTTGGTCTGTGTGCGTTGAATATACCGTGTCCTTCTGCACACAAACAAAAAAATAGAAATAGTTCGTGTAACGTTGATCCGACGTGACAATAGGAAATTATAACATTTTTATTTTATCAGCATTGTTGTTTAACATGATTTAAACGTGTATTTGTAATAATTCTGTTAAAATCTGAAGAAACATTATACGTTAAAATATAATAAATTTTACTTTCTAAATGTTATTTTTGTGTTTTTTTATTTTTGTTTTCCTGCGTTCCTCAATGAAATTAAAATACAATGATACACTTTTGAATCATCATATTTTTTTGAATTTCTGGTAGTATTAAGAATCTTTGGGGTCTGAAAGATCCGAGTGTGCAGTTTATGTAACAAAAAAATACGTGTGCATTTGCGGGTGGATTTTACCTCAAATCTCAGCCTCGAATTTTTTAAGCAATTCCAATATTTTCCCTGAATACTACGTGCAGCCGGAAGGAATTGGGACTGAATTTCTTCCGAAATGCTTCTTGCCATGTGGGAGGGGCGAGCGGAGGGAGGGGGTGAGTACTACGAGGCTCGCCTGCTGTCGCCGGGAGGTCGACGGCCTCCGCTCGGGCCGCCGTCTGTCCATCTGTCTGTGCGTGCGCCAGTAACCGCCTTTCGCCCGCGGCAGGGGCGGGGGCGAGGAGGGACGGAGCGGGGGCGAGGAGGGACGGGGCGAGTGGAAGGAGGGGAGCGGGGCGGAGTGGGGTGGAGCGGAGCGGGCGAGACGGGTCGGAGAGGAAAGGGGCGGGGCGATGTGGTGCGGGGTTGGGCGGAGAGTAACGGGGTGGGACGGAGGGAGTGGGGACGAACGGGGCGAGTTGGGGCGGAGGGGAGCGGAGAGGGGAGGGGAGGGGCGGGGCGGGTGGGGTGGAGAAGAGAGGAGAGGAGAGGAAAGGAGCGGGGCGGGGAAAAGAAGAGAGGGGTGTGGGGGTGTGGTGCGGTTTTGGGCGGAGAAGAGTAGGGCGGGGTGGAGTGGGTGGAGCGGGGTGGGGAGGGGCGGGGCGGGGCGGAGAGGAGAGGAGCGGGGCTGGGGAGCAGAGAAGAGATCGTGTCACCGATCAGCGTCTCCGATGCGTCAGCGGAAACTTTCCTCCTGAGACACAGCGCAGACGAAAGCGGCGGCGGTGGCGGCAACAGCCGATTGATGTTGGATAAAGCGAAGTTATCATTCTTTCCCCCACTTAGTCTCGACACCTCTGAAGAGTAATCTCTTCCTGGCAAGCTTAACTCGGGGTCTTCAACAATAGGGCGGAAGTTGAGGACGATTACTCGCGGAGAGAAGCAGTTCAATCACGCCAGTTCGCCTTAGAATTTTAATCCGTGGCCATCCATGTCATAAAACTGCTAGTGCCTTCGAGTGGTGTCAAATATCACAGACAAGACGATTGGTTTGGTTTGGTTTTTTCGTGTTTCCGGGCGCGACAACTGCTTTTGTCATTAGTCCCGTTAGTGTAGTGCATGTTTTTTCTCGGGAGATGGCGGTGATCTTTCCCCGCTGAATGGCGAGATCCGGCGCCGACCTACCGCCGGCTAGTGGGGTTTCCTCCTAACCAAGACTCTCCCACCAGCGGGGCACCGCCCCAGTCGGGACAAGCTCTAAGCTCCCGACCGGTCTCCCGGAATATGTGGTAGCGTAGTGCATGTTAGTGTAAGGGGAGAGGATAGGACAAGAAAGTGGAAGGACAGATCGCGCGCGGTCCGTAGCCCGTTTGGTAGGGTACTGCTCCGGCATTCGCCTGGTGTTGATCGGAGAAACCACGGAAAACTACCGATCAGAGCAGCCGGCCGCTAGAATTCTCCTCCAGACAGCAGCTGAATTCGACCTAGCTGAAAAGCTAGTGTCGAAAATCCTGCCGCCGTCCGCACTCGAACCTAGGACCTCCCGGTTAGAGGCGCTGCGGTGACATCAGTTGATGCACTGAGCTACCGCTACCGGTAGAGACAAGACCATTCAGTATGAGTGGTGATATGATTCTCTCTCGTCACTTACGACACATTGTTTGTTTTGAATATTCCATTATGAACTGCCACGTGGTACATGGCACTGCCTGATTAAAATATCTTCAATTTTCTTTATTATTTCGAATACAATAGCTAAATGAATCCTGTCCGCGTTAATAGTATGAAAGACGTTCTCGGTGCTGACAGAGTTGCTAAGCGGGCGAACGTAATTATTCTAGTCTTCGCCATGTTCTATTTGGGCGGACATTTTGTGCATTCTCAGTCTGTAGACTGCAATTACTAAGCTGTGTGCAGCAGTTCTCATCTGTTTGTTCTACATCAGGAGAGTAACAGTTCTCATCTGTTTGTTCTACATCAGGAGAGTAACATGTTCGACTCGACGTTGGATCACGCATTGTATCCAAAACAACTAGCATCCTGCGGGGTGTTCAAATAGTTTATAATGAGTTTTGTAACGTGTAACAATTTGATGCTTCATGTGTACAATTTGTTATTTAATGTTTTATTTATTATGTGTTACATTTTCAACTCAAAACCCTCGTGGTAGTTCAATATTTTATAACATGTTTTTTCTAATGCATAATAATTTAATATTTTATGTGTAACAGTTCACATTTTAATGATTCATTTACTTGGTGTTATTTACCAAGTCAAAACCGTTCTTTCATACTAGAATTAATATTGCCATGCATATGTTCAAACAAATGTAAATGATTCTTCATTATTATTAAGTTTGTGATAATAATTTGGATTGCTTTGTCTGTGCCACCAGGGAGGAAGGTATTACTACACAAAACTTAATATTATGTCCACGGTCCTCAAGCTGGCGGGTAGACAGTCTTATCAGATTGATTAAGGATTCCGGGCGCGTCAACTGCTAAGGTCAATTGTCCCGTAAGTGTAATGCAGGTTTTTATCTTGGGAGGAGGTAGTGATCTTCCCCCACTGGATGGAGAGATCTGGGGTCGACCAACCCGTAAGCTGGCGGGGTTTCTCTCAACCAGGTATCTTCCACCAACGGGGCACCGCCCCAGCCGGGACAAGCTCTAAGCTCCCAACCAGTCTCCCGGAATATGTGATAGTTTAGTGCGTGTTAGTGAATGTGTAAGTAAGGTATGAGGATAGCCAAGGAAGAGGAAGGAAAGATCGCGCGCGATCCGTGGTCCGTTTGTTAGGGTACTGTTCCGACATTCGCCTGGTGTTGATCGGAGAAACCACGGAAAAACTACTGATCAGAGCAGCCGGCCGCTAGAATTCTCTTCCAGACAGTGACTAAATTCGACCTATCTATGACACCTAGCTATGCCAACGTCGGGTACTCTGTCTCTAAGACCTCCATGTCAGAGGCACTGCAGTGACATCAATTGATGCCCTGAGCCACCTGAGCCGTGGCGGTGGTGGCATCGCAGGTGGGGATTCGCATGCCGCAGCTGAAAGCAGCGGGAGCGATGGCGGCATAGACTAAAGAGGTATAATTCTTTACTCTATGATGTCGGCGCGGGGGGGGGAGGAAAAGGAGGAGGAGACCAAGGCCAAAGAGGTGAAGGAGATTGTGGTGGAGGCGGGCGTGTAAACGGTGAAGGAAGGATGAAAAGATGGAAGAGATGTTGATGTTAGAGGAGGTGATGCCAGGAGACCGGTCGGGGACTTAGAACTTGCCCCGGCTGAGGCGATGCCCCGCAGGTGGGAGACACCTGGTTGGGGAAAACCCGCTAGTCGACGGTAGGTCGGCGCCGGATCTCGTCATCCAGTGGGTAAGATCACCGCCACCTCCCTACGAAAAACATGCTCTACACCTACAGGACTAATCACCCCAGTAGTTGACGCGACCGGAATCTTCAACAATCAATCAATCCGGGTAACACCGTGTATTTTGCTAGACCAAATAAAGAAGTCAGAAAACCCGGTGCCGCACCGAGAGCAGCGTGGCGAAAGGCGAGGGTTCAGAGCCTTGGCGTAGCGGACGCACGACGGACGCGGACCTTGTGCGCAGGCGCACGGCGTCAGCTCTTCTCCGTGTCCCTCCCCTCCCCCGCGAAAATAGAGATGCGCCAACGCCGAAGACACGAGCCCGGCGCCGATCCCGGCCCACCCGACCCGAGGCCCATCGCCGGGAAACCCACGCTCGATGCATCCGGGAGGTGGCAACTGCTTATTGTCCCCTCTGGGCTCTCCAGAGATAGCCATCTAACTGCGTAGCTGCAGGCCTAGCTCTTCTTTGTCTTCCTGCTTTGCTGGGGACAAATATATTTGGTTTGCTTTTTGCGAGTTTAATAGTATTAAACCGGGAGCAGTATGGAATTCTAGATGCAATTTGGCCAGTAAAGTTTCCTAGGCTGGGAGGTTCTGATTTCGAGCCCAGCTACCGAATGCGTTCACTCACAAGCAACACCTTGTCACTGCAGTATCGTTGTGTTGGAGGTTTTCGGGTTTCAGTCCTCATGGTGACAGATTTTCGACACTGGCTAGAGAGCTGGGAGAAATTCTGCAGCTGTCTGGAGGAGAATCGTAGCGACCGGCTGCAATGATTTGTTTAGTTCCGTGGTTTCTACGATCAATACCAGGCGAATGCCGGAGCAGTACTCTAACAAATGAGCAATGGACTGCGCGCAGTCTTTCTTTTCTCATCCTAGTCCCCTCGTCTCGCCTTACGCGCACGCGCGAGCGCACACACACATACACATTGCCACACTTATCGAGAGACCACCTGGGAACTCAGATCTTCTCCCGACTGGGTCGGTTTCTTTCTCGTGGCAATACCTGGAATTGGATAAACTGTATGCCAACCTATAGGTCGGCACCCGGTCTCACGTTCTAGCATGGAAGGAACACCGGCATATTTCGAGAAGCAACATGCTCTACACTTACGGAACTAAAGACCTCAGTAGTATTGTTTCCACGGACGGCAAGTCACCTAATTACTCTTGGTAATTTATACCAGGGGAATTCCATTCTTTCACCCCGTGCAGACTATCGTCCCTCGGCTTATCATCTTGTTCGGCTTGCACTAAAGCACCGTCAAGTTGGCATCCGGATACGCTGGAACGAAACGATAACACTTGAGCCTGGGGTGGGGACGCCCTGCCTACTCAAGAGCTACCTGCCGTCCTGGCTGGTACCGATGTTAATTGGCACTTCTCACAATTTATCGGCACAAGTCCTTACACAATTTTCTGTAAGTAGCGTATTTGCTGCAATGAAGCCAAGTGTGCAATTGGGGTCCATCTGGATTAAAGTCCGCGCGGCTGGAAATCCCAACCCATCTCTCAGCACTCACTATAGCACTAAGAACTCCTGTTTAGTTTTTTAGAAATAATGATAAAAATATTAATCATTGTTTACCAATCTATCCATTATTTAAAAAATTTCTCAGCACCATTGTTCGCGAGTCAATCATGGATTTTTTCTGATTTTGTCCACTTAACTTGGATGGTCGAAGAAAACTGAGAAACAATCGGTATGAGGAATACACAAGGGAGAAGACCACGCAGAAAAACTACGTGTATATAGGGGACCAAGAACAGAAGATTCCTCTTTGGTAACTCCTAGGAGAAGCATAAAGTAAAAAAATTGACAAACTAATCTGGAATTATGAAGAAATGGAATCATAACACTCAGAAAAGCGTGAAGATAAGAGCCAAATAGTTATGTCATAACACGTCTAAATTACAAATAGAATAAAAGAAATGCAAATTGTAGGTGTACACTTTACCCTACATATTTTGTAGAGAGGATTAAAAATGTCCCCTTCTCGACAAACATAGCTTTTTATCTTTAAGGCTTCGCAACGGTTAAATTACTCACGATCTGCATACGAATAAGAACATTACCAAATGTAATCATTGAAATTGATTTTGGTCTCTGTGCTACGATCTCTCTTTCGGTAGACCATTTCCTCGCCTTAAGCAATTGCCATAACATTTAATCCAGAGAATTTGTTTACGAACAACAACTTTTGTGGTTGTCAATTACCAACACAAAATAATGTTAGAACCTTTGCTTGCAAGCATTTTTAAATTGTCATGAGCGTATGCACTGGAGTACAATCCTTTTGCTAACTCTGACCTGCAAATTCCCCCTAACTCATAAGGCTCCATCCGCATCTATGAATTTCCGACAGACTTTTGCACCAACATATATTACCGACTTAGGTGGCTCAGAATGAGAAAGGAACGGTCACCTTATCCGTTGTTTAAATCTCTGTTTCAGCATCCGCACAGTGTTGATTTAATAAACCTACGGAAAAGACTTGCCATAGCATCCAGCCACTAAAATTATCATCCTGGCAGCGGTGTAAGTGAACAAGTTTATATCACAAAATCACTGTAATGATGTTCGAACACGGAATGCAAACTTTGGTCACTTTAAATTAATCTGAGAGGAAAAGGCAATAATGCAATATATTGTAGATAAATCTGAAAGCACGTTCAATGATGTTTAATTAAATGATGAGAAAATATCTCGGCGACCCTAATGTCTCATTCATTATTTTCTCTTGCATTGATTTTTGTGTTAGCGTATATTTTATCGCGCCTTTCTCTCTAGGCAAATGCAATACAGTTGCTTTCATTAATGATAATAAATTTCATTACTGGTGTGAAAATTTTAGTGTTTCTTTAATAAATAATAATTTTTATCCTTTAATTTAAATTTTAAAATATTCGTGTTAGTAATAACTAGAACAGTATTTCACCATTCAGCCGAGTTACCGGGATGGAACTGGCGCTGTGCCAACCATAATATATGCGCAAGTTTTTGTGTCTTCTTACTTCATCGTTTTATTGTGATTGCGAGCGACCAAATACGTGAACAACTCTAATTGTGGATTGCCGTGCATTTCATCATCAATGAATGATGCATTGTATGATTGGAGTGGGTACGTGAACATTTGCTTTCGCCTTGGACCGTGAGGACAGGCATATCCGGGAGATGGCGAAGTACCGCTGTGTAAGATGCATAGAAATAGTCATCTTCATTTAATATTATCTCAACCACCGGGAATTATTATTGTGAGTTAATAAGCACTAGTTGCAGGTATGGTATTAATTTTTCATTTAAGAATCTTTAAGAATTTGTCATTTTAAGTCATGTTTTCTTGTTTTCTCCTTCATCCACTTTAACAATCAAGCCATTTCTACTTCCTTTGCTGCGTACTTTCGTTTCAAACCATGAATAAATCGAGCAGGGAAATTGTTCCTCATTTCGATAATTTTTTCAATTCCTTATTTTCCGATAACCGAATTTATTTCTCATTATGTTTGACTGTATTTCGAACTTTCATTTATTGGATGGAGGTTACAAAATCAATTTATGCATTAATGATTTAAAACGAATGGTATTTTTAACAGTGTTCTTCGCAGATATTGAAAAAACAGTTGAGGACAATACACTGAAAATTTCAGTTTGGAGGATCTGCGAAAAAATATTCTGAAAAAGTTAATTGCAGTAACTATCTCAAAACAAATACGTTTTGTATACACCTTAATTATACAAGAACATATTTTATGAGATTAAAAAATGGTAATCATCAATGTACTACTCACATATGTCATAATACAAGTGTACACTATCCCCTAATAGAAACTGGTAGTGCTACAACAGCGCATACTTTCCTGCATCATTTCTAACTTTTGCCATTTTCGAAAATACGGCGAAAATGAGACTAGGCCATTTGTTACAGTGGTCTGATACACACGAGAAGAAAATATAAAGAAAAATTTTGAACCGTTTTAGAAAACATTTAAAGGTTTAAAAAGATTTATGAGAGTTTTTCTCTCAAAAAATCGCCGTTGTCTAGCGCACGATTACAAAACTTTCTCTTTCTACTAGGAAGGGCGAAAAAGTAAAAAACATTATTTATTAGCGTCTGCTCTCTTATTACAACTTTGCCTTTCCTTCAGTTTTTTAAGATTCAAATTTTACCTAAACACTGAAGATCGTATCACAATGTAACTTTGTTTTCTTTTGTTTTTATGTGACATCGGTTCTTGCAGCAAGATGTGCTGATTTTTTGTTCACCTATCAGTTCTAGTTGATTTAAGATCTTTATTTAATAAACTAATGGTGCTACAACAGCACATACTTTCTCGCGTTATTAGAAACTGCTACGTAATATTGAATTTTCTGCTCTACTAACACCTCAGCTATTATTTGAAAACTTCTAATTCAACCAAGAAGTGAGCAAGACACTGTTGCCAGCGTAAAGTTGTCAAAACTATGTGAATTCGCTTGGATAATAATATCAATATAGTAACTAAAATATATGCAATTGACATCCGAATTATTACGAAAATTCCGGCTGCTCACTCGTGAGTTGCTTTTCGTCGTAATTTCGAAATTTTCACTTATAGTTAACATCATTAATACGTTAAAAGTCAAGTAATCCCAATGACCTACTGTTCATTTTAATAAAGATAACATTATTTGAATATGTTGTACCAGTCAAAATGATGGCGTCAGTCGTTCTAGTGTTAAGTTAATTTATTATCGCCTTTTTGTACCGCCTCAAACTAAGCGCAGGAAAATAAAACTTAAGATGGTATGTTCGTTAGATCGACCACGGTGAAGTACCCCGAAAATAAACTTTAAATGAAAGGAAAATCTCTATTCTTCAAGACGATTAAAAACAATTTAGCTTAATTTCTGAACAAAAGTTTAAATGAGTACAGGCTCTTATGTAAAACCTTTCGCGGGCATAGTTTTCTTTAAGTTATTAAAGAATTTATAAGGTTAATGCACCTTTTTCTTTTATTCAATACGCTGTAAATTTGTTAAGGGATCAGATGGTATTAAATGGTATATAGCATACCTCACCGGGCATTCCAAGGAGTAATTTGTAAAAATCTGCTGCGAAATTCATCGCAAACGGAAGTACTGGCTCTTGGCCTAGGAGTTACACTGTATAAATCATGCTATTGTGCTATTGTAAGGACACGAGAGAAAACCGCGTCGAAGATATGGATTATCAAATAGGTTTCGAATCATTTCTGAAAGGTTTATTTGGAAACACCAGATCGACTAATTTTTTTTTCATTTCATTTTCTTTTTATTAGTCTTGAATTTACATAGATCAGTACTATAGTACTTTTACATATGTATTTTGGTGACTTAAATTAACCTTAAAAATTAACTTAATTCTAAAACTAACTACTTAGGATAAGGGAGCTTATGAAGCGCCTTACTTATTATCAAACTCTGACTGCATGTTCAAGAAAGCTTGAATTGGGAACATATTTTTAATTCTGGTACGGGAATCTGGGATTTGAGCGAGGTTGAAATGGGATAGGTGGTCGTTTTGATTGATGTATGAGTAGAATTTTCTGGAGATCTTGGTAATGAACGGGATGATGTACGGAATGTTTAGTTCTTTGTGCAACTGAAGATTTGAAACGAACCAAGGGGCTTGAGTGATTGCTCTGAGGTATTTATTTTGAACTATTTGGATTTTGTTTAAATTGGTTCTTGAGGCATTTAACCAGATTGGACACGCATAGGTCATAATAGGTCGTATGTAATTTTTGTACAGGGCTATTGCTTTGTTTAGAGAGAGTTTGCTTTTGTGATTAATGAGTGGTTTTGGTTGAAGGATCTTTACTAAATAAAACAGCTGTATCTTATCACCGCCACCATCTCGACGTTCGACAACAATTAGTTTCTCAAATATCGATGCCGCATTGTCGCGAAATTTCTATTAAGCTTTGCGAATAGCTTAAAAAGAAATTCAATACATTGAGAATATAATACATAGAAAAGAATATCAATACATTGAGAATACAAATTGAATAAAAAGTAACAAAGCGGGAAGTAAAATAGAATTAATATTAGAATTTTCAATGGTATAATTAAAATTAAATTAATTATTTTTCATATCATTAATTTAATTTTTCTCGAGGTCCGTAGTTGGTGTGAAACCTGCATACATTTTATTAAATTCAAGCAAAAATTACGCAAAAGCTATTAGTATTATCAAAGAATTGTACAAGAACTTTTCTAAAAGCTAATTTTGTACAACAGACTTTGACGCAAAAATCTCTATCTTCAATTTTGTAGTTTTGAAATACTTTTTCCAATTTTCGAAAAAAAAGATCAATACTCGAAAATGAGACCAGCACCATATTTCTTACCGTCCCTTATTACATAAGTGAAGTAAATTTAAAAAAAAAAACGCAAAAACTACTCGTTTTTTCAAAAACATGTACATGACCTTTCTTAAAGAGCTGATGTTTTACAACAGACATTGTCTGCGTCTAAAATCTCTATCTTCAATTTTCCAGTTTTAATTTTTTTTAATTTCGAAAAATCGGAGATGTCAACGAAATGAGACCTGCACAATTTTCTTAAATGTCCTTTGCACTATCCAACAACAAAATTTAATTTTAATTTTATGTTTTTTTTAATATTAAAAATGTTCGAGTTGCTGCATGTAAAACATCTCCCAAAATTAAAATATCAGTTTCAAAGTTTAGGGGCCACTGCTGCCAGATCTATTGGGGAACATTAATTTTGGAAAACATCGGCTGAACGGTTTATGCGCTAGCATTGTGCGCCAATAGCGTTGTGACAGGACAGACCTTTTGCCGTCAATCGATTTCTCGGTACGAAGGACGCAACAAAACATGAATTCTGGCAACATCACGTATTAGAGGAAGTTTTTTCTATATTAAGCAACTGGAATTATCCACTTTTTCCTTACCAGGGCACGACAATAAGAGTTTTGTGTCGAAAATTCGCCGTTTTCCGACGCACGATTACAATACTTTTTCTTCTTACATTGGTAAGTGCGAGTAAGTAAAATAGCGTTTAACCAATCATATTTTGTAGAGAGTTTTTTATTGCCTCCTACGTTATTTACTTTCTCGCAAAAAAGAGAAAGTTCTGTAATCGTTAAATGTTATGTCCACAAAACGGCGCATTTTTGGAAGAGAAACACTTATTGCCGGGCCCTGGTAAAGAAAACATGGATAAATTATTTTGCTGTATAAACAACTTTAACACGTGGTGTAGCCAGAATCCATGATTGTGGATCCTGAATCCCGAAAAATTAATTGACGGTAAAACGTCTGTCTATCCAATCGTTCTTCCGTCTGTTGCCAACGCTGAGCCTAAATCGTTGAGCCAATTTTCTCCAAAATTGATATTTTCCGATCGATCTAAACGAACTCGAAAGCTTTATGAGTTTCAAACGGATATTTTGATATTTGAGGACACTTTACAAGAAGCTTCAAAGACTTTAAACTTTTATCACAATTGGCTCCAAACTTTTTTATTGAACTTCGCCCCTTAATATCGTCAAGTACGCTTAGGAGAATAGTGGTGTCATGTTCGTTGAAATCTCAGATTTTTCGAAAATTTCAAAAGTGCAATTTTTATGGGCGTCTTTCTAGAACTATTATATTGAAAATAGATTTTTCTTAATGAAATATGCACCTTAAAGGCAGATCTTGAAATAAGGTCAAGTACAATTTTTCAAAAATATTAGTATTTTTCGCCTTATTTGGACGAAAATTAAGCAATGTTAATTTTTTAAAGCAATTTTTTCTCTGAAATTGTACCAAGCTGTTTCTTTCAATTTTCTCCTTGTGTATATCAAAGGTCGGTAAATTACATGGTGCTAATCTCATTTTCAGCGAACTATCAAGCGATTTTTAAAAATTGCAGAAAGGTAACTTTTCAATTTCAAAACTACAAAATTGAAGATAGATTTTTGCTTTTGAGTCCTCTCCAAAATATCAACTCTTCAAGAAAAGGTAATGTAATATTGATTAAAAACGAGTAATTTGCGCGTAATTTAGGCTTGAAATTAATGCAATTTACAAAAAAAAAAAAAACATTTTCTAAAATGTCACTCCAATTTTTTCTTCACATTTTTCTACGAATAGAAGAAAGGACGCTTGAAAGAACGGTGCTGGTCTCCTTTTCATCGAACTCTCCATATTTTCCAAAATTGCAAATTGATAAATAATGCGACAAAGTTTGTGCTGTTGTAGCGCCACTAGTTTTAGAGCGGAAAGAGAGTTCCTGCCTGCTGGCCCTCTGTGAATTTCTCTGTCGAGTGCGTCGTCAGCGACGGAAACTGTGACGCGCTGAACAGTTTAACGCGGTGCATAGACTGCACTTCTGGGCAGGCGATCTTCATTAAATGCCGCAGGTCGCGTCGGATTACTCTTGGGAGGAGCAGAAGATGAAAATCATGCCGACTCATCTTTTACGAGGAGTGAATACGGACGTTCGCCATTTGCTTAGCGAGTTTTGCTTTCAGAAGCAAAAGAGAAAACTGTGTCAGTATTTCAATGATTAATTAAATTTTAATATTGATTAAAACATATAATATTAATTATAATTAGTATAAACGAATAACACTATTTCTAAATGTTTTTGTATTGATTCTGTCAAATTGTATTGGAAATTAGCGAAAGGTAATATTTGAATCTGGTTTCCAAAAACTAAATTACCATTACATCATAGGAAAAGTATAAAATTATTTTATAATTTAAGCAATAATGACATAAACGACCTGTAATAGTTGGAATTTTTTCATCGTTTACATTATCGTGAATGGACATTGATACATAGATATTATTTTAATTTGTTTGAATTAGAATGAGAGGTTGGACTCTTTAAAGCTTTTGATAAAGGATAAATATTTTAGTAAGATTGTTTTTCATTACAAACATTGAAGGATTTTAGAGATTTATACATTTATTTTAATTCGCAATCACACATACATACACATACTAGTTTACATAGATTCACATACATATAAATTAGGATGGCTGTTGTCAAAGGGGCGACAATTATTCAAAACATTATTTAAGGACATACCCTTAATTTTTTCTCTTTTACCATTATTTAGAAGACGTGTACTACATTGTTCTCCATTATTTAAAGGTTAACCCGTGCCTCATCGAGCATGAATGATAGATGCAGGAAAACTATAATTTTGCTACAATTATTAAATACAACTATTACTAAGTATACAAGATTTAAATGATATTCTTAAAAAAATGAGAAACCTAGTATTTACTCTTTATTTATATTTTCAAATATATTTTCGTTTAAGTGTAGGCTTATTGTTGTCAGGGTACAATTTTCTGTGGTCTACTACTCGTTTGAGTATAAATTGTTTCTTCTCTTCATCAAGTTAAGAGTCCGTTAAAGTCTTACATAAATTTCACCTCTTTAATAATAATAATAATAATAATAATAATAATAATGATAATAATAGCAGAACCTCTTTTTCTGCTTATAGCATAGCGAAGCTTAGAAACACTTCAAAAACATGTAAATTGTTTACTATTTACAAAAGAAATTAATGTACTTCACAAAGAAAAATTAACACAAATAAAAAAGCAGCCGAATTGTGTAAATTGGATGACTTTATTTGTGGGTTTATTTTCCTTTCTAAACTGTTCAGTTAAACCACTCAGCCAATTAACTCCAAATTTGATATTCCTCAATCAATCTGGCTGATGTCGCGCCCCTTGAATTTGAAACCGAAATTTTAATTTTTGGGGGGGTATTTTACAGGACGCGCTTCAGCCATTTTCAGGCATTCAAAAAATGGCTCCATAGTTTTTGATTAAATTTTGTTGTTTGATAGGACGTTTAAGAGAATAGCGCAGGTCTCTTGTTCGTTGAAAACCCTAATTTTTTGAAAAATTAAAAAATTAAATTTTTTTCGGTGTCTTCCTACAAATACAATTATGAAGATAGAGATTTTTCCCTTAATGAAATCTGTCCTTAAAGATAGATATTGAAATACAGTCATTTACAATTTTTAGAAACTTTTAGTACCATTCACGTAATTTTGCATGGAATATAGGCAATTTTTAATTTGGTTTAAACAATTGTTTCTCAAAAACGGCACCAACAATTGTGAAAAATCATATTTTTAGTTATGAGCTTTATTATATGCTAATTATCAAATGTCCACAAAACACAATCAAACGAACAGAAATTCAGTGATTTTATACAACATATTAGTGCATATTTAGTGTATTTTGTGTTAATGCATCATATTCCCACTATATTTCAATTATTGTTCATATTTTATTGGTTTTTTTAATGTGGCACATTTATCTTGAAATTTTAACTAATAAGCATATTAGTCTCCTCAAACCGAAAAGTGTCCTTCACAAAAAAATTTGAACACGAGTGCTACTCATGAGAAATCGTGGGAATGTCTTTCATTCGTTGCAGCAGTATTTGTCTGAACTTCTTTTAGATATCCTGGCAGTAGTATCCGGAACTGGTTCGTTGGATTTTTAATGATATGATAATTTATCTTTGATCAAAGATTAATGGCATTGGAATTGACACCGATCATACAGACGAAATCATTATATTTTCCTTTAAAAGTATTGCTGGAATATTAATGAGACAAAAATTCAAAATTAATTACTAAAATTAAACGTTTCGTAATTGTTTATGAATACATAAATCTGTTAATTGTTAGAGCATATACCATTAGTTCTGGCGTATTTACAAATCTTAGAGCATGCATATTTCTCCATTTGATACAGCATGAACTTCCGAGGGTTAGTCATAATGAACTCGCAGGACATGTTCCGCTGCCGTCAGAAATCATCGGCTGTGTAACAATGATATATTTTCTGTCCTCCGACGTCGAATGGGAGCGGTGACTCAGTGCATCAACTGATGTCACTGCAGTGCCTCTGTCTGGGAGGTCGTAAGTTCGAGTCCCGACGGCGGCAAGATTTTCGACACTAGCTAGATAGGTGGGTTCAATTCATCCGTTGTCTGGAGAAGAATGCTAGAGGCCGACTGCTCTGATCGGTAGTTTTCCGCGGTTCCTCCGATCAACACCAGGCGAATGCCGGAGTAGTGCCCTAAGAAACTGACCGCGCGCGATTTTTTCCTTCCTCTTCCTTGTCTTATCCTCGCTCCTTACACACACACTTACATTACACTACCACAAATTCCGGGAGATCCGTCAGGGACTTAGAACATCCCCCGGCTGAGGCGGTGCCGCGCTGGTGGGAGATACTTGGTTAGGATAAACCCGCTAGTCGACGGTAGGTCGGCGCCGGATCTCGCCATCCAATGGGGGAAGATAACCGCCACATTCCGATGAAAAAACGCACTACACTTACGGCACTAATTACCTCTGTAGTTGAGGGGCCCGGAGTCACTAACAATCAACCAATGAATCCGACGTCAGCCGACCGAAATTACTATTTAGTATTTCCTAAGACGATTTCCATTGACCAGCACGTTTTTGAACAAATCCGGAACATCGGAAAAAGAAACCGGCTGAAATTCACCCGGGAGAATCCGGGCGAGATTCGGGACGTTCACTCCAGAACTTGGAAGCTCCTACACGTCATCCAGGATTATAATTATATTTAATTATATGCACTTCAGAGACGTGAACAGCAGCCAAACTATCCAACGCCTCCTTCAAACATCAACAATTCTAACTTTATTTATCACAATTCAATCATTGGGTCAAACACTCTTACATTCCAGATACAACCATATACCTTCAAATTCCAAGAACATGCATATTAGTCAATAATATCCCAAATATTTCAAAACATCTTGGGGGGCGTGCCCCTCAAACATTTCAGAGACGTGAACAGCCAGCCCAACCATCCAACGCCTTCTCATATAATTAGTATTAATTATAATCCTGGGTGGAGGCGTGCGGGAGGTCGTTTGATTCGCGTGCGGGGGGAGGGGGGTGAACGCGAGCTTGGCTTCCGCGCCTGTGGAGACAGCGCAGCACAGCAGGCGTGGCGCTGCGTCGACAGCCCTGCCCCGCCCCCTGCCCCGCCCCCGCCTGAAGCAGAGTGCTGCCGTGGGCGCCCTCCGCTTCGATTGATGTCTCAGCCGCTTCGGCGGACCCGCCGCGGAACGCTCCATTCCGCCTTTTCCGGAAAAGCTTACTCCCCGAAACGTGACTTGTGGGTTGACACTTCCAAACTTAAAGTATCGATCGATTCTGCTTTATTTTCTATTCGTCACTATGGGCACCTGAAACCCCGCGAATAAGTGTATATCGATAGATCGATGGTACGTTTGTGTACATCTGCATATTATTTATTACATATTCAATAGAGAACGACCATTTTATTCAGCAGACCTTACATAAAAATGCGAAATAATATATATATATATATATATATATATATATATATATATATATATATATATATATATATATATATATATATATTGTTGACAATTAAAATTTCATTGATACATACACATATTTTCTCATAAAATAGTTGTCAACGTTTAGGCTTATAGATGTGGCTTTCATCAGGACAGAATAAGTTGTACACAAAGTAAAGTGAAGAGGAACAAAACGTCACTTATGTACAAACATTTGACGTTCGTAGTTATTCACTGTGTTAAAAGAACACATCTAAATTGGTACTACGAAATGGTTTCAGAGTGCCACTGGTTATAGGTCAAAACTGTATGAAATCAATGTCAACGTGTAATTTTGGGCGACCAAAATTGGTATTCAGTACTGTAGTGTGTAATTATGAGAATAATGTTATGTCTACACATGTATATAATTTTGTATTTTTATATAAGGTCTGCTGAATAAGGTCGGTAACAACTGAATGTATAATGAATAATATGCAGACATACAAAAACTACTATCACCCTCTGCAAACTCTTGTTTGCGGTTTTTCACGTGTTCCTAATGGGGAGTAGATAATAAAGTAGAATCAATAGTAAAGTTTCAGTAAATATGTAGAAACAATGCTTCCCGAAAACGTTAAAGAACGTTAAGAAATTCTTCCGTGTGTAACTATAAACATGTAAATATTTGCTTCTAAATTCTGGTTATTGCTGAATGGGCCAAACGCTGTAACATTAATTATTAAGTATTTTTAGAATGTGACAAAAATAAAAAAGCAAAAATACACAATTAAGCATATTAATCGATAATAATTAAAGAAATATTCATGAATATTAATAAAAGAAAAATAATTTTTAGTTTTTTTCAACCATCTCTTAATTCTTTGGTTAATAAACAAAAACAAAATACAAGTATTATGTTTCAATAATGTGCTTAAAAATACATGCTTTTAAATACTTCGATACAAGTAATAACAAAGTGTGAAAATTTCCGCGAAATCGGTCGAGTAGTTTTTGCGTCTGTATGCAAATTCCCATTTATTTATATAAAGATGAAATAATCCTTAATTTTTTTTTACAATTAAAAAAATTTAACCGTAGAGGTATATCCATAAAATCACAGACGCTTGTTCTTTCTGATTGTAATAATAACCTGCCCTCTCCAAAGTTTTTTTGTTCTCAATTTTAGTCAATCCAATCAACGGCCAATGAGGTAAAATCATTTCTTTGTAGATTTTATAATTCGGATTATAGGGCGTTGGAGCGTTCCGTAGCACAAAGGAAGTTTAGAATTGACGCAATAATCGTGTCCCATATACAAACTAATAGACGAATTACTCTACTATTGATACATGAAATATTTAAAAAACATAGTTACGAAAATGTAAACTAAGACCGAATTGTATTTCAGGTTAGTATTCAGAGACACAATCTAAAAATTCATGAAAATGTCATTATCGTATAAAAGAAAGTCGTGTTAGTTACACTATTTATAACTCAAGAACGGCTGTACTGATTTGGCTTAAAATTGGTGAGCAGGAAGCTTAGAGTCAGGAGACGGACATAGGATACTTTTTATCCCGTTCGACAGCGTTCCTGTGTGAGAAAGCACGTTTTTGCACGTTTTCGCGTGATTTCGCACGTTTTTGCGTGAGTTCGCGGGTATTCGCACCTTTTCGAGGGTTTTCGCACGTTTTCATGCGTTTTCGCACGTTTTCACGCGTATTCGTATGTTTTCGCGCCTTTTCGCCTACGTTTTCTGTGCAGAAGCGTTCTGCAGCGGAGAACAAGCAAGCAATCAAGCAAAGATACAAATGAAGCTAATAAAAGCGTGTTAAAAAGTGAAGTATAATTAGATAGATTTTTTAATTATCTATTTAATATCAGAGCGTTTTTTTAAATTCTTCTTTGTTTGAGAGAAAAACACAAATCTGCAATTGCTTTATTATCACGAGTACAACAAGGATAGTACAGTTTCTCACAGTGAGTGCGACGTGAGAAAAATATGGGACCGGCTATTAAGGCGGAATAGAGTTCGCCGGGTCAGCTAGTATTTAATGTAACGTAATAATTGACGATGACCAACAAAAGAAATAAAAAAATATTCAAAGAATTCATGATTTCTCGAATAATACAATTCACTGGGCGATCCAATTGAATGATTCAACCAGAAACAATGGGTTGATAGACCCCTTCTACGAATTTCTTTCATTCTCCACGGATTGAATACCCAGCTTGTTTTGGTGAGAGGACGATTGTAATAGCAGAGAAAGAGCTAAAGGTATCTGTGTCAATCTACTTGACTAATCTAGTAATTTATTGTTTTGAAAATATTGGCCGCTATACAATGATCACATGTCATTTGTTTCCAATTTATTTCAATCTCCATGTTAAGACAACTCTGTTCTCTACCCGCACACTATCGAATTAATCTAAGGTGATACAAAATGAATATTATAGTAATTAACGAAACGAGTGGACAAGGTGGAGTACAATTGCATGAGTGGTATGTTTAAGAAAACGAGCGACGATAGGAGCAAGTTTTCTTATTTACCACGAGTGCAATTATACCCTTTTATCCACGAGTTACTTTCAATTTTTTTTCGTTTCCATTTAAGAATAATTTTAATTTGGAGAAATTCAAGCATATCTTTACCATTTGAGGGATCTATTTGATGAGTAGTGGTGGTATGATCATAGTGGTTCTGAACAAGATTTTTTGTGGTAGGCCTTGCAGTGCAAATTTATGATCACCGTCGTGTCTTAGATTATAACATTTGAAATACGAAACGATTGGAAATGAAAGATATTTAACACATTTCGGATGAAATATTAGAAGAAGCTGACAAAGCCATCAAAACATTACTTCGCACGAAAATTAAGGACATGTATTAGAGAACAACACGTGATAATGTTGGAAATAAGAAAGACGATTCAGTTCTGACTCATAAGTTTTGCTGGCGTACTTTTCAGTGCGGGTAAATACAACTTACGTTTATATATTTTTTTTAAATTTGTAATACGATAAGATCAAATGTTTTACACGTAATCCCTTTATTCACAATAAATATTTTATGTTGTTTCATTAGTCAGCTAGTGTCATACCAACATGCTTATTATCATATTTGTTTATGTTGAAGAAGATATGGCGTGTAAAGGAGAGTACAGACGTGTCTAATAGTAAACAATTTAATTGATTTTGTAAAAAAATAAATGAAGGCATTTTTCCAAAACAACTGTTCTCTCTAGGCCGTCATGTTCAAATAGGTGAAATAAACATATCTGTGCTAAGTAAAGCGACTTCTAGGTTAGGATGATTGATGCCAAGTATGAGTAGGTAACGATTTCTAATTTAACTTATTGTATTTAGCGTACACAATTTTAATATGATCGTCTAAAAAGTAATAATAATTATTCGTTTATAATTTCGTTTTATTCGTTCATTGAGTAAATCGTTTGGATGTAATTAATCTGTGATGTATATTTTTGTTTATGTTTCACGGTCGAATGGAAATATCTTCGCTAAGTCTGTGTTAAAGAGACATAATTAAACGCTTTTGATCATATTTCTGAGTTCTGATTGGTAGTTGTGAAGTTTTTTAGTTGCACGGTGAAGTTTTAATGGCTCGCGTGCAATGAACATAGTGATAACGATTTTTCATGAAATTAATCAGATATTTAGTTATCTAAACAAAACATTCAGTTAAGTTTCACTCGAGTTAGCACTCAAACACTTTTTGTGATGTCAAATATTTGATTACTAGAGAACCGATTGCAGGAAAACCTGATTATCTATTGAACTACTTAAAAATAGTAATAAAAAAATTGTTTTAAAATGTGTATACCATAACTCAATGAAAATTAGTAACGTGTTCAGCATTAGCACCGGGAGTGGTAGCTCAGTGCATCAACCGATGTCACTGCAGCGCCTCTGACCGGGAGGTCCTAGGTTCGAGTCCTAACGGCGCCAGGATTTTCAATACTAGATTTTCAACACTAGCTTTTCAGCTATGTCGAATTCAGTCGTTGTCTGGAGGAGAATTCTAACGGCTGGCTGCTCTGATCGGTAGTTTTCCGTGGTTTCTCCTATCAACACCAGGTGAATGCCGGAGCAGTACCTTACCGAAAGGGCCACGGACCGCGCGCAATCTGTCCTTTCTCTTCCTTGTCCTATTCTCTCCCCTTACACACACACTTACACTAACGTGCACTACACTACCACATATCCCGGGAGACCGGTCGGGAGCTTAGAGCTTGTCCCGGCTGGGGCGGTGCCCCGCTGGTGGGAGAGTCCTGGTTAGGGGGAAACTCCACTAGCCGACGGTAGGTCGGCGCCGGATCTCGCCATCCAGCGGGGGAAGATCACTGCCATCTCCCGAGAAAAAAACATGCACTACACTAACGGGACTACTGACCACAGTAGTTGACGCGCCCGGAAACACGAAAAAATTAATCAATTCAGTATTATCCAAATGAGCATGATGTGATTTCAAATAAAATAAATGTAGTTTTCCTTTCCGAGGGCGCTCTTGAACTGTCCGTTTCTTGGCCTAACATCCGCAAACTTTCTGGCTGCGCCCGTCTCTCACACTTCACACATTCATTTTTATTTGACACAAACGTTCCATCAGACTGAGAAGACAAGATGGAACTTCTTTGTCCAATTAATATTACAGACAGTATAATAGGTTCTTGCAAAATATACGAGAGTTATCTAAGAATAAGAAAAAGAAGATATTGGAGTGAAACTTGTTTCGGACCAAATGCAGTACATTTGTACTCGTCCAATACATTTTCAATCATAGAAGCAATCGTTCCTAAAAATTGTTGTTTTTTTTTCGAGAGTTTAGGTTAATAATGAATCGAATACTTATTTCACAGCCTTTTAAGTATGCGCTGTAGTTCTCTCATAGTTTTATGGTATAGAGAAAAAGAGAGAGAGAGAGAGAGAGAGAGAGAGAGAGAGAGAGAGAGAGAGAGAGAGAGAGAGAATGAGAAAGAAAGAGAGGAGAGAACGAGAGAGAAAAGAAGTATAGATTCTAGCACGGTAGTGCTTTCGAATCCTGCTACTGGCAGGGCAACATATTTTTCTTATTATTTTATTTTCTCATTTTCAGAGCAAACTGCGCTCTCTTAATGCTACAACTACGACTTTCAATAAAACTTGTGAACTTAGAAAATTTCACACTCCAATCTCCCTCCTTCTTATACCGAAGAAAGTTTCATGAGATAGCTGAAGAATTAAAAGGATTCAATTCCCTATACTGTAAATTAAACATCGTTTACCAATACTGAGAAAGATTATGATGTTGTAGGACGGATACTTTGCATATAGTATGTGCAGTGACGAATGAAAACCTATTCACGAAAAAAGACAACGCTAGTGCAAAGATGTGAACCGCCTCCCTTATTTTAGCAAGTTTGATGTGTCAAAATCATTATCATCATGACTAATCTGCAAACCTACATTGGAAAGATAGCACGATGTTAGGCCTTAGTTAATTTCTTTACGATTGTACCAACTTACCAGATTCTGTGTGATAGAGAGCCGCCGTGCTGACACAGAATTAAGACATTACGATGAGAAGGGAAGACTTATAATTTCCCACATGTAATTAATGCTCGAAATGGAACATACTGCTTTGCTCTCCTCAGAAGGAAGGCATGTGAAGGTAGACATAAATTATATTCCAATATATAGTATAGCCAGAGACAACAAAGATTTTTTTCATTCCTCATGATTGTCAAAAATAATTGGGACCAATTATAGAAAAATATTCCTGTACTACCTCTAAAGGTGTATTCCATCCATTAAGCACAGGTGTGTGCTTGTTCTTGAATGTATCATAATTTATCTTTTTACTTCTCCGAATTCATTACAACAGCGTTCAACCACACTGACAATTCAGAAATAGTTTCTAAAATCTAATTCCTTATCTTGGGTATTTACCTTAAGAATGGGGACCTTTTTAACCCAACAGAGGTGGGGCGATGAACAGTGACGTGAAAGGTGGCGCCTGGGTGAAAATGATCCGAATCTATTTCGTTTCCTGGTGCCTTTATTTCATATTTGCAGTATTTTTATTCTTAACAAAAATATTGCAATAAATGAAATTAATGAATCTTTAGTATTATAAAAAGGAGACATATTTATTACAAAGTTCATTAAATTCATGAATACTACAACATTTATTTGGAAAGAAACTTAGTGCGCCGTCATTAAGTTTAATGAAGGAAAAAAGAGAAAACACGTATCACTCGATTATTGTCCACCGTATCTGCCAGACACACGATAAAAAGTCTAGAATATTTCAATTTTTACATTAGCATTTTGGAGGACAATTGTAAAGAACTAGAAATAAACTTCCTTTCATCCTTTTAATAACAAAAATTACAAAATTTGCTAGTAAAATCTTGTAAAACATATTATGTAGATTCTAAAATGTTTAAAATAGATTTAAAATATTATGGTAAAGTCTAAAAATCATCGGTTTCACACATTGGTTTTACACAACGAAGAAATCTTTCTTAAAAAATAAAGTCTAAAAGGAAAATAGTCTAAATAGTAGTGTTTAAAGAACAATTTATCGCAGTATTTTTCTATACTTGAGTTTCCAATGTCACACCCAGCAGAATGATCTTGGCTGACCGGGTGACGCCGCGTCGAAGGCTGTGTTGCCAACGTTTCGACCATCTTTTCGTGGTCTTCCTCAGGGCTGGTCATTCACATGACTCCGGCCGCAGAAGCCTACGACTTCGTCACACCCATCAGTACACGCAAAAGCACAATGCTGCAGATAGAAACTCTGTCTACAAGTCAAGTCTACATCATTGTCACTATCTTCCTCTTCTCATAATCCTCGTCATTTCCATCAAACAACATTTGTTGAACTCATGCTAAATCATTCGGGCAATTTAAGTCAAAAAATGGTTTCTGAGATCCCACCTTGTGCAATAATGAAAAAAAAATGTAGTTGTATATCTGAGATACTTGTGTCTGTATTTTTAACGAGAACATTATTTGTAAACTTAGTTCTTTCTTCTTTTTTTCTTCTGTATTATTTAACATCATTTGTAGCAAACCAGGAAAAGAAGTTCCTTGTTAAGCACGGGAAAGTAAAAACTAATAGTTGCTTTCTACAAAGAGAACAATTAGAATAAAAAACGGTTAAAAACCAAAAATATGAATTGCTCAAATATACTTACGAATTTGCTGTGGTCGCATCTGAGAGATACACTGGCCACTGACCACTGACCACGACGACCTTCACTTCACTAAAGGGCTGGTACTAATGTTTGGTGAATCGCGATTTAGGAAGATAGCTTGTGATTGATTGATTTTTTCGTGTTTCCGGGCGCGTCAACTGCTTTGGCCATTAGTCCCGTTAGTGTAGTGCATGTTTTTTTTCTCGGGAGATGGCGGTAATCTTCCCCCGCTGGATGGCGATATCCGGCGCCGACCTACCGTCGGCTAGTGGGGTTTCCCCCTAAGCAGGACTCTCCCACCAGCGGGGCACCGCCCCTGCCGGGACAAGTTCTAATCTCCCGACCGGTCCCCCGGGATATGTGGTAGTGTAGTGCATGTTAGGGTAAGTGTAAGGGGAGAGGATAGGACAAGGAAGGGGAAGGACAGATCGCGCGCGGTCCGTGGCCCGTTCGATAGGGTACTGCTGCGGAATTCGCCTGGTGTTGATCGGAGAAACCACGGAAAACTACCGACCAGAGCAGCCGGCCGCTATAATTCTCTTCCAGACAGCGACTGAATTCGACCTAGCTGAAAAGCTAGTGCCGAAAATTCTGCCGCCGTAGGGAGTGGGAACCTAGGACCTACCGGTCAGAGGCACTACAGTGACATCAGTTGATGCACTGAGCTACCGCTTCCGGTAAGATAACTTGTGAGGGCGTATCCCATCTCCATTACATTTTCTCACAGTTAAAAAAAGAAGTCGGTATGTACCTCAATGGATAGCATTCGGAAGATATCAATGGACTAATTAGAAATCCAAAATAATAAATGTTTTAGTGATACAATACTGTTACACATCGCTTACTTATTATTGGCGTCGGGTCCAAAGCAGCCATGTGCCACATCTCGCGGGTTAAATACATTTTTTGTATCCTCACTTCAAAACCTGTAATTTTTTTATTTACACAATGAAAATTTACAATCTATTTCATTCCGAAATAATAAGTAAATATGATCAAAGAAACAATAACTTGCAGAAAAGTCCCCCATTGGTACTTTCCAGGATCAATACACAAGGACTATAACAGAAAAGGGAAACAAATATTAGAATAAAAACAACACAAAACGGAGAATTATTTTTGTATTGTGTTTGTCATATACTAAAGCTGTATGAAAGTTGCAAAGGGGAGGTTCTATTGAAGCGAGATTTTTCTTGGCTATTGTCTAAAAGGTTTAGGGCTAGATGGTTTGAATGGGTTTCCTGGCGCTTATTGTAGTTTAGGCTAATTTCTTGTATCTTCTCTTGAATTGTTTGAATATTGAGGTCTTGACAGAGTGCTGCATTAGACATGTACCAAGGTGCTGATGAGATGATTCTTAAAATTTTTGACTGGAATCTTTGAAGAATTGATAAGTTTGTTTGCTGGCTGTGCCCCAGATTTGGATTCCATATGTCCCTACAGGAACTAGGATGGTTTTATAACTATTGTATTTGGCAGAGCATTTACACGCTACAAACGTGAGCTTTGGGGACCTAGGCCAAGAATGAATTTTAGAGGACGATTACCATGGCAACGTCAAGTAAACAAGACAATGTACAAATGATTGTTGATACATTCGCAAAGAATATTCATTATTTTTTTAATACAGAATGTTTTTAACTTATTTTATCTCTGTTTTTGTAAGAATTTTCGATATTTTAGGTTCATATTTTTCTGACTTGCGCTTCAAAAATGATTTAGCTATGTGATACTGCCCGATATCTACGTTTAATTTTATACATAGGGTTGATTAGCTTGGAATATTTGTTCCATAATGTTGACGGTTTCACTGTCTGGGACTATTGTACAAATGAAGTTACCCAATTAAATTAGCTTTACTTATGAAAGTGTAAAACATTTTCATAGAGATAAGCCAGCATAGTTGTTTTATTTACCACGGCTACATGTTTCTCTCTTTTCCATTTTAAAAAGAGTTCATACTCTCTTTCGTATGAATGATTTGATTTGTAATGTTTGATAAGTAAACTCTCAGTAGCAGCTTCAGAGTCCTCAATTATAATCTCTGGAATATTGCACTCCATACTTACGAAACAAATCGTTAAAACCAGCCGCAAATTCTACACACTTTAACAATTGTGACAGGACTGACAACTTCAGAGGCGATAATGTAGAAGGTCATCTGCATTGAAACGACGAAACCGCATGGTATAAATGAGGTTCCTCTAAAAATTCAAATCTAAAATTGAGAGGCGAGTATACGAAAAATAGTAGTATGCATCTCGGCCGAAATTGAATGACTTTGGACTCAGTTAGCTTGCCAACCTCAGCTCCGCCTCAGTTGGTAAAAAACCATCCAAAACCATTTATTTTTCGGCCATGATACATAAACAACTATTTCAGGCCAAAGCGCATAAAACGTGAGTGTTCCCGTCAGAGAAGCTGGTCCTGCTTGCGGCGTGTTTCGCCCCGGGAGACCGGCGGCGGGTACCACCGTGCGGCAGGGGCGGGGCGGGGCGGGGTGGGGGTGGGGACGGGGGCGGGGGCGGGGCGCCAGGCGTTGGCGTAGGTCGCGCATCCTCGGCTGTCGCGACGCCCAAGGCCGACGCACGCACGCACACGCGCACGCGCACGCACACAAGCGAGCACGGGCCTCGGAAGCCTTCGAGCCGCGAGCCGCCGGACGCCTGCGCAGATGGGAGGAACGGCAGGAAGTTTTCTTTGTACCAGACCCAGGGAGACAATGAATACGTTCATAAGTATATTTGTGTAATATGTAAGTTTATTCATTTATATGTTAGTGTACATGCATTTTAATGTTTAGTATAGGAATGTAAATGCCATCTGCATATATAGGAAATGACAAAGGCAATTTGTTTGTTTATATTTATTTTTTTATATATTAGTATTTTCTTTGTAATTGTAATTTTGTATTCTGCCACCGGGCATCATTTGCCCAAATGTAGAATAAATTTCTATCTATCTATAATAAATACGTAAAAAATTAATTAAGGATAAATAAGTATATAATAAATATGTAAATAACAAATTAATAATAGATAAGTAAATAATAAATATGTAAATAATAGATAAGTGAATAATTAATATGTAAATAATAAATATGTAAATAATAGATAAGTGAATAATAAATATGTAAATAATAGATAAGTAAATAATAAATATGCAAATAATGAATACCCATGCACTCAATACACAAATAATAAGTACGAAAATAATAAATACGCAAATAATAAATAAGCGAATGATAACTAGGGAAATAACAAATAAGTAGAAAATAAATAAAACTAGTTTCGTTATTGTCCAAATCTCGGTTAACTGAGATTCAGCCGAAACAGACATCAAAAGTCAGTAACAAAATAATCCGTTGATAAACGGATTACAACTCTATAAATTGTAAACTAGTAGTATACTAGCTACAACAGCTCATACGTCCTCATACTATTTGCAACGAGATATTAGGATAATAATTGAGCCTGTGTGAAAATTTCACACTTTTCTTATTCATGTAATATACCCCTAAAATTTTAAAGATCCATTTTCAAATTATAAGGGCCTTTTCTTCTGCAGATGGATCTTGGAATATCAAAATACCAAAATGAAAACATCATCAAAATCGAGTATTTCGGACTTTTACACTTTTAGAAAACAACAGCTATTTGTATTAAACAATCTTAAATGAAAATACTTTGCGATCATACAAAACGCCTCACTCTCGGACAAATACCTTATTATATCTAGTGACCTTTGGCTAATTCGCCAATTAGCCATATGTTGTCTAAGATTATTTCATCGTCACCCGTACTGGTTTATCCAAATCGTTTAGTGAACATGCGAATTAATCCGCTAATTCATGAATTAGACATATTTCGGAGTCAAACCATTACTTAAGATATAGAACGTAGTAAACGATAAAGTTGAAGTAATTGTTATAAAGTACAGGTATAAAGTGTTATTTTTCTAATATACTCCTTTCCAAAATCCCTTACGTAAGAAAAGTAGGATTATGATTTATACTGTGGGCTTTGTTTCTACGAGTTCAGAGAACGAAGAATCGCGTGCTGTCCATAGACCCTTGTATATACGGACTACTCCAGCATTCGTCTGCACGCAAAAAGAGTAATGAGCCTACAAAATCAACATATCAAGCAAATTTACAACATCCTCCCGGAATCGAAATCGGGATCATCGCAATTATCTTTCAGAATGAACTGTGGTAATATTTTCCACCGTGGTCATCAGTTTCTACCGCTTTCCTCTCAGGCCCCCACTCAGAAACTGGTGCCGTTTCCTGTACCATATGAAAACAATAATTGCAGAATTTATCCAATTACACCTAGGGACGAGAATTTAGATGTTTAAAGTGCCATCTGTTAGCATCTTTCCATGACCCCGTTGCTACCCAGCTACGGATATATTGTGTGTGTGTGTGAGTGTGATTGTGAATGTGTTTGTGAGTGAGTGTGTGTACATGAGTGTATGCGTGTATGTGTGTGTATGTGTAAATGTGTATATGTGTGTATATGTTAGTGTATGTGTGTATATATGAGTGTACGTGTGTATATGTGAGTGTGTGTGTGAGGGAGACTGTGTGTGAATGAGTGTGTGTGTGTGTGTGTGTGTGTATGAATGAGTATGTGTGAATGAGCGAGTGTGTGTGAATGTGCGTGTGTGTGTGTGAATCAGTGTGTGCGAATGAGAGTGTGTGTGTGAATGTTGATGTTTTGACTCCACTGGATCGCGAATCTTCATCGCTTGTCGAGGATTTTTCAGACGACTGGGGTAAGAGTTATGTGAAGTTGGTGTATCAGACCATTGTTTGGGTCACGAGGAGGATGAGATGGAACGTTGGGTATCACTCACGGCTCATCTTTCGTGATTCCGAGATGTGCTACTCAAAATTAGCGTGGAAGTAGTTAGGAAACCACAGAAACCACCGCATTGGACAGTCGATCAACAGAAGCGTATTAATAGGTTCGCTCAACCATTGTGACCAACTGTAAGTACTTAGTTATAATTTTGTTTAAAGTCACCCATGCTTGTGACAAAGAAAAAACTGAAACATCTAATCCTCTCGAAATGAAACAATAAAATTTAATAAAAAGAAAGAGCATTCTACATGCGAAGTCGCAAGGACCATGAACTCACAAGCTGATTTTCACAAGCAAATTTTCAAGTCGGGTCTGAAATACGAATATAAAGTGGAAAATATAAGCAGAAGGTTAATGGAATACGCGTTGCACGGGTTATATAATAGCTGGTGTTTCAAACGGTTGTGCGGATTAATGTTGTTGGTTAAGTTAATGTAGCAAAAAAATTGAAAATTTGACAAGGCCAATATGTGCCGCTTTTCTCGCACGTTTCTAAGTCAAAGACGAAGCTCTGACTTTCGGTCTCCACCACAAAGGAATACGGAACAATTTTGCAGTCAAAAATAGTTTTTTGATATTTAGTTTTTCGAAAATTTTCATAATTTCCTTTTGAAAATGGCACATCAATTATGTTGATATCATTCTTACAAGTATTTTATTTTAATATTTATATGTGAAGTTCTTCTGTCATTGGATTTCGTGTTGACTTCAATACTGTTAGATACTATTACTGTACTTGTAAGCAGTGTAACTTTAAGATGCACATTTTTAAAGACTAAAAATTTTAAAAAAACTTTGTTTAACAGAATGTGTGTCAAACGTAAATTGATGAAGCAAATTATGGAGCTGCCATGTTCTGAGGGTTGCATCTTTAAAGCTCATTTCCCGAAAGTTGATAATTTTTTATACTAAATGTACCATTTTCAGCTTACATTTGTAACAGGAAATTGAAATTTTCAGTATTTGTTAATAAAGATATTCTGCATTTATTTAATTATTTGTTTATTATTTTATTACTATTCACTCTGCAGAACTTTATTTACTAGAAAACATGGTAAAAATCGCCTTATAAGAAAATATGTATATCAACAAAGATATTAAACATGTTTCAAAATTGTTATCTCAGTGTTATGAGAAACATATGTTGTCTGTAAAAAAATATTAAATCAACTAAATAGATTCTGAGAATTGTACTCAAACATTTAACATTGCCAGGATATGGCCTTCTACATCCCGTTAACACAAAACACCCTGGCCTCCAAAAGTTGCTTGCATTCTAGTATAATACAGTGAACCAAAAATATTCGTAATTTTGACCCTTGTTATGGCAACTCAGCCTACTGTGCAAAAAGAAAAAGTGAAAGAGTGTCAAGAATGAGCAGCAGTGCAGTGCATCTGTCTCTCTGACTCACTGACTCTTTGAACTCGTAGCTTTCTTTTGCACGCGTTCCACTGCAAGGCCGAAGGAACCTGCTTCAGAGGCTTCAAAGAGAAAAAGAGAGCAAAGAAAGAGATGGAGGCATGAAATGTCGCAAGGTTTTCCTGGCAATTTAGGCCTCCTCCCTAGATGCCTGAGCAAGGCTACCTGTACTAAGTTTAAGGCCGTCACCATTTGCAAACGATGAATGTAGACCATGCCAAAAAAACTCCGCAGCGGGTTAAATGCATTTAAAATACATAGTTATTACTAGGGGCGAATTTTAATGAAATGTCATTTGTTTTTCTTTTCACTTTAGAATAATGCTGTTTAGCATAGAAATTCATTTTATGTTATGACAAAAGGAAATGACCCATTTTTATTGGTCAGTATTTTGCATTTTTCGTCGATTTCGACTAATAAGTCATTTTTTACATTTTTTGTCGTTTTTAAAGCATTGTTTGCTGATTTCAAAGTCAGTTTGAATGGTTCTTTCTTCAAATGATATTAACGAAATCCAAAAAATGTTCTTCACAGAATTTTTCAATAGCCTATTCGATTTGTTCGCTCAGAAATTGTTTTGACAGCCGTTGTATGTAATTCTTGTGACGTATATCAGCGCCATTGCCGGTTCGACCGATTTCGGGATAACTTAATACAGAGATTTCCTGGTAAAGAATAGTCCAAACCAAACGTTTGCGAGCTAAGTTCACTCGAACGAATGGAAGAAGCCTCGATTACATCAGTAACGTATCCAATAGGTTGAGTTGCTCATCCAAACTGGTTATAATAAACTTTTTACGTCATTTTTCTTTAGTTTTAGGGCATTTTAAAAACATTTTAAGAGCATTCTATTGATCATTTTGGCTATATTTTAGGCCATCAAAATCCGCCCCCTAGTTATTACAAATAATTAATCGAATTTTAAAATTGTATATTTCCAAAATTATTACACATAACATAATGAGTGATATATTGATAGATAGATATTTATTATTCTGCAGATAGTTATATACAACCTGGTGGCAGAACTCTACAATTTACATATTACTAATATTAACTTTAAATTATTTAAAGACATAATAATAAAAATAATCATAATAATAGTAATAATAATAATAATAATAATAATAATAATAATAATAATAATAATAATAATAATAATAATAATAATAATAATATGCTAACAATAATAGCCTTAACTACATTTTATGGTTGACCTGCACAGTTATTTGAAACTATTAAATACAAGATTACACGACTTTTTAATTACACTTCACTTCACTTTCACTTCACTTCACTTCACTTCACACATTTGAAATTCACTTCTCTTTCTACTTCTATACTGCACTACACTCCACAACACTTCACCACACTTCAATACAATACTACTTTGAATATAATTATATATTTAGAACAGGAACGCATTTAATAGTAATTAACACAATAATAATAGCAATAAAATATCAATAATAATCAAATAATAACTGATATAATAATCCATCCAAATTAATAAAGTTTACAATTGCCATTAGTTAATTTATTTTCAAATCTTTGAACACCTAGAGGAAAGGGTTCCAAGGCTGTCGCAGGTAACTTATTCCAGTCCGCTATTGTTCTATTTGTAAATGAAACTTTTCCAACATCTGTTCTCTGTGGCCTAAACTGAATTTTGTGCTTGTGATCCCCCCTACTAAAGTACGAAGGTTAGAACTTCCATCTCTCCGCGTTTTTATCATTTTGTCATAAATGTTCAATATACTTTCGTTACACGAAACATACCTACGCGATAGTCTATTCCGCTCAAACACGATGTAGCATTTCTTCAGAAACCATCATCACATCATAAACAATGCGACTCTCCAGTTCCTCTGTTCTTGGCAGTGGAGGCGCGTAAATAACGTCTTCGACAGGAAAGAAAGAAATGAGCAAAGGAAAGGTCGGGAGACTTCGGGAGCCATGCGAACAGCGTCAAGTCATCAACGCATCGCCCAATCCATCGATGTACGTTTCTCATTATGGAAATGATGCACATCTTTATGCCAGACAGCTAGGAATTCAGATGCGATCAAGAGGAGAATTCTAGCGGCCAGCTACTCTGATCGGTAGTTTTCCGTGGTTTCTCCGATCAATACGAGACAAATGACGGAGCAGTACCCTAACAAAAGGGCCATGTACCGTGTGCGATCTTTCTTTCCTCTTCCTTGATGCCACGAGTATACATTGGGTGGCCTGCGATGCCATTTATTGTGGTCCGCGGCAAGTTATTAGTCAAAAGGAAAAGTCCCTTGCATCCATGTCGGGTGAAAACATTATGCGCCTAGCGCACACACCCTACCAAGGACAGCAGCCCCTTTAATGTGAAAACAAATACATTTACATTTAAGGATTTTTCTTATCATTTCGTAAATTCAAAATCATCCCAATGTGTTTCACTGCTTTACGCATGGTACGGCCTGATATCACGCATGTTTCTCTCCCCCTCCCGTTTCAGAGCATCCGGGAAAAGTGACGAGTTCAGAAATATGGGGAAGTCAGGTATGGATCGCCCGAGTAATGTAAATATGACTCGCCACCATATTAAAGGTTTTTGTAGTGGCCTTTGAGGCCTTGCGAGTTGAACACCCCTGGTCTATCCTTATCCCTTACACACACTTACACTTACATGCACTTCATTGCCACATATGCCGGGAGACCGGTTGGGATTTTACTGGGTACCCCCGCTGCGGCTGGAGCAGTGCCCCACTGGTGGGAGAAACCTGGCCGGGAAAGCCCGTTAGCCGACGGTAGGTCGGTGCTGGATCTCACCATCCAACAGGGGAAGATCACCGCCCCCTCTTGAGAATGACACATGCACTACACTTACAAGACTATTGATCTCAGCAGATGACGCGCCCGGAGTCACTGATCAATCAACTGGGCTTTTCTCTTGAAATTTACTTGATTTTTCCCAGCTCAATTTACAGACCAGTTGTATGGTCCTTAAGTTTTTGAAACACGTGACTCAAGGTATCACAGGTGTAACATTTGTACGCAGTTTTGCTCTAATTTTAATCCTTCGACTCCCGTTTATACACGGAAGTGTTCTCAAAATCTCGTTAAAAATATCTTCCTTTTCTTCTGATTTGTTAAACATTTATCAGTCTTCAGGTTCAAGAACTCTTCCTTGTGAAATACCTGACATAACGCTTCTAGAGTTGAATAACTATCTTCCGATTTGAACTTTGCCGCATCGTAGTTCGTGTTTTATGAAATGTAGTGAACAACCCACGGCATGACACAAATAAGACTCGGATGGGCTTCGCTACTTATAGGCCTAATAACTTATGTAGCTGTTATATTTTATTTTGATTAATCGTATTTTAACATTAACGGATCTTTACTGTAGCTTTGGTCTCTGGTCGAAGGGTTGTTCAATGATTTAGAATGAAAATCAAGTAAGGACCATTTTTATATTGTGACATATCAATATGTGACTGAATATGGTACAATATTTATTATAAATATATGTGAATATGCTAGCATAGCAACGGTAAGCGATCAGTCGTCAAGATCAACATCTTCATGCAGTGACAATCGCGGAGACGGCTATTGTATAGAATTCAGGGATTGGCCGAAAAAGCAGTGACAGTCGTGAAGACGGCTAGTTCGTTTTGCAAGAAATTTAGGGATCGGCTAGGTACGGAAGTACATCAAGTGTTATCTGCAAATAAACAATCAAAAAGATGAACCGAGTTTAGCAGGGTTGAAAGGATATGATAGGCATTCATTCTGACTGATGCCGTGGTGTTGAACGGATCGTGCTCCAATTAATGTTAGGAGTTTTTTGTGGGACTTGTAAGCATCTACTAGGGAATAGATATTGATAAAAAATCGAATTTGAATACTAAGTACGACAGTAAAACTTAAAATATTTCAAGTGAACGAGTTAGAAGGACATTGAGGGCTTAGGCGAAGTTATCAGTAATTGGACTGGAATGCTAGCAGCAGATAGTTTATTGATCTGATGAACGGTGATTGAAGTGTGCTTCCGAGAAAAGAAGAGAGAAGATGGTATCTGGACCTGAGGACGGTGACGTCGGAGAAGAATGAAGATGGTCCAAGAGCGCGCGAAGACGAATACGACATTATAAGGTTGGAACAGGTCATGACCAAGGTCTTTTTTCATATTGTGTAAAATTACAAAATACCAAAATTATTTAATAAATTTCCATGTTTTGTGAAATGAATACATGATTCTCATTGAGCCAATTCTAGTAACGAAGTAGCAAGATAGAAATATATTTGCTTTTCAGGTTCCTCGACCACTCTGTATAGATGGCAGATCGGATAATCATCTATTAGCATACAATAGTGATTATTTCTATGAAACCCATCGACCCAGGTAGCCGGAAACTAATTTATTATAGTTAGAGTTGAAGGTTAACTTTTATGATAGTATTAGCGTAATCTTTTCCTGGCGCCCATTTATACAAATTCGGAACGGATTACGTTGGAATAAATCATAAATATAGACAGTTTATTTCAATATAAATTATGTTTTGTAGTAGGTGGGGTTATCAACCGGTTGGCATGCTTATAATAATGTAATAATCAATAATATTTACTTAATATTATTTATGTGATGTTCATTTGATAGGTTTTTTAACTTTCAAGAATGCTACAAATTGGTGCTCGTCTCTCCTGAAATACTTGTATTTACATTTTGGTCATCAGCTTTTCATTTCCAGTCCTTCGAATTAGTGCAATTATAATTAAAAGTATATATGCAATTTATAGTTTTATTGCATATTTGTGAATGGGGCTAGAAGTAGAAATATCAGGACCACGAGCGATACATGGTATTCGAAAAGAGAGTGGATTTTTATTCGGCAGAACTATCAGCAGAACAGCGACTCACTATAAGTACTAACTTCTGGCCGTATAGAAGAAAAGAATTCGTCAAGAAAATAGTGTCCAGAAACTAAGCCGTTCACATCCAAATAATATTATAAACATTTGTTCATCTAGTTGAGGAGACAATGGAGGTGATGTTTTTCTACCTCAAATGACTAGTTCTCTATATTTTATAATGCAAAGCTATTACTGATGCAGTCGTTTAATCTCCAAAACCAGCAACGTTTACTGTGAACTCGACTTACTATGAACTCTCTAGATGCACAATGTTTCTTTTTTGGACAAAGTAAATGTTTTAAAAGTTAAGAATGGGCTGAAAATAGTATATTTCTATTTTTATTTTCATTTCATGCACTTAAAATTATTAACTTAATTACTATTATTATTGACTATAATTGATCTTCCGAATTTGTCATCTAACATGAAGCTTTTTGTTAACAATACTTGTGTTAATAGTTCGGGAAAACGATAATCATAAGTGCATAACTAACAAGAACTTCAAGTCATGACCCTGAGCATTTCAATAGATGAAATATTACCATACAAATTGGCATTGATTTTTCACAGTAATTTGTGGTCTCATCAATACTTGCAGTGCGTTTACACTCCTTATTCGATCATTGGCTTTTCAAGTCGTACGGTTCCGGTTCTATATTTAGAATGACAAACGAAAGCAGCAAGAACAGTCTTTTGTTATTGGTGAAATCCCAGTGACTATAATAAATGCAACGTGTGTCATGTCTCAATCTCGAGAAATATGTCACTCAAGGACTTTTAAGTCACGCGACCCGTTGCATGTGCAAGATTATGCGAGGTTAATGCTCTTATTATTGCCGTGTTATTGTTTTAATTTAATTAATTTTGCATGTTATCTCTAAGTAAATGTTTTATTTTCTTTTAAGTAAAGTTGGATTAATTGATTAATATTAGTTTTTAATTGCTTTCACGGCATGACAGACCCCAAGAAGAACTTCTAAACATTTAACAACACCCCACTCTGACACAACATATCCAGTCCTTCTGCCTCCACCAAAATACCAATCTGCGTCACGTTCTACAGGAAAGACGAAGCTTTGGGTATGTTTTGACACTGCAGAAAAAAATCATAGTTTCAGTAGAGCAACCCTTACAAATAAAATTGATTGATTGATTGTGATTCCGGTGAATCAACTATCGAGGTCATTAGTCTGAGAAGTGTAGTGCGTGTTTTTTCATCGAGAGGTGGTGGTGATCTTCCCCCACTGGATGGCAAGATCCGGTGCCGACCTACCGTCGACGAGCGGGTTTTTTCCCAAGCAGGTATCTTCCACCAACGAGGCACCGCCCAAGCCGGGACAAGTTCTAAGTCCCCGTCCGGTCTCCTGGCGTGTGTGGTAGTGTAATGCATGGTTAGTGTACGTGTGTGTGAGAGGATAGCACAAGGAAGAGGAAGGAAAGATCGCACGAGGTCCGTGGCCCGTTTATCAGGTTACTGCTCCAGCATTCGCCTGGTGTTGATCGGAGAAACCACGGAAAACTACCGATCAGAGCAGCCGCCCACTAGAATTCTCCTTTAGTCAGCTACTGAAATGATGAAGGCCACATCTATAAGCCTAAGCGTTGACAACTATTTTATGAGAAATTATCAATGAAATTTTAATTGTCAACAATCAACTGTAAGCTCCCGACCGGTCTCCGGAAATATGTGGTAGTGCATGTTAGTGTGTGTGTGTGTGTGTGTGTGTGTGTGTAAGGGGAGAGGATATGACAAGGAAGAGGAAGGAAAGATCGCGCGAGGTCCGTGGCCCGTTTATCAGGTTACTGCTCCAGCATTCACCTGGTGTTGATCGGAGAATCTACGGAAAACTACCGATCATTGCTGTAAATCCGGCCACTAGAATACTCCTCCAGACGGCGACTGAATTCCTATCTGACAAACTAGCGTCAAAAATGCTGCCACCGTCGGTACTGGAACCTAGGACCTCCCGGTCAGAGGCACTGCAGTGACATCAGTTGATGCCGTGAGCCACCGCTCCCGGTTTACAAATAAAACATTGATCGCTTCCGTTCTTGGAAAATCCAGGCGAAGGTGAAAGTAAAGAGAAATACAGAAGAGTGACACACACGCAAAATAATCAATCTTCCCAAGTGTGCATTTATAACCCACCTTTATATTCCTTATTTGCCATACGTGGCCTGAACTGTGGCCACTGATTACCGTCGTTACTTAACGGTCGCTTAAGGCGAGGCCGTGATACTCTGAAACGCTGACTTCACAGTGAATCAAATGCACTCTGTTTTAAATTTATTATTGAGGGTTATAATTACATAGTTCAATATCATAATAATATTTTATTATATGTTGTGATGGTGTGCATTATTTCATTTTATATTGAACTCAACTACACTACACAAGGTGTAGGTAACTACGAGAGCCCATAATTATAAAATTGCAGGAGAAAATGTTCAAGAATGCTTGAAAATGCAGTCATTTTTAATTCTTGTTGAGAAGTCATTTAATGGGGCCAGGTTGTAGTAAACTGCTTTGTTTGTTGATTTTAGGTTGGTATGAAAATTATTAGAGTGGAGGGAAACTAGAATCTATTACTGTAAAATGTAGAAATGAGATATAGATAGCCGCTGGAATAATTCACATTATAAAGGTTATTTCTGAACGCTGGGAATTCACAATTCCCGACTTTTTAACGTTTTTGTCGATTTATAAAAGTTTTTTACAAATAAATATGTTTAACAAAAACATTTTGTTGTAACAATGCTAAACTATAACTACGAAAGCTCAGCCATCAAAGTTCCAAAACCCACGAACTCCATTGGATGCGGCATGAAAGATAACGATTGCCATCTAATTTCTATTACCGGGAGAGATGGCTCAAAGCATCAACTGATGCCACTGCAGTCCTTCTGACCGGGAGGTCCTAGGTTCCAGTCCCGACGGTGGCAGCATTTTTGACGCTAATTTGTCAGATAAGAATTCAGTCGCTGTCCGGAGGAGTATTCTAGCGGCCGGATTTACAGCAATGATCGGTAGTTTTCCGTGAATTCTCCGATCAACACCAGGTGAATGCCGGGGCAGTACCCTAATAAACGGGCTGCGGGCCACACATGATCCTTCCTACCTCTTCCTTTTCCTATCCTATCCCTTTGCACACACACTAACATGTGCTATACTACTATACATGTCGGGAGACGGGTCGGTAGTTTAGAGCTTGTCCCGTCTGGGGCGGTGCCCCGCCGATGGGAGATACCTGGTCGGTGAAAACTTCGAGCCAATGGTCGGTCGGCACCGGATCTAGCGGGCGAAGAACACCACCAACTCTCGAGAAGAAACCTGCACTACCTTTACGGGACTCATTACCCTAGTAGTTGATGCGCCCGGAATCACTAATCAATCTAATTTCTATTCTTCAAGGAAAATAATCCAGAAAGTCTAATTCACCGCCAGCATTTACGCAGGCAGAATTGTCGCAGTCAGCATTTTCGCAGCATAGTGTAGCGTCATAGACTTGACTCCCTGCTCCAGAGAGACATGTTGCAAGGTATGGGGATGAGGGAGCCAAAAATAGGCTTCCGAACAAAGGCCAACCCTTCAGGGAAAGTCCAAAAGGGGAGAGGGCTTGTAGGTGCCGGGTGCAAATTGCAACGGGGGAAGCAGACGCCTCAAGACGAGTGCGTGGGGGAAAGATGACGCAGGTCATGTGACTCGAGCATATAAAAGGGCTGTCGCAGAAGCCCTGGGTGGGGTAGCGATTCTGGGTTTCTCGCGGCAAAAACCGCAAAAACTTGTCCGCCAAGTCTGGCGCGGAAGTGCTGTAGGCACGTGTAGGTGTTCGAGTCTCGAGCACTGTGAAGTATGCTCGATACTTCGGGGCAGATTGTCTGCCGAGGCACACCAGGTACCAAGTTGCGAATCGGCCGAGTTGGCTAATCGCAGGCGCGACCGCAAGGCGCGTGTTGGGAGAGGGGGGCTGTTGCAGGTAGCTCCGACAGACACCATAGACTGAGATCTATAAATAGTGTACATAACTTAGTGTAAATCAATTGTATATACCCACTCGTGTCTGTTTCCTTGTGACGTAGATCCCTACCCACGACGTTACAATAGGAAACAAATCATCATAGACCTTGTATTTTGAAAAGGTATACTCATTTGCAAATATTAGAACAATTTATTTTTTTTCGATTCTACATAACCAATGGCGGCAATGATACTGTAACCGCAGTGAGGGTAATGCCATTCTCAGTTCATAGTAACGTTGACTCACGTCATTTACATCGAATCATGTCATGACTGCAATCATCCGTTTCACATTGTGTATCTAATTTCGCTTTTGCAACACCGAACTGAATTATATTATCAGTTGCATATACTTACATACCTCTAATTATCATTATCATCATCATCCCGCCATCGTCATTGTGTTCCTTTTTATTCATTCTCAGTACTGTCAGGGTTTTTTTTGTAGATCAATAATCAGCTTGGGGATTCCAGATCAATTCGCTCATTTGCTAATCATTTGTTAAAAAACAAAAGGTCGTAATTTAGACCCATGCGAAACAATTGCACAGAAAAAATAAATTTTTGTTTTTGGGAATACCCGGAAACTTATAGATTGATCAATTGCCCCACACCCGACATAGGTAAAATTGCTAAGATTTTTCTAGTTGGCACCTTTTTATACTCTCAGCTTTGGAAGGAAATTTTGACTTCGTGTTAGCCGTCATGAAAACTCCAACAACAGTCTCAGTAATATTTATCCATTACCGTGAAGCGTTTCCAGGCTAGGGCAATCTAGAATTTGATTAGGTCGGAAGCTGTCGGAAGATATAATTTTGCCGGGTTTTTAGCCGGGCTCTTTTACAGGCCTAATGTGCACGATGCAGCTATGATCAAATGGTTTTCAAACACAAACAAAAATTTTCAAATCAAAGGTTTTGACATCTAAATATTATATAAATACGTACAAACACACAGAAGAGCGATGTTCCAAACACTTTACAAATTGTCGTAACATCTACGTATTGTTGGCTCTGGTCATATGTCATGAATATGACATAAAAATGAATATAAATTCCTACTGTTTTTATTGATTTACCAGAAAAAAAATTTCGCACTCAGCTCCCTCGGCTTCGCAAGGTCTCAAATATTTCGCATTTTGCGCAGTTCTAATCACCCTATTTATTGGGTCACAGCAGCTGCTCGGGTCACAGCAGCTGAACCTCCAAAAATATAATAGCAATTCCAAAAAGGTAGCATTTTACAGATTACGGCCTAAGAAACTAAATTCAGCTTTCTGGGCCCCAAATCCAGTATATAAGTTCCTGGAATATATATTTTGTGTGTTATGCATGCTAATCTGTTACAGCGTTATGTATGTTGGGAGGGGGACAAGAACGCCTTCAAAATTCATTGTTCCCTGTGACTGTTGTGAATGCTACGAGCAAATTCTACATTGCTACGTACAAACCTTCACCGACGAAAAGGGAATTCAACTCCATGTGACCAGCTTAAATGGCTGAGGACATCAACGCCAGTGCCTGTGACCGGGAAGTTCTAGGGTTCAAGTCTCGATGGTGGCATGCATTTCGACACTAGCTACATAGCTTCGACATAGTTCGAATTGAGCTGTTGTCTTGAGGAGAATAGACGCCGGTTGCTCCGATAGGTAGTTTCCGTAGTCTCAGATCAATATCAGGCGAATGCTGGATCCTAACCCTAACAAACGGGCCACGGACCGAGCGCCATCTTTCCTTTCTCTTCCTTGTCCTATCCTCACATCTTACTTATACACATTTATACTTACATGCACTACACTACGATTTATGCCCGGAGACCAGAAGGGAAACTAGAACTTGTGCTGGCTGCGGCGGTGGCCCGCTGGTGGGAGATACTTGGTTGGGGAAAACCGCTAGCCGTTGTGTTGGTCAGCGCAGGATTTCACCCTCCGCCGGGGGAAGTTCGCTGTCACCTCTCGAGAAAAACTCATGTACTACACTTACGGGACTTATGACATCTGGTGTTGACGCCCCCGGAAACACGAAATAATCAATCAACTCCTTTAAATCGGACTTGATTTAAAGGCCTCGCACTACACCAGGACTTGTTTTCCAGACTTGTTGGATTGTAATTTTGTAAAGGAGCGCTTCAAGCTCAAGGAAGATGTGTTTGTGTGATACGCACACAAAATAAAAATCTTCGGGAAAGTGTCGAAAAAGTTATAAGGAATATTCCGAGAGAAAGGTATCTACATAGGAGCTCCCGAATTAAATATGGCTCTAAAGAAGGTCTCAGTACGACCATCGCAACGTTAGTAATTGTGCCTAGGATTGATTGATTGATTGATTTTTTCGTGTTTCCGAGCGCGTCAACTGTTTCGGTCATTAGTCCCGTTCGTGTAGTGCATGTTTTTTCTCGGGAGATGGCGGCGATCTTCCCCCGCTGGATGGCGAGACCCGGCGTCGACCTACCGTCGGCTAGGGGTTACCCCCTAACCAGGACTCTCCCACCAGCGGGACAAGCTCTACGTTCCCGACCAGTCTCCCAGAATATATGACAGTGTGGTGCATGTCAGTGTAAGTGTGTTTGTAAAGGGAGAGGATAGGACAAGGAAGAGGAAGGACAGATCGCGCGCGGTCCGTGGCCCGTTTGGTAGGGTACTGCTCCGGCATTTGCCTGGTGTTGATCGGAGAAACCACGGAAAGGTACCGATCAAAACAACCGGCCGCTAGAATTCTCCTTCAGATAGCGACTGAATTCGACCTAGCTGAAAAGCTAGTGTCGAAAATCCTGTTGCCGTCAGGACTCGAACCTAGGACCTCCCGGTCAGAGTCGCTGCAGTGACATCAGTTGATGCAATGAGCTACCGCTACCGGTCGTGCCTAGGACATGTCGTCTGTCGTTGGAGTTCAGAATCCAATGAATAACTATTGTAGCACATCCTGTGAGGTAAAAGTAATTTAAACTTTCTGGTATGAATTTCACCTGCGTTATTCTACTATTATATCGTTTTTCGCTCCTCGATTTGCATCTTTATCAAGGCATCGCTCCTTGCGACAAAATCGTCAAGTGATTGGCACACAATAAGGGTCCCACTGTAGCATAAAGTATAAAATTTCACTTCTTTCTTAAATTTGCTTGATATACTCCTTGTGTGTGTGTGTGTGTGTGTGTGTGTGTGTGTGTGTGTGTATGTGTTAGTGTTTTATAAAGGAATCGAAAGCGCTATAATTCCGTAGCATTTTATTATAGAGATTTTTGATATGAAGCAAATGATATGAAGAAATTTAGCCTTGAAAAGGTTTTCAAATCAAATGCAATAATTTGTGTTTCTACATCATTGTACAGAAAAAGAAAGGAAAACAGCATTTACCACAAAAAATCCTGGGGAATATTTATATTGTGGTACATCCGTTGAATCTAAACGGATAGTGGTTTTTTTGAAATCACGCATTCCTTGCTGGTAGTTCCGCTGTCAAACCACTTAACACAGGAATCTTTAGCGTCCTTGTTACGTAAGAGCGTGGGAACGTGGTTTCATTGCCTCGCCACTGAGTACAACAAAATCCAATTGGCGTTTCCTCGAGGCGATTAATTAAAACTAACATCAGGCTTCGATGACGTAACATGTGCGATGTTCGCCTCAAGTAATCGGACGACAATCCGGGTCGAGGGGCTCCGAAATAGCCCCAAGGATCATTACATTACGGAGTTCGTTAAGAAATAACTGCAAGACTTTTTTTTACGTGTGCCAAGGTCACCGCCGATTTACGTTGGGCCCTCGCTCTCAATTGATGCTCGTTGGGGAGATTGTAATATCAATACATTTCGCATTGACCCCACGTCAGAAAATCCTTGGGTCACCAAACGCACCACGGCGGAAGAGAGTCCAGACAGGGGTGACAAACGTTGCCACACCATCCCCGAATGTCCAGACTTGCGTACCCACTTAGGTGGAAACAGCTTGTCAGCTAGATCGAATTACCGACACTAGCTTGTGAGCTAGTTCACACCATCCCCGAATGTCCAGACTTAGGTGGAAACAGCTTGTCAGCTAGATCGAATTACCGACACTAGCTTGTGAGCTAGGTCACACCATCCCCGAATGTCCAGACTTAGGTGGAAACAGCTTGTCAGCTAGATCGAATTACCGACACTAGCTTGTGAGCTAGGTCACACCATCCCCGAATGTCCAGACTTAGGTGGAAACAGCTTGTCAGCTAGATCGAATTACCGACACCAGCTTGAGCCAGGTCACACCATCCCCGAATGTCCAGACTTAGGTGGAAACAGCTTGTCAGCTAGAATCGAATGGTTTGACACTAGCTTGTGAGCTAGGTCACACCATCCCCGAATGTCCAGACTTAGGTGGAAACAGCTTGTCAGCTAGATCGAATTACCGACACTAGCTTGTGAGCTAGGTCACACCATCCCCGAATGTCCAGACTTAGGTGGAACCAGCTTGTCAGCTAGATCGAATTACCGACACTAGCTTGTGAGCTAGGTCACACCATCCCCGAATGTCCAGACTTAGGTGGAAACAGCTTGTCAGCTAGATCGAATTACCGACACTAGCTTGTGAGCTAGGTCACACCATCCCCGAATGTCCAGACTTAGGTGGAAACAGCTTGTCAGATAGACCGAATTACCGACACTAGCTTGTGAGCTAGGTCACACCATCCCCGAATGTCCAGACTTAGGTGGAAACAGCTTGTCAGCTAGATCGAATTACCGACACTAGCTTGTGAGCTAGGTCACACCATCCCCGAATGTCCAGACTTAGGTGGAACCAGCTTGTCAGCTAGATCGAATTACCGACACTAGCTTGTGAGCTAGGTCACACCATCCCCGAATGTCCATTCTTAGGTGGAAGCAGCTTGTCAGCTAGATCGAATTACCGACACTAGCTTGTGAGCTAGGTCACACCATCCCCGAATGTCCAGACTTAGGTGGAACCAGCTTGTCAGCTAGATCGAATTACCGACACTAGCTTGTGAGCTAGGTCACACCATCCCCGAATGTCCATTCTTAGGTGGGATGCAGCTTGTCAGCTAGACGAATTACCGACACTAGTCTGTGAGCTAGGTCACACCATCCCCGAATGTCCAGACTTAGGTGGAAACAGCTTGTCAGCTAGATCGAATTACCGACTAGCTTGTGAGCTAGGTCACACCATCCCCGAATGTCCAGACTTAGGTGGAACCAGCTTGTCAGCTAGATCGAATTACCGACACTAGCTTGTGAGCTAGGTCACACCATCCCCGAATGTCCATTCTTAGGTGGATGCAGCTTGTCAGCTAGATCGAATTACCGACACTAGCTTGTGAGCTAGGTCACACCATCCCCGAATGTCCAGACTTAGGTGGAAACAGCTTGTCAGCTAGATCGAATTACCGACACTAGCTTGTGAGCTAGGTCACACCATCCCCGAATGTCCAGACTTAGGTGGAAACAGCTTGTCAGCTAGATCGAATTACCGACATTAGCTTGTGAGCTAGGTCGAATTCAGACTCTCTGGAGGAGAATTCTATCGGCCGGCTGCTCAGATCGGTAGTTTTCCGTGGTTTCTTTGACCAACACCAGGTGAATGTCAGAGCAGTACCCTAAAAAATGGTCTAGCCCAGTAGGCGTGGCCTAGGTCGACGCCGGATCTCGCCATTCAGTGGTGGAATGTCACCGCTACCTCCCGCAACAAAAATATGCACTATGCAAACGGAACCAATGACCTTAGTAGTTGATGCGTCCGGAATCATCAATCAATCATGACTCGCAGGAGCGGCTGGTATCAATAGGTGTTTGGACGTCAAAGGTCAAAGTGCGTCTCTCAAATAAGGCTAATTGGGGATTGAGTGGAGGTTGAATGACAAAAATGTCAGAGTTAACGTATTTAGAGAGTTATAGAAAATGCATTTCAGATTTCTGCGTTTTGCATTAAAGTTCTGAAATATTACAACATGTTGAAGCTGTAAACACGTAAAACCTAATAGAATATAATTTAGTTTAAAAAATCTTCAAAAACATTTAATGGTTCTGTAAAAAAAATTGAGATTTTGAATGTTTTATTCTCCTCGGTGACGTCAATACATACAGATGAAGGAATAGAAGTTTCCCAGCTAATGTGCTTAACTCATCGAAGAAACGGAGGAATTTTTCAGTAATCTTCAATCTTCTCTATCCTATTGTTTCAGTTTTTTTTCTTCTTCGTCCGTTTCTTCCTCTTCTGTGTTCTTTGCCAACTTCCTCAACTGTACATCTGTTTCATTTCCATCAAATAATTCACGACCTATATCCCAAATCTTCAAAACCACCATCAGGGACTTTTTGGCAGCCGAAATCTTCTTCAGGAAGTCCAACTCTTGATTTTCTGACTCTCCTTTACATAATTGTTACTCATTCTTCCTCCGGTCAAGCAATTTTCTATAAGACGCGAAAGAGCAAGTTTAACCTCGTCTGAATAAACACATCCTATTGCGTTCATAATGTAAATTATCTTCGAGAATTTTATACTCCTCCTCTGCGTCTAGGATTAGAAAATACGAACGTAAAGTGTGAACCGTCTCTTGTCCCTAAAACTAACGGCTCATTAGTTGACAGAAGAAAGTTACGTATAAAGGGAAAACATGACTCTATAATCTTTTTCTTAAAATTGCTCAGCCTAATATGTGAAAAAATCACTGTCGAGAATGAAAAATGACGAACATTTGTGAAAAAAATTTAAAAAGAATATTAATTTATCCATCTCTTCTGGCCGTTCGTTGTGTATCGTTCAGGAAGTTCAGAAGTAAATTTTTTACTGAACACTTTTAAAACGTTTAAATGCACGGAAACGTTTTTCTTTTGATTCACGAGTGAGTTTTAAGTTACCGTTTTTGTTACATTCTGCACGCCAAGGTTGTAATATCTGAAATACATTTTATGTGTGAATCGTCTTGTGTTTAGTATAAAGTTTATTTTGCACTTTTGTGCCTAATGGTAGAATTTTGATTCCGGGATGCAAGAATTTTCAAAAGAAAGAATTGGAAAATTCACATCTATCTCGTGGCAATTGTAAATCTGTTCACCAATAGAAAAGTTCTTCGATCAGGAAACTCATACAGAATTTTTCTTCAAATTTGAGAAAACTTTCCATGGAAAAGGCAATTTTTCTCCATGACCACACAAACACTGATTGCATCGCTCTTCTTCTACTTGATGCTTCTTTTAAAACTAGAAGTTAATCCAGGTTCATATTCCTGAAATTTTTAATAATATTTGTATTCTTTTTTCTACAAAATAATCCGTATGATGAGCGTCCACTTTTATTTCGTTGGTTACAACTCAGTAACAAGTCTTATAATTCACCAACTGATTTCCCCATTTTTATAAAGAGTCTTCCTTTCTTCATCACCACTATCAGTGGCTTTCCTTCTGCACAAGAAAATTTCGATATTTTCAAGTCTTCCAGTTGGATCGCCTAGATAGCACGTTACTGTGCTTGCGGTTTGGTGTAAAGGAGGCATTTCGAAGTACCGTTGGAAGGTACGACGTACCATATTCGAAGGTACGTTCTAGGCGTGGATGACTGCCCATTACTATTCGGGTGATTTTTTACATATCGATGACTAAAGATAGAAAAGTGTTCAGAGTACAAATGGAGACCTCCTTAGATGATGTTACCCTTAACTTTCTTAGACTCAAAATATACTCATTAAAAAGAATTTGATTGTACTTGATTTAATTATCTTAATTTTAGTCGTGAATTATACATTTCATCAGATCGTGATACCATCGATGCAAACGATTTATCCCCTTCATCTTCACCTAGCGACACTATTGAATGGATTCCCCCTCTGAGATTGACCCTGCCTACGTCCATTTCACTTTGACATCTACATCACAGTGTGATGTGAATGAGAATCGATCTATAAGCAGTCAGTAAGTAAGAGCCGACGAGAAGAGCTGAATCATCTGCAAGGCGCAGCGTGGGGTGTACCTTTAAATGATTTTAATACATTTCTATGGTAATTGCTGATCACTATATCCGATGTAGTTTTGGTCTCATGCTATTACAAAAAATTTGATTTCTCAATTAATTTAATGTGTAATTTAGTAAACAAAAGCATGGATTTATATGAACAGTATAAGAGTTCATATCTAGTTGCAGGAGTCTGTGCAAGACACAACTAAAACTATGAACTAGTTAAATTATCACTTGTTATTGTTATTTATGTGAATGGAAGCTCAAACTGAACTGAGGTGTCTTCAGTGAAAAGGAAGGGTCAAATTGATAGATTTATTTGATTGATTAAATTGATAGATTTATTTGATTCCGGGCGCGTCAACTGCTATTGCCATTAGTCCAGTAAGTATAGTGCATTTCCCCTCGGGAAGTGGCGGCGATCTTCCCCGCTGGATGGCGAAATGCGGCGTCGTTCTGAGTGGGATTGAGGCCGTTTTTCGCCAACCAAGTTTCTCCCACCAGCTGGCCACCGCCCCAGCAGCGACGAGCTCCAAACTCCCGATTGGCCTCCTACGGTAGAGAAGCAACAGTGTGAGAAAAAATAATTGAAGGTGAAGAATGCCTCGTACTATCAGACATATTTGATTTAGTATTGCTTCGTCAAATACAAGTATTACAATAATTATACATTATTTAATCAATTACTGCTACGAAAAACAAAGTGAGAAATGTTCATTGAAATATTGCATGTTTGCCCGAAAGAAACTTAATGTCTGTTGTTTTAATGTGATAAAGAAATGCGATATTCGTAAATTAGGTAGAGAAATAGAATTAAAAAGAGTGGTTTATTTTTTTTAAGTTTCTGGAAAATAATGCGTCCGTGATCAAACCCACAAATACAATTAGAATGATTTGGAATTCAGTTTTCAAAACTCATATGAATTTGATGAAAACTCGAAATTATTGGTGCATTCAAAACTTTTCCAGTTTATACGCAACATCCACCATTCTGGTTGCTCGAATTAACCTGAAATTTCACCAGCTTCTAGATTACCACGCAAACCTCTTGTATCCAAATTTTGAAGTGCTATGAATGGTTGAAATAGTGTTTTAGAATTGTTTTACAAGAAGACCTGAATTGAATTGAATTGAATTGAAGACCTGACGTGACTCCCACAGCAGGCAAATCGTTGCTTCGGCAGCGCCAGGATGGTTACCCAATATGGATCAACAGGTGTCAGATTTCGAAGTAGGATTGTTTGTTAGGTATTTCAAACCATTCGGCATTATCTACTTGTTGCTTTCTATAAACAGTATGTGGTCAAATTGTAGATTGTAAAGTTCTATATGTTAATGGTGGAGAATGGTTATTGGGAAACATCACTCAGATCATACGAGAGATGACCGATTTTTAACTTAGTAAGCACCGAGTACAGACAAATATTTTCGGGAACGTTCGCTAACAAAATAAAGGCTTATAAAACAAATTGCACTTTTTATTGACCTTAACTGACATTCCTTTATATACGTATGCATATTATCTGTATTATTGGAGGGGCTCAGGTCATTCTGCTCAGGCCTGCTCTTTGGACTTACCATATTAAATTTACAATATAATTAATATTATTACTATTATTACTTACTTACGTATTTATAGATTCAGTTTTGACATTATTAATTAATTTGAATTATTTTAAATATTACAACAAATACATTGTATGACAGAATTTTATTTCTACTTCTGGGAAAGCAAACTCCTGACCTTTGTGGCGTACGTCTTAAGCATTAAGTAAACCCAGAAAACCTCAATCAGGATGGCAGCCGAATGCTCAGGGTATTGAAAACATGAAACTAAATACAATAAAAAGGAAAATAATGATAATATAGAAATTAAACATTTAAATAAGAAAAATATACACAGACAACAAGAATTACAGTAATGTTAAGTAGTAGGGTAGCATCAGCAAATTCCTAGTAACATAATAGTTTACATTAACACCAGTAAAAGTCGAATAAAGAAGTTTTGTAAAGATATCAATATTTTCTTTCATTTTAACACTGAACGTATCATGGAATAAAAGCCCTTGTGGTTTTGTATTACATTTTTGCCAAATTTTCAAAATTTACACATTGTAACTACAAAAAAAACATACTTAATGTAGGGCAATTTTCAGTTTTCAGTGATAAAATATCAAACGTGAACCTTGTACTCCTTTGATAGTATTTGTGTTCTTTTTAATTGCTTCTTAAAAGAATCGACAGAAGTACTGTGTTTAATGGTCATTGGGGGAGTTCGTTACAAGCTCGCGTTATGTCTACCATGAATGAACTGTTATAAAATTTAGAGTTCATTTTTGGAATTTGTGATAACGATAGTTAGGTCTAGTGGATACCAAAGGCGTGGACCACTTTGTTATTTGAGGAAGATGTTTCACTTTTAGCTGTTTGAGTAGAAGAAAGAGAGACAACCCAACTTCCTCTTGATGCTTAGTCGGAAGAATTGATTACCGTCGAAATAGTTTGATAAGTGATCATATTTTTCATGCTGTAAATGAAACGAATTCAAGCGTTTTGGGCTTCTTGTTTTGTGCTGATCTTAAATTGTTCTTCTTAATGTCATACTAATTGTTTCATTGCAGCGGGTATTCCGCTAATATGAATTTGTAAATCATCAGATTTAGGGATTTTAAGCTGGTTTTACACTTGCAAGAAAATGGCTAGCAATATTATTTCGCAAGAAAAGTTGCCAATGTAAACATTGAGGCAATAAATATTTCTGATGTTGGCAATATTTCTTGCTAGATATTCCGGTAGTAATGTAAACTCGTGTGTTTCCGTTCTCGGAAAGATATTGCCGGTTGTTGCTGGGACTAGAAATGGATTGAAGTCTGAGCAAGATATTGCTGGAAGAAGCCAATGATGACCACTGACACATGCGCAGGAATTTCGGTTAAGGTAGTACATAGACGTATTAATTTTAATTGTTATATGCGTTTTTTCGTAAAATGGGTGTGTGAAAAAGGTTTAATAAAATAAAAGAAGTAATAAATATTACAAACTCTCTATGGTTGATTATTGAATGGTTCAAATTTTGGTAGAGCTATAGATGCTCTCTAATTATTAATTTTGTTACGTTACATATTATCAAGACACTTAATCTAAATCAATTTTAAGATTAATTTATAAAATATCAACAGTAGGTAATTGATATTTTAAAACTTTTTACCTAATTAATAATTACACTTTTTATAAAAAGAAAATTACTTTGCTCCCACATGAATCGAAGTCCATGAAAAAATACAGAGGCTCCTTAACTGGATTTGTAGAAGTCCCTATTCCTTTCGTCTTAAAATACTGTCTCATGTCCTCAAAAAACGTTGACGTCTCTTTATCTCTTCATAGAGTACAATAACTGCGACCACGACTCGCATCTTCTCCCTTCTACTAGCCATGTTGGAGTGAGATATAACCTCACTTAAGTTCACGAGCCATTTTCATCATAACGTCCACGTAACACGGCAACAAAAAGTTATAATGTAATACAATCGGCAATATCTTGTCGGAAAGATCTTCCTCCCATCTTTCTGGCAACATATTGCCCCGTCTTGTTCTTGCTTGTTAAAGATGACCGCAAGAAACAGCAACAAATTGCTGAAAGATATTGCGGAAACCTATTGCTAGTGTAAAGCTGGCATTAGATCAGCAATTGGTATTGAGTCCGAATGGGCAGTCAATTCGGGTGGGGGTTCACCTCCCCCTCCATCTCCCACTGAAAATGTATACTAAGCACAAATACGAAATTCTTTAGTGACAGCCGAGATATTGTGGTACGCCATGATTATAAATTCAGGATGTCTTAGGTATCAACCATAAATAGTAGAGAATATGGATTTGCTATGCGGAAAATTCAGCCACACACGTGTTTCAGGTTTTTTCCATCTTCAGTGGCTCCAAGTAACATAGATTAAATACCACTGGTGCTTAATGTGGTGGTAGGAACTGATAGGAAAAAAATCCCGAAACACATATATGGCTGAATTTTGTGCATAGTAAATTTATATTGTCCACTACTCTTGATACCTCTGACATCTTGAATTAAAAAAACAAAAAACTACAAAGCCATTTTTTTAAAAATTTATTGCGAAATGAACCTGAAAGCAAAATAAAATCACTTGAACCACGTTTGTCATACACTATTTTTATACTGCCTTATTGTCTTTCATTTTATTTTAATTCAAATATTCATTAATTCATTAAGCAGAAGCCGATGTAGGGAGACAAAAGTATTCTGTTTTCTTCGGTCCATTCACACATTTATGTGAACACATGGGCAACGTCTCCCATTTTGCGTTAGTTCTGTTTTTACGCATGTCCTGTTTTCAACAAACAATTGTATGCAACTACCAATCAGCACTCGCGGATACCATCGAGAGCAACGCTACTGGTGAGAAACCGCGAAAATCACATGATAATAAATTGCGACATACTTGCTTCGGACGTAGGTTAGGTTAGTTTTCTGAAAAAGGGATCAAACAAGCATCGGAATGACAAAAGGTATTGGGGTATTGGTTGTGAGTAGTATAAGGAAGTATGCTACCAGATGAATATAAAATGTACTCTCACTTGTAGTATACCGACGTCCCGTTGTATTAACGTGAAGCCCGGTATACATGGTATAGTTTTCGTGCAGAATCTCATAGAGTTTCTGAACAAAACTTCAAGGTCCCAATAAAAGTCAAAAGTCGCGCATACACGGTCTTTACGTTTTCTGCATAAATTCTGTACGAATCGCCAGAAGACGCCGCTAGGGGGTGTACCTGGCAACAACTGAATTTCATCGTCCGAGTACTTTCAGTGGCTATATTATATTTCTGTACATGCGTTAGGCTTTGTGATATATTTTCGTTTTTTAACGTCAAAAACAGTTAAAAACTGTGTGTGACGTGCTATGGGGAGAAGTGAATTCTGTGCACGTTTTCAAAATTCTGTGATCCTTACCCTAAGCCATATACTACTTGAATTTTGCATACAAAAAGAAAATGAGTGATTTTTGTAAGGATTATTAACAAAATATTTGCTCCGATGTAAAAAAAATATATTTTTAAGGGTGAATCATCAATAAATTTGCGCTCTTATCCCTCATCATGTCTTTCGTCAAATAATACTTCCTGCCGCGACAACATGGAGAACGATAATTTGAATAACTATATTTCCCAGTGAAATCTAGAAGACGTAAACAGATAATGAAGTTGCATTTGTGTCCATTTTTATTAAGTATTAATTGACCATGAGAACCACAGAAAAGAAAAATATGAAGGCAGGAATAGGGAAGGGGGTAGTTTTTCACAATATAACGTCACCCAAATGCACCTTTGACACACCTAACAACAAAATCGAAATGGCCGATTACCGTCGCGTTGGGTAAACAAATCCGTTCGTAAACGATTCTGCCACTAGAAGCGCTTCAGTCAAACTGTAAGCTTTCCGCATGAAAAATCGCGAATATACTGAAAAGTTTTCATGCAGAAATCGTGCAGTCTGGACTGAACGTTTACTGTTCGTCTAATCTGCACGAAAACTATACCGTGTATACCGGCCTTAATTAAAGGCTAGAGGCGGAAACAGTAATAATAGTAATTCCAACCAGTGATGGGCCAAACAATTTTAAGAAAAATTAGACCATGTAAGTTTACTGACGCTCAATTGTTGCTCACTGACGTTCAAATCGGTTTGACGTATCTCGTGCTTAATGGAATTTTCTCCATCACAGATTAACAAAATTGATCATGTACAGGTTTACACGTAGAGACGCTCATGAAGCATAATCATATTCTGAAAAGAAATAGCAGTCGTCTGGCCGACCCAAACTTCTGCTGTCGCTAAGACAGTAGTGCTGACGTGAGCGCGGTACATGAGGGCACAGGTTCCAGTCTTGTGAATTGATTGATTGATTTTTTCGTGTTTCCGGGCGCGTCAACGGCTTTTGGTCATTAGTTCCATAAGTGTATTGAATTTTTTCTCGGGAGATGGCGGTGATCTTCTCCTGCTGGATGGCAAATCCGGCGACGACCTACCGTCGGCTAGCGGGGTTTCCCCCTAACCAGGACTCTCCCACCAGCAGGGCACTGCCCCAACCGTTACAAGCTCTAAGCTCTCGACCGATCTCTCGGGATATATTATAGTGTAGTTAGTGTGTGTGTGTGTGTAAGGGGAGAGGATAGAAGAAGGAAGAGGAAGGAAAGATCGCGCGCGGTCCGTGGCCCGCTTTGGTAGGGTACTGATCCGGCATTCGCCTGGTGTTGATCCGAGAAACCACGGAAAACTATCGATCAGAGTAGCCGGCCGCTAGATTGCAACTAAATTCGACCTAGTTGAAAAGCTAGGGTCAAAAATGCTGCCGCCGTGAGGACTCGAACCTAGGACTTCCAGTCAGAGGCGCTGCCGTGACATCGGTTGATGCACTGAGCTACTGCTCCCGGTCCAGCCTTTTGAAGGCCTATGCGTTTTCACCCTTCCGTTTTGTGATGGATTGACCTTCTTACCCTTCATGCATCACCTTTTCTGTTGTCTCCTGTCATTCATGGTCGGTCGGGTAACGGAGAAGCTTGCGTTTGAGGCAAGTGTACATGACATCTGGGTCGGCCGGTCTCCTTAACTTCATCCTTCCTCCAATGTGTGATGTGGCACGGAGTTCAACCTAGCAACCATATATCAGCTTAATTAACCTAATCCTTCGCTAAAACTCTGCCTTTACCCTTACGTGATGCCAGCATGTTAATGTTAGGAGCTGGTGCGCAGAGATGAAAGGCTTAAGGACCACAGCGCAGTGCTACCCAGGTGTCGCCATACCTTCTTCCCGTCAAGCAGACAAAGCATGAATGGTTTTCAATATTCATTTCAATCCGAAAATAACGATACATTTCCGGTATGGACTTGCAAGACACGTAGATGCGACGGAATTGGGGGCATGGAAAATACAGTGATCTGGGTCAAGCTTAAAAGCAGCTAGGAAAGGGGATTCCTTGATGTTTCGGAATAAAGGACGAACGTAAACAACAAGAGGTGCTTCAGAGTATCAACTGATGTCACTGCAGTGCATCTAATCGGGAGATCGAGTCCCGACGGCGACAGGATTTTCGACAATAGCTTGATAGGTAGGTTCAATTCATCCGCTGTGTGGAGGAGAATTCTAGCGGCTGGTTGCTCTAATTGGTAGTTTTCTGTGGTTTCTCCGATCAACACCAGGCGAATGCCGGAGCAGCACTACTCGGAGAGGGAAGAGCTGGGGAACCTTCCCGGAGGAAGAAGAGAGAACGGGCAACGGACCACCTGCGATATTTCCTTCCTCTTCCTTATCCTATCCTCGCCCTTTACACAGACACACGCACTCACATGGAGTACACTATCGTACTTGTCAGGAAATCTGTCGGGAGCTTAGAGCTTGTCTCGATTGAAGTGCTGTCCCGCTGGTGGGAGATACCTTTTCACGAAGAAAAAAAATTGATTCAGCGTTTTACTTTAAGATAGTAGTCAATGGGTTCCAATATCGTTTAACGTAAGAAGGGCACAAGTTTTGAACTGCAAATATTTCGCAGCATGGAGAACGTTAGGGATGTAGTCTTTAGAATACGAGCATATATAGATAATTAAAACAAGAAAACAAAGGGAAGTAGAGACATAACGCAATCGAAAATAATTTTCAGAAGGAGAGGAGTGTGACAATATTCGCAGGTTAATTCACATATAACTTCAAGTTTTTTCAGAAATATGATGGATTGACATGAGTGATTAGAAGTTCTATGATATGGACACGGTACATACCCTCCATATATATGACACAATTGATGTGGCTGACGCAATTTTTTGGACAATGTAAATCATGTAAATTACCTGAAGAAGATTCCAAAGTAAATAATAAAAACGCCATAGAACAATGATTTTTACATAAAGTGACTTTGCCTGTATTAACTGATCTCCCAAATCATCCACTTTTGAAACTTTCATTTCTACCATCCACCGTCGGCAAGCGAACTTGCCACGGCGTTCCCCGGTGGCGTGCAGCAGCGGGCCTAAGCAGTTTGGGGAGCCCTGTCCTAATTGCAGGCTGGCCCCGGTAACCGCCGCCCGCGGTCACGTGACGTGCGCTCTCGCGCGCCAATCGGCGGCGGGCGCAGAGGTGAAGGGCAGCTGCACTCGCAGGAGGAGAGGTCGCGCGGGTGAGGGCAGCGCGGAAGCCTCTGGCAGGGGGCGGCGCGTGGCGTAGCAGAGCGGGGCGGGGCGGGGCGGGGCGGAGCGGAGCGGGGCGGGGCGGGGCGGGGAGGCAGGGACGGGGCGGGACGGGGCGGGGCAGGGCGGGACGGGGCGGAATGGGACAGGGCGTGGCGTGGCGCGGCACGGGCGTGGCGTGCCGTGCCATGGCAGAGAGGGTCGTGGCGGGGCAGGGTGGGGAAAACGGGATGGGGAGGGGCGAAATGGGACGGAGCGGAATGGGACTGGGTTAGTCGGGGCGGGGCGGGGAGGGGAGGGGCAGGGCGGGGCGGGGTATGGCATGGCTTGGCATGGCATGACGTGGTGTGGCGTGGCAGAAAGGGGTGGGGCGGAATGGGACTGGGCGGGGCGGGACGCGGCATGGCATGGCGTGGCGTGTCAGAGATGGGCATAGTGAGGCGTGGCAGAGAGGGTCGGGGCGAAACTGGAGGGGGGAATGGGACTGGGCAAGTCGGGGCGGGGCGGGGCGGGGCACGGCATGGCGTGGCGTATTAGAGAGGGGCGTGGTGTGGCTTATCAGAGAGGGGCGGGGCGGAGCTGGCCATGGCGTGGCGTGGCGTGGCGTGGCGTGGCGTGGTGGGGCGGGGCATGGCGAGGTGGGGCGGAACGGGACGAGGTAGAGCGGGGCGGGGCAGAACGCGATGGGGCTAGGCAGAGAGTGGCGAGGCGAGGGGCTGCGAGGCTGGCCGAGGCGGGGCGGGGCGTGGCATAGCGTGGCGTGGCGTGGCTTCGTGGGGCTGGGCGGAGCAGGATAGAGTTGGCAGGGGAGGCGGGGCAGAAACCTCTCGCAGGAGGGGCACGTGGCGGGAAAAGACGAGGCGGGGCGGGGTGGGAGTGGAGGGGAGGGGCGGGGTGCGACGTCCGAAACGTCAGAGGGCGGTCGAGGAGCACTCCTTACCTTCTTTTGAATGGATTGATGAGTTATTTTATAGTTTACTAGTTCATTGCTCTGTGGTTACGGACCTGAAACAAAACAAGTAACGGTATTGTTAATTCCCTTGTGGGTTTGAGCGTTTCTAAAAATGCCGAATTTTGAGCTCGTTTTCACAGAAAACTATTGATTTTTCAAGAAAGTTTTTAGACATCGTTTAAAGCACATGTACTTGTAAATGCAATAAAATGAAGAAATTACTACTAATATAAATTTTAATGACGTGAAAGGTCAATCAAAAAATTAAATTTTTGTAATTTTAGCAAAAATTAAAGTATAGAACAAAATGTCTTGTATGTTAAATCAAAGAGTTCACTTAGCCCTTAGTTTGGAAATTTGAATCCGAAGGCCATAAAAAATCTTTCCTTGCAACATAATCTATAGGACAAGAGCTTCTTGGACATTCTATTATATTTTGCTGATACGGCGCTTCTCGATACTACCCCACCTGGTCAGAGACGTGCAGAATCTGCAACTGTATGTGAAATGAAACTAATTACTTGATATTCCACGCGATTGAATTTCACGGGTGTGCCTCTCAGTTCGGTAATAAAGTTAAATAATATTCCGAAGAGTATGGTAATGCTTGTCCGATCCTATATTTTCTCATGGACGACTTTAAGTAGCTTTCTCGAGAGTAAAAAGCTTTTGTAATATTTTTGTGACTGTCAAGGAAAACGAAAAGCTAGCTGTCAAGGAAGATGTATAATTACTTCAAATGTGTTTTAAGGAAATGTTATGAATTGTTCCAAGTACATTATAATACTGAATAAACCTTTCATTGTTTCTTATTTTTAATTTAAATTCTATAAGTACATTGGAAGTTATCTTAGTTTTTTTAAACAAATAAACACGTGTCGCTAACAACTTTCTTTCTTAATATGGAAAAGAAAGGATATAGAAGAGGGTGGAATTTGGAACCCATGCGAGATTTCTCGTACGGGTACGTTAGTGCCGTCAAATTCCCTGAAATCTTCAACACGCCAGTAATTCCAGGAATTTATAGCGTTTCTTTGACAGACTTTTTGTTGAAAGGTGGAGAGTCAGAAGCGAACCGTTTGAAGTGTTTTGTTATAGAAGAATTGTATATCTCTTAGTTGCAAACACTTTTTCGCTGGTTCATCCCGTACATATTCGTAAGAGTTGTTAATTCAAAGTCCACCAGATCAGTGATGTATTCTCTGTGACATTCATGATTTTAAGGATTCTCTTGTCATCTGAGACTTTTAGCTTTTCCTCATTTCCCACTACCTCCTCCTTCACTATTCCAACTTTCACCATTCCAATTACACCAAAACTACATTCCAAACGCCTATATTTTTGTATAACCTATTTCTAGACTCAATGTGCAGTTTCCAACGTATTTTTTAGGCACAATTAGTCTATTAATTTAAAATTTAAGCAAACTTGGTATGCTTCGTAAATTTCATTGTGAACGTTCCAGAAGTTTTAAGATTCCCTCTATGACAGTGGTTCACATCGTTGTTTTCGGCTTAGGTGACTCTGGTCATCAATTTATGTCACTGCAGTGCTTCTGACCGGGAGGTCCTATGTTCGAGTATTGGCGGTGGCAGGATTTTCGACACTAACTACATCGCTAGGTCGAATTCAGCCTCTGCAACTACCCGAACAAACGGACCACGAACCACACTTGATCTTTTTTCTTCTTCCTTGTCCTTCCTCACCACTTACGTACACATACTCACACTTAAATGCAGTACACTACCACACATGCTGGGAGACTAGTCGGAATCTTAGAGCTGGTCCGGGATGAGGCAGTGCCCCGCTGGAAGGAGATACCTTGTTTGTGGAAAAACCCGCGAGAGGATGGTAGGTCGGCACCGGATCTCAATAACCAGCGGAGACGGACACCGCCACCTCGTGCGATAAAAAACCTTGCACTACTCTTACGGGAATAATAGCGTTAGTTATTGACGGAATCACTAATCAAACAACCAATCACTTTGTAGTTTTATCTAACAATTTTTCGCAAAATGTACATGTACTCTTTTCGGAAATATTTGAGCGCGTCCATGGAGGGCATTCCTTGCGGTAAAAATATCTTCCTCCTGTGTGAACCAACGCTTTAAGGAATTCTCCTTCGCGTAGCCAAGAACTTGGAAAGCGAGGCTGCAGGGAAGCAGTGCCAACTGCCCTGTCTTCCGCCTTCGCTCTTCCCGTTGGCTGCGCGGCGTTCACAGAAGGCAGATCACGTCGATTGCGTCGCCGTTAGGTTGGCAGGCGCTTCTTCCTCATCCCGTTGCTTCCTGGCCGCGACGACGCAAGAGTATTTTGGAGTAATTCTTGGAAAGTGTTGAGATTTCTCCCATTTTTAACATTGTGATGTCATCGACAAATGGGAATACAGTCGACTCCGGTTATAGTGAACATCTGGGAACCAACATTTTTCGTTCACTATCAGAGGTTCACTGTATCCGATGGTGTGAAAATGAAATGGAATTTCTCCATAATAATTGATTTTATTAATATACAGCAAAATTCCTTTACAGCACGAACTGAAAATTTCAATATTTTTATTTTTACGAAAAAAATCAATTATTTTCTATTATTTCCTTCGTACATTTTCATTAGATCCTACTCCGGAGTTCGTGTTTTTTCCATATTTGATTCTGTTTTTATCCTATCTCTCTCGAAGTATGGTTATGCAGTCTTGGCACCTTTTAGTGCCTCTTTGCACTGTTGAAACACTACCCGAAGGCCCTTTCAATCGCCAAATATACGAGATTGAATTAATTTGCAGGACTTACTTCCTACGTTCACTGTAGCCGAATCTTCTTATGCTTATTATTTTGTAATGTAAGTGAAACGGGGCCAGTGGATAAAGTTCATTATAACCGAGGGTTCAATGTATTTTTATTGCCCAAGGAATAAGATAATTGATTTCATCAATTTGAAAAAGGGAAAGAAAGTCATTGAAAACAAACTGATCCTTGAGGAACTCCATTGCATTCATTTAATACATGTTGCTTGGAGATAAATTCGTCGCATATAATATTATTATTATTATTATTATTATTATTATTATTATTATTATTATTCTGTATATTTCTGAGGAGGCTCAGGCCGTAAAGCCTGTTTTTTCGCCTAACCACTTAAATATTTACATTTATATAATTACAATTGAGACGTACGGGTGGAAATAATTATGACTGACATTTCACGTTACTTACTAAAGTACAATGATCGTATTAACTAACGGAAATGTGCTTCACATAAATAATGAAACATGAAGTATAAATTTATTTTTATTGTCAATTTTTCTGGGCCCTTAAGCTAATATGCTATAAAGAGAGCCCATGTTTCTTATTTACAAGAAGAGCATGGTAAATCAATAATTTGATTTATTCCCAAAATATCAGAAGTCATCTCCTACACCCGAGTAACTCAAATTGTGAACAAATTGAAAAAAAGGAGAGCAGATTTTACATTTATGTGAATGTGTATGTCGATTACATTGTCAGTGGTTGAGCAATTTTCTCTGAATCCACTTTGGTAGAGTGATATTACTTCCTTCTTTTCAATGCAGCAAATTATTTTCATGCAGACTGGTTTCTCTATCATTTTGCAAAGGGTACATTTTATGGATACTGGCCTAAGGTTTTTGAATTTGTGTGATCATCTTTGATTAAAGGAGAGTAATAACGATAGATTCTTTATATTTTTCTTTTTAATTACAAAATTTAGCGTTGTATTATTTAATTCTTTTGTCGTAATATATTTTTAATTCTAATTTCTGAGTTTGTCTTGTGTACTCGGAACTAATCACTTAAGTTTTTATTTTATGAATTATTGGCAGATAGCTCTGTTAAGATAGTGACAATTTTTTGTTGCAATATACAGGTTTATCGTTGTAAATGGTTCTCATAATGTTAGTACATACCATTTTGTTTGTAAGTACTATTTATCGACTTATTTTTTACTTTTTTTAATATATGGTAGATAACTGATTCGCGAAGAAATAAATCTAATTCATGATTTCCTTTGAATGCTCGTCTATCATATACTCTTGTTTTTACATAGTCACTACCTCATATGCAAGAGAGAGAAAATTATGTAAAGCTGCGCAAAATAACGGGGAATTTTCGGCAGGAAAATGCTTATTACAGGACCCTGGTCAAAGAAATGTAGAAATCGAGTTGCAAAATTTAGAAAAAAAATCCTCTAACATGTGGTGTAGTCAGAATGCATGTTTTATGGATCCTTCATACCCACAAATCGATTGCCGGCAAAACGTCTGACCGTCTAGGTATCTTCGTCAGCAGAGCACCGCCACAGCCGGGACAAACTCTAATCTCCCGACTAGTCTCCTGGTATCTGTGGTAGTGTAGTGCATGTTAGTGTATGTGTGAGTTTAAGGGGAGAGGGCAGGGCAAGGAAGAGGAAGGAAAGATCGCGCGTGGTCCGTGGACGTTTCTTAGGGCACCGCTCAGGCATTCACCTGGAGTAGATCGTAGAAACCACGGAAAGCTACCGATCATAGCAGCCGGCCGCTAGAATTCTCCTCCAGACAGCAACTGAATATAGACTTAGCTGACAAGCTAGTGTCGAAAATCTTGCCCCCGTCGGGTCTCGAACCTAGGACCTGCTGGTCAGAGGCACTGCAGTAACATCAGTTGATGCACCTCTCCCAGTCCTTAAAAATAGGTTTTGAAATAAGGTCATGCACAAATTTGTTTGAAAATGTAAGTGCTTTTCGCATAATATTACGTGAAAATACGGGCGAGAAAGTAGGTATATTTTAGCTCACTTTAGTTTATATTTGACACTGTTTTCAATAGTTGGGTGTCTTGTGTATTTTAGAAATGCATTCCTGTATGTTGTGAGAATTCACATGATCTTTATTTCGCCGTAGGAATTTTTTTTGTCCTTCCTCATGTTTTTGGAATAGTAACATCTGCAGTGTGTAATATTAAATTTGTTAAGTTTCTTAATTTTTTAATAACATTGAGTGAGTAATTTTTGTTGCTCATTAAGGATTTATTGATTTTTGCTATTATTATTTTCCTTTTTCAAATTTTGTTTATAAACTTTTCATCCAGGAGTGTAATTAATGTTGTCAGTTATTTAAGTATTTTGTTCGAGGAACATGATTTGTAAATAATAACTGCCAAAGAAGATGCCTGAAGTTATCCAGTTCTAGCGATGGGCAGTTGATGAGCATTTAGTCAGATCAATAGCACTTGGGTTCTGTATGTAATTTTAAGGGAGGTAGAAAAATTTTAATTAAGAAATACTAAGTTTTGATCATCTAAATGTATCAAAAGTTTATTTCCTATTTTGTCTTCTTTATTCGCATTACATAATTTTGACTGTTGAAGTCGCATAAAATTAGAAAGGTTTTCAATGATTGATTCATTGATTGATCATTTCATGTTACCGGACGCGCCAACATCCCAGTGCCGTCGTGTAGTGCTTGATTTTTATCGCAAGAGGTAGCAGTGATCTTCCCCCTCTGGAGATCTGCAGCCGACCTACAAGTCGACTGGGTTTTCCCAACCAGGTATCTCCCACTGCGAGGCACCACCTTAGCCTGGAAAAGATCCAAGCTCGTGACTGGTCTCCGGACATGTGTGGTAGTGTAGTGGATGCAAGTGTGTGTTCAAGAAAAGGATGAGAATAGGACACGAAAGACAAAGGTAATACTAGAGAAACTTCAGAATAATACCGTTCTGAGCAGTTGGTCGCTAGAATTATCCTTCAAATGACGGCTGAATTCGACCTAGCTATTTTGTCTATTGATTGTTTAGTGATTCCGGGCGCGTCAACTGCTAAGAACATTAGATCCCTAAGTGTAGTGCATGTTTCCCTCGGGAGGTGACAGTGATCTTCCACGCTGGATGAAGAGAACCAACGCCGACCTACCGTCGGTTAGCAGAGTTTTCTCCAACCAGCGGGATATCGCCCCAGCCGGAAAAAGCTCTAAGCTCCCGACCGGTCTCCCAGCGTATGTGGTAGTGTAGTGCATGTAAGTGTAAATGTGTGTAAGTAAGGGGTGAGGATAGGACAAGGAAGGGAAACGAAATATCGCGCGCGGTTTGTGACCCGTTTGTTAGGATACTCCTCCTGCATTCGCCTGGTGTTGATCGAAGAAACTATGAAAAACTACCGATGAGAGCAGGCGGTAACTAAAATTCTCCTCCAGATAGCGAGTGAACGCGACGCAGCTATCTAGCTATTGTCGAAAATCGTGCCATTGGACGGCAACCTAAGACCTTCTCCGCCAGAGGCACTGCAGTGATATCAAGTGACCCTGCCCTCTCACCCTGTTATTTTGTCAAAATACTGTCGAAAATCCTGCCAGCATCTGGACACCTCCCGGTCAGTGTGTGGTCACCCTAGGTCCGGTCGGTCAGAAGTATTTTAAATGACATGAGTTGATGCCCTATGCTACCTCAGCCGCTCTCTTCTTTTCAAATTTTTGTATACAAGGACGCGCTATGTCTCCTCTAACATCTCAATATATTGGTGAAATATACGAAGTGATTTCGAAGACATTGTAAAAGCTGGAGTAGTGCCACGTGATCCAGGTCTTGTGTTCTCGATCACCGTTGGTAAATCTGCTTCCAAATACATATTGCATCAGAATCGGAAGATGAATAGTTTTTAACAGTTTATAAGATGGCGTCAAAGCACTTGGGGCTGAGAAATATGTGGCACACCGCTTTTCATGCTCAATAGTTCCAAAGCCCGCCCTTTCATCTTTATCAGCCTCTTTTGAATCCATTATTTGATGTTTCACGTCCCCAATTAAAAATACTCCTTTCAGAACGGTGTAATCCCACCGACAATGTTAGCTATTTAAAAACGATTAATTTACTAACAAAATAACACGATACGCCAGCACGGCGTCGTCATGCCAGCACGTGTTAGGCTGTCTGCATATACTGACAAGTTTCGATGCAAGTTGGTTGCCTTGGTCATAAGTGCACGACATTTCATTTACAATTGTTTTGACATCAAACAAAAAAGTAATAGGGTATGCGTTAAAAAAAGACTTCAGTTTTTGGAGAGTTGATGGAGTAATGGTGGAAAATAAGTCAAGGAAGATTAGACCCCCCCATGGATTAATCGGCTTTAGAGCCCTGGTCTCAGGGTGGAGTACGTATTTAGTGATATATTTAGTGATAAAAATCCACAATCGTGAGCACTCGAACCCTTCTACCTCTCAGACAGCAACGCGGAAGAGGCAATGTTAACGTTATTGAGCCATCACAGCTGGTACAAGATGTAGAAATCGATGCAACAGCAATATCAGCGCAAATGATCCACTCTTCCAATCTTGAAAGTTTAGTAGTATAGCCTAAGAACTTCCTGGAATCCTAATGACCATTATAAATTACGGTTCTTCTGCACAGTGTTTCTGTTAGAAAGTTAGTCATAAAAGAGTACTATAAATGATGTGAATTTTTCTCGACTAGATATGTTTCTCGACTAGAACTAGAGGGGATTGTAAGAAATGAATGTTATAGTAAAAATAACATTGAGGATGATATCAGCAAATTAGAAGTGACTAGAAAATATTCAGAGGAGGTGGAGAGAGAGGAAGAGAGAGGGAGAGAGAGGGAGAGGGAAGGAGAGAGGGAGAGTGAGGAGGAGAGAGAGGGAGAACGAGAGAGGGAGAACGAGAGTGGAGGAGAGAGGGGGGAGAGACAGAGAGATGGAGGGAGAGGGAGAGAGAGATGTAGAGGGAGAGAGACGTAGAAGGAGAGAGATGTAGAGGGAGAGAGATGTAGAGGGATAGAGATGTAGAGGGAGAGAGAGGGAGAATGAGAGACATACACACACACACACACACACACACACACACACACACGAGAAAAAGTAATGTACTTGTCCTTGAAATTCCTCCCCCTTCCCAGTTCGAGTATCGTAACAAAAACGCCATTGAGTGACCCGCGGGCGCGCAGATAAACCTTGTCGCCTTCCCGTGCCTCCCGCCCTGCGCCGCGACGCCCGTCGCTATTTATGGGCCGGAGGGACGGCGCACCAGGCGCAAGGACGGAGGCGTGACCCCGCGCACGTCCTCCACGCGTCGGGGTGCCGTTGGCGGGGGCGGGGGCGGCGATGGGCGCACAGAGGGCAGTAGAGGTCGCAGGCGCCACCACACTCCCGGAATCACGGCCGTCTTCACAAACGCAGACGTCTTCTGCAGTGTATTCCAATAGACTTTGTTTTTTTTAATTAAACCATTTCATTCCCAGAAATAACCCCTAGATAAAGTATATTTCATGCATAAAAATGCATTTGAGACGGTCAGCTTCGTTCGTATGAAATATTATACTTATTACTAGAGACCGGACTTTCGTGTAATTACATGTTTTGCCTTTCTACTTACCGTTCTCAAATTTGTATTCTTCGCGAAACGTCGCCATTCTAACACAATATCCATTTTTTCGTTACATACTTTTACATATTTAGTACTATGTGGCATATTTTACATATTATGCTATTTTCACAAAATATTTTTATTAAATCAATTTTCTTCAATTTTCTTACATACTTTTTTATGAAAAATTATTTTTAAAAAATCTGCATTTTTTCCTGCATTATTACTGTGAACAGTCCACTTGACGTACGCTACGTGAAGACACGATCGGATGATCTCGACGCACCTGCTTCAGTTATCGCAGTGACCGGAAGTGTACGCCTCAGGGACTGAGATTATTTTCTCCTTTAGGCGTGAAAAGAATAACCGACGCCGACCTGGATGGCCGAGGTGGCTAAGAGCGAGTACCGACTCAGCGCTTCGGTCCGAAGGGTCGCGGGTTCGAGTCCCGCCTTGGGCATGGCTGTTTGTCCCTTGACTTTGTATGTATGTGTTGTCGCGGAGGACCTCGCGTTCTGCTGACCCCAGATCAGAGGAGCCCGCAAGTGTTTGTCTAGTGTATGGTCGAATATGCGTCCCTTCGGGACGCAAAGTGCAACTGGCTGTCGGCTGGATAAAAGCCCTAGGGAAAAAAAAGAATAACCGATGCCGCATTTCGTCACCTTTAACCTTCATTTCCGAGTAACTTTGGCGATCGCCGACGTGTAACACTTCAATGAGAATGCTGCAGGCTGCAGAGATTGTTTGCTGGTCTTGTTATACAGTAGATATCGCCAGTTCGTACAATTACTTGTATTGCGACTAGCCTGGCTGCTAAACTACGGTCCTGGATAGATAAAGCTTTTACTGCTGATGGGAAAGTTTTCTGGTGCAAAGTGTGCATCAACTTGTGTTCTTCAGATGATTTTTAAAATGTTTGTATTATTTTTAAAATTTGTTTAGGAAATTTTGAGAAATGTAAAATCGTATTACATAAATGGTGTTTTATAATTGATGTATTTTAATATTACAAATCATATACGATTTTATGTATGTATTTTATATTCTTTCTGTTTTCATTACATATTTACGTACATTGTTTGACGTTTCATACTACATATTTTTCCGGTCTCTTCTCATTATATGTTATTCAACCTCCAGAGTGGGGAGCGAGGGCTGTTCCAGATCAAAGATCTACTCTACTCGTATTACGAACATTAATCCCAAATATTGAAACAAAATGGTTCATAAGGGTATGACCTCGAAAACTTCAAAGTTGAGACTTTTCCAAAGTCCATTCCAAATATTTAAAGTATTTTGTTAATGAAAAAGGATTCCTCTACACCATAAAACATTGTAAACTAAAAATAGACGTTGTGTATGTTAACTTTGGGACACTGATTTTTTCCGTAAATTTCAGGGCGCAGTAAAACTTTTCACACAATAATTCCATAAAGTGGGGTAACTTTGTGACAACTTTTACCTGAAATTTCTGTCATTAAAACTTCGAATGCTTATAATACTAGTAAATCAGTTTAGGAAAAGAGCTGACGTACCTTTTGCATAAACTATTTTAACCTTAAATAAAATTGACCGGCCAGTGAAGACAAAAACTCAAAAATCCGGTACAAAATAACCTCAATTTACCGTGAGGCTAAATCTGGCTAATTCCTGAATTAACCATTTAATGTTCACATTATGAAAAATTGATTTATAAGATCACAAGTAAGAGCAGCTTCGAGCATAATTCGAATTTTGCCAAATGAAGTGCGCATGAGCTTACATGGTTTATCTAGGGTACATGAAGTACCTACGTTAATGTGTCAAGAAATAGTTGAAAATATATAAACATTAGGGTTCAGACTGCAGGCGGATTGATAGATAGATAAATAGATTTATTAAAGTTCGCTTTGAGCTAATGCTCGGTGGCAAACATTATTACAACTAGATATACGACAATTACAAAACTATTACGAATATTTACAAATATAATTACAATTAGAATTAGAGATTAATATCCTAGTTATAATTAATTTTGAGTTATCTATATGTTGACTTATAGCTTTTCTAACACTTCACTTCACTCCACTTCACTTCATTTCACTGCGCTGCACTACACTACACTCCCCACCCCTTCCATGCCCCCACCACACTTCACTTCACTTCACTTCACTGTATAAGAGACATGACCATATTATTAATAATACTAACGATTATAATAATGAAACTAATAATAATAATAATAATAATAATAATAATGATAAAAGTCCCAGTATTATTAATGATGACCTACATAGAATTAAGTATATTTTTAAATTTCACTACATTAGAAGGAAGAGTCTCTAGTGCTTTTGCAGGTAGTTTGTTCCAATCTACTATAGTACGATTCACAAAGGAGAACTTGCCTACATCAGTTCTTTGCTTTCTACATCGTATTTTCCAGGGATGGTCTCCTCTACTTTTATAATCAGGTTTCTGTAATCTTTTACTGAGGTCTGCCCATGCTGAGTCCCCTTTGTATATCTTGTACATTACGCATAAACGCGCCCGTTCCCGTCTCTTAGATAAGGGTTCCCATTCATCTCGTCCATCAACGCGTCCATGACTTACAAACTTCCCGGCCCGTTTTTGAATTTTATCTAACGCCTCGATTTGCCCTTTTCTGTACGGGTCCCAGCAGGCCGCTCCGTACTCTAAAATAGGACGAACAAGTGAAGTATATGCCAAGGATCGGGCATTCAAACTACTGTTTTTTAGAATGCGCATTACAAAGTGCAGCGCCCTCCATGATTTCTTGACCGTATTGTTAATATGATCCGACCAGCCCAAGTCGCTACGCAGGACCAAACCCAAGTACTTACAGTTTTTTACACGCGGTATATCGTTAGTTCCTAACTTGTAATTCGAGTGTACATTCGAACGAGATTTGGTAAAACAAATGAATTTACTCTTTTCCGGATTTAATTCCATCTTATTTCTGCACGCCCAGTTCCATAAACAGTTAAGATCGTTCTGTAAAACATTTTCATCCGAAGACGCGCCAATACTCCTATATATTATGCAATCATCGGCGAAAAGTCTAACTTTCGATTTTATTCCTGTTGCAATATCATTAATAAACGCTAAGAATAGCAATGGCCCTAACACACTCCCCTGGGGGACCCCAGAGGTTACATCGGCTTTCGATGAGTGTTTGTCACCTATTCTGACTGCTTGAGTTCGGCCCGTAAGAAATTCTTTTATCCACAAGATTATTCGATGATCTAATCCAGTTTTTGACAGTTTTTCAATTAAAAGGCCATGTGGAACCAGATCAAATGCTTTAGAAAAGTCTAATATTACTGCATCGACCCTACTCCCTTCGTCTAATGAATCTGCTATGTCCTGACATAAAGAAATAGTCTGGCTGTCGCACGAATAGCTAGGACGAAAACCGTGTTGATTTTGAAAAAGCCAGTCGGTTTTATTCCAGACTCGTCTAATATATTCCGCAATCATGTGTTCCATCTGCTTGCATACAACTGATGTCAAACTTATAGGCCTGTAATTATTAACAATCCTTTTGTCTCCTCCCTTGTGAATCGGCACTACAATTGCCTCTTTCCAATTTTGAGGAATCGTATTATTATTTACAGTGACGTCCATTAACCGAGCAAGGTAAGGAATCATGGCTTCCCCTCCCAATTTCAATATTTCTCCTGGTATTCCGTCAGGACCTACAGATTTATTTCTCCTAATTTTTGCAATCCTTTTTCTAATAATTCCTGCATCGACTCTAAAGGTTTCTATAACGGGTGTTGATTTATTTACTGAAATCTGATCCTTCGGCTTGAAAACCGACGCGTAATGCCTATTTAAACAAGCCGCCTTTTCACTGTCATTTGTAATTAACGAACCGTCAGCTCCGCAGATCGCTGGAATATTTTCTTTGTTCCCTTTCTTATGTCTCACATACTTGAAGAAATTTTGCCAACAGTTCAATCGATCGTTTAGAATTGATTTTAGGTAATTTTCTTGGGTATGTAACTTTAATTCTAGTAAGTCTTTAGATAATTGTAGAAAATTATTTTTCTGTTCCTTGTTTACATTACGTTTACTATACGCTTTCCTAACCTTCCTTTTCAGTCGCCTCACTTCTTTGTTGAAATAGACCGGATCCGAATTGCACCGTAGTTTCTTGGTAGGCACGAATTTTTCTAAGCATTCTAAAATTATGTTCCTAAAGTTTGTCCATATCTGTTCTACTGTACATCCGCTAGAAGCCCAAGTTGAAAATTTGCTTTTCAAATATAATTGCATGTTTGTAACATCTGTTCTATAAAACTGAAAAATTTTTCTTTCTTTAACGGGATCGTTTCGCTTACCCTCTCTGCACATTTTTAGAAGGACTCCTTTGTGGTCGCTAATTCCAGGAATTATTTCGCAGGAAAGAAGTTTGTCCACCGGTCGAATAAGGAAAACGTCCAGTAAAGCATTATCGCGTGTCGGTTTAGTCACTACCTGCGTTAAGCCGTTGTCCCAAACCAACTCGTTAACGAGGCGTTGGGCGGCGCCTTCAGCCCCCACATCCCCCTCCCAGGTAGCGTGCGGTAAATTTAAGTCTCCTCCGATAATGACGTTTTTCCCACTTTTCCTGATTGCGCGGGTTCGCTCTACAAGTCTTTGCAACGGTTCGTGCCCATCTTTCTGTGACCTATACGCACCTATAATTTCCCATTGGTTTTTTGAATATCTATCTCGAATGTGTACACCTATTATTTCAAATTTGTCATCCATCCATGCCTCTACTGCTTCAAAGTTGTCTTTTACGCATATAAAAACACCCCCGCCAATGCGATCTATTCTATCACGTCTGAATGTTGAGAAATTTTGTCTGAAGATTTCAGCGTTTAATATTTCCGAATTGAGCCATGATTCCGTACCTATCACGACATCTACATTATAAGATTCTACAGTGTTCCAGAAATGAACAGTTTTATTATAAATACTCCTACAATTAACCTGCAGAAAGACCAGAGACTCACCTTCTGCGCGATTACATAGCGAAAGTCCGTCTCTCGCCACCGTTCTCGCGTCGTTGTCCGCCGTTATGTCGCCGTTCGTCGTCGCTGCCCCCGCGCCGCCGTCCCTCGCCGCCGTCACCGCGACACTGTCCGTCGCCGCTGCGTCGCCGTCCCACGCCGCCGTCGCCGCGACGCCGTTCGTCGCCGCTGCGTCGCCGTGCCTCGCCGCCGCCACCGCGTTGCCGTCCGTCGCCGCTGCGTCGCCGTCCCTCGCCGCCGTCACCGCGTCGCCGTCCGTCGCTGCTGCGTCGCCGTCCCACGCCGCCGTCACCGCGTCGCCGTCCCTCGCCGCCGTCACCGCGTCACTGCAGGCCGCAGCTACGCCGTCGTCACTCGCCGCACTGCAGTCCGCCGCCGACATTCCCACACAAACAATTTCATGGGATTCGATATCCCTTGCCGCCACCGCCATGCGGTCTCACGAGCTTGTCGCGGAAAGTTTCGGGCCTCCTACGCGCGAGAAGAGTCCACCCAGCTTTTTGGATCCCGAGCGATTAGGATGCAAGCCGTCACGACCGAAATCGCCGTCCTGCAACCAAGAATTTGGGTCCACAAAAAACACGTTTCTAGTTTGTGCCACCCATTCGTACATGCGGTTGACTACATCAACCCGTCTCCACGGAATGCCGCGACGCCTGAGAATCCCACTAATATATATTTTAGCACTTGGGAACTTCTCTTGCACTTTCATCACGAGGTCACCCATATCCCCCATGACGAAGTCCAGATTTCTTCTCTTAACGTCGTTAGTACCGACATGTAATATGACGGTATCTGGCGTTCCGAGGTCCCTGTTCTCCACATACCTTCGCAGCTGCTCAGTTCGAATTCCCGGGAGGCACACAACATCCATATGTTTGTTGTGATTACCTACGTGCCTTACTATCGAGTCTCCAATTACGAGAATGGGTTTTCTCGAAGTTGGAGCCTCTACGACTGGCTGCGCGGCGTCTCCTACTGGAACAGCTCGGAGTTTCGCCTCCAGAGCTGCGTTTAACTCCTGCAACTCTCGGATTTGAAGAAGAGCAGCATCCAGTTTCTCTTCCAGTAGTCTGACTCGATTTTCTTTGCACTTGTTGCAAAACCATTTTCCGTTATCCATGTCTCCGTTTTTACCACAACTCGCATGGTACCACAGTCCACACAACTCGCACTGTTTCCCCGATTTCAAGTTGCTGTTGCACCCACTGCACAAGATGCGGATTGCATTTGCTTCAACTGCAGGTCCCGGATTAGGTTCGACACCTCCAATTAATAATAGCACCGCTATCGTGGTCGCACACAACGATGCTGCTCCAGCAGCTGCACCGTCCCCGCGAAACGATGCCGAGGGTGCCGGCGCTGCGCACGAGGAAAAGCGCGCGGCCCACGCCCCGATGCGCGCCCGATACTCCTGCAGGTAGCAACCCATTGTCTCACCCGGAGCTCCGCTAAAGCACGTCCAACCGCTACGACGACCAACAACAGAATGACGACCAACAACAGAGTTTGTTTCGAAAGCTATTGAGAGACAAGCTATCGATTTCACGAACACTGACTGAAATCTCTCTTGACGATCGTCATTTCTGAAGAACGTGAAATTATTGACACATCGTTCCGTTTCACCAACATTTTTCTGTTATAACTGACGCTCCTTTAACTTCGCCGATTCGTCAAGGAACATGTGTTGATTTTTTTCCCTCTTACAGAAGTTGGCTACATTGTCTAGTAATAATTCGGTTCCCCGTTGGCTGTTGAACCTGTTGAATACTAATGACATGTGAGCTACAAAAATTATATTCCAAGCAAATGCCAATTAGGTAGGCATTGTTTCCACATTTACGAAGAAATACATCATTCGATTACTAAATCGTTCTAATTCATTTCATCCAAAGACAAAATCGTGGCATGTGTGCAGTCTACCGTCTCTGTATCTCTAGGAATGTTTGCTATTCTAAACAAATCTTGCCTAGACTTCGGCACCTAATGGAAATACCACATGTTGTGGTCTTAAAGAAGGATTTATAAAATAAACGGTATTTTTATTTTCACAATTGCACTTTGGAAGAATATTTGGGCTTATTCAATGATGAGACGTGTAGATGACAAAAGTCCATTGCAAGCGCTGGAGGAAATTTCTGCAGCCTAAAATCTTAAACCTATCAACTACTGTGCCAGGGCGTTAGAGGCTTATTTCAGTTTTGGGGTATTCCAAACGCCTATTTATTTCTTCTCAATTCTTCACGAATACCGCTTTCAATATTCTGAATCTCGTTACGAATTAGGATCGTCCAATTAATAAAAAAATTGAGTAATTAATTGATCTGGACCTATCATTTCTAAGTATACAAAAGTTAAGCATCAAAATGTTTTCCAGTGATACCACACACATCCCATTTAAACATAAATTCATTAAAATAGCTAGGTTACTGAAATACAATGCATGCGTTTGATTTACCCTCACCTCAAAACAGTAGTTTAACGAGTCGTCGAAGGCGTTGATGGCCGTCAAAACCTGTACGTCAAAATTGGACGAATATTTTGACGATTATCAGGCGAAAAGGTAAATAAGGCGAAGGCGTATAGTTTCGAATTCCGCTTTGTTGATCATAAATTTCTATTTTCAGGACTTCCACCTAACCTAATTTCTCTATTCAATATATCTTAGATGGTTTTTCTCACCGCATTTTCAAGTCGGAGAGTCAAGGCTTCGGTCTTCGGACTTCGTACAACATACATTAAACATCTTTGAACCTTTGTAACGCATAATTTCTAAAGCGATTTATGTCCAAATGCTTCTCCCAAATACATTCGTCGTCTCTCTCACGGACCACGTTACTTTAACCAATGTCCTATGACTGTTATTAGCTGATGTTAGCTGTCTGATGCGCGAAATGCTCGGTTTATCGTCAGTCATACAGCTTTGTACACGATGTCAGTTCGCATTAACTGGCTACTTTACACTAACATTTGCTATAACTTTGGACTGAAGTCTAGTATGTACACATTAATCCATATCGATTCGACGTACAATAGAAAATGAGCTTATATGATTTTATTACGTTTGAATAGAGCGTGCAAAAGGCTGGGTTTTGGAACGCAGTGAATTTTGAACTTATGTGTCTCTGTTCGTGTCCCGAGACTTCAGTCGCAGGTTTTGAGATCCCGACAGAAGTACAATGGGACGCAGAACTCTTCTCTGTACAAACGTCTATAGGGAGAGGTGTCCAGCACAACACTTATCATACTAATGACCTTATCCGTTGATGCGTTCGGAATCAATAATCAATCAAAAAAATCAATCAATTTCGTCTGCTTCCTACCGGGAGCGGTAGCTCAGTGCATCAACTGATATCACTGCAGCTCCTCTGACCGGGAGGTTCTAGGTTCGAGTCCTGACGGTGACAGGATTTTCGACACTAGCTTTGCAGCTAGGTCGAATTCCGTCGCTGTCTGGAGGAGAATTCTAACGGCCGGCTGCTCTGATCGGTAGTTTTCCGTGGTTTCTCCGATCAACGCCAGGCGAATGCCGGAGCAGTACCCTACCAAACGGGCCACGGACCGCGCGCAATCTTTCCTTCCTCTTTTTTGTCCTGTCTTCTCCCTTTACACACACACTTACACTAACATGCACGACACTACCACATAATCCGGGAGACCGATCGGGAGGTTAGAGCTTGTCTCGGCTGGGGCGGTGCCCCGTTGGTGGGAGAGTCCTGGTTAGGGGGAACCCCACTATCCGACGGTAGGTCGGCGACGGATCTTGCCATCCAGCGGGGGAAGATCACCACCATCTCCCGTAAAAAAAACATGCACTACACTAACGGGACCAATGACCAAAGTAGTTGACGTGCCCGGAAACACGAAAAAGTCAATCAATCAATCAATCGTGTGCCTCCTCGTGATCCGTAGGTTGAGGATTTGGTTAGCAGTTGCATTTCAGAGACAATGAAAGAGAAACGCAGATCTCATTTTCTGTCGATGACGCTAGCGCTCAGGCCGGAGAAGCGTCCGTCTCGCCCTGTCGCGCTCGTTTGATTGGCAGCAACTGGGCCATGCAGCGACTTGACGCGCGGCGCACAGTGGGCCTCAACAAAAGGATGACGGAACAAGCTCGGAAAGTTATATGGGTGACATGCCACTACGCAGCGACCATTCTCCCACATACTCCCGAGGTCACACGTTAAAGGCGGTGGAGCTTGTAACGTCGGAAGACTTCTCCTAGCAACGGGGAATTAAGATAGAAGACCCTAAATAAACAAGCAGAATGCTACGAAGAAGTAAAGGAGGTCATCTCCGTCAATTTAGTAAATATATTGAGATAACCGGCTTTCGACGGCTTTGCCGACGTCATCAGTCTCTTTTCTTTTGGCAAAAGTTGGAAGCTAAGTCTTCCGACTAAGTTGACGGATATGACCTTTATTTCTTCGTATAATATCGTCAACAACACCACATGACAATTCCCACAAGCATAATGCTATGCACGTTCGGGAAGAGAATTTGATTCTCACATCCATCAGGTTGTGGGTTTATGCAAATGTATCCATGGTATGTTAGGTATATTAGCAGCATTAAATTCGAAGTGGTTAAGATGTTGTTACTTAAAAAGTAAGACATAAGTTTTGAATTTTTCTTGTTATCGAGAAGTTTCTTTATTTTCTCAAGGAGGAAGCCATCGACGGGGAGTCAATGATACATAAACTGCCGAAGGTGGCTCAGGGGATCAACTGATGTCCCTGAAATGCCTCTGACCGGGGTTCCTAGGGTTCGAGTACCGACGATGGCAGGATTTTCGACACTAGTTACAGAGCTAGGTCTAATTCAGCCACTATCTGAAGATGAATTCTAGCGGTCGGTTGCTCGGTTCGGTAGTTTTCCATGGTTACTCCTATTATTACCAGGTGAATGCTGGAGTAGTACACTAACAAATAGTACACGGAACGCGCGCGCTATCTTTACTTCATTCTCCTTGTTCTATCCTACTCCCATACTGACACACATGTCCACTTAAGTGCACCACACTACACTTTTCGAGAGCTTAGAGCTTGTGTCGGCTGGGGCGGTGCCCCGCTGGAGGGAGATAATTGGTTGGGGAAAGCCGACTTAGGCCGACGCAGGAACTTGCCATCCAGCGGGAAAATATCACCGGTACCTCCCGCAATAAAAATATATAGCTCTCTTATGTCTTTATGTCTTTGTAATGACCTTAAGAGTCGTCGCTCCCGGAATAACTAATTGAATCAATGAATCAATTAATGATGTCGCTCTGACAAGACGTTATAAGCCCCTAGGATGTTCATAGCGACTCCTTTTTTTGGTAAATGTTGGTAACCCACGAAGGCACGCATACACTGTGGCATTTTTTTCTCTTTGTCCATCGTAATACTGTCGACTCCAGTTATAGTGAACTTAAGTCACTGGTGCCGTCTCACTTACATTACAAATAAGCATAAGAATAATCAGTTTTAGTGAACCTGAACCTTGGCAATAGTGGACGTAGTAAGTAAGTCCTGGAAATTAATTGGATCTCGTATGTTATTAGGCCATTGAAAGGGCCTTTGGAGAGTGGGATGGTATTCCAACAGTGCAAGAGGCATTGAAAGATTCCAAGAGTGCATTATCGTACTTAGAGACAGAGGACCATGAAGAATCAAGTATGGGCACAGCACGAACTCTGGAGAAGGATCTAATGAAACATGTAAGAAGCACAGAATTGATAAAAATTGATTTTTTACGTACAAATAAATACATCGAAATTTTCGGTTTATGTTGTCAATGGGTTTTTCGGTACATCAATAAAATCATTTATTATGGAGAAAATCTATTCATTTTCGAAATCGGATATAGTGAACCTCTGATATAGTGAACCAAACAGGTTAGTCCCTCAGAAGTTCACTATAACCGGAGTCAACTGTAGTTCGCCCAGGTCCTTTGGTTCCGTGCCATTGCGGGCCGTCGCAGCAGGCAGCGCGGGGGCTCGGGGCGGAGGCCGGGGACGCGGACCGGGGGCGGGGCCCGGGAGCGGGGGCCAGGTGACGGGGCCAGGGGCGGGGGTCGGGGTGGCTGGTGGCGGGGACCGGGAGAGCGGCTGGGGCCGGGAGAGGTGGCTGGGGTGGGGGCCGTTGGCGGGGGTGGGGACGGGGTGTTGAGGCGGGGGCCGGTGGCGAGGGATGGGGCGGAGACCGGAGGCCGGAGGCGGGGGCCGGGGGACCGGGGACGGGGGCCGGGGGAGTGGCTGGGGGCGGGGGCCGGGGAAGTGACTGGTGGCAAGGGGCGGGGGCTTAGGGTCGGGGGGCTTGTGATGGGGGCCGGGGCCGGGAGCCAGGAGAGTGGCTGGGGGCGGGGCCGGGGGAGTGGCTGGAGGCGGGGGGCGGGATAGTTGGCGGGGGCGGGAGCCGGAAGCGGGGTGTTGAGGCAGGGGCCGGTGGCGAGGGTTGGGGCGGGGGCCGGGGGGCTGGTGGCGGGGACTGGGGGCGGGGACTGGGGGCGGGGGCCGGGCAGCGGCAGCCGAAAGCGGCGGCGCGCCTTAAAGAGCCCAATTAAAGCGTCGCCGCGTGACGGAGCGGCGTGTGCTTCCGCAAAGGAGCCGGGCCACGCCAAGGCCACGCGCGTGCCCGACCGGCGGGGATGAGCACATTCCAAGCACGTGCGTCATCCCGAAGGTGGTCAAAGTTGGGGTCGAGCCGTTCTCGGGTTGGATCAATTTTGGGATGGAGTGGGTCGTGTCTGTCTCAGGTCTGAACGGAACGGCCTCGGGTCTGAACCGGTCAGTCTCGAGTCAATCTCGGATTGGAACGGGTTGACTTCGGGTCGTGTCCGTTACGGATCGTGTGGTGTCGGACTCCGTTCGCGTCGTGTTGATCTCAGGTCTTGTCGTGACGGCCTCTTATCGTTTCGTGTCATGTCGGTATCCGGTCGTGTAGTGATGGTCTCGGGTCGCTGTCAGTTCGTATAAAATCGGTCTCAGGTGAGATCGGTCTTGGATCGGGTAGGACTCGGGTCTGTCACGGGTCGGGTAGGTACCGGATCTGACACACATCGGATCGGATGGTTGTCGAATCGGATCAGGTCATTCCCTGGTAGTGGTTGGGAGGTCCAGGTTCTGTTTTGGTCTCTGGTGGAGTCGCAATCTGGTCGGACTTGTGTCGCACGGTGGTTGATTTCAGTATAGCTCAGCTGCCGGCTGGTCTGGATCTGCAAATGACCAACCAATTACAAAAATATTTGAAACTTGCACATGTAAATACGCGCATTGAAAATCGATAGGATTGTTGTATCATGAAGTACATGATTTATTTTTTATTATTGTACATGATATATTTTTTGAAGTAGTAATACATTTTTTAAACGTACAAATATTCTAAGAAAGAGTTGAATATTTGAAAATTTAAAAGCATGATTGGAACTGAAAACGAATTTAATGAACGAATTTTTGAAAATAAATCGCATGATGAAGAATACTTATTTTTATACTAACATGAAGCTTGAAAAATCGGTAGCCATTATTAAGAAATAATTACATAATATTTTGCAAAGTTGAAATTGAATGTTAAAGGTTTTCTTACATCGCATTACTAGAATTTCCAAAATATGAGAGAGAGATTAATTGGAAGTCTTACCGGTAATCTACATTATTTGCATGCTACACTAGCTGAAACGTTGGCATGGATCTAGCTAAGAGAAAAAGTCTTTCATTCTTCACTGACACCGCTAGCAATCAAACGTTTTCCGCCCTTCCTCTCACTCGTGGGGTATAGCGCCTACTTGCCTTCCATCTCTGAGCACCGGGGTTCAACTCCCAGTCCGATCCTCGTGGAATGCCGAATCCGATCCGAACCATGGTCGAAGAAGCGGAACAAAAAGAGGCTTACCCGCGGTTCTCCCGACTCTCTTGCATCTCATTCTATCATTGCTCCATCTTCATTCACATCATAATCACCAACTAATCAAAATCATTACTCCCGGGATAGCAATAACACTATAATTTAAGAAGACCGCTTCCTATATTGTTCAAGTAGTATATATACCTTTTGTGGCTCTCACACGCCACCAATGTTTAGAAATTAGGTCTCTTAAGAAAAAGAATGTCACGGAGACGTGACAAATTACACTTTGACTTGAAAAATATGAAGGATTTGTTTAAAAAAACGCATCTAAATATTCATGTCAAAAGCAACCCGCAACACTCTGTCGCATTTTTAATCTATATCGTTAAATAATTTCTAAACAAAGCTCTTTAGGGCATTAAAAATTAAAATTTTAGGCCATAGGCCTCAAATAAACGTTTCTCGCGCCGTAACATTCAGGATGAAATTTTCTTGAACATTCTATTACATCTTTGCTGGTCGACGCCGCTCAATTTTACCCCACCTTGTCAGAGCCTGTAGAATCTGCAACTGTGTGTGAAATTAAACTAGTTACTTGATATTCCAAGTGATTGAATTACACAGGTGTACCTCTCTACTCGGTAATCACATTCAGTTTGAAAAGTTTGTATTGACATGGGTGTATTGTATTGTTATCAATTACAGGAAGACCTTTTTTAATAGAACACGTAACGGAGGATAAGAAGTTCTTAAAGAAAAAATATATTACATGCTTAATATGGAAATGGAAAAATAGGGAAGAGGGAGGGGTTTCACATGCGAAAGTTTTCGCACGGGTACGCTAGTAACATATTTTGGTAGCTAGTGCGGGCATCATGTCTGACGGGTTGCGTCAGGAGAAGTCTGGAGCTGTAGATACGTTGAAGTGGCTGCCTACTCAGAGAATTGAAATATCGTTTAAAATTATTGATGTGTCATGGATCATTTGATCCATGACACATCCATTGTTTCAAACTATATTAAGAATATGTACACCGAATCTGAAGCAGATCAACTAACGGGCACGGCATATCGGGAGCGGTAGCTCAGTGCATCAACTGATGTCACTGCAGCGCCTCTGACCGGGAGGTCCTAGATTCGATTCCTGACAGGCGGCAGGATTTTCGGCACTAGCTTTTCAGCTAGGTCGAATTCAGTCGCTATCTGGAGGAGAATTTTAGCAGTCGGTTGCACTGATCGGTACTTTTCCGTGGTTTCTCCGATCAACACCGGCGAATGCCGGAGCAGTACCCTACCAAACGGGCCACGGACCGCGCGCGATCTTTCCTTCCTTTTCCTAGTTCTATCCTCTTCCCTTAAACACACACATACTTACACTAACATGCACTACACTACCACATATTCCTGGAGACAGGTCGGGAGCTTAGAGCTTGTCCCGGCTGGGGCGGTGTCCCGCTTGTGGGAGAGTCCTGGTTAGGGAGAAACCGCACTAGCCGACGGTATGTCGGCGCCGGATCTCGCCATCCAGCGGGGGAAGATAATCGCCATATCCCGAGAAAAACGTGCACTACACTTACGGGACTAATGACCAAAGCCGTTGACGCGCCCGAAAACACGACGAAATCAATCAAGTAACGGGCACGGTTGAAATTACACATTATTTTCAAATAATCAATATTTGTGATATCGCCCATCTCATTTATGTACAGCACTTTACAGCTCTCAGAAATCTCATTTCCACTAAGCAAGGTCTCTTAAAATATTATTTTTGTTTCCAAGTTACACATTTATTTTACACATTTATTAAACACATCATGGTCTTAAAATAGTTTCTTTTCGGAGTTTGTGCTCAAAGGTTTTATTTATAATTGCACATATTGATGAGATTTTTCAATATTCGTGGTTTCTTTCTATGAAGTAAAATTTTAAGTTCAAACTAGTTTCTAGAAAACATGTTTTTGTTATGAAGGAATAATAATTAGGGCAACAAATAAAAAGTGAATATATAAGGTTTCAATGTGCCTCGTTACCAGCAGGTGCACTGTGAGGGATGATTTTTCATGCCTATTTGGTAGTTACTTTTTCCTTCGAATTAGTTGCTCTTACATCTACTAATTCACGAGAAATTGAACACCAGCACGTCTTCTCATTACCATTTCACTTCACAAACAATGCTTCAAACATGCTTAATTTTGATTGCCTATGTCTCATGTTTCTCATGATTGTTTTTCAATTGTCGAGAATCGAAAACTTACACTTGGTATTTGCTACGTATTAGTACAGTAACTGTAATAAATAATAAATAAACTTATAAGACTAATATATGAGTAATTATAATAATATAACAAATAATAATTACTTTAAGAAATGGATCTTGACATAAACTCTTTATTTTATTGCACAACTCATGCAGACACAATTAGAATTTTCTAAACAGTATGCCGCTCTCTTATCAGTGAAATATTTTTGACAAACACAATACTGCCATGACTACCAGCCAATGAAACAGCAAAAATACTCTAAACACAATCATCCTAACCTAAACAAATAAATATCATGACAGTATTGGCCCACAAAACAAATAATTGCAACTACTATAGTAAAGAGAAATTAAATAGTTTTTGACGAAGAATGTCTTTTGAGCTGATTTCTCACGTCTCTGCAATACAAGGGTAGACATTAACCAGAAATTAATTTTCAGAAACTCAAGTTCTATCCGACTTATCATTTTTAACTTTTGTAAGAAACATTTGAACATCGTCTGTCGAATTTATAAGGAAGGTAACCTTTTCATGTTAATGTAAACTTTCCCGTGAAGAGAATTTCACAGGCGGTAACAATGGAGGAAGATGCCGCAGACTGGAATGTAAAGTGACGTATCTGCACGTGCATCTGCGCGTTGCCTTCCTGGGTCATGCACTGCGGTAAGGGCGGACTGCCTCGTTGCGCGTGGGAGGGCATTGGCTGCTGCGAATTATGTCACCGGCGCTGCGCCCACGACGTCGTCAGGCGGAACCCCCCGGCGCGCAGCGCCACAGCGACTGCACACCGGCCCTGCGCCCGCCCCGCCCACGCGGCCCATCACACAGACACGCTTATCGCTTCGCCATTGTCCTTCCCAGCGCCCGCCCACCTTTCCACCCAATCACTCACCCATTCGCCCGCCCGCCCGCCCGCCCGTCCGCCCGCCCGCCCGTCCGTCCGTCCGTCCGTCCGTCCGTCCGTCCGTCCGTCCGTCCGTCCGTCCGTCCGTCCGTCCGTCCGTCCGTCCGTCCGTCCGTCCGTCCGTCCGTCCGCTCGCCCGCCCGCCCGCTCGCCCGCCCGCCCGCCCGCCCGTCCGCCCGCCCGCCCGTCCGTCCGTCCGTCCGTCCGTCCGTCCGTCCGTCCGTCCACCCGCCCGCCCGAATGCCTGCCCGCCCGCCGTTCGCACGCCCACCGTTCGCTCACCGTTCTCTCACCGTTCGCCCACCGTTCTCTCACCGTTCTCTCACCGTTCGCTCACCGTTCTCTCACCGTTCGCCCACTGTTCGCTCACCGTTCGCCCACCGTTCACCCACCATTCGCCCAACGTTCGCCCTCCGTTCGCCCACCGTTCGCCCACCGTTCTCTCACCGTTCGCCCACCGTTCACCCACCGTTCGCCCACCGTTCGCCCACCGTTCGCCCACCGTTCGCCCACCGTTCTCTCACCGTTCACCCACCGTTCTCTCACCGGTCGCCCACCGTTCGCCCACCCCCCCCCCCCCCCTCGCTTGCCTTCTCGGCCCCCCCACTCGTCCGCTCACTCTCCCGCCCCTCCGCCTGCCAGTACTCCCGCCCGCCTTCCTGCCCGCCCACTCGCCTCCCTGCCCGCCCGCTCGTTTTCCCACCCACCCACCCGCCCGCCCCTACTGCCCGCCCGCTCGCCCATCACGCCCCGCCCGCCCACTCCCCCCGCGGCTACCCGCCCGCCCGTTCACCCCCAGCCCGCCCACCCGCTTGCCATCGCGTCGGCCCGCCCGCCCGCATTATTATTTTACAAATTTCTTGGAATTGAAAGATATTCTTGGAGTTCTTTGTAATTTTTAGAACAAACAAATTAAAAATCAAAAGGAATTCAATTCTCTCAAAATCTGACTAGTTAATCAAGTGGATCTTGCATAATTTTATGTGCAAGTTTGTGTGCAAATAGATAGTGATTTCAACAGTGACGGTATTTGGAAAAAATATAAGTAATATATTTGTTAAATGTAAGTATTCATTTAAATGTATATTATATTATTATATTAATTTATTTTAATTAATTTTATTAAAATTTTTATTTATTTATTAAAAGTAATTATAATTATTTCATGTGTTATTAAAATTAATTATAATTATGATTATTTTATTAATTAAAAATCATTACTAAAATTTTCATTATTAGTCGTATTCTTTTCTAGCATTTTCTACTTTCTCTCTGATGCATGGGCAAGATGTATTTACTTTTGAGAAAATAAATCAGCCACATGTAAAACAAGTTGAAATACTTTTTTATCCAAAAGACTCAGACATTGGAAAGGCGTGTCATGAATTTTGCTTGAACTTGAATGTTCATAATACAGAAATAGGCAAAAACTGATACTTGAATTTGTGTTGTGTAATATGTTGATTGTTGTTAAATGTCAAATATATTTGATCATTTACGGGCCATATTCTATTAACTTTTCAGAACTCAAAATATACGTGTGAATGTGGCGCCGGGCTGCAGAGCGCAACAATTGCAGTCAAATTATGCAACGCCTTGTAATAACATCCTGACTGTAGCCCGAAAGTTTGGCAAAATGCCTTTTGACTTTCTCATATATATATATATATATATATATATATATATATATATATATATATATATATATATATACGTATATACAGAGTAATACACATAGTCTAAAGGAAGTTATCTAATGCGTAAATTTCGAAATTTCAACGGAAATAAACGTTTTGGGGTCCCCTGACATCGAAAAAGTGTTGCTTGTTTTAAAAAAATCGTCCGTTCGTCAGTTCGTTCGTCAGTCTGTCCGTCTATCCGTCCGTCTGTGAACACTACTAGCGCCTAAACCATCCGTACGATCTCTTCCAAATTAAAGAATGCCCTGTGAATCTGGCTCTAGTTATATTACGATTTTATGCCTATACCAAAAGGAATCACTTAATTGTACTTCTGTTTTGCACACTTTCAGTTTGCCATTTTCGCCTATTTTAGCTTCTGATGCCTATTTTTGACATTTTGCCTTTTTTGTGCCTTTTTCTTTTTTATTTGTGGTCTTTTCCGCCTTTTTCGTTATTATTTTACCTTTTTTCCCTCCTGATCTCAATCTCTATTAAGTTGGAAACTACCTGCCACAACATGTATATTCTGGACAACATGTATATTGTCTTTCAGTGGAGACGGAGGCGGTATGAGGTTGTGTTAAAAATCTAAAAGGAAAGGAAGATGAGACCTGTGAAGATTTTTGATATTTTCATTGATGCTCATGAATTTGTTCGCTCATGAAAAATCTCGTCCTATGTTTGTATATGGCCTCGGATCGCTTTTGAGAACAGAACTGTCTTCACATGATTGTACCCTTCTCCGTTCCTTCTTGTTCTCTCTTCTCTTCTTGCGATTACTCAAGTGTGAAGAACGAAATCTACAATTGCGTTTTCACTGCTAGCATTTCAAGATTCAATGATTTCAAGATTCAATTTCAAGTCCACCATAGCATTTCGTAGAGACTGGGCCGCGAGTAAAATGAATTCGTAGCCATCAACCGGATGGTCAAATGCGATCAAGATTGGAAAGAAAAGAGTAGATTCTTTTCACTTGAGTGCTAATGTAAATTTGAGAGTTAGAATAAAAATGTGAAGCTTTTTAATTTTTAATTTTTTACAATAATTACTTCTAAATGGTGATTTTTTAATGTGTCTTGTGTTTTGTCCCCTACTTTAGTCAGAATAAATGCCTTTTTGCATGCCTATTTTAGTAAAAATAAATGCCTTTTTCCTGCCTATTTTAGATAAAATAAATGTCTGAACTTCCTGGCTCTAATCAAGAGAATACAACACAGACATGTGATTGATGGAGACGCGTGAGTGAAATAAGCATTCGGTTCAGTGACCATTCATTTGAGGGGCATGTGGACAAGACGTTCGATTGATTGTTAGTGATTCCGATCAACTGCTAAGATCATTTGTCCCGTAAGTGTAGTGGACGTTTCTTTCCCTCGGGATCCAATATGAGTCTTCCGCCGCTGGTTGGCGAGATCGGGCGCCGACCTACCGTCAGCTACCAGGGTTTTCCTCAAACAAGGTATCTCCCACCAGGAAGGCTCCGCCCCAGCCTAGTCAAGGTCTAAACTCCCGACTGGTCTTCCGCATATGTGGTAGTGTAGTGCATGGAAAGAGGAAGGAAAAATTGCGCGCGTTCCGTGACCCGTTTGTTACGGTACCGCTCCGGCATTCATCTGTTGTTGATCGGAGAAACCACAGAAAACTAGCGATCAGAGCAGCCGGCCGCTAGAATTCTCCTCCAGACAGCGACTGAATTCGACCTAGCTGAAAAACCAAATGTCGAAAATCCTTTCACCGTCGGGACTCGAATCTAGGACAGCAGTGACGTCAGTTTATGCCCTTAGCCACTTTCCCCGGCTACACATGTGTTTGAGGAGAGCATCAGTCTGTGGTGCAGGTAAACATTCGGCATAGGCAAGCGCTGTCGCCGGCGAGCGAGCATTTTCCCGCGGTCGCAGTCAGGGGCGTGCCTAACACGTCCGCGCCCCGCTCCCGATGGCCAGCAGAACGTGCAGCACGCAATGGCACGGCGAATCGGCGCGGCGGCCGTGGCCAAGCGGGAACTGACCCGGCGCGCCGCCGCCGCCGGGGAGGTGCGGGGAAGGGAGGCGGGGCGAGGGGGGCCGGGGCGGGGCGGGGCGGGGAGGGGCGGGGCGAGGAGGGCCGGGGCGGGGCGGGGCGGGTCCGGGCGAGGCGGGCGGAGAGGGCGGGCGGGGAGGGTGGGGAGGGGGGGCGGGGCGGGAGGGGTGGGGCGGGAGGCGCGGGGCGCGGGCGGCGCGGTGCGGCGCGGGGCGGCGCGGGGCGGGGCGGGACGGGGCGGGGGCGGGGCGGGGGCGGGGCGAGGGTGGGGCGGGGCGGGACGGGACGGGACGGGGCCGGGCGGGGCGGAGCGGGGCCGGGCGGTCCGGGCTGGGGCGGCGCAGGGCGGGGCGGGGCGGGGAGGGGAAGGAACGAAGCGACAGTGCTATTCCACCGTCGCACTTTCCCCGCCACCCCGACCAGGCCGTGCCTCTGCCGCTGTCGCAACGGAGCAACACCCCCGCGGCCGATGGCCCGCCCACGGGCGACGGAGCCTGCTCTCGTTGGGCAGCAACCGTGACGCCCAATTAACAAACGAAAAACGCGAATGCGATGTAATTGTTGTAAACGTCGTTAGGCCGATGTAGAGCAAATCAGCGACGCGAGCCGAGTTTGTAAACCGAGTTTATAGGGGACGTATAAAACCAGCCACGTTCGTTATTTGGGCTGCCGGCCATGTGCCGTTAAATGGGCCAAAACTTCTGACGGGACGTAAAACCTGGAGTCCCGAAGCGATAAGTTCGCTGCATTGGCCGCCACATTTCCTATAATGAGGTACAATTTTCGAACGTTTTTGAACATGAAAATTTGTCAAAAGGTAGTCACATTGTAAAGATAAGTAACGGCTGAAATGGCGGTAACCTACTGCACAAACATTCTACTTATGGTCGCGTTTTAGTTAATATGTTTTTCGAAGAACTCTTGTTCATATCTACCTAGTGTTCAAGTATTGTAGGTCTACAAGACCGATCATGCTTTTTCCCAGAAAGCAAACTTTATCGCATAATAAGTAACTAAATCTTTACACACTTTCAAGCTTTTTCTCAAATCTAGGAATTCTAAACTTAGAATTTGTGTCCACTGAACCATTGATATAGGCCAATAATCTAAGTTTTACCAACTGGCAGTGAATTCTTGAAAGCGTGGTCTTTCCGATTTCTTACAACGTGTAGGTAATAATGAAACGTCGGTATTTAGTTTTATGGATTTCACATCGTCATATTTCTTCAGGCATAGTTACATGAACAGTTTAGAACGTTCTGTAGAACTTGTTTATTATCAGAGAAGCCAATTCTCCTATGCAATCATCACCTTGAAAAGTCCAATTTCAGATTAGATTGCTGCAGCAATATCGTAAATGAAAGACGAGAACAGCAGTTGCCTTAACCGACTCCTCTGGGGGACCCCAGAGGTCACATGGACTTTAGATGAGTATTTGACACCTCCGATTATACGGGCTGAGTACGTTCCATAAGAAAGTTTTAATCCACAAGAGTCTTCTATGGTATACTTCAGTTACTGCCACCTTGGTAATTGAATGCCATGTGAAACAAGATCAAATATCTTTGCGTCTATCCTATTTCCTTTGTCTAATGAATCTGTTATATTTTTGCGCAAATCAATAGTATGGCTGTCACATAAATTCCTACAATAAAACCCGCATTGATTTTCAAGTAGCCTGTCAGTTTTATTTCAGCATCATCTAATATACTTTTCAATTATATATTCTATCTACTTGTAGACGACTGATGTTGATCTTATCGGCCTATGATCGTTAACAATCCTCCTGTCTCCCTTTGTGAATGGACACTACGAATCTCTCTTTCCAATTTTGTGAATTATTATTATTATTATTATTATTAATAATAATAATAATAATAATAATAATAATAATAATAATAATAATAATAATAATAATAATAATAATAATAATAATAATAATAATAATAATAGTAACGTCCATTAATCACGCAAGGTGCGGAATCATTGTTTCTCCTTCTGATTTTAGTATTCATCCATCAGGACCTGAAAATTTAATTCTCATTTTAGCCATCCTTGTAATAATTCCACATCTACCAGAAAAGTTTAAACTGCAGGTGACATTCCAGTTACTAAGGTTAGGTCCTTCAGATTGAAAACATATGCATAATCTATATATTTAAAAAAAATAAGGTATTCTGCCATGGCTTCGTTTAGAGCTTCTACTGAACCGATTGTAATATTTTTTCAGTTAAATGAAAGAATGTGATCCCTAGATGTGTTATCAGATATTGTTTGTGTTGATTCACCAACATTTACGGAGTAAATTAATTAATTATATCATTCTTTAATAGTACGCTTATCAATAGTCAGTTGTTTTCTCCCAAAGGGTGGCTGTTTTAAAATTGATATACGAGTCGATAGATGTGAGTCCCCACCGCTTCATGGTGGCGCTACTTGATGGTTTGTTTTGATTGTTGAGATTTGTTCACAATTCGTCAAGGCTTTGTTTCAGTGTAATAATTGCATTGAGGTGATGACAGTTTCCATGTATTTCCTTTTGTAGAGAATTTTGTAGAAAACATTCGGACAGTGGGTTTTGCACGGTTGTACTGAAGTAGTGAAGTTGTTCACAAGTTATGTTGAATTTCGAATCGTTGCCCACGCGCTCCAAAAGACGCAAACGTAGTACATTGACTGGGAACAGGGAAAGAGAAAGTCAGTGTATGTGTCGTGATAGTGAGGTCATTTTGTTTTCTGTTGGGTCATTGTCTGTGAAATGTCAGTTTTGTTCTACTTTGTACTTCCCATGTGAGAGAAATTATGTAAACGAGTTTACTCTGTGTTGCTAAAATGGGAAAATAAATTTACCTTCGAGCAATATTCCAGAAGAAATCAAACAGTTGTTTATAGGAGATTATGACACATCAAAAATTCTTTAGAAATAATATCCGTCAGTATAATAGTGCTCTTTCTTTTGTGTAAATTGGTGCCGATATTGCATTGACACCTGGTCATGGGACATACGTGTTCAAAATTTTGAGAACTCCACATCACAGAATATTTTCGTTATACCCTGAAGATTCAAACAATGCAACATATTGTGAACATTAATCTGGGCACAGTATTTTACATTTATCTCAGATCATACCGTCAAATTTTGACGGGTTCTCACTAGTGTCTATTTAAAGAAATTGCCTCTTTCTATATCCCCAGATTACTTGCGTCTATTGGACGCTTTCCTAGCCCATCTGTTCAGTCGCCTCACTATGTTGTAGAACTCAGGATCTGAATTACACCGAATATTTTTGTAGGCTCAAATTTTGTCAACCATTCCGAAATGTTGTTCTTAAAATTGGTTCACATCACTTCTACTGCGCTCTCCTGTAAGCCTTAGTCCGAAAATTCTCAAAGACTTCTGCCGATTTGTGACCTCTCTTCTATTACAATGAAATATTTGTATTTCTTTTATAAGATCTTTCTCTCTCTCTCTCTCTCTCTCTCTCTCTCTCTCTCTCTCTCTCTCTCTCTCTCTCTCTCTCTATCTCTCTCTCTCTCTCCCCACTCTTCTTCTTCGTTCTTTGTGATTGCTAATTCCAGGTATTACTTTGTAAGCAAATAGTATTTACAGTGGTCTAACGAGGAAAACGTCCATTATCGCAGGTCTGTTCAGTCACTACCTGAGTTAAGCCGTTGGCCTAAACCAACTCGTTTATGAGGCGTTCGGCGGCGCCTTCATCCACTAGTCCCCCTTACACACAGCATGAGGTAAATGTAAGTCTCCTCCCATAAAGACGTTTCTTCAACTTTTCCTCGTCACTTGGGTTCTCTCTACAAGCCTTTTCATCCCTTTGTGGCCATCTTGTTGTGATTTATACACGTGTAATTCCCACACGTTTTTTTTAATTTCTATCTCGAATGTCAACACTTATGACTTCGAATTTGTAAATCCTCATCTGTACAGATTCAAAGTTGTCTTTTAAGCATATGAAGAACACAAATCAACGCGATCAACTCTAGCGCGTCTAAATATTAAGTGATAATGATAGAAAATTTCAGAATTTCCTATTCCCACGTGAACCATGATTCCGTACCTTTCACGATATCTGCATTAAAAAATTCAACCGCGATCTAGAAATGAACAGTGTTATTGTAAATAACTCTGCAAATAATCTGCAGAAGAACCAGATACTCCTTCTTCATAATTAGTAGACATCGGATGTTTAGGCACTAAAAAATCGTCTTTTAGGCGCCTAAAAAGGCACTGAAAAAGTCAAGAATAAGGAGGAAAAAGGCGCTGTCTTAAGTCACATACACAATAAAATGGAAAATTGTAATTTTTGTATATGTAATTTTGTAAACTTAAATGCACAAAACCAGTTCGTACATTTTAATGTAAAACTAGATTTACATATTTACAACGCTTCTACATTTTATTCTTAATAGTTTCCATTAACCAGTAATATTTACATTTTACCAGTAACTTTTCAAGGATCACAATTTCAAATTTGCAACGACTGGGAGACAAAATCAGTTTGAATGCGGAGAAGTATATCTGAACGATGTGACTGGCATATATTTTATCAGTCCAACACTAGCAACACTGAAACCTGGGAATTTATATTTATTTCCACTTAAAATTTCGGTTCCCTCGACGTATTGTCAACTGTCCATGTTCTCAGATCATGACTACTATTTGTGAAATAGGGAAATGGAGAAAAATCAGTTGGTATACTTTCAGGAATTCTCTCGTAATTTTAAATTTCAAGACGTGAATTGAAGGTTTCGTAGTGAATTTTCACGTTGGACCATCGCTAATTTTCCGATATCTTAGCATTGTATATAAATATAATAAATGAAAGAAAAAAGTTCTAAAAAAGGTATTTATGCAAAAAATAGGCATCTATGCTAAAATAAGCAAAAATAAGCATTATAAAATTCCGTCAAATGTCATCATTTGTCATGATTCGTGGACATATACTATCAGCCTTTAAATAAGTTCTCTAGAAAAAAATAGGCATTTCCCTAAACATCCGATGTCTAATAATTAGTTAACGGAATGACGCCGTCTCTCTCCGTCATTTGCCGTCGTACCCGCGTCGCTGCCCGACACTTCATTGCCGTCCCTGTATCATCGTCCGTTACCGTCCATCGCCTTTTACAAATATGAAAACACCTCCACCAATTTACTCTATCGCGTCTGAATGATAAGTAGTTATATCTGAAGATTTCAGTATTTCCTATTTCTACATTGAATCATGATTCCGTATCTCTCACGACATCTGCATTATGACATTCGATTTTGATTTAGAACTGAGCAGTTTTATTGTACAATAACTACTGCTGCAATGCATCGCTGACCCTTGCTACCACGTTGTAGTCTCTGGCTGCCGTTACTGCGCTACTGTCCGTCACCAGGCTTGTTAGGGTACTGCTCCGTCATTTGAATGGTCATAATTGGAGAAACCACGTAAAACTACCATTCGGAGCAGGCAGCAGCTACAATTCTCCTCCAGATAGTCGGTATATTTTGGTATGTTTCACAACTTTTTTGCGACTCATGTTTAACGTATATTTAAAATAAAACAGTCCACCAACCAAGGTCGTGCAGCGCTCTCCCTGCTAGTACGTGTCCGTATATCCGTTGAATACGACTTGCAAAATCCAAAATTATTCAAGAAAATGTTTATTTAACTTATATAATATGTATAACATTGGTTTCGTCTTTTTACGCTTGTAATGCTAGACCAAAAAGTATATAGTTTCATTTCAAAAATCAAAATTACCTTAATATCTCGAAAAATACAAGTGATAAAATAGAAATGAATACATGTATTAATTAGCACATACTCTCATGCATTTCCGTAAAAACTGCACTTCAATAACTTCAACCCTTCAAAAACAGCAAGAGGTGCTAAAGTTACGTGACTCCTCATATCTATATCTATATCTATCAATCTCTCCCTCCCTCCCTCCCCCCTCTCTCTCCATATATATATATATATATATATATATATATATATATATATATATATATATAGAGAGAGAGAGAGAGAGAGAGAGAGAGAGAACTGATTAGGAGCATTAATGATGAGGTAAGCCCCCAGACACCTAGAAACATGAATATTTGATCTGCATTTAGTGTAAATACATTTTTATTATTGTGTTTCCTTTACCTATATCCGTATGGATTTCCACAAGATTTCTGCGGCAACCATCGAGTTAATAAACATTATTTTCCTGCGGGCAACGCCCCCTGCCTTCCTCGGCTGCGCCCATGGTGGGAATGGGACCAGGGGAAAGCCCAAAGGCGAGGTCGGTGTCCTGTGACGCAGTTTGCACGCTGCAGCGTGGCGAGGTTCATTGTTCTGTCTTCCGCGAACCAAATGTAGGCAACTGATCGGTCATTGCAAAGTTATCTCGTGCGAACAACGAACGCGAAATTAGTTTTTTTGGAAAGGAAATCGGATAGTGTTCGAGTGAATGTTACTTGCAGATATGATTACTAAGCAGATATGGTTATTATCTCTATTCACAGTAAATGCCAACTTACATGCTGATTAACAGTCGTGCGTATAGGATACGTGTGTGAAATGACCCCTTTTATAACAAAATTGTGCTGCGAAATTTAGTCTAAAACTTATCGAAATTCAATTTGGATTACTACGAAAACATCTTCCTCGAAAACAAAATTTGCTCTTTACATTTAAACATATTTCAAATAGTTTCTTGAAAAATTGAACTTGTCCTTATTGATAAAATCATCCAACACCCCAATAACAAATCTTGGCGTGTATTTGCTGTGTGAAATATTAAAATGAAGATGAAGTATGAGTATTTTTACGGGAAGTGACATCTTTCAGTTAGTGTTCTGTATTCTTCCCGCTACACTCAGATGTACGAAGGGTTGCATACCACAAGGGGGCAAGAAGTCATGTCACAAAATTCGTGAATGACACTCTCTGCTTAGAAACCTTTTAAACATAAAGATACTAATTTTATATAAAAAACGTTAAGATTTCATTATCAAATTATTTAAAAATTGTACTATCTTAGTTTCTTTTGTCATTATTTTTATTACAATAAATGAAACCACAATAAAACGTAAGCTGCTGTTATTTAACAATTAAACAAGTTGAATTGTGAGGAATGTGAAAGCTGTTGTATTCCTACAATCAATTTCTCACTGAATTTCAAAACGAATGTGACATGATGCGGAACGGAAAGTCGATTCTGTACTTTAAAAAGGAGGAAAAATAACATTATTTTTTTATTAATCACATTGCACTTGCCATTTATGGCTTGCGTAACCTAACTGTAGATATGTTCTACAACAAATATGTTGAGACATACACGAAAGACGTTTTGCGGCATTTTTTTTTTTAGTTATTAAGATCTAAGTTTGAAGAAACATACGTTGCATATGTCATGGCGTTTCCAAGCTTGTGCATTTTAAATTAACAAAATGTTGTTGATTTTTAATTTTTATTGACTATCTGTTCAATACTACACATTTTTCAGCGAATTTAAATAAGTACCGTTCGGAGAATACGCCAGCATTTAATTAGCAGGTAAAGAATATTACCATAAGTTCCAATAGTAACTTATGTTAAATGTATGTGAATAAATAGCATAAACGTTGAGGAGAGCTGCATCGAACAGGAAAATATATTTAAGTAAGGAAGAATAGAAAAGTATATTTATGGAAACGAGGATAAAATCGAAAATTTGGAAAATAATGTAATTGTAAAGTAAAAAAAAAAATAGGATCAGATAAAATCTCTGTACAGTATTTGTGTAACTGCGAGTGTGCGTGTGTGTATGTGCGTGCGTGCGTGCACGCGCGGATTCGTCATTCACGATTAGTCCTCCGTTCACGAGGATGGCAACTCTTATTATTGCCATCTTTAAGTGAATTAAAAAGTGAATCGCACGGCAGATTTTATTTCTTTGTCACGCATAGTACCGTATTTTTAGAAATATATTTTCAAAAACCTAAAAACAGTATTGTCTTGGAACTTATTAAATTTGAAGAACTTTAAGTTAATATAGAAAAAACAAAACTAAGAGTAATTCTAGAGAACGAATGGAGGTACGTACGTTCGACTTCTCACATTTACGTTCTTAAGTCTGCAAATACCGAATTTCAAATGAATAGGACCAACAACTTATTCTTATTAAACTTAATATCATATTCACATAAACATACAAAACAGTCACCTTTTAATCTTTATATATATTTGCCTACAAAATGATTAATAGAGCAATTGCATCAGTAGACGTGAACCCAAATTGGACTTTAAACTAAATTTATACAAATTAGTTTGTCGAGTTTTAATCTATTCAAAAATTAAGGAAGAAAAATAGAGAAGTGTTAAGCAAATACGAGAAAGAATTAAATATAGTTGGAGAAAATTTTGCGACAGAATTCTCGAAACTAATTGAGAATGATCTTATATTAGAGTTAGAGAATAACACAGAAGAACATCTTACATGTGATTTTTATGTGCAGTTTTGTGTATATCAGCAAAAAAGGGTAAAACATGTAGCTGTACTAAATTCTAACTATTCGCATCAAACAAACGTTCAAGTATTTTTTGCGGGGATAATAATTTTTTAAATACCAATATTATTAGTTCATCTACATTATGGAGGTAACATACAAGGCTATTGCGTGTTGGGAATTTTGAATGGGATCGTAACATTATCAGCTACTACGATTCATAGGTACGTCCAATGCCAGATACTGTAAGAACATATTTGAAGAAAGTTAGGCATGAAAGAAATGAAGTATGAAAGAAATTTTCAACACATGAAAATACATTTAAAACAGTTTACAGCATCGGCGACGCCACATTCAATTAGTACATAAGTAATTATAAAAGTTTCTTGTGTGTGAAAACACACAAAAAATAAACACCATAAAACCTACAGCCAGGATGAATTTAATATGACTGTAATATCATTGAGAAGTTAATAATATAAAAGAAAAACACTCAACGTACGCAACACACCATTTTCACGCCAATCAACAAGAACACTATAGCCACGTACCTCACCATCCCTTATGTAGGAATCCTTTCTCTTAAAAGAGCCACCACACTCAATACATTCGGTCTCACAACTACTTTCCAGAATACTCACACATTACAGAAAACACTATCCAACATTACCCAAGCTCACCTGCCCCATTATGCATGGTCTATGCTATCACTTGCAACATCTGCATCATATACATAGGACAAAGCGGGCGTAAATTCACGCAGAGGATCAAAGAACATGAACAAGCATGGAAAAACAATATCAGCACAGTCTCACACTTCGCTGATCACTTAAATATAAACAATCACACATTCGACAGAAACGTTAATTTCCGATCCTAGAAATTGAAAATAGATACTGGTGTCGGTAACACAGCCTTCGACGCGGGGTCACCCTGACAGCCAAGATCATTTACATATTTGAAACTTGTTTACGCTATTAATTAAAAAGTATATTTAGTACAATGAAAACTATTAGCTATAAATTAGGTTACGCGTAGGAATTGATGAAAGGTAGACGTAAACGTTTGTTAAATTATATTTCCTATGAAGAAATAAATTGTCGCATAAAAATATACACAAGTAAAACACTTTTTCAAAGGCTTTTGAATGATACGTCATTTAGAGACAAATGTAATGTTAAATAATGATTTAACATTTTCTCAAAACGGTTTCAAATCTCAATGAAAATCTGTATGTATAGAACGATTTTTCTGAGGATGAGCCAAAGTGACAGCTAGTGCTGGCACCATAACTGAAGGTTCTGTGGTCGTTGTGCCCTCGAGCCCATTAGACTCCCTTCCTGCATTCGTTCGTTTGTAGTTGGCTAACTTGTTAATGGCTTCGACGGTTTCTTTTGTGATGTCCTCGTCCAACAAAAATATAGTGCGCCGCGAGAAATAAATGAAATTAGGAAGTGCAGTGTCATGTGCTCTTGTGTAAAACTTCTTTTTTCTATAAACATTATATTAAATTTACTTTCTGTGTGATAAATATTATGTTTATTTTAAAACCAAGACTTGAATGCGAGATGCGTACCGGTGCACGTGTTTCCGGCCTATTGTCCCTCATTGCCACTGCTGACCGGGAGGTCCCAGTTTCGAGTCCCGACGGCGGCAGGATTTTTGACACTAGCTTTTCAGGTAGGTCGAAGTCAGTCGCTGTCTGGAGGGTAACTCTAGCGGCCGGCTGCTCTGATCGGTAGTTTTCCGTGGTTTCTCCGATCAACACCAGGCGAATGCCGGAGCAGTACCCTAACAAACGAGCCACGGGTCGCGCGGGATCTTTCCTTCCTCTTCCTTGTACTTCCTCTATACTCACCCCCACACACTTACACTTACATGCACTACACTACCACACATGCCGGGAGACCGCCCGGGGACATAGAACTTGTCCCGGCTGGGGCGGTGCCCGCTAGTGAGAGATACCTGATTGAAGAAAACCCCGCTAATCGACGGTAGGTCGCCGTCGGACTTCGCCATCCAATGGGGGAAGATCACTGCCACCTCCCTTCGAAATAACATGCACTGCATTTACGGGAATAATGACCTATGTAGTTGACGCACCCGGAATCACTAACAATCAATCAATCTATCAATCAAGCCATTTATGAAAGTGCGCGGACATGATGTTACCACATACTCAATGTTTGACATGATGTTAAACTTGAGCACATGCCCATATTCATATCGTTCTGTGCTTTCTACTTCCGAACTTACCGTTTTCGTATATAATCGTGTCATCTATAACACATTTTAATATTATGCTCTTCAGAAAACAAATCATGAGTGAGGTAAACAATAGAGGCCCTAGAAGAAGTCCTTGTGGAACTCTCTACTTTATTGTAATACATTTATATCATTAAATTTAACCTTTTGTGTTCTATTATTTAAACATAATTCTAACACCCTGATGTAATGTGTCTAAAAATCGTTCCGTATTTCTCATCTTAAATGTCTGTTCTAAGTCCAGAAATATGACTCCCACTATTTCCTCTTCACTTGTTATTGGTTTTCAATCATCAATCGTAGTTTGTATTGCCCACTCACCAGTCTTTTTTTTCTAAAATTTGATTAATGATTTGTTATTATGATAGTACCTATCCTTGAAAGTACCTCTCTGTTAGTTATTTTACCACTAATTCCACTAATTCTAAAAAACTTTCATACGTTTTTAATATATTTATCTGCATGTATTCATAACATTTTTAAGTGTTTATATTTTAAGAATTAACATTGTGGATGTATTCCATCGCACTTTACTTAACGAATAATTAATTACTCTTACTGTTTCTTCCCTTTCTAACGGGTTCGATTGCTTTTTATGAATAAATATTTATTCCTTCATTCGATCCCTTATTACGTACACTTTTACAATAATTCGTTCTTCTTTACGTACATCTTATCAATCCACGTTTTCTATGAACAGTTCTTCTATTTTCTTCTGTAGACTTTATTATATCATTAATGACGTCTACATAGAATAAAATAACTGCTATATTACCTTTTTGAGTATCACTCAATGTTTCGAAAATGTGCTTCCAACAGTGCTTTCAACAGTGTGCTTCCTTGGGTTCCGTAAACTCTTTTCTTATGACATCTTTTACCACATTATTTTCGAATAACTTTATTCCTACTACATCTTCATAAAGTTGTCGTTTTCTTTCTAAAGATTTTAATTCCAGTATTTCTTTCAATTTTAAATTGCAACCAATTTAGTTCGTTTGAAATATACTTTGCTTTAACGTATGGTTCGTCTCTTTTATTCGCAGGTATTCTTATTTCCTCCGAGTACCATTTGTCATTCCCATATATTTGGTATTTTAAACTTCAACTTTGCAACTGTATCTAATGCATTCACTTCATTTTGTACAAATTTCTCAGCACAGATTTATTTCGAGATCATCTCAAGCTTGAAGGCTTAATGCTCACATCAGAAAAAGAGAGAGAAAGAGAGATATAAAGAGAGAAATAAACGGAGAGAGATAAAGATAAACAGAGATATAAACTGAAAGAGAGAGAGAGAGAGAGAGAGAGAGAGAGAGAGAGAAATAAACAGAGAGAGATAAACAGAAAGATAAAGAGAGACAAACAGAAAGAAGTCGATTGATTATTCCGAGCACGTCAACTGCTAAGGAAATTAGTCCCGTAACTGTAGTGCATGTTTTTATCGCGGGAAGTGGCAGTGATCTTCGTCACTGTCTGGCGAGATCCGGCGCTGGTTTTCCGCGTCTTTCCCTTACCAGGTATCTCTCACCCGCAGGCACTGCCCCAGCCGCGACAACCTCTAAGCTCCCGACTGATCTCCCGACAAATTTGATAGTGTGTTAGCGGTCGCTCATGTGTGTGTAAGGGGTGAGGTTAGGATAAGAAAGAGAAAGGACAGATTGCGCGCTGTCCATTGGCCGGTTTCTAGTACTGCTCCGGCATTCGCCTGGTGTTGATCGGAGAAACCACAGAAAACTACCAACCAGAGAGAGAGAGAGAGAGAGAGAGAGAGAGAGAGAGAGAGAGAGAGAGAGAGAGAGAGTGAGGGATGTAAAGAGAGAGTTGTAAAGTGGCAAATGTAAAGAGACAGATGTAAAGAGACAGAAGTAACGAGACAGATGTAAAGAGACAGATGTAACGAGACAGATGTATCGAGACAGATGTATCGAGACAGATGTATCGAGACAGATGTATCGAGACAGATGTATCGAGACAGATGTAAAGAGACAGATGTAAAGAGACATTTGTAAAGAGACATTTGTAAAGAGACATTTGTAAAGAGACATTTGTAAAGAGACATTTGTAAAGAGACATTTGTAAAGAGACATTTGTAAAGAGACATTTGTAAAGAGACATTTGTAAAGAGACATTTGTAAAGAGACATTTGTAAAGAGACATTTGTAAAGAGACATTTGTAAAGAGACATTTGTAAAGAGACATTTGTAAAGAGACATTTGTAAAGAGACATTTGTAAAGAGACATTGTAAAGAGACATTTGTAAAGAGACATTTGTAAAGAGACATTTGTAAAGAGACATTTGTAAAGAGACATTTGTAAAGAGACATTTGTAAAGAGACATTTGTAAAGAGACATTTGTAAAGAGACATTTGTAAAGAGACATTTGTAAAGAGACATTTGTAAAGAGGCATTTGTAAAGAGACATTTGTAAAGAGGCATTTGTAAAGAGACATGTAAAGAGATATGAAAGAGAGAGCACGTGATAATGAGAGAGAGTCAAAGCGAGAAAAGGCGAAGGGAGCCGGTAGTTTGACCGCTGTCCAAAGCGAGACGGGCTGACGAATCTCGGCAGGAGCGGGGTCGTGGGGAGCGGTTGTGAAACGGGTTCCTGGTCGTCCCTATAAGGTGGCCCGGCGCGGAGCGGCGCTCGGGGCGGCTTCGGCGCGGGAGGCGGTGGCTACAGTGGAACGTACTCTGGAGCACGCAGCCACAGCGGTCGCTCATGCTCGACATTCGCTTCTCGCCCTCTCACAATATACTTCCAAACTTATTTGTCAACTAGCAGTCGAGGCCCAATTGACACCGGCGTTGCAGTCAAATGATATGAATCATTAAGTGAATACGGTACTCACGGCATTGAGCTGACTGAAAAGTTCTCTTCTTTTTCGTTGTCTTCGCCTTCTTTTACTTCTTGTTCCCTGTCCTTCACCTTCTTCTCTTAGTTTTGATGTGATACAACGATTGGAAGCATTGGTGCAAAACGAAAGCGGGCAACGCAGAAAAGTCGAGCAAACTGTCTAATTAACAACTGACATACGACAGAAATTTGTGGACGTTCCTCTAATATTGTATTGTCAGTCGAACGTCTGAAGTGACGCTACTATGTTAGATTGAAATCAGTCGCTGTCTGTAGACCTAGCGATTAACTTTTCTAATCAGCAGTTTTCCGTGAGTCTTTGATCTATTCTAGGTGAATGGAGGAGCTATCCCCTAAGAAACGACAACGAACCTCGATCTTTCCTTCCTCTTACTTGTCCTCGTATCTCTCCTTACATGTTAATGTACTTCACTAACACACACGATGAGAGTCCAGGTGGAGGCTTAAATATTGTCCATGCTATGTTGGTGCCCCTCTGGAGTGAGATACCTAGAAGGAGAAATGCCCTGCAAGCCGTGTATGTCAGCGCTGGATCTGACCATCCAACGAGGAGGAAGATCGTCACCTCCTGGGAAAAGAAGGTACAAGACTAATAGGAGGGTATCATGGCAGTAGACGAGCCCGGGAACATCAAGCAGAAAAAAGAACATACCGCATTTCCCAGGCGCTTGAGCTTTTCAGGACAATTCAAAACGAGTACTAAGTATAAAACCGGCTTTGATGGCATAGTGGTTTTCATGCCGGGCTACTGATCCCACGTTCTCGGGTTCAAGCTCGGTCAAAGTCTGGGTATTTTTCAGGTGCCAAAAACGACGGCATGCATTCGAACACTTGTCGGCATGTAAAACAGATTCCAGGTAAGGTACTTGGCCGATCCTGACAAAATTAAATCCTCTAGCAATTTTGGCACCAAACCAGAGTTTCGAGTTGAATTACTGGATAAGATTGCGGATATTGTTTCTTGGCATGCGCTAACTGATGTTCAAATCAAACGTCAAAATTGGCGCACTAGCGCTCTTAGGGAAAGCAATGGCAAACAACCCTAGGAACACTTGCTCGGATAAGTCTCACAAGAAGGCGCTAGGAGCTTCTGGAGACTAGCCTACGCACTAATTAGTGTATGGTACTAAAAGAAAGAAGACTGTGTAAGTCAGTACAGTTTTGGTTTTATTTTGGTCGAAAATTGATACTCTTAATACTGTTAAAGAGGTGGAATTTGGGTTTTGAACGACATATCTAGGCGCGTCAAGATAATATGGACTAATAACGACTCAGCTTGAAAAAATTGCGAATGTTGTTTTTGCTTCATTCTGAGCTCATGCATGGAATACCGCACATCTGAAAATCATTGTAAAGGTACATAATAAAAGACATTCTGAATCTATTTCTGATTCTAAAAACTTATTGCATCACCTTTCTTAAGTAAGTATTCTGTAATCGTAATATGACGTCACCTTTCAATAATGAGAAATGACCTCCAGTGTGAAATAAAATGTTTTGTGTGTATGTAGTTAATATAAAAAAATAAAAAAATATTTTGTGAACACTCAAAAATTCTTTAATGTCACCATTCTTTTATCTGAAATAGTTCATACTGAACCAGAATGTCTATAGAGTACAAAGAAATAAATTTAGACATTTACTTTTGCATTTGTTGTAATGTGTTATTACACTAACTACATCCTCAAGTTTTCGTTATGAACTGATACAATGGCACGGAGAACATAACCTCTTAAAACATACAAAATCAGCTGACAGACTAGCTCGGCTGGTAAGAATTGAGAATTTTGTCATTTCTTATTCACTTGTTCATTATGAGTTAATTGCAACGAGGGTAGAATAGTACGTCATCAGAAATGCTGCTCACTGTGCACACTTGAGACGCTGTTTGTTCCATAAGGGTTAAAATTTAATTCACAAAGCAACCAATAAACAAGGGGAAGAAATTATGATTTCGGCTTATATTCAGTAAAAATTCGGCTTATATTCATGATGAATTCGGCTTATGTACCTTGCAAACATAAAATTTCTAAGAATGAAATAAGAAATATATAAAACTGAAAACTGCACCGCGAAAGCGCTGAATCCGTAGGTTATCGATGCGCTCACATAAGAATACATAAGACGTTCGACGTTCATCCGTCTATTGTTACGAATGTGGATTCATGAGCTCTGAAATGTGATTTTTTATGTAAACTACGAATTCCATCGAACACACAATTAGGGTTTTTAATTTAATGTTTTACTTCAATCTTTTTACTTCCATATACTTTTTATGTCATGATTTTATGTGATGAATTTTAATGAATCGATGAATCATAAATAGTTTTTTTATGATTCATCGATCTTTTAGTGTTCTTATGTCTCAACAAAAGAGACCGAAAACTATGTGTTTAAATTAGCTTGTTCAATAAGGATTTAGAAAAAACATGTATAACAATATTCTTCTACATATATAACTAACGCATCTTTTCTTTTGAAGCTTGCTGTTTCTGTTTTAAATTATAAGCTGTGATTAAACCCTAATTTAAGTTATTTAATAAATGTACAGTGTTATTGATTATTTTATCGGTTAAATCAATAAAAATGTAGCACTGAACAATGGTGGGCCAAAGACGATGAAGGAGAGCAGACACACCTTAAGGATATGTTACCCAGCAAAATTGATGGATTGATAGCGCAGAGGTGCCATTGACATGGGAGGAGGGTGCAGAATCGTGTAGTCGATCGGGTCACCTAACGGGACCCAACGGAGTACGCTTTCCGGTTCCTGAATGACGTCGCTCGCAGCAATGTGCATTGTGCCTAGCGGTACGCGGGTCAACTCCAGGTCCTTTGGTGACCTCTTGACCCCGTACGGTTCTTCTTCGGAGATGGGTTCATTTTAAATGGGCAATCGTGATCCTGCTGAGGCCACGCTGCGAAGCTTGGAGTGTTAAGATTATTCATTGCACCTTCCACACATTCGTCACTCACTACTCATTGCCTGAGATAGTTCAGCGGCAACACCGTTGCCTGTACTCCGTCGCTGATCTGGCCGGGAGGTCCTAGGTTTGACTCCCGACGACGGTAGGATTTTCGACACTAGCTTGTCAGCTAGGTCGAATTCAGTCGCTGTCTGGAGGAGAGTTCTAGCGGCCGGATACTGTGATCGGTAGTTTTCCGTGGTTTCTCCGATCAACATCAGGCGAATGCCGGAGCAGTACCCTAACAAACGGGCCTTGGACCGCGCGCGATCATTCCTTCCTCTTCCTTGTTCTGTCCTCGCTCCTTACACACACACACACACACACACACACACGTACTAACATGCACTACACTACCACAGATTCCGGGAGACCGGTTGGAAGCTTAGAGCTTGTCCCTGCTGGTGCACCAGCTTACTTGCCCTCTCGATTTATGAATCAATGTTTGTTGTCAAAAATGACTTCCTCAAGAATGGGAATATATTTTCAAAGAATAGATATGTCTATAACTATAACACTTAACGTAGTAATCGTATTCATCAAATGCCAGTAACAACACCTCATTACAAAACAATAACGTACAATATATGAACATTATCCTACAACACGTTCTCAGATGATATTTAACACTTAAAATCAATACACAAGTTAAAGTGACAAGTAAAATATTTTCTGCTGCATAACTGTTTCTATACAACCAGAGACTACACCGAGCATGAAAAAGAAAAGTAATATTGATTTTAACAATTATATTCAATATATTAATTACCTTTTTGCATTGTAGAATTTTAAAAAACTAAATATGTCACTAAAAGGTACACTTGCACTTCATAACTTCATATTCTGGGCAAATGACCTGAATCTCTATCAGATTTTTAGTCCAGTTTCCCTGATCCTTGGAGTAAATGCTGGGATGGCCCCTTTTTTTGCTTCTGGGCATAAATATAACATCACTATCCGCGCACATTTTCTACAGTTCAGTGGAAAATATAGTTATTCAAATTTACGTTCTCCATGTTTTCAGGGCAGTAAGTATATTCCTTTACGCAGGCCGCGATGAGAAATAATAGCCAAAACCTTAGCTTTATTCCTTTGCAAATAGTTTTTCATGCGGGAGCGAATATTTTCTAATTAATTTTTGCCAAAAATGCTCTAAATCATAATTCAACATGTATGGGTTAGGGTAAAGATCTTAGAATTTAAGAAAATGTGCGCAAAATACACTTCTGTCCATAGTATGTCACACACAGTTTTTCACTGTCTTTTGGCGTTAAATAAATAAACATTCATTCAAATACTATGCTTTGTTGTTTTATTAATGTCATTTTTATTATTATTATTATTATTATTATTATTATTATTATTATTATTATTGTAGAAAGATGGTTCTTTTTTTAAATTTATTGGACCAAATAGGATCAAACTACGATGATATCTATGGTCCAATAAATTTAAAAAAGAACCATCTTTCTACAATATTAAAACGGGATCAACAGGAAGATATTCAACCATTCTATTATTATTATTATTATTATTATTATTATTATTATTATTATTACTATTATTAAAGTACTCTGCAATTCTCTTGTGCTGGGTTATAAAGTTGAGTCTTTCCTGTCCTTTACTCTGTGAACTCTATTAAGTTGGCTTTTTTGTGCCTTTTTGATATTATTTATTATGTAAATATAAAGTGAGTATTAAAAAAGAAGAAAACACCCTAATAATTTAGTCAGTTGGAATAGAGTATTTAAAATCTGTGATTTAGACAAATTTTATCCTGCCGGTACATTCAAGTTAAAGGCGTTTGTGAAGAAGCAGAATCGTTAAAAAAATGGAAAATCGTCCAATTAGAACCTAAAAATTAGAAAGAAAACTTTTCAAAATTTAATAATTTACTTATATTTACTGACATTAAATTATTGATTTAATCTTTGCAACTGTCAACTGTCATGTTTTAAATTATCTAAACACAATCAGACATCACAGTCTTAAATTCATCTCTTGTACCCGACTTGTGTTAAAGGATGCGTATACAAGTAATCAATAACGCCTCGTTAATATCTTATTTCTCTGGATATTACTCGTCGTATATCAGTTACATCTGTCCATTATTATTCAATCTTGTGTTCGCATGAAGAATAAACAGTAACAATTATTATTATTATTATTATTATTATTATTATTATTATTATTATTATTATTATTATTATTATTATTATTATTATTATTAGCATAATGTGGAGTTTCCAACACTTAAAAGAGTTTCAAAACAATTTCAAGTTGAATTATTAATTTCAGATTTTTGAATTATATTAGACGGATACATAAAAATGCCAGTTCCCCTCCAGTTTGGGAAATTCCGAATAATACCTCTCTTGTGTCAAAAGAGAGAGACCGGGAAGATCTATCCTTCAGTGACTGACGGACACACACGGGTTACCCAATTACTGTTTGTACCAAGTACCACTTTATACTGTTTATACTGTTTATACTGTTTATGTGTTATTATTACTGTTTGTACCACTTTATTATTTCGAGTACAATTATGATTAAACTTATGTATTATAGAAACGTACTACTTTAAAAATATGTCTGTTGCAAATGCTTAAAGAACAGCGGAAAACAATTGCAAGAAGAATAAGAGCCATTGACATTCCATTTCATTAAGTAAAATAATTGCTCTTTGTGCATTAAACATACATTCACTTAAAAGCGATTCGATTTTCCGCTGTGCCCTTGTCATTACATTAGTCCTGACAGATGTCCCCAAAGCAAATTTATCTAGTTATTTACACATGTCAGCAATTACGCTCATATATGACACTTTCATCTTGAGCGAGGAGTGGATATTCATCTCCAACTTACTTGAGGGTAAGAGACACGGCCTTTAGACCAAATTCTCTCGGTACTTGAATGCAATACATGAAAGTAAATGAATGCAATACAATTTGTGAAGACGCTCTTTAGAAAGATTTAGTATTTATTCTTGGTTTAGAAACTTCGACTGCATTATTCTATTTCGACGTTCTTACTGTCTTGTTTCTATCACGAGTTAAAACATTCATTCTTAATATCGATGGACCAAAACACAGTAAGAAATTTCCCAAGGTGCGCTCGTGTTGTACGTTCCTCAGAATTATATGCAGAAGGAATGTCAACATTTTCAACCAACATGCGAAAGCCGTTATCTCGAAGCCTGAAGGCTCTAGCACCAGTGCTGTTTGCAGCACGTTTATTCGGCATGGCTCCTTATGGCTTCACAGCTGAACTGCAACCTAGACGCTGCAAAGTCGGTCTCGCCATATCTACTCTTACGAGCATCTCACAGATAATTCTCATGGTATGTTGGTTCACTCAATACGCTCCGAATCTGCACTACCACTTCCAAGTGGACGAGAACACCGGAGAACTTCCGGTGACAGTATTAACTGGTCTTTCCTTGGTCTCTAGTCTGCTTATAAGTCTAAGTGCTACTCTTCCTTACATCAGCAACTTTCATTTGGATTTGGTTCACCGTCTGGTCTACCATCTTGTGGGCATAGATATAGCCTTTGGTCCGATTGCAGCTTTGTACCCAACATCACGAGTTCTCCGGCGCTCTTGGATTGTGGTAGCACTGATCGGAAACCTGATCGTCACCATTCCTTGGGTCTTCGCCGTCCAGTTGTTCTGGTCGTCCTCCCTCTTAGTCTCCACGTACATCTCATGGATGTACTGCGGCACTTTCATCATCTGCTTCTCGTTCAGCGCGCTGGCCATCGCCATGAAGCACAACTTCGAGTTGATCAACAAGGAGACCTTGGGGCTCGCCAGGTCACTTCGCCGCGAACGCCGGAAGCAGTGCACGTTCGAAGCGAAGATCTTCACCCTGTATCGCCGCTTCACGGATTTGGACTCGTCGAACGATCGAGTGGGGCGAGCCGCCTTCAAGGCCCCGCTGAGCGACCAGGAGCTGGAGGACCGCGTGGACCACTTGCGCGAGTGCCACATGCTGGTGCAGGAGACGTGCACGAACGTGGCGGATCTGTTCCGGAGCGTGCTGCTCTTCTTCTACTGCTTCGTGCTGGTGTCGATGGTGGGCAACCTGTTCGTGATCGTGGCAAGCACCCAGTCGCGGGTGCGATCCATGCAGAGTCTGTACGCTGCTGGGTGCGCTGCGCTCAACGTTGGCATGGGAATGTTGGTAGCGTGGGCGGCGGACGCCACCACGGAGGTAATAACCGCAAAACGTTTCTTCAGCGATGGCTTGGAGAAATGCGACTAGATTGGAGGTGTTAGTTACGAAATCGGCTAATTCATTTCAATGGTGTAGCATGACTCGCACGTTTGGGGATACTCACTAATAACGCGAACTGAAGACTTAATTATCTATCATGTTTTCTAGAATCTATTTTATCGTATCAAATCTTATAATACAGATTTATGTCAGGAGACATCTTGATGGCAAATTATGCAATGTCTCAGCTTTAATTCTCATACTCAAATGGCAATGAGATCACTTGTTAATTTATACATTTCAGACCACAATAATATTTAATATGTTTAAGGAAAAATTCAAGTTTCTTAGATATTAATTAAACATTAGTAGGTAAGCGCTGTTTCTACTGTTTGTGCCCATGACCAAGCAGAGCATCTCGAATGGGTAAGAAATATATTTCACTGACAAGCTTAAGTGTGGTACCATCTCATGCAAAAACGAGTAACGCACATTAACCTCTTTTCGCGGTAGTGTTCTAGCGTAAGACACTCAGGATTTGCTAGGACAGGAACACCACTTTAAAATTAATACAAAACATGTTTCATTCAACGGACAAGTTGCAAGATTATCAATACAATATTTAGGGTTCTTTGATTAATATTTTACGAGCAGATACTCAGCGTCTTAACCTCCCCTGACGCTACTCCTCTGCTATATTTTATGAAGCAATGCCAATCTCTCGAATATCAGTCGTGCATTCGTCACTTTCTTTTTAATTTGCGTTCCAACTTTCTCAAGAGTTTGAGTTATCGCCTGTAATGGACCTACATTGGCATTTTTTGAATAAAAACGCGAATAGGAGTTCTCCTCTTCTATAACAATAACTTTTTTAATGCACCAATGAAGACGTATTTGGAATGTTGTCATCAGAGCTCGCTACGAGTGTTTACCTTCAACTGTTTAGAGTGCCAGGGACAGGGAAGGTAGACCATCAGTGAAGAAAAGTTAGCCGGATATTGGGGCCATGTCTTTCTTATACATGCAACATTACTTTGCGATTTCAGTAACATCCCCCCTTCATTAATCGAATTAACCATGATTCATATCAAAACTTTTACGTACCTGCTGAGATGGTTTAGGACAACAATTGTAGTCACTGCAGTGTCTCTAATCGTGAATTATTAGGGTTTGGGAAACCGACGATGGTGAATGTTCGGCCCAAGCTATGTTGCTATGTCGAATTCATCCGCTGTCTCAAGGAAAATTATATCACCCAGCTATTCTGATCGGTAGTTTTCTATGATTTCTCCTACAAAATTTCAAATGAATTCGGTCAGTACCCTAACATATGGATCACGTACCGCGCGTCATCTTTTTTCTTCATCCTTGTAACATCCTCTCCCCTTAGTTACATACACACTTACATGCGCTGCTCTAATACTCATGTCGGGAGACCAGATGGGAGCTTACAGAGCATGCTCTAACTGGGGTGGTACCTCACTGGTGAGTGATACCTGATTGAACAAACCCGCGCAAACCAGTGAGAATGTCAGCGCCGGATCTTAGGTTATAGCGGGATAGAACATCGCCACCTCCAAGCTTATAACTTCACTGCACGAATTGGACGAATTACCAAAGCAGTTCACGTGATCGTAAATATAAAGAATCAATTAATGAATCAAACTTCAAAACGTCTTTCAAGGTCACCTCCTGTGGAAGTTACTTTGCGTTGCATGCGCAAATGGTCTTCCGAGCCGGATAATAGTGATACATGTTTCCATTACACACCACATGGCACCTGAAGGAAACTTTTCGTGGCCGGCTGCCCTGATAGGTAGTTTTCATTGGCTTTTTAACAACACCAGGTGACTGCCGGAGCAGTACTCGAACAAACTGGCCACGGACCACGCACGATCTCTCCTTCATCTTCCTTGTCCTATTCTCAAATCTTACATACACACACGCACTACACTACAACACATGTCAGGAGTCTTTAATATCGGGTCGAGTCGGGGTCAGGTCGGGAGCTTAGAGATTGTCCCGGCTAGGGCGGTACCCCGATAGTGGGAGATACCTGGTTGGGGAAATCCCCGCTAGCCGACGGTACGTCGGAGCAGTACCTCACATCCAGCGGGGAAAGATTGCCGCCACCTCCCAAGAAAAAAAACGCATTACACTTACGGGATTACTGACTTTAACAGTTGACGCTCCTGGAATCACCAATTAATCAATCACAACATTGCATTGCTGTTTTAGATGTCGACTCTCGCCTCCCCCAATTGAAAGAAAGGATGTTGGAAATTTGAAGTTTCACACCAAACCTCCAATCAATCAATCAATCAATCACAACACTGCATTGCTGTTTTAGATGTCGACTCTCGCCTCCCCCAATTGAAAGAAAGGATGTTGGAAATTTGAAGTTTCACACCAAACCTCCAATCAATCAATCAATCACAACACTGCATTGCTGTTTTAGATGTCGACTCTCCCCTCCCCAATTGAAAGAAAGGATGTTGGAAATTTGAAGTTTCACACCAAACCTCCAATCAATCACTCAATCAATCACAACACTGCATTGCTGTTTTAGATGTCGACTCTCGCCTCCCCCAATTGAAAGAAAGGATGTTGGAAATTTGAAGTTTCACACCAAACCTCCAATCAATCAATCAATCAATCAATCAATCACAACACTGCATTGCTGTTTTAGATGTCGACTCTCCCCTTCCCCGATTGCGAGAAATGATGTTTGAAATTTTGTTTCACACCGAACCTCTTTCCACCGCCGACGCATTTGGAACGTGCGTTGCGCTTCGCGTGGCGTTGCGTGCGCAGGCGTCGGGGCCGCACGCGGTGTCTGCGTGCGCCGCGCTGCTGCTGGCTGCGCGCGGGCGGCGGGCCGTGGAGCGGCGCGCGCGCCTCATGCTGCTGCAGGTGCGCGCGCGGCCTGCGCACTTCTGCGCCGGCGGCTTCTTCCCGCTCGACCTGCGCTTCTTCGTGGCGCTGCTCGGCTCCATCGTGGGCTACCTCGTCGTCGTGGTGCAGTTCACGCAGGGCGCGCCCGGCCACGCCCACCACGCGCAGCCCGCCTGCTGCGCCGACAACGCCAGCCGCGACGCCAACGCAGGCGCGACCCTACAGCCTGCGGACGGCTGATTACAAAAATGTTATTGTCGTAAATTCAACAGTAAAAAGTTGTTTTTACACGACTGGTAGATAAAGTGGTTTTTATTGTTAGCAAATGAGGGGCTAAAGTGAATCATTTGTTCCCTAGGGAAATAATATTTACTCTCTAGGGATTAAATGTTATTTAATCCTTGTTTAAATTACATTTTAATCCTTGTTTACATAACGACAATGGAAACAAACGACACACATGAGTAAAAATGTATGTATTTGAACTCCATGTGAAACACAAGTGCTTTGTACGTCTTTACTTTCTCACTGAAATACGCCAACATGACGTCCTCACCTATATTGAATATTAATATATCTTTACAATTTAAATTTTCTATAAGTTGAATCACACATTTTCTTAGATTTTGGGGCATTAAATTTCCAATAGCTACTTTAGCAATATCAGATATGCATTTAGGTTCAGTCATTTTAAACGAATGGATGTTTAGTGGCAATTTCCTTAATAACACACATTATTCACTTATCACGATTTTTAAATATCACAGTTTAATATTTTGAATGCATATTCTCAGATTACAATGGTCGTGGAAATATAGCATATATATTTCCGGAGAGAAGCTATTCCTCCCTGGGTAGTTTCACCTCAGAAGAAATAATGCCTGTGTCTCCCTTGATGTAAAATAAAACATTCTCATTAGGACAACATAGTGCAAATAACGAACGCGGTTGAAGTGAGGAAACCATGGCGATGCGAAGCTGTGAAATTTGAAAAATAAAAATGTGAAAAAGAAAAGCATGGTACCGGATACTACCAAAAGCAAGATACTAAAACAAAATACAAAAAATATTTCACATACCGCGGATCTTATTTGTTCGAAAATTTCAAAATGAAAGCGCGCCCGAAATCACTGATCAATCAATCAATCAATATCTGACCTCCCCGTCAGTGACACTGCAAAGAAATCAATTCATGCCCTGAGCCACCTAAACCGGTTAGCGACACATGAGAAAGAAGACACTGCGTAAGCATAGTAGAGCCATTTACACGAATATATCTCGCTGATCTAAAAACATCAATGCCAGCTAGAGATTGTAATCAGCCAGAAATATATAAGCTTGCATTAATAATGTATTTCTTTGGTTTCTAGTGTGCTTTCTGTCACGTAAATTGTATTTTTTTGTGCCAACGCTGCCTGCCAAAAATCTAAGATGCCAATTGTTTTTGAGACGCCATTCAGACCGCCGTATCCCCCCGCCTCCGTGACGTTGGTCGAGGGCACGGACTCCTCGCGCGAAGTCTATTGTCACGTATCTACTGAACTTTCGTCCCACAAAGTGTACACTACCGATTCAGTTAGGTCGAATACAGTCGCTGTCTGGAGGAAAATTCTAGCGGCCGGCTGCTACGATCGCTAGCCTTTCCGTGGTTTCTCCGATCAACACCAGACGAATGCCGGAGCAGTACCCTAACAAACGCGCCACGAACCGTGCGCGATCTTTCTTTCCTCTTCCTTTTCCTATCCTCACCCATTACACACACACTTACACTAACATGCACTACACTACCACACATGCTGGGTGACCGGTCGGAGACTTCGAACTTGTCCCGGCTGGGGGGCTGCCCCGCTGGTGGGAGATACCTGGTTAGAGAAAGCCTCGAAAAGATTGGCGCCGGAACTGGCCATCCAGCGGGAGAAGACCACCCCCTCCCGAGCATTAACACTCACTACACTTACGGGACTAATGGCCATAGTAGTTGACGCGTCCGGAATCACTAACAATCAAACAAGCGAGCAATAGTGTATGTTCCCGCAGGCGCCTGTGGGAATTTACAAAATAATTCAGCTGGCGCTGCTTTCCACTTACCCCACGTTGTTGTCCGTTCTCCTCCCTATTGAGGTAATTTCAAATAAGAACACACACACACACATACATATATATATATACATACATATATATATATATATATATATATATATATATATATATATATATATTCGTACGGGTTATTTTTGCGGGGAGACTGCCAGTAGGCAGTGTTCCGCACCCGAGTTTTGACACAGGCTTCCTTCGAAGCCTACTCCCGACGCGGGTCTGGGGACTTTTATCTAAGCAGGCGCACCCCGTGGGCAGTCCCGTCTACGCCTGGGATTTGACTCTCACTTTCTCCAGCAGATGTGGGCTCAGTTAACTATATCCGAACTGTCTGGTTGGGAGAAAGTGGGATCTCGTTAGGGCGGGATGTTGTCGGAGGGATTTAATTTTGCCGGGCATCCTGCCAGGGTTCTTTTACATGCCACAAGAGTGACGTGGCTACTGTGGATTTTCCGCCCTTCGAAAATCCGGGTTCCTCGGCCGTGGTCGAACCCGCGCACTGGGGGTTCAGAGACCAATAAGCTAACCCCTCACCCACCGAGGAGCCAAGAACACATAAAGTTCCAGCAATAGGAAAATATATTTTTCGTAAGCTCAGGTTCACTAATTAATCCGCAAACAGTTTCCTGCTCTGCTTTCGCGGATATGTTTTCATATTCTTGAATCACCGATTCAATAATAATAATACCTTCAGTTTCGCCAATCTTCTGATCTCATGAAGACGCTACTAATTCGGTATTTAAACATGATTTCAATTTAAAATCACGGACTTAATCGTCGTGCGTCCACTTCTTACGAACTCAAGTCAGACACTCCCAAACAAAACTCTCATCCATAGTAACCCCATTGCCTTACTCAATTGTTCGTTCTTTTACGAGTTGATACATTCGTATCACGTTTTACATTCCCATTTCGTTACATCTACCGTTACAGACCCGGCGTCTGCCTTTTTCCGTCGAGCCATGAACCGGGAGAAATGGCTCAGGGCATCAAGTGACGTCACTGCAGTCTTTCTGACCTGGAGGTCGTAGATTCGAGTCCCGACGGCAGCAGGAGTTTTGGCACTAGCTTGTCAGCTTGGTCGAATTCAGTGGAGAATGCCGGAGCAGTACCCTATCAAACGGTCCACGGACTGCGCGCGATCCTTCCTACCTAGTCCTTGTCCTATCCTCACCCCTTACTCACAAACTTACACTAACATGCACTATACTACCACACATGCCGAGAGACAGGTCGGGAGCTCAGAGCTTGTCCCGGCTGGCGCGGTGCCCGCTGGTGGGAGACACCTGGTTGGGGAAACCCCGGTAGCCGACGGTAAGGCGGCGCCGGATTTCGCCATCCAACGGGGAAAATCACTGCCACCTCCAAATGAAAAAACATTCAATACACTTACGTGACAAATGACCTTACTAGTTGACGTGCCGGAATCACTAACAACCAACTATCAAGCTATGATCCTCTCCGCGCGGACCCGACCCTGTCTTTTCTTCACTTCCTCCTCCATCACTGCACCGCCCCCGGTGGACCTCCTGTTTTGAGTATTGTTTAAATAAATATTTTCCTTGTAAGCTGCGTTCGACCTGTTTTTTTTAACAAATAACAGTGTCGACGTTCACAGGTCATTAAAAGAATTTAAAGCAATAAATTTTCATTTTCAATCAGCATGAAATGTTGAAGGTAATTTACTATAGTGTGTTTCTCCTGATTTAAACCTATAATGCGTATACCTTCTTAATACTTATTAAAGTTTTTTTTTCCTTTAAAATTCCATCAGTGCTATTATTCTAGGTTGAGCATTATCAGAGAAGTGGTTTTATTTTTTTAGAGTGCCACTAATAAAATACTGTATTTTTTCTCATCTTTCACATTCAAAATGTAATCATTTAGGCATAGAATGTGAGTGTTGAATTCCGAAACAATTCCTAAATTGTCTCTTTCAGAAATAACTTATGTTTTATTATGAGCGAAATACTGAAGTGAGATAAAGAATCTACAATTTTTGAGTCTAATTTTTAAAATTCAAATAGAGCAAAGTACGGTAAAAGAAGTGGTAAAAGTTCAATTTTGATGTAAGCGTTTGAAATTTCGAAAATTACAAATGTGAAGTTGTTATTGTAACGTACTGAATTCCTTGCTTAACAAGGATAAACCTGAATTCTACCACCAAAAGTTACGTAACGCATTAATGGAAAAGAAGGGAGATTGTGAAATGAACGTTTTCGTAGGAGAAACGTCATTTTTAACACAATGTATGTAAGCATCATGGAGAAGCATTTTAAGACTATATTGACACATAAAACTAGAAAAAATGGAGTAAAACTAGACTTTAATGAGGATGTCACTTTGGAAATTAGCTCTGCTATGCAATTGCACTCGCAAACTCAGGCTTTATTAGCCTCTGCGTTAACTCACACATGACAAAAAGACGCCATTTAGTTTATGAATGAACCTAACCACCGAAGTGCTACGTCAGTCACGTTAACGTCGTAGAGCGGTTACTGCGACTGCTCAGTTAAAATAGTGTCTTTAGTAATGAAAGAACAATGATCGTGATTTCGTACTCGATAAACAATCTCAAAACACCTTATTGATATGTGAAAACCACATTATTCTTATTAGAAATATTAATGCAAAATGCATTTCCTCGAAACATTATCGTATCTAGTAGGTTACGACAAAAAATTCAGTTCTAGCATTTGCAGGAAATTAAGAAACTATAAATAATTGTGAGATTCCAGTACCATAATGCAAAAATATGAAAAAAATTAGAATGATTCTTTACGGCCATGAATTATTTACAGATTATTGTGTTGACAAAGGAACAATACATTTCACATGACATTTTTTTTCGGTTATTCATACACTTCCCATGACAATTTTTTTCATTTACACTTCCATTTCACATGTCAGAAAATTTTTCAGTTATACTTACATTTCACATAAAACAAAATTTGTCATTTACATAGCATATAAATTTTAAAAAATTAGAAACATCAATACGTAACTTCAATTCACTAAATCGACAATGGATGTCTTTATCACTGAAATTCGTTCCAACTTCATTATGTCATCGCAAAACAAATTTCTCGGGGTTTAATGTTTGATAAATAAACACATTCAAACAAAGTTTTCTCGAATTTCACAGAAAAGTTTCAAAAACACCGTAGTGTGATCATAAAATTTTATGCGCTTAAATTTTAAATAATGTAGTTACTAGCAGTCTTGCTGCCGTAAGTCTGGATAGCTCTAAACGACTATTCTACAAAATAGCGCAGAAAGCCCCCTTCCCCCCCCCCCCCAAAAAAAAGAAAAAAAGAAAGAGAAAAAAGGAAAAAAGAAAGAAAAAAACACCTTTTACACTTCGACTTGCAAAGGACGATTTGGAATTTGTTGCGGTCGGTTACCAGAGATCGCATTACGGTGGTGAAGACATATATTAGGGAGCTCCTGCATTGATGGGCCCGGGGCTATTTCCGCCCTGGGAGCAGGAGGGGAATGGCACCTCTGCGAGTGGCGGCCGCACCGGCTGACCCGGTGACGCAACGGTCGCGGGCGGCGCGGCGCGGCTCGACGCGGCGGCTGCCTTGCGCGGTCACGAGGAGGGTTCCGGGTTCGTTGCCTCCGCGCGTCCTTGGCAGCCGGCCGGCAGCCGCGCGCACCGACGCCCACTGTGGCGTCGCGACGCCGCACCGCGCCGCGCCGCGCCGTTCCGAACGCGGGTGTTCTTTTCACAAACAGGTAACGCAAATGGATATATGGAACTCGGTTCAATGATTTTGTTAGTGTTTCCGGGCGCGTCAACTGATAATATTAGTCCCATAAGTGTAGTTCATGTTTTATCACGGGGGATGGTGGTGGTATCCCCCCGCTGGATGGCGAGATCCCGCGGCGATCTTCGTCGGCCGTCGGGGATTTTCCCCAACCAGGTATCCACAACCAGGTCAAGCTCTAAACCGGGAGCGGTGGCTCAGGGCATCAACTTGATGTCACTGCAGTGCCTTTAACCGGGAGGTCCTAGCTTCGGCGGCAGGATTTTCGACACTAGCTTTTTAGCTAGGCCGAATTCAGTCGCTGTCTGGAGGAGAATTTCAGTGTCCGGCGGCTCTGATCGGTAGTTTTCCGTGGTTTCTCCGATAAACACCAGGCGAATGTCACAGCAGTACCCTAACAAACGGGCCACGGACCGTTCTTTCCTTCCTCTTCCTTGTCCTATCCTCTCCCCTTACACACACACTTACACACACACACACATACACTTACACTAACACGCACTTCACTACTACACATTCCGGGAGACCGGTCGGGGACTTGGAACTTGTCCCGACTGGTGCGGTGCCCTGCTGATGGGAGATACCTAGTTGGGGAAAACCCCGCTAGTCGATGGTAGGACGGCGCCGGATCATCCAGTTGGGGAAGATCACCGCCATCTCCCGATGAAATACCATGCACTTCACTTACGGGACCAATGACTTCAATAGTTGACGCTCCCGTAATAACTAACAATCAATCAATCACAAGCTCTAAGCTTCCGATTGGTTTCCCGACAAGTGTGGCGGTGTAGTGCATGTGAGTGTAAGTATTCGTAAGTGTGTGTAAGTATGGGGTGAGGATAGGACAAGGAAAAGGAAGAAAAGATAGTACACAGTCCGTGGACCGTTTGTTATTCGCCAGGTGTTGATCGGAGAAATAACGCAAAACATAAATGTATAATCGGGTTGACTGCGTTGTATGTACGGTGATTCAAAACGTACGTGTTACGGTGGTAGTTTTAAGTTTAAGGAAAATAAATTGCCAATTTGGTACGGTCAATGCGATTCGTTTCGCTCTCACATTCCCAAATCGAAGGCAAATTTCTCGCCTTTGGGCGCTGCATTTCATACATCCTTCAGTCCAGCTGTTTCGCAACGCCTTGCCACGCGCTGCACCATGCTTTGCCCTGGTCCGCTCTTCCCGGCACACTTTACCCGCTCTTCTCACCCTCCTTGTTCCGTTTTACCCCGTCTCATCTCTTCCCATCTCGCCTTGACTCGTCCCGCACCATAGAGTGAAGAATCTTTTGTCTATGCCCGCACTATTCGGTCTCGCCCTGATCGAAGGTCCTAGATCTCACTTGGCACATCTCGTCAGTTTTTTGATTGATTTTTTCGTGTTTCCGTCAACAGCTTCGGTCATTAGTTCCTTTAGTGTAGTGCATGTTTTTTTCTCGGGAACTGGCGGTGATCTTCCCCCGCTGGATGGCGAGATCCAACGCAGACCTACGGCTAGTCGGGTTTTATCCTAACCAGGACTCTCCCACCAGCAGGGCACCGCCCCAGCCGGGACAAGCTCTAAGCCCCCGGCCGGTCTCCCTGAATATGTGGTAATGTAATGCATGTTAGTGTAAGTGTGAGTGTAAGGGGAGAGGAAAGGACAAGGAAGAGGAAGGAATGATCGCGCGCGGTCCGTGGCCCGTTCGGTAGCGTACTGCTCCGGCATTCGCCTGGTGTTGATCGGAGAAACCATGGCAAACTACCGATCAGAGCAGTCGGCCGCTAGAATTCTCCTCCAGACAGCGACTGAATTCGACCTAGCTGAAAAGCTAGAGTCGAAAATCCTGCCGCCGTTAGGACTCGAACCTAGGACCTCCCGGTCAGAGGACATCTCGTCAGGCTCCGTCTTGTCCTGTCCCACTTTGTCCCCACACTAGGCCATGCCTTGTCCCGATCCTCCTTGCCACACCCTGATTTGTATACCCTCTTCTGCTCACTCTTGCTTTTCTGGTTGCGGCAATACACAAGACGAGCAGTAACCTGCAGTCTACATGCCGTGGTCGGTCGTGACCATGGTTGGTCGAGCTTAAAGCATGTTTCCCAACCGGGATATGATTTAAACTCCCACTATGTGTGGTAGTGCTGTAAGTGAAAATGTGTGTTAGTAATGTGGGAAGAGGGGACAAAGGACGGGGAAGTAAAGATCGCAAGCGGTGCGTTGCCCGTTTGTTATGGTACGGCTTGGCATGCGCCTACAAATGTTCAGAAAAATCACGAAAAACATCGATCAGAGCAGCCGGTAGCTAATTTTGATCTATTGAGGCAGTATTGAAAATCGATCACCGTCTGGACTCAAACCCTAGAATCTCTCAGTAAATGATGCTGCAGAGGTAAGGAATTTGCCTTGAGCTATCATTTCCGGTAATTTTGAGTCATTTACCAAAAAATCTAAACATTATTTTATCAAAAACGGTTGCCATTGCAAAAATGTTTTTTCAAATATTGAGGAAAATGTGCTAAATTATATTACAGACGTTATTTTCGTAAAATCATCTGCCGTTTCAATAACTACACATACGTACTTTTTAAACATCATCATCAATTAACCATTACTTTTTAATAATTAATAACCATTATTAACAATTACTTCATATGCCGTTAAAGACCCCATTATAAGTGTATTTCATGTTTAAATGTAATATTAGACCCAAGTTATAGAAATGATCTTTTGTGAAGTATTTCGAAATCTGAAATGCTTTCGAGTGTAAATAAATTGACAGTGACATAATAAGAAACGTTCAAGTGTAATTTATTCAATAGCGCCTCCAAATTGTTTTCCGAAAATTTCTATACTACGAAAATTAATGTTGCTCTTCTATAATATTCTCGAAATTCTCTTTTCATTAAACTATCAATGAACAGAAAAATTGAGTAAATGTGGAAAAAATTATAGTCTACAACATTTTGTGTTGGGGAGTTAATTTTGAAAAAAAAGTTTCTTAATGAATGCCAGGATGAAAATTATTAAAGCTAAAGAAACTTTCAAGCATTTCACGAGACTAGAACGAGGAAAAGTTTCAATATTCAGGTAAGTCCGTCTCAAAAACGTTGGAAAATTTGTAAAATATTTGTGCTTTCACAATTCTACAGACAATAATGATAAGTTAATTAACCACGGGCAGAAAATATGAAATTGTTTTTGTAAATAATATAAAGAGCGAAACTTTAATGATGCAAATACGAGAGTAATAGAAATGAGACAATATTTTATAGAAATTGAAACACGTTTAAAGAGATATTAGAATAGAGGAAGTAAAAGTGTAGAAGTAAATACATAATTGGACATAAATAATGTATTGAGGACGCCATAAACATAGCCAATTAAAATTTAAAGATAGGATGACAAGTGAAGAAAGCTGCGAAGTATAATGAACATAGGACAATTTTAGGAATTATCTGAACAGAGTACAAAAGATAGTTAAATGCGAGTGTTGGTGGCGGAGGGCAGAAGGAAACGAACGCTCGCGAATGACGTTCGTGTGAGGGCGAATATGAACGATTCGAGAGATGGAAGTTTTATGCAAAATTAGCTTGCTTTTATTGATTGATTTTTTCGTGTTTCCGGGCGCGTCAACTGCTTTGGTCATTAGTCCCGTTAGTGTAGTGCATGTTTTTTCTCGGGAGATGGCGGTGATCTTCCCCCGTTGGATGGCGAGATCCGGCGCCGACCTACCGTCGGCTAGTGGGGTTTCCCCCTAACCAGGACTCTCCCACCAGCGGGGCACCGCCCCAGCCGGGACAAGCTCTAAGCTCCCGACCGGTCTCCCGGAATATGTGGTAGTGTAGTGCATGTTAGTGTAAGTGTGTGTGTAAGGGGATAGGATAGGACAAGGAAGAGGAAGGACAGATCGCGCGCGGTCCGTGGCCCGTTTGTTAGGGTACTGCTCCGGCATTCATCTGGTGTTGATCGGAGAAACCACGGAAAACTACCGATCAGAGCAGCCGGCCGCTAGAATTCTCCTCCAGACAGCGACTGAATTCGACCTAGCTGAAAAGCTAGAGAAGTATACAAAATTAGAGTCGGCAGTAGTGTCGTAATGATCTCGGACGGAAGGGTCGCGGGTTCGAGTCCCGCCTCGGGCATGGTTGTACTTGTGTTCGTCCTTTCACCCCTTATCATCACCGTATCGTTTAATCTTCATAGTTACCATAACATTAACTCAAATAGTGGTCGCTAATGACCTAGATGTTGATGCGACCTTAAATAACCAATTTTAAAAAAAATAGAGTCAATCAGTTGTGAAAATCTACTCTGAATTAGAAACGGAAATTTTTAAAGTGATATTGGAAATTTTAGAACTGAATTTGGAAAATGGGAGTCCAGAGAGGGTGCAAGATGACGTTATAGGAGTTCAAGGAGTGAGGCTGATCAACGTGGAAGTTTAATATGGAATGGTAATACAAATAATCGCATGTCATCGGCCAAGAAGGCAGATCAGGCGATAACAGGAAGTGTAAAGATATTTTCTTAAATGTAAGAAGATGAAGTTATATAAAACATATTTTTATGAATAACTTATTTAACTTATTTAAGTTACATATAACATATTTAAGATATGTAAAACACTGATTTTTTTTATTACATAACTTATTTAAGTTATATATAATATAACGTACTTCTCTGGTGTGTTTTACATTGTTAGTACAGAGGGCTAACAAAGTGTCTTTCGGTTTCATAATTGATTGTTATAGTAAATTCGAAAAATTGTGTAATGTATGGAAGTTAATTACAAAATTTAGGAAAGAGATCAATGTTATTATTCTAAGAGAATTCAAAAGTGGATTATTTTCAATTGCCTATTATACATTATTCACATCCTGAGTTCCTGTAGAGTAGGCTTCTGTCGCCCCACAATGATAAATTTTCTCAAACCAATTAAATACACCTTTCCTTGTAGAAAAAGGCACTCGTAATATAATGAGAGGTCTAGGTCCGGGCATTTAAAATTATAATTTTAAAGTAGTTTGATAATAAGAAAGAGGAAGGCGCAGTAAAGATCTCAATATGCCACACATAACCTCATTTTCCTTTTGACACTTCGCGGTGCTATGTCCCAACACCCCATGTTTGGGATCACTGTGTTAATCGTACATCTCAAAGGGCAATGACCTTTGGCCGAGCGACCTGTGGCCTAGTGGTTGCACAGCCCGTCGTTTTTTCCTGGCCCCACGCTTCGAATCCCGGTTTCACCGGGCGGTTCTTGTGGAGAGAATAAAGTGGTTTTTAACAGATGCTTTGGAGTACACTATGTAGTTAAGGGTACTGTATGGGACGTCATAGACAGAAAGACTTTGTTTGGGTCCTCATGTTAGTGTATTTTTGGAACCAATTTCATATCTTACTTTTCGTAGCCATTAATAATAATAATAATAATAATAATAATAATAATAATAATGTTTTTCTCATAAACTAATGTTTAGAACGCAAGTAATTCTACATTAAGATGCAAGCAGACAAAGGACTATCGTAGCACTCGCTGTCCGGATTGTTGGGACACTGGACGAAAACCACAACTGAGTTGAAGGTCTTCCACTCTGGGGCAATACCATGCATCGCTTATTTGATTAGCAAATATATATTCAAAAAGTTTTGAAGAAAAATTACACATGAAAAAAATACAAATTCTGAGAGATTTATGACGAATCGATGATTCTAAAGATGTAATATATAATTATATAAAAGTAAATACAGTTAGTATAAAATATGTTTGACGTTGGAAGTAACAGAAAATTAAAACAAAATATATTGCACATACTTGTCTATTACATTAAACATTAGTCTGTCTGTGTAAGCGAATAAAAAACGCGAAACTGAGCTAAATGGTAATATTTAAGAAATAAAAGTCACGATCTTTATACAAGAAATTTCACAAAAATTGATTTGAAAACTAGTAAAATAACAAAAATTGTACAGAAAATTGAGATTAAAGGCTTCACCGTCACTGTAGATATCTGTATGTTACCTTTAAAGGCAGCAACAGAAGTAATCTGAATCTGTGTAACAGCACACTCTTTCACTTTCCTAATATTTCTTTTCCTTTCCGATCTCTCCTATAATTGATTCTCTTTACTTCGCTGTCTTTCATCCGCTCTTTCCTTCAAATACTCTCTTTCTCTGTCTCCTTAACTCTATTTCCTTTCATTCTCATTTTCACTTTCTTTCAACCTCATTAACTTCCCATCTTTCTTCCTTTCCTTCCCTCAGTCTCTCATTCTCTTTCCCTCGCTTTCTCTTACTGTTTTCCTTTCAGTTTCTTTCTCTGACTCTCTTTCACTATCTTTTCCAACCACTCTCTCTAATTTTCACTTTATTTCTATATCTTTAACTTATTTTTTTCATCTTTCTCTCACTTTTTTCTTCACTCTGACTCTTTCATTATTTCCGCTACTTTTTCCATGCCTTTGTCCTACCCGCTTGGAGAGTTGGATGTCTCCTGCAGGAAGAGCATTCACTTGCCCCTGTCATGAACACGATGACCCTAATACATTTGTAGGTACCTGCTAGATAATTTTCACTCTTAGAAATGTTCAAATCAAGGAGTCCAAAGCAAGGAAATTAGAAAATGAAATTTGGGTGGGTAAATATGGGAATATTTATTTTCCCTCTTCCAGTGGGCATTGGACATACATTTAAGAGGTACCATAGGCTAGATGTAGAAACAGACAAACCATACGTGTGTATCTTATTTATCATATTCACAGTCAATAAAAAAAGGAAAGCTGGTTTCGATATGCCTCATCTGATTGTTCACTCGCTTTCTTTCAAATTTTTGAACATCCCTGTCCGGGGAAAATATCCAATTCAACCCCGTGACGATCTCTAGACGCTGTTGGCACGGGGAACGAACCACCGACCGCATTCTTCTGCACGTGTGTCGACATAAAACAAAGTGGCAGGGCTTAACCTCCCCGGAGGAATTCAGTCCACCCTATCAACATCTCCCCTCGACTGTCGCAACGTATGGGGCCGCTTCTCGGAAACCGCACTCGGCCTCCGTCTCAGTTCCCAATCCACGCGTTGACCTGGTGACGGAAGCCGTCACGTTGACTTGACTGTTCCCAACATGTGACACGCGCCCCGGTCATTGCCCCCGTCTCGGCCACACCAAGTGTCCAAGTGGCTCCCAGACGCCCTCTCCGCTCCGCTCCACTCCGCTCCACTCCGCCCCGGTCCGCCCCCCCCCCGCGTCTCCTCGCAGACGCACATGCTGTCACAGAAGACGAATTAATAGAGTTCGTTGACCCCGGCGTGCGCCAACTGTATGGAATCTGCATACGCGCTGGTGGAATTCAGGAAGGTTACGAACTATTTGGAAAGAACTGCTTAAGAAAGAATGAGCTAGGGCGTCTAAGAGAGTCACTCAAATGTACGTCAAATCGAATTGGTGGAATATAGAGATTGTGATTTGTAAAATTTAATTTAATTTAGAAGATGATTTAATAGAATTCGTTGACTCTGGCTTGCGCCACCTGTATGGAATATGCATATGCGCTGGTAGAATTCGGGAAGGTTACGAATTATTGGGAATGAGCTGCTGAAGAAAGAATGAGCTAGTGCGTCTAAGAGAGTCACTCAAATGTACGTAAAATACGAAATTGTGTAATATAGAGATTGTGATTTGTAAAATTTAATTTAATTTACAATCCGAATCAACAGAGTTCGTTGATTCTGGCGTGCGCCAAATGTATGGAATCTGCATATGCGCTGGTGGAATTCGGGAAGGTTACGAACTATTGGGAATGAGCTGCTGAAGAAAGAATGAGTTAGTGCGTCTTAGAGTCACTCAGGCGTACGTAAAATACGAAATTGTGCAATATAGGTATTGCGATTTGTAAAATTTAATTTATCTCAGAGGAGAATCAGTTTTTTAGTAATGTGCATAAATCTGCGTGCTCTTTGTTCTCTACTGTGACATATTTAGGTGAGGTTAGAAGGGACAATCTGTACCGACGGGCGTATTAAAAACGCGAAATATTTAGATTTATTTCATTTCATTTCCTTAAAAATGTTGGCAATTTCTTCAATTCGTGTATCTTTTCCTAATATATAGATTAGGTCCTTCCAAAAATTGTCTGCTTCGAAACATATTTTCTACTTTTATCGTTGTTCTCTGTAGTAACTTGTCGAATAATATTGTCTATTTCTTTCTCTGACGGATCACCAAATCTTTTTGCCATCCTTTCATTTAACAACTGTGTGAATGAGACAATTTAAAATTGCGCCTCATTGCATATCGACACAGCGATCAATTCAACCCGCCTCCTTAAATAGATGAATCGCAGCTTATGATGGGGCACAAAGGAGGAGGTAATAATTAAAATTGATAAATAAAACTTATAATATTTTTGTGAATCTCTACTCTGATTTTTTGACGCCGTATGCACTCTTAAACACTAGTGTTTTGTAAGTAAAAGATCCTTCATGTCGATTTAGAGGTAATAGGTTGATATTTGGCCGACAATGTTAGCAGCTCTGAATCATTTTCTCGACTTGTATGTGTAGTTTGCTTCCTCAGAATAATAACTCAACAATTATTAGAATACCTGCGATTGGTCCAAGTAAGGAGATGACATCAATATTCTATGTTTTGTTAAAATTTAATAAATATTTTGAATACAAGATTCACACATTTCCTGCCACAGTTTCCTGCTGATGTCCCTGCCAAGGTACTACCTCGAGTGAGAGATCTTCCACAGAGCTTTTCGTTCATTAAATAACGAAGTTTGTCTTTGTTCATATCGAAGGACCGAACCCGCAAAGGTGACCCAGGAAATCAAGTGCTGTCATTGCAGCGCCTGCAGATTCTCGGTTTTGTGTCCCAAAGGCTGCAGGAGTTTCAACACTAGCTAGATAGCTAGGTCGAGATCAGCCGCTGTCTGGAGGAGAATTCTAGCGGCCGGCTGCTCTGATCGGTAGTTTTTCGCTATTTCTCCGATCAAGACCAGTCGAATGCCGGAGCAGTACCCTAACAAACGCGTCTCAGATCGCGCGCGATATTTCCTTCCTCTTCCTTCTCCTGGTCTCACCCTTTTCTTACACACACACTTGAACTACACTCCAACATTTGTCGGAATCTTAGAGCTTGTTCCGGCTCTCTCGAGGCAAGTGTAATTCGGTGCCGGATCTCGCCATCCAGCGGGAGAAGTTCCCCGCCACTTTCCGTGATAAAATGCACTGCACTCGCGGGATGAATTAGCAGTTGACGCACCTGGCATCACTAATCAAGGACCGAAAAATCCAATCATTTTATTCTGATTTGCCGACTTTGAACTTAGGTCGTATTCAACAGAACATTTTGGTCTCTTGTGACTTTGAATGCATTGGATATTGTGACTGGACCTGTACATTAATGTGTGTTTAAAATATCCGGTCGGAACCGACTGTGTTCGCTCAAACACAAATTCGGCCGAATACTCATTCCTTCTGACCGTACCCCTATACAGAAAGTAAACAGTTGACATTACGTATTTTTACGCTGGAGGAAATATCTTAAAGTTCTTGTAATAAATCAAAGAAATCTTAATTTTTTAAAGGCTTGACATTACAGTATGTAATTTCTGAATCACGATCTTGTTTTGTTCACATTTGCAAATCGATGTGAAAATTAGGGTGAAAAATTAGAGGAAGTCAACCAGTGTACTTTCTTAATTTAAAGACGCGTTTTTTTCTCATGGGCAAACTGCCAAACTGAAAATTACCTCCTCCAAACTCCTTACAGGTCTCAATAACAAATCGCTTCCATTTTGATGCTGCTACAAAACAAACTGGAATTCGAGACATAGGCTGTAATTAGGGCATGAAAAATATTCTCAACCAATTAAACTTTATTGGGATATCATTCCACGAAACTAATCTTCCATTTTGTTATGGTTAATTATGCTGACCTAAATATTCAGCTGTTTAAATTCATCTATTGCAGTTTAAATAACTTACATCACATATTCCCAAACATTGCAAATCAAATTTAATATAGTTTTCATCCGAATGGAAATTTGCCCTTATGCGTGTCAAAGGATGGCGAAGTATGAGTAAGATTACACTATATCAGGTAAACACTTCTTTAAATATTTTTTTAATTGATCTAAAAACATGTCCTTCTCTTTTACAAATAAAATATTCTGTTTTAAAGACGTCAACTCATGATGATTTAGAGAAAATATTTATCTGAAAAGAACTTTTTCGAATTTTTTAGATCTACGTTTTAGAATTTTTAATAGAACAAAAGAAGTTGCCTGCTGTAACTGCTTTTCAAACATTAGGCCCGAGCGACCGCGGTCTGTAAGTGTCTGACATTGATAACACTAGCGCATGGACTTGTTGTTTACTATAATTATGTATATTATTACCATTATGTGTATTATACATATCTATTTCATTAGCAACTTGGTACTGTAGGAAATTCGACAAACTTGTGTAATTTTAAAATATAACTAAATTGCAAGGACTTATCACCTATTGGCTATATTTCATGATTATGTGTTTTGCACTGATTAATTCCGTCTTAGAAGATCAGCAATGATATTAGGGGATAGGTTGCTACGAAATGGGTGAAATTATCGATTTTCGTTTTTTGGCTAAATAAATAGTTCAAATGTGGCACTATCCAAATATATAAACATTTTTTCTTATGGGACTTCAGTAAGTCCCTTTGATTATCATTTAAATGTCCTAGTGCGCATGAGTTTCGTCCCTTTTTGATATCGCATACAAGTATGGCCTTTTTTCGTAATTTTAAACGCCTGTTGGGTTGTTAATGAGTTATTGAAACATGGTTTTGTTCATACGTTGGTAGTATTGGTCTTTTCGGCTAAAAATATGATCCAGAATATGGTGCAGGAATGATCTAGTAGAGCAGTGGTAAGTACACCCTTCTTTAAATGGCGTTTGTCGAAAATGACTGTGTATCTCACGAATCGTATATCTTCCAACATATCACTGGTTTCAATAAAAAGATGGTGATTTGCATTTATGGAATTACTTGTAAAACCCAAAAACATTTTATAAGAGTCATTTCGTATACTAATGGCCACCATGCCTTCACCTCTCAGCTAAGGAAACTTCTAGTGTGTAATTTGCAAGTTCTGACGTAGAACAATGTAATTAATTAATTACATTTAGATGATCAAATTATTGAATCTCAACAAGAGAATGACGAACATAATATAATACAATAATAGAAAACAATAATGTTGTACTTGAAGATGATGGCGAAGTAAGTCATCGAAACGTTGAACAGTGAGAATAAAATGAAGTATTTAATTACAGTAAAGTGGTTATAAAGTGTTTTTAATATTTTAATAATTGTTGAATACATAGAAAATATCTGTCTTAAAAATTGGGATCTAATTTTATCATTGTTACTATGTTAAAAGTTTCTCTAGCACATGAGAACCTGCATTACTTTGTGCTCTAGTTTGACGAAGAAGATGAAGAAGAAGAAGAAGAAGAAAAATAAGAAGAAGAGGAGGAGGAGGAAAAAATGGCAGAAATCGCAGGTGAAAATCTAGTAACTTTTCTAGTAATCCTTGTTCTTGGCAATATAAACATCGGTTTTATATCCGAGTGAATTAATAGTTATTTGTACAAGGAAACTGATGTATAAAATAGTTGGTTTCTATCACTAATTTTTCGTAATTTTAGTATTGGTTAAAAGACAAGAAAGCCACTTGACTTAACAGTCGGCAATATGGCTTTCTAGTAGAGTGCAAAAGTCGCAATCTCGTGATCCAAGTGGTGAATTTTATGCGTCAACTAACAGAACGTTCATCACTGAAATATGAAACTTATTGACAGTTAAAAATGATAAACACACAGTTCATTACGTAGTCAAGAAGTTATTGCTTAATTTTATTACAAGTTCATTTCCTTTTACTCCATTTGCAGATAAAGTATTCTCAAACTCTCCTGTGACTAGGGACTCGCATCATTAAACCAGTGATAAAGATTGCAGTGGAACTGAAATAAAATCTAATAAGAGAATCCCCAGTGAGAATTTTATTTCACTGCTAATACAGTTTACGTGTAAATATAGTATTATAATCAGGGTCTGGATTATAACGTAATATGTTTTTGAAACGGCAATTCGTGCAATTTGTTTGAAATGCATCGAGGACATGTTTTCTATTTGGTTATTTTTCTTTTAATACAAAATAGATAGGTACGAGACACGAACTTGTGTCCGTCCACTCAACCTTACAGATGGCCAACATGACTTACTACATGGCCAACAACAAAATTACATTTGACGTCATTTGATGATACCCGTTTCAAAAACATATTACGTTATAATCCAGACCCTGATTATAATACTATATTTACACGAAATGGACGCTGCTTCCATATAAATCCACCCTTGACCATGTGTAAAGATAGAGGTGCATCCACAAACGCATCTCGACGACGCATACGGAAAAGTAAACAAGTTCTGTCGCAACAGAGCACTGGGGCTGGCAGCAACAAAATTAGCGAACGCAGACAAGCTCTCCGCAGTCAACGACCTCACAGCTGCAGCTCTTTGCATGGACCACATCTTCCGGATTCGTTAGTTCGGCGAGAGTGATCGTTGCGTAACCGTTTTGTGCCTCTTGTCGAGGTCTGTTTATCAGTTGGAATGGGTCAGCAGTAATTTAACGTTCATTTCGTGCCGGCGGATTTTTAGTGGTTCCACTCTGTTGAACATTTGTATCTCTATTGGGCTACTCTAGTTCGTTGACTCCTTTTGAAAACTTAAACGGGCTTACTACGTGTCTTGCGAGTAGTGCTTAAAATACGTCTCCTGGAAAACATCGTTGCATCACTGCCATTTGATTCTCTTTACTGTTGAAAAGGCGTTGCTAAGCAATGCTAGAGTCATCGACCTCGACTTCTTGAATGGGTAACTAATGAAATTTACGCGAATGAGAAAATGCTGATAATTGCTTGCTTTTGGGAGGAGGTTGCGTTTTTTGGGTTACTTAACCTGTAAATTAGCGGCCACGCCTCTGTATTTAGTTGCCAATCCGCAGTTGCAGCTTAGTTGGGGAGATCTGTGATGTAACGGTCAGATCGCTCGTCTTCCACCACAAGTACCAGAGTTCAAGTCCCGTTTCGATCGAAGCTGCCGATAAGAGCGGCCGACCGCTAGAATTCTCCTCGAGACAGCAGTTGAAATCAACCCTGCTATATACCTGGTATCAAAAACAGCCCATTGACTCAAACACAACCAGCTCCCTCTCAACTATGTTTACATCGAAATATCACGACCGTTTTTTCACAGACTACTGTAAGATATTTTATTATTTACGCACTCTCGTCTGAGCCTTTACAATTCTGCAAACACTAACGCTATGATACAATTATAAACTGAGGTGTATTCCACAGAATTATCGGGTCCTGTAATGTCTAGAGTTCAGCAGAGGGGAGCACACCATATACCAACCAGTGCGTGATCCATCTCTGCACAATTCGCCCTGAATAAGGTCCCAGTAAGACCGAAACGTTGGCGTGCCTAACAAGCATGTCGGGTAGCCAGGTGACCATAGACTCGGTTCGTGGACGCCTACGTCTTCACCATTGTTTTAATTTCAGTTCATGTAATTATGAAGTGAATTTTGAACTATTTCGGTCCATTGAAATTCACATAATTAGTAGTTTTAGTTGGACTTGTGCGAACGTTCTGATTACAACTTTGGATTTCTTGTGCTTTCAATTCTTTCATTATTTTCAACATTGTACTTTCAACTTTAGATTATGAATTTTAGAATTGTAAATCTTTTATTTCTAAGTGAAAACAGCTTCATAATGGAAACCGACGCTGAAAGATTCTGCCAATTCGTATTATAGAGTGGGAGTATAAGAGAAAAGGATCCAAATTTGTTTCTTGAAACTTTTGGTACGGATAGTTCTGAACGCACTGAATTACGTAGTATAAACATCATTTTCGTTATCCTTTTGATTTGTTATAAAATTTCACAAATGTTATTTTTTGAATATCGCTCACTAATAGAAGACCGAAAAGTAGAGAAGATATGAAAAAAATTAAGTCTAAACTTTAAATATTTTCAATAAATTGAGATTATATTGTCTCGTTATATACCATGAATTGTGTACTTGCTGATTTTATTCAATTAATATGATATATGAAAACATTTTTTGGGAAAGATATTTACTTTCCTTAGATTGTCCTTGATTAAGGATTGTTTTATTCAAATGTGAATAGATTTTAATGTTTTATTTGGAACTATTGATTTTTTCAACTGAAGTTACGAATCTTCATTCTTAAAAATTGATCACAGATTAACATGAACTGAAGTATCTCGTCTTTCTCTTTTATAATAAAATTAGTGAAAATGATCACAATTCTGAAGTGTAAATTACTTAATCAAAAAATGAAACTATGCTCTTATTCTTCTCCAATCAAATTCCGACTTTGATTGTGAATGGTCCTTCTTCGATTTCTCTGGTAATAATTGAAGCGTTACTGGACTTGTTATTTCTGAAATTATAGGTGACGTACATATTTCATTCTCACTATCGCTTTTTCAATATTAACTTTTTAATAAATGAGAAGTATGAGGTATAATGAGTAATGAGAGCAATATAAGTGCAATATACACATAAAACTGCGAATTTTTTCACTTGATAACCACGGTTCAAAAGAAACGCGATTTGCAAAGAGAATGCAATTGAGTCGTCCACTTGCAAAACTTTTTAAACGACAATTTAAAAAAAGTTATTGAGCTCATTGGAAAGGTCTCAGGGCCCTCTATAAAGATATGTATTTATTGAATTGTAAAACGCACTTTAATCGCTTCAAAACTCGATGAGATAGACTCGTCCACTAGCAAAACCAGTCAAAGTTGCCATTGCTACACTTTCAAAACCTGTTAAAAAGGTCCAATTGCAAAAGCAGCTAAATCACATTCGCAACATGGGCGCACGGAGCAATCCATATGCAAACTCTTTCTTGTTTTTACGTAAAACCATAGCTATTTACGATGAAAGTCAGGGAAAACAGTGCAAATAACATTGAAGTATTAGCACCGAGGCTGAGTGGATAAACGTTGATCCTGCAGAGACAAACGATACACCAGGAAATCACAACTCAAAAAGAGGCTACAAAGAGATCGGTGTTCTGCTTAAGAAAAAATTACGTCCAGAAATCTGAAAAAGAAATATTGTAAAGAAAAGAAGATAATTGTTACAATAATGAGATATGTAATGAAGTCATTTGTGCGTCATGAATAGAGCTCGGACATGTAGGCACTAAAAAGATCGAAAATAGGCAGGCAAATCCGCACTTAAAAACTTAAAAATAGGTAGGCAAATAGGCATTATAGTTGATAATAGGCAGGCAGTTAGGAAGTTAAAACTTTAAAATATGCAGGGAATTGGCCATTGCACTTGAATAATATTAACGTTTATACGTAATACGTACTACATTAAGGATGAACACAAAACTAATCTAAAATTCTCTAAAACAAATCAATTTTTTCGATTGTCAAAACATATTGCACAACAATTTAACTTAGGAACAATTTAAATAATATTTCCTAAAAGTTGACTCGGATGGAATTTTATATTTTGTGAACAAATGTTGTTGGTTAAAGTGGTTAAATGATGGATTTACAAGTTTCGAAAATGGAATGTTTGTGGCATGGCAGAAGTCAGTGTTGAAATTCTTTCTTGTCTTCATCTTTTGCTGAAGAAGGTTTGAGTAGTTTTTCAATTTTTTGCATTTTTTACATAAGTTGCAGTTTTTTTTTATCTAGGGCTTTTATCCAGCCGACAGCCGGTTGCCCTTTACGCCCCGATGGGACGCATATTCGACCATACACTAGACACCAACACACTTGCGGGCTCCTCTGATCTGGGGTCAGCAGAACGCGAGGCCCTCCGCGACAACACATACATACAAAGTCAAGGGACAAACAGCCATGCCCAAGGCGGGACTCGAACCCGCGACCCTTCAGACCGAAGCGCTGAGTCGGTACTCGCTCTTAGCCACCTCGGCCATCCAGGTCGGCTGCAGTGTTTTTATGTAGTAAAAAATATTTTTTGTACAGTTTATCACCTTTTCACAACACTGGCAAAAAAAATACATTTCTCGTGCGCCTTGAATCTTCTCCATAAATCTACTCTTTTAGCAATGCACTTTCTCTTTTGGCATTGTAGCAAACATGCTTAACAGGAACAGCAAATTTACTGATCCACCAAACTTTGAAGCCAATACAACGTTATTGAAGAATACTTCGCCTATCTTGTGCAATTCTACCTTCTAAAAGCGAATGATGCCGGGAGCGCTATTTTTGAAGACAGTGGTGTTCTTATTAAGAAATAGATAGCCCACTAATCATTACGAAGGTCGGAAAGACGAGAACAATTTCCTGGTCTTTGGACCGCCCTGACGGGCTTCGGCGAAGTAGATAAGTTAACCCGCAAGGTGTCAAATTATCCTACGTCTCTAAGAGCGTTTTCCATTCGCCGCACAGTGCGCACCCAGACGATCGCGTCAGTGCAGTCCAGTGCACCGGGCCATTTTGAGGTTAGGTACGAAAGTTATTCATGCTGATTTGGATTTGTGGTGAAATTGTGAAGGCAATTGAGGGTCTTTTGTCACGCAGGTATTCTTCGAATGATGGAGTGTACTATGGCTTGCAAGAAATGTCTTAAAATAATTTTTGTGACATGCGAAATTCGGAAAATCAGTTTGCGATTTCCTAAAATTTAACCTTGAATAACTTCATGTTAATAAATCCAGTGCTATTTAGAAACCAAAGTGTAGGTACGTCCCAATTTCGAAACGCTAATAAAGAGAAAATAAAAATAATGACCCTTACAAAATCATTCAAATACATGTGCCAAGAAATGTTTCTCGCACGCCCATACATATACCAGAGGAAATGCTTGTGTTTATATTTTTATTGTTTTCAGTAACCAAACAATTCTACAGAAGCCTTCCGGTTCAAATTCTTGTGTACTATATCGATCACTGGCAAATCTTGAAAAATGAAATTTCGACACATACGCATTTGAAGTTTTCGTAGTTTTTAAATAAAGTAATCATACATTATTAATTTATGAATTAAGAAGTAAGAATTACCAAAATACTTCATAAAAATTATAACAACGATCATAATTCAAAATTATTATTTTCCGAGTTCCATCAGTGTGAGACACCAAGAACAGTTGTCTATAATCTCATTGCGTAGCGCACACGCACTGACTCAGTTCCAAAATTCATTTCATTCGTAGCTGCCCTTCACGCGTGTGAAGCAGCACTGTTGCGGAGCGATGACGTTTTTGCCCTGCACTAGGGTGGGTTTCAGTGCAACGAATGGAAAACGCTATAAGCGGTGCCCCTGCTCGACACGTTACAGACAGGAACACACAGGGCATAGAGCTTCCCGATCGGAGGACGCCCTGGTAGATTTTACGGGGTTGTTACTTGTTTGGTAAAAAATTACCAATCTGTGATTTCTCAAAAAATTATTGTAGAAAACAAAATATAGTGAACAAAATTATTATATGTGCGGAAAATTCAATATAGGCACTTATAGGCTCTCAACGCTCGATTAGGCTATTATTTCATTCAATTATCTCTAAAATAAGCATTTTTAGGCATTATAAAATCCTCCAAAATCTATTTCTAAGAAAAACATCGATAATGGAGTAAGTTGCCTAAAAATACATTCAAAGAAATAAAATAGGCAAAAAGGGCAGTGTTTTTTATGTTCTTCAAGTATTCTTACAAAGGATTCCCGAAAATGCCATGTTCTCACAGGGGAAAAAGCTTCCGCTGAAAAGAACTTAATTGTCAAGATGTCCGAATAATTCATCAAGCTCACTTCAAGGAAACATAAGTACTTGCACAAAATAATTTCATCTTGGGACACGTTCACCTCAATATCTTTTTGGAACTTTCAATATTTTCAAAACGTCATTGTAAAAACTTATGTAAAGTAGTCCAGCTTTATTGAAAATATGAATGATCTAAAACATTATGTACCTGCAATCAGCAAAGTTTATCTAAAGGGGAGGAAAAAATTGGAAATTGTTTCCAATTTTAGTAGGATAATGGATCACGGGATCGGTCAATTAATGAATTACACTAGTTTGCCAACGTTTCGGAATATTTTATTCCATCATCAGGGCTTAGTAATACATATACTGGTCAAACATAATGTTCCTCCAACTAGTGTAACGGTCGTGATTTCTACAATGGTCTGTTACCAATTTTATGGTATTTATACAAAATTTACGTCAGTTTGCATGTTAGGAAGATAAATATCAGATGCCAACAAATGGTTCATTGTAATAAATATTATCGGAATCTGTTTTGTGTTCCTGAGTTACTCATATGATGTTAAGTAAACAGTTTAAGTTTTTTTACAAAGCATAATTTCAAACATTCATTAAAATTTGTACCAAAATTCTCGCTTCTAATTGTTTTTCGTCAAATGTTACTAGGGATGAACTTTCGAGAAGATACAAGCATTATATCGTAATTTGTTATTGTGAGCGTATTAATTTAGCTGCTTTTGAAACTGTCTGAAGCATTTGGTAGGTTTTGCAGGTGGATACGTTTGCAAGATGGCCGAACGTCAACTAGCAAATCACGTTATTGAAGAAACTGTTATAGTGAGATTATACAAATTTTAACAGTCAACTCGGGGATTTTTGGCCTTTTTTGGCCAAAAATCGTTTTTTGGGCAAAGTGGGATTCAGCCGTAAAATGTTTTCGCCAATTTCCTCGGTTCCGTCTAAGATGCATTTAACAGCCTCTAGCAAATATAATATACTTGTATACCGGTTCCGCTGCGCCGCTCCTGGTCTCTGGCGTAATATATTAGGAACCAATATGCTCTTAGCGACGGACGACAAATAATGATCGTATGCAACCAATATCATATAATTTAAATTAATTATTTTCCACATTTGCGTTCTATTAATCTATACCAAGCATTGCGACAATTCTGAAGAAGAACCTGTAAAAATTTCGGTCTATTCATACACTATGCAGTGCCCTTAACTGGGAGGTCCTAGGTTCGTCTCCCGACAGTGACAAGATTTTCGACCCTAGCTTGTCAGCTAAGTCGTATTCAGTCGCTGTCTGGAGGAGAATTCTAGAGGCTGGCTGCTCTGTTCGGTAGTTTTCCGTGGTTTCTCCGATCAACACCAGGCGAATGTATGGAGCAGTACCCTAAAAAACGGGCGACGGTCCGCGCGCGATCTTTCTTTTCCTCTTCCTTGTATTATCCTTACCCCTTACTCACATACACTAACATGTACTACACAACCACTCATGCTGGGAGACCGGTCGGGAACTTAGAGATTGTTCCGGCTGGGGCGGTGCCCCATTGGTAGGAGATACCTGGTTGAGGGAAACCCCACTAGCCGACAGGCCGGCGCCGGATCTCGCCATCCAGCGGGGGAAGATCACCGCCCCCTTCCGAGCAAAAAATGCACTACACTTACGGGAATAATGACCTCAGTAGTGGACGTGCCCGGAATCACTATCAACCAATCAATCCTATGCACTACTTTTTGTGGTATCGATGTCGGTTACATGTCGTGGAATTCCCTGTTATTGGTATAGATGAAATGGTCGTTGAGAAAATACCATTCTAGGATTCAGCTACGGGCTTGCAGATGGCGTTTGCGCACGGGCTGTCTGCGGCCTCGTTAACAGACGACACAAATGGAATCCCAAGGGTGAGGAAGGGTCAGAAAGATGTTTTCTGCAGATGCACGAACGCGTTGGTTATGCCACCAGCGCAAACAACATTCAAACATGCACCATTAAATTGCCAACATCAACATTAGACTTAACGTAACTTGACATCGGATGTTTAAAAAAAGGCCTATTTTATACTTCGGGCATATTTTAAGATTTTTAGTAAACGTGCACGGTTAAAAAAATAACACTTCTGACAATGTTTTATTTTGCCTTTTTTTACTGTTTCGTATACGTACGTATATACAGAGAAATACACAAACTATAGAAAATGTAATGCTGCGAAAAATCGATTTCGAGATTTCAACGGATACAGAAAAATCGATTTATGGCATACTGCCTGTTCGACTGTCTGGGTGTCTGTCCGTCCATCCGTCCGTCCGTCCGTCCGTCCGTCCGTCCATCCGTCTATCCTTCTGTAATCAATCCTAGCGCCTATACCGTTTAGCCTATTTTTTCCAAAATTGATAATCCCCTATACGGGATTATCAATTTTGGAAAAAATGGGCTATAGAAAAAATAGGCTATAAAAAATAGGCTGATCTGAACGAATTCAAGGTTTTGGGAAATTGACCCGGATATTTTGATTTCGAGGGTACTTTACATGAAGCCTCAAACACACTTTAAACATTTTCTCAAAAATAGCCCCAAATTTTTAATTAAATTTTGTCCTCGATTAGCAAAAAGGACGCTTTAGAGAATGGTGCAGGTCCCATGTTCGTTGAAATCCCAGATTTTTCGAAAATTACAAAAGTGCAATTTTGTTTGGGCGTCCTCCCCAACTATAATATTCAAGATAGATATTTTCCTTAATGGAATATGTTATTTAAAGAAAGGTCTTGAAAGAAGGTCCTGTTCAAATTTTCGAAAAAAATTAGCAGTTTTTGTGTAATTTTGGGCAAAATATAGGCAATTTCATTTTTTTAAACAATTTTTTTCTAACTCGCCTATTTTTTATTTAAATTTTCTCCTTATCAAGGGAATGTAAAAGCGTGGTGCTAGTCCAATTTTCGGCGAACTCTCCGTATTTTCGAATTCTTATGACGTTTTTCGAACATTCGAAAATTTTGAATGAAAATGAGGTTCAAAAGGCGTATTATCTGAAACTCTCAAATGACCTTTTCTTAGAAAACGGTATCAAATTTTCATTGGAAGTTTTGACACCAGTATTTACCATCCTATGAAATGTTTAAAGTCACATTCCAATTCTACTAGTAGAGATCAGAAAAATTGAGAAAATGTGAAGAAATGACTTAAAGGCGCCAATAGATAGCTGAGAAGGCGGTGGAACAAAACCGAAAAGTTAGCCCATACTAAAGAGATTAGAAAACTAGCTAGAACCAGAAAGTCTTGCTTTTCTGTAGCACCACTAGCTACTTTCTCGTATACGTACTATGTACAGACAAATTAATATACGTAGTACACAGAAAAACATGTACTGATGCGGCGAAAAGTGCCAATTTTTCGAAAAATCTCGTTTTGTGTCCGTCTGTCTGTAAACAAAACTAGTGCCTAAACTCTTCGTAGAATTTTCTTTCCAAATTGAAGAAACCCCAGTCGATCTGGCCCGACTTGAATCCCTTCGATTTTGAAAAGAATTCTTTAAATTTTGGGATCATCACCTTCGGAAACTTTCAAGATTTTTTCAAAAAAAAAAAGACTCCACATATTTCACTTACATTTTTTGCACGTAAATGCTCTCAACAACACGACATAAACGCCATTTTGATGTATTTTTTTGATTCCTCAAAAATTGTACCAATGGATTTTTTTTAAATATCTCTCACGTTAAAATTTACTTCATAGATGAAATTTCATTTTTCAATACGTTTGTTAGTATCCTCTAATGATGGTTTTAAAGTTTACAGTTTTCGAAGATTCAGGAATTTAAACGAAAATGAGAATTGTGCCATCTTTAAGCGATAAGATAAAAATCAAATGACGTACATTTTCGTTTTGCTCAAGGCACACAACGCAGGGAATCCAATTTAGAGTCTTGAGCGTTAAACTTATCGCAGCTCGCCCACATGCGAATTTTGAAACTTCTAAAATGCCATCTTTTTGACTACGTTTTACCCAAGTTTGCCCAGCCTTTAAAAGGTTTTAACTAATTCACACAACGCCGACAATCGCAAATCAGATGTTGGACTTAAAAGGGACAAGCAAAATTCGAAATTTCAATTAGTCCATCATTTTGCCCATCTTTTGTCTAAGTTTGCCCAGCCTTTAAAAAGTTTGAACCAAGTGACACAACGCCGGGAATCGCAAATCGTAGTTTAAAAATTTGTATTCTGATTGATTGACGATTCCTTTCGTTTCAATACTTAGGTCATTAGTCCTGTAAGTGTAGTACATGTTTTTAATCGCTGAAGGTGTTGGTGATATTGCTCCGCTGGATGGCGAGATCTGGCGCCGACCTCCGAGTACGTCAGCTAACCGGGACAAGCTCTAAGCTCCTCATTGGTCTCCCGACATGTGTAGTAGTGTATACACTATAGTGCATGGTAATGAAAGTCGGTAAAGCTGTTTAATAGCAAATAATTTGTGACAGACGTGGTAAAAGTTATTATGCTCAACATCTTGTGCCAATCGACCTCTCGGTCTTGCTAAATAAAATGTCACTTATTCCAAAATACTAGTTATTTTTAAGCTGCGTAATCATAGCCCTGAAAAACTGTAGAAATAGGCAAACAAATAGGCATTTAAAAATGTCAAATAGACATTTATAAACCTAAAATGGGCATTTAAAAAACCATAAATGTTTCTTATCCTTGCTTATATACTTGTGTAGAAAGTCTGTGAAATAAACATTATATAAATACCTTCATGGAATACTTGCTTTCATCGTTGATCTGAAGAATCCTCGTAAAAATCCATTCTTTCATTTAAGAGCAATTCGGACTAAAAAGGCTGAATCGCAGTAGCTACCTTTTTGCTTTTCATTAAATGCATACTGATACTCTAAAGCTGCACAACATGATCCTTTTTCTCACATTTAATTTAAACATAATTGGAAACGTTGTATGATTTACTTTAATGGCTATGCATAACGTGAATGTTGTAAGTAATAATGTTACAACAGCTCATACACTCCGCATTAACTGTAAAAAGATATTTAAAAATTTGCAATATGCAGAAGTTCAGAGAGTTCAATGAAAATGTGACCTGCTTCATTGTTTCAAGCCTTTCTTCTTTCATTCATGGAAAAAAATTGTAGCGGTTTTTGAGAGATTTTTAAATAATTTGCATTAATTTTTAGCGGAAATTCGGCAAAACCCACTCGTTTAAAAACTATACATGACCTTTTTTAAAGATATGATTACCTAGAAGAGATTTCATTTAAGAAAAAATTTCTGCATTCTAAATTGAACTTTTGCGATGTAAAATTTTGCAATTATCGAAAATACAGAGAGATCGCAAAAAAATAGGACCAGAACCAATTTTTATACTGTCCTTTGATATATACGAGGATGAAATTTTAAGAAAACGTTTTGGAGCTGTTTTTGAGTAAAAAATTGTTTAAAAATTAGAAGTAAAAAATAACTCGTCTACCACCATTGATTTTGAGCGTGTTTCTTAGTACGAAATACCTGCACGGTGGTGGCAGTAAAACGGAACGCAGATATATCGATAGTTGTTCGATTTTTCTGTACTCTGCAGGGTAAAAACGAAAACACGTACAATTTTTTTTTTTAATTTTTGATTAATGATAATTGACCGGGAGAGATGGCTCATGGCATCAACTGATGTCACTGCAGTCCCTCTGACCGTGAGGTTCTAGGTTCAAGCCCCGACAGTGGCAGGATTTTCGACACTAACTTGTCAACTAGTGCTCCAGTATTGCAGCAGGATGTTCCACACTATCTACATAACTAAGTGCAATTCAGTCGCTGCCTGGAGGGGAATTCTAGCGGCCGGTTGCTCTGATCGGTAGTTTTCTGTGGTTTCTCCGATCAACACCAGGTGAATAACGAAGCAGTACCCTAACAAACGGACCACGGACCGCGCGCGATCTTTCCTCCCTCATCCTTGTCCTATCCTCTCCCCCTTACACACACACTTACACTAACATGCAGTACACTACCACACATGCCGGGAGACCGGTCGGGAGCTTAGAGCTTGACTGGTTGGGACGGTGCCCCCCTGGTGGGAGATACCTGGTTGAGGGAAACCCCACTAGCCGACGGTAGGTCGGCACCGGATCTCGCCATCCAGGGGGGGGGGTTATCACTGCCACCTCACCAAAAATTGTAGTGCATGTTAGTGTAGTAGCGTTTTCCATTGCGCACTTAGGGCAGCTTTCGTGTTCCATTCGATCGCTAGGGTGCACCAGTGCAAAGAAGCGCATGTTCCATTCGCACATCGACAAAGAACCAGGGCGCACTCGGGGCGCCCTAAACTGCACTGACGATCGCGTCAGTGCAGTCCAGTACACCGGGCCATTGTGAGGTTAGGTACGGAAGTTATCCATGCTGATTTAGATTTGTGGGGAAATTGTGAAGGCAATTGAGGATCTTCTGTCACGCAGGGATACTTCGAATGATGAAGTATATTATGTTTTGCAAGAAATGTCTTAAAATAATTTTTGTGATTTACATGAAGTTCGGAAAATCAGATTGTGTTTTCCGAAAATTCAACCTTGAATAACTTCATGTTAACAAATCCACTGCTATTTAGAAGCTAAAGTGTTTTAGGTACGTCTCAATTTCGAAACGCTAATAAAGTGAAAATAAAAATAATGACCCTTACAAAATCATTCAAATAGATATGCCAAGAAATGTTTCTCACACGTCCATACATATACCAGCGGAAATGTTCATGTTAATATTTTTATTGTTTTCAGTAATCAAACAATTCTGCTGAAGCCTTTCGGTTTAAAATCTTGTGTACTATATCGATCACTGGCAAATCTCGAAAAATGAAATTGCGACTCATACGCAATTGAAGTTTTCGTAGTTTTTAAATAAATAAATAACACGTTAATAAATTATGAATTATGAAGTAAGAATTACCAATACACTTCATGAAAATTATAACAACGATCATAATTCAAAATTATTATTTTCCGAGTTCCATCAGTGTGGCTTACCAAGAACAGCTGTGTATAATTTCACTGCGTAGCGCACAAGCACTGACTCAATTTCGGAATCCGTTTCATTCGTAGCTGCCCTTCACGTGTGTGGGGCAGCACTGTTGCGGAGCGATGACGTTTTCGCCCTGCACTAGGGTGGATTTCAGTGCAACAAATGGAAAATGCTATAAGTGTGTGTGTAAGGGGGGAGGATAGGACAAGGAAGAGGAAGGACAGATCGCGCGCGATCCGTGGCCCGTTTGGTAGGGTACTGCTCCGGCATTCGCCCGATGTTGATCGGAGAAACCACAGAAAACTACCGATCAAGGCAGCCGGCCGCTAGAATTCTCCTTCAGACAGCGACTGAATTTGACAGGCCGCGAAAGCGAGGGCCGAAAGGTCCTCACGAACGCAGCACATTGGATCCGTCGCGGACCACATATTAAAATGTGCTGTTTATAAAAATGCATTGAACTCGAAAGCGTTTTTTGACAGGAAAAGTTTATTCTCCCTGTTGGTATCGATTTCTGAAGTGACGTATTACTATAAGGAACCATGGAGATTTTTACCTACAGTTGGCCTTGAACTGGAGAGTCAGTCACACAAAAGAAGTCAGCTATTCTCACAATCTAGAAAGAATTCTGTTCAGAAACATTTTGAATTTGGCGGGTCTCATGCGTCTCGTGATTTCTCGTGTTACCAATTACATTCGTTCCTCCAATGAGAGTGGTTTCTTCCACAGTGTAAGAAATATATACTTGGGCTTTTGTAACGTGGCGCCTGGGAACTTATCTTCACGATGGAATATCGGACGGCTTTTTGTCTTTCTTGATCGTGCCACCCGATGTCGCATGATCACGGCTGTGTCAAGCAGTGCTGCAGATCAAGCGACGTCTAGCGACACGACCGAGAAAGACGCGAAAAGCCGTGTCATATTCCATCGTGAAGTCAAGTCCCCTAGGCGCCACGTTACGAAAATTCAAGTATGCATCGTGATTTCTTCATGTGATCATGTGCAATGAAGCTAAAGCCACCTGCTGGCCACCCGTCTTTCCGCAGTTTCAAGCGTTATCATGGAAGATAATGGAGGTAGGCTGGATTAATGTTGACTGTGAGATTTGAGCAATACATGAATAACAATTTGAATACTAATACTTCCAGAAAATGCAGTGCCCTTATTTATCCGAGCTTATAGGTTAAAACAAGGCGTAGAGTTTTAGTTGTAATGGCTGATATTGTTCTTTAATGTGTGCCATTTTCTATTTAAATTAATTTGAAGCGACCGATACTTCAGCGTTCTTTCTAATTGATTTTTAATGTAATATTTCAATTTAGTTTCTTAAATGTGTGCTTTATTGAATGCATTTTAAAATCTGAACTTATTCGGAACTATTTGTGCAATTTATTTTTAAATGCACAGATTTCAATTTTTTAATACGATTTGAATTGGTATGTAATTGTGTATTGATACTCACATTTCTTTTTCTTTCTCTTTTCAGAAGTTTAATTTTGATTGAGCTTTAAATATTTGAAAAAGAGATTTGTAAGTATGCTTAGGTTAGAAAATGCTACTCTCACTTTTTGTAATGTAATATGAAATTGAACATGTTCTCTGTTTTCAGTTAGTAAATGCTTATACTTCTTATTGTCATTGTAGATCATATTTATAACAATCAGGACTACATTAGAAAAAATAATAATAGATTGATAATTCTTGGATCTAATGATTCTTGGTAATTATCATATTGCTTAAGGATTGAGAAACAGTTAATTTTTGTTCTCTATCTCTGAGCCTCATAGTTTGTTTTATTGACTAAGCGATAACAAATTTGATAGTAAACATAAAATATGTAGACGAATTCAACATGGAGATCACTAGGAACGGAATTTATTGATGATGCAACATAGTGATCACGAGGAATAGAGTTTATTGTAATAAAAAAAGCAAAACAGTACACATATATGTATTTATTTTTTCCAAAATATGTAAGAAAAAATAAACTACATGAAATAAAAATTCATTGTAGTATTAAAGATTACGAGCATAGAACTTCCCTGGTCATACCTTAGCTGAAAAAAGTTCTACCTCTACAGAAGATATTCTACAGTATTCTTCACCACTCATAAGAATTTAATTGAAGTATAAAACCCATACGTAATGCAATGTTTTTGAAGAGCCAATGCTGAAGTCGATAGTTGTACCAAGATGTGAGTGATGAATCTCCGAGATTGGGGTGTGGAGGGTTAAGGGGAACACATCTCCCCAAATCAAATAACGCGATAAGACAGTGATCTGTACATAATATTTTTTGTTTTTGATCAATTTACGAATGTGCTACTTGAAACATGAGTAAGCATGTGATTGAAATTATTGCTTCATAAACATCCACTCATCGTTGATTCAGAGTATGCAGTTTTCAAGAAGCAGGGGTGGATGGGTGCTTTTGACAATTCATGGCTACGATATGGTGGTCATAGAAGTGAAATAACATTACATTGCTTTGTAAGAAAGATGATTCTGCATCGTATATTGCAAACATGCATCTGAAATTTTTTTTTGAACATATAAATGTATTAAAAAGTAACCAAATATACATTAAGAGGTAAAATATTTAAAAATATATAATTATACCAAAATATGTATAATAAAAATGGTCTTCTAAAAATTCATTCAGAATGTCTTGTAAACTCTAAATCTATTATTGATTGCAGGTATCTTGTTCCTGTAAAAATATGTAATTACATGAAAATCAATTTCTTAGAGATAGCCTTAGTTTTATCAAATTAAGATTTGCCATTTTGCACTGACCCCTTTGTTAATGGTTTTTATGTTAGTTGTCCTAGCCATAACAGTTGGTGAAATCATTGTGCCTTCAAATTAATAAAGGAAAATTAATCTTCTTTTAATTTTTATCTTGCAAAAATAATTAGTTTTTAAAGTAGTCTAAATTTATTTCTAGCTGATATGCTTTCATGCATTTGCTGCATGCTGAGTGAACTGTTCAGAAATGGTGCAAGAGGAAAAGAAAAAATAAACCTCCCATCTATTCATTTAATTAAGAGTTTTGGAACGTTCACCTAAATTTCTTATTTTCCTAATATTACTTACATTTTTTTCTTTACAATATTTTTAAAGTAGTAATTAAATATTTTAATCCTATTAAAATATTTAATTATTTCTGATTAAATTTTTTATACTCCTTTGAAAATTTTTGTCAGTAACAATGTTCTAACAGTTCTAAAATTTTAAACCATGTTCTTGTTGTACTATGCATGTTTTTTAAATTTGTATTTTTGAATTATCTGTAAAGTATTGGTTAAAGGAAAACAAACTTATTTTTTCCTATTAATATATTAACATGATACATAATTAATTTTAGTTGCTTTTTAATGGTTTTATACTAATTTTATTTCATTAATTTTAGATATGCAGCTCAGGACACTGACAATATAGCAAATTGTTTTATGCTAACTCATTAATTCACAAGAGGACAATTTTGTTTTTTAAAGGTAAGAATGAAATCATATAATTGAAGATGGGCCACTCTCATAACTTTGAAACTGTTCATGATATAGAAGTGCAGTTTTAGCTCAATAATGCAGAATCATAGGGAAAGTAATATGTTGTAAAGATATTGTTTGTAATATTTTTCATTTTCGAGAAATTTAATCGTCTTTGATTTTTAAATGGTACTGTATATTTTTCTTGTCAGCAATGGATAGATCATAAAAAGAGGAATACAATGATGAATAATGTGTTAGTATTTTGGGAGTAATTTGAGAGTAAAATTAGAATTTCTGACAGTGATTTTAAATTAAACGTAAGATCTTGGCACCATGAAAGCCACCTTCTTCAAAGGTAACAGTTGTTCAGCTGTGAGAGTTGCTGCAGGAAATATGGTACATTTATTTAAAATCACACGTCAGAAAATCTAATTTTATACTCGGATTAATATCAAAATACTTACATTTAATGCATCATTGCATTCCTCTTTTATAATCTACCCATTGCTGATGAAAAAAATACGTGGTTTTATTTAAAAAGTCAAAGATGATTAAATTTCTCAAAAATGAAAAATATGAACAAGATCTCTACTACATATTACTTGCCCCAATAGTTGGACATTGTTGAGTGAAAACTGCACTTCAATGTGAACCATTTAGAAGTTATGGGGGGAGGTCTGTAGTTGGTGGGATACCCTATATTTCAGGTATTGCTGGTTCAAATTTGGTTTGTGAAGCTACGTATATATTTGTTATTTATTTCTTTATCTTTGGAAAGAATGCTCTAGAATGGTTTAGGAAGTTGGGTATTTTGACCACAGAAGTTTTTGTGTAGTAACTTTTTTGCTGATTGAACAATGTTTAGAATTTGTATTGTATGAATAAGAATACTCAAGATTGTATATTAAATGAACTCACTATATTGAATTCGCTCAGTTCCATTTCATTTCATTCAAATTTATTCCACACTTCAATCTGTATTTTGAATTCAGCCCTTAGAACAGTATTTTGCACCCTCTGAAAAATTGTAAAACAATTGTTTTGGGAATAAACCATAGATGTAGCATCATCTACATGTCAAGAATGCCTAGCTAAGCCTTTGTTCACTCTGTTTTACCTAATCAAATGTTGAGAATAATTGGGATTAATTCATGGCTCCATGAGCGAACTTTTAGCATCAATATGTTAGATGTTGGTGTGCAGATAACTCTTAATGTGTTAAACCCAATGGTTTTAAGATGTTTTCCAGCGGGAATGGAAAACTTGTGAAGTCGGTAACTGATTCATTTGTGTTAAATTTTGGTTGCATTTATGCAGTTTTCATGGTAAGAGCAATGTTTCTGAAGGTATTCTCAATTCTTATCTGGAAGGACAATGGGTAACAATTTTCGAACAAATTCTACATTTAATGTTAAACATGTTGGTGTAACGATGGGACATGGCTTGAAATACAATATCAATTAATATTCTATTAAGGTAGGGCAGATACTTCTTATGGCTCAACCATTGGTGTTGGATCTGCTTGTGGAAGTTCAGATTAAACCAACAAGGGAGAGTAAACTTGTTCCAAACCTAAGTTTCCCAATCTTTAGTCTCCCTTTGCGAGATTTGAAGGAAGTTGTCAACATTGTGCAACTGCAGACACCACACTGCTGTATCAGTACTGCCTGATTTTCTTATTTGGAGATCATTATCATTAATTCAAATTCATTCCTTAATGTTTTGATACTGTTACTTTATGGTTCTAACTAATTTTTTCAAATTATTTTTAGGATGTTATTTATTTCGTGTAATTTGCAAGAGGGCAACAGAAATGTTGAGCTTTTCAAATCACTATGACAAAATGTTAAATCAAAAATGTGTTTAATTATCAATTTTGTTTAAGTAGTGTGTAAAATTCAGTAACACGGTAAAATATAGTTAACTTGATAGCTTGAAAATAAAGCAAATTCTTAGATCACTTGCACACGTGAAAACAACCAATTATGGAGCCATACTTAATGCAAAACTTTTGAAATTAACACACTTTTCCTCTTCATGTTTGTGGTATCAAGGCTTAACATATACACATTGCATTAGTATCTCATTTGAAAATGCTTGTAGAAGTGAAGTTGCAATTACTATCTATTTTTATGCGCAATAGTATTTACTGAATTTTACGGAATATGTAATAACCTGCAAGAGCACTGTTATCGAGCAATGTTTCCAAATCATTTTTATCTCCTGTTCACACAGAAAGCACTTTCTTTTAACTTGCTATATTTGAATAGTCAAGTTTGCAAAAGTGCAAGAGAAAAGTTTGATTTTGTTACCAGTTATATTGCTTTTAATAGTGATTATGGCTAACCATATTATCATACAGCAGAAATGTTGAGCATATTATAATGGATCTAATGTCTCTCACCAATATATGCAAAAAAAGCACTTTCTTTTAACTTGCTATGCTTTAATAGCCAGTTTTGCACGAAGTGCAAGAGAAAAGCTGATGTTGTTACCAATCGAATTGCTTCTAATAGTGATTATGATTAACGATATTATCATACAACAGCCATGTTGAGCATGTTATAATAGTTGAAATGATTGAAGGCGCTGTCATCATCAACAATATTTATTTCAATAATAGCAGCTTTCGATGGCTTTGCCATCATCATCAGTTTTCTGATACAAGAAAAATATAAACAAAATTAGAATTAACAGTTACATAATTTAAAATAAAAATTTCTAATTTTGTTTACATTTTCTTTTATCAGAAAACTGATGATGACGGCTAAGCCATCGAAAGCTGCTATTATTGAAATAAATAGTATTGTTGACAATGACAATGCCATCAATCATTTCAATTATGTAAATGTCAACTATAACTCACCACTAAACCAATATGTTATAATAGGTCTAAAATCTGTCACCAATATTTACACAGAATGCACTTTCTTTTAACTTGCTATGCTTTAATAGCCAGTTTTGCACGAAGTGCAAGAGAAAAGCTGATGTTGTTACCAATCGAATTGCTTCTAATAGTGATTATGATTAACGATATTATCATACAACAGCCATGTTGAGCATGTTATAATAGTTGAAATGATTGAAGGCGCTGTCATCATCAACAATATTTATTTCAATAATAGCAGCTTTCGATGGCTTTGCCATCATCATCAGTTTTCTGATACAAGAAAAATATAAACAAAATTAGAATTAACAGTTACATAATTTAAAATAAAAATTTCTAATTTTGTTTACATTTTCTTTTATCAGAAAACTGATGATGACAGCTAAGCCATCGAAAGCTGCTATTATTGAAATAAATAGTATTGTTGACAATGACAATGCCATCAATCATTTCAATTATGTAAATGTCAACTATAACTCACCACTAAACCAATATGTTATAATAGGTCTAAAATCTGTCACCAATATTTACACAGAATGCACTTTCTTTTAACTTGCTATGCTTTAATAGCCAGTTTTGCACGAAGTGCAAGAGAAAAGTTGATTTTGTTACCAGTCGAATTGCTTCTAATAGTGATTATGGCTAACCATGTTATCATACAACAGACATGTTGAGCATGTTATAATATATCTAAAACTATTACCAGTATTTACACAGAAAGCACTTTCTTTTAACTTGCTATATTTGTATAGTCAAGTTTGCAAAAGTGCAAGAGAAAAGTTGATTTTGTTACCAGTCGAATTGCTACTAATAGTGATTGTGGCTAACGATATTATCATACAGCAGAACTGTTGAGCATATTATAAAGGATCTAATGCCTCTAACCAATATACGCAAAAAAAGCACTTTCTTTTAACTTGCTATGCTTTAATAGCCAGTTTTGCACGAAGTGCGAGAGTAAACTTGATTTTGTTCCGAGTCAAATTGCTTTGTATAGTGATTATGGCTAACCACATTATCACACAAGACAAATCTTTGTCATTAATTGATTTGAAAAACTAGACGATTAAGTATTTATGTTGTACATGACCACAAGGATTTTAGAAGTGTTATTAAAAAAACTGACATGGTCAACGGAGAAGGGGTTGATAACATAAACATAGGCAAAGTTGTTGAGATTTATCTATTTTTTCTTCATGGTTTATTAATTTTCCCCTTATCATGTAAGTCAGATTAGCTCTTTTTATCATTTTGACTCATTTTCTACCTCTGCTTTGTAGCCAATAAATGCAATGCATAGGTAAGGGAGCAGAGGTAATAGTAACTTGAAATTCTACTTTAGGACATTAACACTGAATGTATTACCTATTTACAATTCATTACGGTGTCTGATTCATTTACCAACTCATGAAACACATAAGTTCAACTTATTAATATTATTTATAGCGATTGTTTTTGCACAAAGCATAAGAGAAAGTGATAGTGATGAAACACATTTGTTCAACTTATTAATAATATTTATAGCCATTGTTTTTGCACAAAGCGTAAGAGAAAGTGATAGTGAAAGAGAGATTATTAAATATCATCTGCAAGAAATAGATTCTTAATTATACAAAGTGCTGTGTTTAGAAGATTGTCTTATTGTGTAATTATTATAATGTAGTTTATATTTGAAATTGTATTTGTGCTGTGTGTAATATAGTTTGCATTTGAAATTGTATTCATATGCTTACAACACGTGTGTGCATGTGTGAGTGTGTGCATATGTGCGTGTGTGCCAATTATTGTATTAGTGCTAGGTTTAGTTCCATCTTAACAATTTTGTGTAATGGTAATTGTATTGAAATGTAAATGCTATATTCTTACGTTCATATTGACATATTGGCAACAATGAGGTAAAACGATCTACTTGTACAAACAGATGCTTCTATAATATACAAGATGAAGTTAGAGAGTGTACATGATTAGTTGCTCTGCACTGGCTATTGTCACATGTGTTATGGGAAACAATAAGAATATAGTTATTTTATTTTGTTTTTTATTTTATTTTTAATTTTTAGGAACGTTCAGGTAACCTTGCTCTAACACTATATTTTTGTCTTTCTACGCTCTTCAAAGGCTTGCTTGTATCTACTTCATGTTTATGTTAATAACATCCTTTATATTATCCTTTTATTGAAGAGACTCCTTTTCTAGTCTAAAATCTGGTCACCAATATTTACACAGAATGCACTTTCTTTTAATTTGCTATGCTTTAATAGCAAGTTTTGCACGAAGTGCAAGAGAGAAGCTGATTTTGTTACCAGTCGAATTGCTTCTAATAGTGATTATGGCTAACCATGTTATCATACAACAGACATGTTGAGCATGTTATAATATATCTAAAACTATTACCAGTATTTACACAGAAAGCACTTTCTTTTAACTTGCTATATTTGTATAGTCAAGTTTGCAAAAGTGCAAGAGAAAAGTTGATTTTGTTACCAGTCGAATTGCTTCTAATAGTGATTATGGCTAACGATACTATCATACAGCAGAACTGTTCAGCATATTATAATGTATCTAATGCCTCTAACCAATATATGCAAAAAAAGCACTTTCTTTTAACTTGCTAAGCTTTAATAGCTAGTTCTGCACGAAGTGCAAGAGAGAATCTGGTTTTGTTACCAGTCGAATTGCTTCTAATAGAGATTATGGCTAACGATATTTTCATACAAAAGACACGTTGATCATGTTATATTAGGTCTAAAATCTGTCACCAATATTTACATAGAATGCATTTTCTTTTAACTTGCTAAGCTTTAATAGCCAGTTTTTCGTAAACCTGCAAGAAGTTGATGTAGATCCAAGTCAAATTGCTTTTAAAGTAATTATGGCTAACCACATTATCACACAATACAAATTTTTGTCACTATTTTTTTAAAAAAAGATGATGATACAATATTTGTGTTGATTTGAATTACATTTACTTGGCCATAATGATTTTAGAATCGTGGTTCAAATTGAATTTATCTATAGAGAAATATTATAGGTGTACTGAAATGCAAACAGTGGTTAAATTCTCGGGTGCCAGTTGGGAATATAAGAAATTATGAATTGTTGCTGTCATGTATTTATTGTTTTTTGTTTTTTTTATCTCATTTCAAAATGATAAGCAAAGTAAAGTTTCCACTTTTGTTACTTATATCCATTGTTCAGGAATTTTCTTATATCCAGAGAGCGAGGTCTCCATGGTTGCCATCATCAAATGCACAGTGTAAACAAAGAGGTGGTATTCTTGAAAGATAATAATTCGTGTGACGTGAATTTTTTATGCTGATTCACCCAGAACGCACTTTCTTTTAACTTGCTATGTTTTATAGCCAGTTTTGCACAAGGTGCAAGAGGAAGTTGATTTTGTAAATAGTCTATCTGCTTTTTAATAGTGGTTATGGCTAACAGCATTATCATACAATGTAAATTCAACAAATTGTATTAATATAACTATAGAAATAAAATCTGTGACCATTGGAAAGGAAGTTGTTTTACTGCTGTGCTACTTTTCAAATTTTCTTTAATTGCAATAATTATTTTTCCTCTATTTCTACCTATGGATTTTTTGTTTTAAACACATTTGAAAATGATGTTGGTATATTTTAGGGATGTCACAGTTGAGAATTGCTCCAAAAGTGTAAATCCTCATTTTAATTTCTGAACATCATTCTATTATTTTGCTTTAACTACCAGTTTTCCTGGAAGCTTTAGTTGCTTCTGAATGTTATCATTCTCGGCAAGTCTGTTTGAGTGCTTTGAAATACCCTGCATAAACAAAGGACCTGTGATCTGTTAAATTGACTATTTTGACAGAAAGCAGTATCTTTTAACTTGCTATAGTTTTGCCCAGATTGCACAAGTGCAAAAGAAATTCATTATACTAAGAGTCGAATTGCTTTTTTTAATAATGATAATGCCTAACCATATTAACATGTTGCAGAAATATTTAGCATATTGTAATTCATTCATTTATTCATGTGTATGGGAGCAGTCCTTTTACAATATAGCACATACAAAGAAAACACAATTTATTACATGAAATAAGGGACAATTAAAAAACTAAACAAAAAACATACAGAACAAAAATTAATACACACACATGAGAAAAAAACACAATTTCAAACTACAATTAATCGTGTCTTTTAGATGAATGATTTACAATGAAATACAACCAAATATTAGCATGTACTACTGAAAATTAGTATGATCAAATATCAGTATGTATCACACCCAAGAATATTATGAGATCAAAAATAAAAGCTTGAACATTGCTTTAATTGCGCTTTAAATTTTGTTATTGATATTTTATTTAATTTATTTTTTGGATATCCCATTAACACAGTAATTACAATATATGTATAATAAGTGTCATATCTCGAACCAATACTTACACAGAAAGCACTTTCTTTTAACTTGCTATTTAATAGCCAGTTTTGTATGTAGTGTGAATGTAAATGTAACCTTAATTTAGCTGAGTTGTCAGATTGCTTTGTAAAGCGAATTGTGACTAACCACATTTTCGAAAAGTACAAAGATTTAACACTGATTTGTTCCTAATAAGATGTAATATTTGACATGTACTTAATTAATTGTAATAATTCATACACAATTCATTGGGCATTATATGTTAAATATAAGTTAATTTATAAGTTTGTAAGTTCCTCTAGTTTTCATCTGAAAATCATGGGTTTTCAGTTCATTTGTAGTTTCTCTTCATCTATGTTAAATAGACAAAAACAAACAATAACATCTCTATTCCCATTCTTGTTGAATACATAAACCAGGAAATGCTATTGTGTATATTGTTTTTATCGTGTCGATATATTTTGCGATTCTCACATCCAACCAATCTTAACAAATGAAGTGACGAAAGAGAATTTTGTGTAGAGATGACACATTGCAATTCCACTTCATAAATATTAATATTTGTTAATTATTAGGTAGTCTCAAACGCAATCCCGCAACACATGACCTATTTTCCTGTCTTGTGTTTTGACGTGAATCATGCATACCTTGAAAATGATGTAACCATGGGCCTTACAACGAGGTATTAAAGGACAAAGGCCTTGAGTTATTTCTAATATTGTAATCTACAAAATAAGATCTTTTGCTACTTTCAATTATATTTTTGCAAGTGCAGCTCTTCTGGGTAACCCCACTCTGGTAAGGCAGGTGTGTGCACTGTCTTTTAACAAATGTAGTAGAAATTGTATAAAAAAATGTTGCAAACAAAGGATTTGAATTATTAATATACTTGAGGGAGTTGGGTGTCATAGTTCATATGCTCCAAACGTATGCATTCTTGCTTTAAAAAATTCTGATGTAATGTGAGCCTTACTACTTCTGGGCAATTTAGTAATATTCTGTTCTGTAATTTTCAGATGGAGAATGGTTTATCTGAAATATGTAAACAATTGGACCAGCTAGCATTAGATATCCTGAAACTATCTGAAGAGCAAGTTAAATGCAGAGTTAAATTGGAAGAAGCAATGAAACCTGGTTTTGTGCACATAGCGAAGTCTAGATACATTATGGGCAATCGAACAGTATGTTCCCTGCAGCTCCCCACCGAAGACAGTGCTGAATTTGAAGCCTTGACAACGGTTGTGCCTCAAGAGTCAATTACAGACAATGAACACAGAGTGTACAAACTTGTAGAAACTCCAAAGGGCCAAGATATTAATACATCAGGGAAATCAGCTCTACGGAGAAGAAAAGAGAAACTTGAAAGTGATGATGTAAGTTCTGAAGGAAAAGAGGAAAATGTCAAGACATATGTAGATCCCATAAAATGGTTTGGTGTCCTTGTACCTCAAAATCTGAGAATGGCTCAAAATTGCTTCCAATCTGCTCTTCCTCTTGTTGTTGAATGTGCTAACGTGCAGTGTGAGTTGCAAAGGGCTCAGATAAAATACCAGAAACTCTTGAAGGAGAAAGATTTGTTAAGTACATGAATTTTTTTGTTACAGTTATTAATTGTATTGGCATTTATTATGGTTGTTTGTCATTTTCTATAAAGTTTCAGTACTGAATATGAGAGTTTTATTTTATGGCTGTGAAGAATCCTTTGAAGTTATTTTCCATCCTGTTTTCGTATAAAACTTCCTTAGATGTTTGATTTATTTCAGATCTTGTTTTTATCAAATGACACACAAAGGTTATCACTTGTTGGGATTTTATACTTGGAAGAGACAATTAATTTCCTTTGTGTATTATTCAGGTTACGTGTGCGAGTCCATCCATACTCATGGTTAGTCTCCCTTAAAAACTTTCTACAAGCAGTGTGAGGTAAATAGTGAGGTTATGGTTTTGTGTAAATCAACATGTACACATTGAAACACGAAACTGCAAAACCTGACTCACTAGCGTTACACACGTTCTACCAGTAGTCTGATCTCTGTTTATTACATATTGTCTTCTATTCCTTATCAATGTAATGTTCTTCATCTACCCTAGGTACCTCATCTCAGCTAATGTCTACTTTATATGGCCAAAGTCAGAAGTATGCTTTGAAGTCATTCCTACCCTGGACTTGATCCATCTGTATCAGATTTTGTGAACAATAGCTGGCTAATTCTGGAATTATCCATAACATTTGTAAGAAATTGTATAGGTCTTAGGATTCATCCTTGTGATACTTCACACTTTATCATTCAAGGTTGGGAAAGTTAGGTCAAATTCTTTTTATCTTTAACATACTGGATTGTAACTATTAACAATCATTTGAAAAGTACGATTTAACCTATTGATATGCATCATTTACATAGTTGAATTATGAATAAAGCAGTGTAGTAGCCTCAATGGAAGTACGATGTATCACATTCTCAAGTTTTTCAGTTTTCTAGACTTTTCAATAAAGTGTTTCTCTTCCTTAAGTATCTGTCTGTTCTGATTCTACCATTTGTTTCTTCAACACACTTCTCAATACATGTTTGTACCTCACTGTATGTGATGACCGTGAGCTGTTTTTTTTTGGGCAAACTTCAGATTCATAATCAATGCCCCAAACAACAAAAAGCAAAAAATTAAAACTATACCTTAATTTATTTTAGACATTACCTAATGAGGACATTAATTTCAGAACAATTCACTGTGAAAATGTCATTTGAGCATAGAGCTCTAACTTGTGCTGAGGGAACAGCTCATCATTCTCATGACAAGACAAATAATACTAGTTGTGGAGCTCATTATTTCCCTGGTTAGAAAGTGGAACTTTTAAATGCATATTTTCCCTTCATTTGTACTTTCTTGCATACGTATGTATATATGGAGTAATATACATAGTATAAAGTTATGTAAAGCTGCGCGAAAAAATGGCGGATTTTTGGCACAAAAAATTAATTGCCGAGCCCTGACAACAAAAAAGTGGAAAAAACCTGTTGCTAAATTAAGAAAAAAATCCCCTAACAAGTGGAGTAGCCAGAATCCCTGTTTTATAGGTCCTTTATGCTGAAAAACCAATTGAAAGCAAAACGCCCGTCCGCCTGCCTGTCCATCTGTCGTATGTGAACAAACCTAGCACCTAAACCACACGTACAATCTTTTCCAAAATGAAAAATAAACATTCCAACTGGCTCTAGTTCAAGCTTTGAAATTTTGAAAAATATTCTTTAAAATTTGGGGATATTTTACAAGAAGCCTTCTGGACATTTTCAATTTTTTTCAAAAATGGTTCAAAGTTTTTTTTCTTTAAATTTCTTTTAAGAATAGATTAAAATACACATATAAAGGTGGTGTAGGTCCGATTTTCACAGATAACTGAATTTTCGAAAATTGGAAAAGTATGAATTTGTTCGGGGTCAACCTACAACTATCAAATCGAAGACAGATTTTTCCTTCAAATGAAATTTGTTGCCCATAATTAGTTCTTTAATTATGGTCGTGTACATTTGTTTGAAAATTTTAGTAGTCTCTGTGCAATAGTGCATGTAATATATGCAATTTTTAAAAAATTACTGAAACTAGATTTTCTCAAAAAGGCTCCAAATTTTTTGTGAGGGTAGTGCCAAATGCACCCTATATGATGACATAAACTCCATATTGCTCTATTCTTTTGTTTTTGCAAGAATTACAAAAATGTACTTTTTTACTTGTCTCCCACATCGGTAATTTTTACATTCGAGGCAGATTATTATATTTATATCTTCACATTATTGTATTTATGAGTACATGCGCTTTAAATAATGTCAAATAAAGTTTCTTGAAAACTAAGCAGTTTTCTGTGAAAATTAGCTCAAAATACATTTTCAAAAACGCTCAAACGTCTATAACTAATTTTCTTAAAAAATGGCTCCAAATTTTTTTCTTCACATTTTTCTAGTGGATAGTGCTAATTGCACCGTTTTATATGATGTAATGTTCATTTTGGTCTATTCTTTTGTTTTTTCAAAAATTACACAAAAATGTAATTTTTTTAAAAATGTCCCGCACCGTTACTGTGCAGATTTCTATTGATTTGTAAACATTAATACATTTTTGAGTGGATGTGCTTCAAATGAAGTTTTTCGAAAACTCAATAGATTTGTATGAATAAGATCTTCAAATTTCGGACTTACAGTAACGCTTAAACACCGTTTTCTTCAAAATGTCTTCAAATTTTTCAGTGAAAATTTGTATTTAGGATGAGGTTTTAATCTTCTCTAATATTCTTGAAGTAATATTTCAGTTACACTATTAGGAAAGCAAGAAGTTGAGAAAATGTACTTTGGGGGATGATAGGTGGCAGCCGGCCAGAGAATGGAGCAAGACCTTAAAGCCAGACCATACAAGGAAAATTAGAAAAAAATTCTATGAGAAAGTCTGTGCTATTTGTAGCACCTCTAGTTACTTTCTCAAATACATACATATATAAGGAAGTAATATACATGCGTAGTATAGAGAAAGTTATGTAATGCTGCTGAATATTCTTGTAAGCCCCTCTTCGTTAATTTAGGAATTTTACCATTATCTTGTCTGTTGATTGACGAGTGAGTGGTTTTTGTCAAAAATGACTTGCTTAAGGGCGGGAATATATTTTCAGGAAATGCCGATGTCTATTGCTATAACACTCGACGTAGAAATCATATTCATCAGGTAACAGTATCAACTGCTCATTACAAAAAATTCACATACAATACATGTGCATTATTTTACAACACTTTGCCAGATGACTTTCAACGATTAAATTCGATAGAAAAATTAAAATTCCAAGTGAAATTGTTTCTGCTGCATTACTGTTTCTATACAATTAGAGAATATACTGAGCATCACAAGGAAAGTAACATTAATTTTAACAGTGATATTTAATGTACCTGTATTATTTACCATTTGGACAGTATAATTCTAAACAATATATAACAAGTATTGTATCGCAGCTTCTGGGTCAATGACCCCCATCTCGATCAGGTTTTTCATTCAGTTTCCCTGATCCATTGAGCAAATGCTGAGATGGACCCTTGTTTTCCTTCTGGGCATTGATGTAACTTCATTATCTGTGCAGGACTTCTAGAATTCAGTGGGAAATATTGCTATTCAAATTATCGTTTCCATGTTGTCACGGCAGGAAGGACATCATGGATAAGAGCCCAAAATGTATGGCTTATTTATCCTTGAAAATAGATTTTATTACATGGAAGCGTGTTTTTTTTTTTAAAATTCAAGTAGTGTATGACTTAGTGTAGGGATTACAGAATTTTGAAAATGTGCCCAGAATTCACTTCTCCCCATAGCACGTCATACAGTTTTCACTGTTTTTTGGTGTTAAATAAATAAAAAAATATTGAGTTCGCGATTTCGACAGAAATATAGTACACGTTTTGGAGTCCCCTGATACCGAAAAAGTGTTGTTTTTTCAAAACGTCCATCTGCCCGTTCATCTGTCCGTCTGGTGTATGTGAACTACACTAGCGCCTGAACTTTTTGTACAATTTTTTTTCAAACAGAATAAACCACTGTCGATCTGGCCTGAGTCGAAGCTCTGCAATTTTGAGAGACATTCATAATTGTTTGGGGGAACTTTACAGACAAGCCCCATGAACATTTTCAAAATTTTCTCAAAAACAGCTCCAAATAAAAAAAAAGTCTTGTAAGAATAGAGTAAAATACACTAATAAGGTGGCATAGGTCAGATTTCCACGGTTATCGATAATTGCAAAAGATTGAATTATTTTTGGCGTCTTCCTAGAACTACAAAATTGAAGACAGAGATTGTCTGTCAAATGAAATTTGCTGTGTATAAATAGTTCTTTCATTAAGGGCTTGTAGGTTTTTTGGGAAATTTTGGTAGCTTTCTTGCTATAGTGCATGCAACATTTACAATTTTAAAAAATAACAAAAACAAGGTTTTCTCAAAAACGGCTCGAAATTTTTTCTTTAAATTTTTTGAAATCTCTCTCATGCTGATAATATGCAAATTTCAATGGATTTGTATTCATTATTGAATTTGCGAGCGGAAGTGCTTCAAATGACTTCAAATTAAGTTTTTCGAAAACTCAATAGATTCCTATGAAAAAGAGCTTCAAATTTCGCATTGACATTAATACTTAATCGCCTTTTTTTTTAACGGCTTCAAAATTTTCAATTAAAATGTCTATTTGGGACGTGAGTTTTACTCTTCTTTAATATTCTTGAAGTCATATTTCGGTTCCACTATTAAGAAACCGAAAAGTTTAGAAAATGTCAAAAAAGGTTCTTTGGGTGACGATAGATTGCAGCTGGCCGCAGGAGGCTTCTGCAATCAGTCTTACTCATCCAAGAATGAAAGTATCGGTAAGCAATTATGTTTTGATGTTCAAAATTTGAAAAGAGATGTAATGTTTAATTGGACAATGAATTTATCAAAAAGTGGTATAACAACCTTGAATTACATATTTAAACCAGTGATTAAGATCTACTTTATTTGAATTTTTGTATATTACCTCAGCAGATATAGAATTGGATATTGGGAATTTCATAAATATTACAATCTTATATTTGAATATTTGTTGTATGACTAGATTTGCATGTTTGATGTCTTCTTCCAATTTTGTAAAACAAAGAAAAATGAGTAAGCAAACATGCTACATTAAATAGTATATCATAATTTCAGTGATATTTATTGACACGTTGTCAAGTTAGTGCTACATTATATATTCCTACACATATTGAATGAACTGCTTTTCAATTTTCTAGTATCTATTTTATATAGTTTTTAAATTTCATTATTGCTGTATTAATTACACTGGGTTACAATTCTTTTGCTGTTACAGAATGGAAATAGCTGTCCCTGTATTTTGTAGTGCTCAACTTGAAAAAGAGTACAAAACGATCTGATAAGTTCTGGTTTTCTTGTAATTTTAAATCAAAAATATCTAAATTCTGAATTTCCTCTACTTTGTTGGATTATTTAAAACTTATAACCAATCATGGTACTTTCTCTTCTAATCATTTGCAATGTGTCTTAATGCGTGTTTCTGAATATCGGGCATCAATAGTAAGCTAGCGTGAATGCATTCCCAGATATCGTTTTAAAATACTGAATTCATTTTAATGGGTGCTCTCACCATGTTCATTAGACACTGCACCACAATTTTCGTGAAAAAATCTACATGGGAGGGAAGAAAGTGATATTTTAAGAATTGATTGTATTCTACAAGATTTTGGATTCTACAAGTCACCAACACACTTTTTTATTATTTTTTGTAACTTGGGTGGGAAGAATTTTTCAGAAAATTGAAAACAACTTTTCTGAATGATTCTCATGAAAGTTCCTCCGTGATTTGATTTATTTTGTCAAAGAACAGTAAATAGTGTGTTACGTATGGGGCAGAAGTATAATCTGCACATGTGTTCTTGAGCTCAAGAATCTCTTCCTCACCTTTTAACCATCAATAGTTGAATGAAGAATAAAAGTTCCATAAATGCAAGGTTAGCAGCATTTGAAAGCTAGCCATGTTTACGCCATCTCTTCCTCACCTTTTAACCATAAATGGTTGAATGAAGAATAAAAGTTCCAACAATGCTAGGTTAGTGACATTTGAAAGCTAGCCATGTTTGCTCCCAAGTTATAGAGAACATGATTTGAGTTTTTAGTTTTACTAACAGAATAGTACCTCGTATCCTCAGCTCTTCTCTTACCTCAAGTATCAAAGGACAGTCAACAAAATATGTGTATAGTGAAGCTACAGTGATAGTAGTTTTAAACTCCTTTTCAGAAAACATTTCTTTGATTTGGAATCGTATACCTTTTATTAGTCTTTTACCAAACATCAGAAATTTTGCAAATTAGTGATTTGTACATCAAGTAAAAATCTAAAATTAGGTTTATACCAATTATCCAACGTTTATACAAGTTTAGTTGAAGTTGTAATTTGATACGCAAAGGAGGAACCACAATTTTATGCTGGGACTGCTGAACTACAATTTTCTTTCCTTCTTTCCAGTCCTTTTTTCTTGTAGTTTGAAATCTTATCTTGATTGTCCTATCTCCAAGAATGCAATTGTAATTCTTGTTGAAGGTCAAATAGAATTTAAATTACTAATTTTTGCCAATTTAATGAATTGTAATTGATAAGATTTAGAAGATAATTTAAATCTCTTACGTATACTTCATGGTCTATGGGAGTAGATGGCCAAATAATCCCATTGTGTAGTAAAACTGCTTTGAGGTTCATAATATAAAAACAGCTTCCATTCTTTGGTAGAGCGATGAACATTCATGGGTACTATGAGTTCTTTTGTGTTTTAAAAATATATCTTATGTGATCTCAAATATTGTTTTCAAAAGGCTTCTGGTATGAAATCTGTAAGTACTACAAACTTCAGGGCTTCTGGCAATCTCTATTCATGGAAAGCGTTTACATTTTCTGAGGTTTTCCTACAAGAAATTGGAAAACTAGAAGTTCAGTGATAGTTTTCAATAATTCTAAATCTCTCACATGGCAATACATCTTACTTTGAGTCCATTTGTGAAGCATTGGTGAATGTTCCTGGGTAAAACTGAAGAAGCTGAAAGATTCTTCACCCGTATTTTAAAAATGAGACCACAGAAACAAATTTTACTACTATCATATTTAGCACAAAAATAATTGGAAACGATTTATTTCATGCCAGAAACAATATGGGTGTTAACCAGATTTATCAACTATAATTACTGATGTGTGATCTCCAGAAATATTGTCACATGTATCTCTATTTGTACTGGAGGAATTACTTACTGCATTGTTGTTATTACAGTTCTACAGAAAAAGAAATAATCAGAGATTAAGTCTTGATCCAAACTGAAATGTGTCTCCTAAATTCATATATGTAATCAGTTTCTTTCTGATAATTGTGGGAATGCTGAGATGGTATTGTTGACAAAATTAAATGGTGAAATAACTAAAGTGATCTTCGTCAACTTACTAGATTTATTCAGAGAGCCGGCTTTTGTCGTCATCAGTCTATAAATAAAATATAAATTAAGAAGGTAATGCAAATAATATAATTAATACTGGTATTGACATTAACATAAGTGCAGAAATGGCCGGGATTAATACAAATAATGAAAATACAATAGATACATATGATGATGATGATAATAATAATAATAATAATAATAATAATAATTATTATTATTATTATTATTATTATTATTATTATTATTATTAAAAACTAATATGAAATGAAATTTCAATAAGTGAGACACAATAACATGAACCCGCTTGCTTATCTTGATACTTGTGGTGAAAGTTGGGTGACACTGTTCAGAGGGGAGTTTGAAACAGCATTTAAATAGGTTTCTGGGGCTGCAAGTGAGGGCTCAGAGGAGGTCTGTTTAGGAATAAACAAATTTATTCTAATGTAAACTACATAAGTTGTGGATTTAAACATTTTTTGAAGTAATTCTTAGTACAGTGGTTGTCTCTTTACATTCTTAGAGTTGTATGCACATTCTCCAAATTTCCACTCTCCTGTCTTCTCATGGGTCCCTCCCTGTTCCCTTTACTCCTTTCTTCTTGCTCAAACTTTCTTAACACTTACTTTGCTGTTCTTTTAATGTGGTGTCTCAAGGATACGTGCAAAAAAAGGGAAGGCAGACTGCAATGGGGAGCTGCGATGTCACTACAGCTCCGACTTTTATGGCTCCACATTAGAGTCTGCTTTCCCTCTCCCTCTTTCGCATGTGACCTTGAGATGCCAAGTTAAAAAATGAAGTATAGGATGCTCAGCCTTTCCCTAACCTTTAATGCCCAGAGAGGTCAATTTGACCCCTAGTGTATAAATTTAATATTATTCATTATTTTAAAAATTAAATTTATTTATTATATTTTAATGCTTTTACATCCTTTACATGTTAATGAAGTTTACAGGAATGTATATGAACACTGAAGAAGGTACAAATAACATAATCACATTATTTGAACAATACCCAAATATCTTATCAATAAATGCCCATCGAAAACAAATAAATGTAAGTAATTGACCAGTTTTCTCAGTTAGTTAATGAATATACCCATGAAATTATTCATTTTAACTGAAGAACTGAATCTTTCTACCCAACTGACTCATTTGTATTGAATTTTCTTTGTGCATTTTCTACAAACAATTTTCTTACTTACAATGCACTTAGAGGTAGTTTTATTTCATTAGCAGAATTTAAGTATTTAACATATCCTCAGTTTTCATCTCATTTCTTCCTTGACGTCATCACCATTGCCTTCATTATCACCAGTTGTCCTAGGATGTTCAAATTGCTCTGCAAGTTGCCGAAGATACTCTCTTTTTTTTTCCAATAATGGACATGAATACACAAGCATTTATAGGCCTATGTATATATTTCAGCTAGGTCAGAGATATTGTAGAATAAGTGTACAGGCTATCTCCTTGAGGAAGCCTTGACAGAGTACTGTCTCATCATTTTGTCCACTATATCAACCCCAAATTTTGTCTTGTAATAATTGACAGTTTCAGGGATTCTTTTGTCATTTGTTTGTACAGCAGCAACAGCAGCAGTAGGATGGAGAGAACTCAATACCAGGACAGTTTTTGCTACTTTGCCTTGATAGCCCTATAGGGAAACATGGTTTCAAAACTTTTGTTGATTGGAGAGAGGCCTTTGAAAACTTCACTGAAGATGGTATTTCCCTTCTCGCTCTATGCAAGTTCCCAAGATGAAGGTTGACTTCGCTTTCAATTTCTTGGCTAGTTTAATGGAAGCGAAATAATTTTCTATAGTGACAATTCTGCCTTTCGAAAGAAATGTTTCCACGAGCCAAAGAGCTACATAATCAGCAACTCTTTCTTTTTGGAACTTCGCAGTATCCTTACCAAGATAAGGGAAACCATTGAGAACATACTTGGTATCAACATCTACTGTTAACCAATACTTTTGCAATACTTATCAGGTTTTGAAGCCATGAATTGTTACTAAAAATGTGTACTAAAAGTCAATACAATTATAGTTATAATAAATTGACAGTAATAATTATAATGCATAGTAGACTATGATTTTCATTTTTAACATCTGAAGAACCCGTATCATTACTATCGATGATTCATGTACTGCTTCACTAGTGGTTTGCGGTAAAAACTCATCTGAGTCTTCAGAAGAAAGTTCACCTCCATCTGAATTAACATCGAGAACTCTTTCCGGCTCTGAAAGCACCTCTTCTTCTTGTAAACATTGTTTCCGATATGTTTCCACATTTACCTCACAATCAAAAGTACATAACTGAGTTTTGGAAGAGAATGACTGAATAACTTTTATAATGCCCATTGTTGTATTAGGATGTCAATAATGTAAAAAAGTTCATTGTTCAGTCATAATAACTTCAATAGTCATATTAGCTTCAAGGGGTCAATAAGACCACTGGGTGTCAAAGGTAAAATCTTATTTAATTCAAAAAAAGGTAGGAAAAGTGTGAATATTTTAAATAATGAATTAATTCCAAAATGAATAACAGCAAGTCTTCCTTAAACTGTCCTATGAAAAGTAGGTAAGATTTTAAAACAAAAAAAGGGTTATTTTGACCCCTCTGGGTGTTTTAGTGTTAAATCATTTACTCCTAACAAGTAGCAATATGTTTCAACGCCACATCCAGTGGGATTACCTCAGATGGCAGAAATAAAAATTAACTTGTCATAAATAGGTGGATGTTTCCACTTCCAGAAGCATAATACAATTTTTTAAATTTTAATTCAAAGGTGAGTCCTGAACATTAGAACGAGTAAGAATTTTTGAAGAAAATTGTTTTAAGTAAGTGTAATTTGATATTCATAACGCTAAAATGAATGTTGTAACTATTATAGGAACCTGAACCTGAAGATGGGGAAATCTTTATTCTAGAAATGTCGTAACCACGTTTGAAACCATATGTTTAAACCAAAAATGTACTTGTAGTAAAAAAAATATAAATATAAATGAAAAATTTTATGTCCCGTGAAGTGTGTTGCTCATTTAATAGCACAATAAGTGTATGTAAACAATTGATGGCCAGAAAGAATAATTACAATTAAAAAATTAACAGACAAATATATAAAAATTTTTGTCGATTGCAACAGAAACGGGCTCGGACACAGGTTGGCTGAGGAATATTAGTTTTGGAAACATTTTTTGAACAATTTAGGCGCTAGTGTAATTCACAGAGACGGACAGACAAACATTTGGTCCATTTCAATGGTTAGAAGAAATGTACCTACCAAGTACAATTATTGGGTAGCAATTTCCAGTTAAAAAAATACTGAATGTGTGAAAAATAAATAAAGTATCATTAGGTGTAACTGCTTTTGTAGAAGTGGTGGCATAGGGTATAATGACCTGCACATGGACTAACCTTTGAAGAAAAGCTGAGCATTCTGGTCTAATCAATTGCTCATAATATACAATATTCTGGAAAATCAAATAAATTAGATATTGCAGTAAAATTAGAAATATGTGAGCACATAAATATACTGTGATAGAAATAATTTTTTAAACAATTATTTCATCAACTATGTTTGTACTGAATTGTGACTGGGTGGTTAAATGTATACCAACTATTTTGAAACATTTGAAGGTTGAAATACAAAGGTACACAATTTAAAATTAAACTCACAAAATGTATGAGATTTGTTAAAGCCAAAAAGTGCATACATGTAAGTATGTAACAGTTTTCCTACAGGATATTGTGATAAAAGAAAAATGAATTGTGTAGAAAAACAAAATCAAGAAAATAATTAGAATTGTATTTTTGTAAATATGTATATTTTTAACTATTACTTCATACATACTTACAGATTATTAATTTTGTCACCAACACCTAAAATTTGTCCCAAGTACTGACAGTCTAGTTAAATAAGTTCTATTCTACGGCAGTGGCGAAGCTGATATAATGCAGTTAGAAGTCAAGTTACAAATATTCAGCATTGGTTGCATGTTCTTTAATTTCTTCACTTGGAATTAGTAGTCATTCTTATTGGACATGTAGCTGAAAAGTATCTTACTTTTGCTATTAGCGTTCAATAACTGGTCTAATCAATTGCTCATAATATACAATATTCTGGAAAATCAAATAAATTAGATATTGCAGTAAAATTAGAAATATGTGAGCACATACATATACTGTGATAGAAATAATTTTTTAAACAATTATTTCATCAACTATGTTTGTACTGAATTGTGACTGGGTGGTTAAATGTATACCAACTATTTTGAAACATTTGAAGGTTGAAATACAAAGGTACACAATTTAAAATTAAACTCACAAAATGTATGAGATTTGTTAAAGCCAAAAAGTGCATACATGTAAGTATGTAACAGTTTTCCTACAGGATATTGTGATAAAAGAAAAATGAATTGTGTAGAAAAACAAAATCAAGAAAATAATTAGAATTGTATTTTTGTAAATATGTATATTTTTAACTATTACTTCATACATACTTACAGATTATTAATTTTGTCACCAACACCTAAAATTTGTCCCAAGTACTGACAGTCTAGTTAAATAAGTTCTATTCTACGGCAGTGGCGAAGCTGATATAATGCAGTTAGAAGTCAAGTTACAAATATTCAGCATTGGTTGCATGTTCTTTAATTTCTTCACTTGGAATTAGTAGTCATTCTTATTGGACATGTAGCTGAAAAGTATCTTACTTTTGCTATTAGCGTTCAATAACTGGTCTAATCAATTGCTCATAATATACAATATTCTGGAAAATCAAATAAATTAGATATTGCAGTAAAATTAGAAATATGTGAGCACATACATATACTGTGATAGAAATAATTTTTTAAACAATTATTTCATCAACTATGTTTGTACTGAATTGTGACTGGGTGGTTAAATGTATACCAACTATTTTGGAACATTTGAATGTTGAAATATATAGGTACACAATTTAAAATTAAACTCACAAAATGTATGAGATATGTTAAAACCAAAAAGTGCATACATGTAAGTATGTAACAGTTTTCTTACGGAAATTATGTCACCTGTTGTCAGAATGTAATATAACATTTCTGGGATGCCTATCTGTGTCATTATCGGTTCAGGCAATTTCGTGATAACCAGCCTTTTCTATTTTTCAATGAATTTACTATTGTTCTTATGCTTTATATCACATACTACCACATGTTATTTTATTGCTAACTTGCAAGTTACAATGAAGTTTTAAGCAGTTCCTGTATCTTTATAATATTATCTTGAATGTTTCATGGCCATCTGAGTTGTTCAGTTTTATCAATAGGCATATTCTTGAGAAATTAATCATATTTTCAGGTTGACAGATGTATGTAGTGTTCAAATTCTGAATTTGAATTCAAAACTGCAAGCAGAACTTACTTTGGATTTTGACCAACTCTCATAAAAAAATGTAATGACATCTTTCTTTCATGTCAATTTCATTATATTGGTAAATTTGAAAAAATATCTCATAACCAGTTTTCAGGACAGACAGTTCCTGGGAGAAATTTCCCTGAGTGTTCCTGAACTTTTTTATTTTTGGGATTTGCAGAGTATATCTTATAATTAGGGGATGGATTTTAATGTCCTTTTTTTATTCCTTTCACTTTGGAACAAGGCTTTATGGTTTAGACATCAATTTTATGTTATAAAAATTAGTCATTTCCTTTTGTCGTACGACTTTTTTTTATTGATTTTGACTATTAAGTCGTTTTCTATCTTTTCCCATAATTTTTCACGCATTATTTGCTGATTTCATTGATTTTAATATCGTTTCAATAGTACTTGCTTCATATAATATTTACGAGATACAACAAATGTTCACCACAGAACTCCAGTGTAGCCTATTCGATTTGTTTGCTCAGAAATTATGTCACCTGTTGTCAGAATGTAATATAACATTTCTGGGATGCCTATCAGCATCATTATTGGTTCAGGCAATTTCGTGATAACCAAAGACAGATTTCCTGGTAAAACAGTCCAAACCAAAAGTTTACAACCTGAGTTCACTTCAACGAAAGGAAGAAGCCTCTATTACATCAGTAACATATCCAATGGCTTGAGTGGTTCACCTGAACTGGTTTTGATAAAATTTTTTACATTTTTCTCTGCTTTTCGGGCATTTTATTGATAATTTTTGGCAATGTTTTTAGGTCATCAAAATCCACCCCCTAAAAATGAAGATTTACCAAGTATTCAATACGAGTACATGAAGATTAATGCCTAGATATAATAGTCTCAAAAATGTCCCCAACTTCTAACAATTTTGATTTTTCCAAGTTTTACACAAAGAGGTCCTAGTTCTAAAAAATGGGTGAAGAAAAAAAATTCCATATAATTGTAAAAATTACTTTTATTTATCTTGTTTTTTATCACAACTAAATTTGACTCCAAATAATAAAAATCTGTACACACTCCTTGAATTATATCACTGATTGCCCACATGATTTGCTCCATAACATCTTAGAACACCACAAATAATTTGTTATAAATACTGTTATCATAAATACTTTCAAATGGTAAAAAAATCTAAAAACTAGCAATCCTTTTATAGCAGTTTGGCATTATTCATTTTTAAGCCTTTGTGAGAGAAAGCTATATAATCAGGTCATAACAATTTGTATACTTATCACAATTAATCATGCACAGAAAACAATAGTAAAAACTAAATTTTCCTACATAACTCTTCCTTTCCGTGAGCTGCTACATTTTTGTTTGAATTGTAATATTCCATTAATGAGATTTAATTTCGATAAATGACAAAAATTATTTTTTCAAGATTCTGCACCCATATTCTTTAATTCAATGGAGCGTTCAAGTGAAATAACTTGAAGTGTGTCAAATATATAAAGAACAAAATTTAAAACTGTCAGGTACAAATATTAAATTAAACAATTGCAGTACCTGAATATACATACACTCCATTCATACATTAACATCAAAGATACCTTCAGTCATTTTTATGATTATGACAATATTTAAAGAAGTTAACAGGTAATTCATCTGAAATTTAACAGTGAGATTATTAGACAAATTTCCAGAACAGAACCATCAGATCATCACCTTTCTGAAAGCATGTAATTATAACAGACTATTATCAGGAAGTCATAGAGAAAGCATGTGATGAGAATATTTACTATTACAGTAGCTCACAATTATCTGAGTGCTTGTTAATAGGGGTCGATAATCATTGGCCAAACTGTTTTTGTCATTCTGTTTGGGTTATCCTCTGAACATGGTAAATATATTCTTTCATTTATATATTGATTTTTGTAATGGATTCCATATTACCACATGTTTTCATATCAGAGATAGTGTCTTATCTGAATTCCCTCAGATAATCATGAGTCTATTGTATTGTAGAATGACGTGACAATTATGAGTTATTTAATAAAGATATAGACAAGTTATCTAAAAAGACTTCTTAAATTGTCTTCCAGAGGCAATTTTCAAATTTAGATTCTTCAGATTGTTTCACTGATTCTTTTTATAATGTAAAAGTCAAAGCAAAAGGAACTTGTGTGTTTTTTATAGAAAGGTGATGATATGAGAAAACATATTACTGAATATAACAGTGAATGACAATATTTCTCTTAAATTAGGTTTTTGAAAAAGAAATCTCAAACAATACATACATATTCAAAAGAGATGAAATATAAAAATGGCAAACAAATAAAAATTATGCTGAATTGATCTACTTACACAAAAAACATCTAGCATTCAATAATCAATCTTTAGATTCAGTGTCACTTTGTACTTTGAACAATAGTTATCATATCATCTAATTTCTTATAGTTCTTTTTATGGTAAAACACTTCTAACAGTGAGACTGCCAATTAACTTTAATGCTTTTTATCAATGAAATTAAAATTTTTTAGCTGCACAACAATACTATAGAATCTATCTAGTATTTTGAAATGCATGCCTTAAAAACATTACAAACCAGTCCATCCTTCATCTAAAATAGTAAATTTTGTTTAGTGTTCTTAATGACAGGAAATCATTACTTGTTTCACAACAATCTATAGGCAGAAAGATGCCTGCACCAAAAGAGCATTTGATTGATTCATTTTGTTGTTTTAATATCCACTGAATTAACATGTAAATGAAACTACTACTGGGAATACTTAAAGAACATCTGCAAAAATATCAATTACACCATTTTTCTTACTTCCCACAGGCTTGATCATTTTTGCTGAATATTCATTAAGATCATTAATTGAAATGAACCTTTTAAACGAGCCAATTTATGTGCATCAATTACTTTCACTTCTTGTTATTTCTTTCATTATAAAGAAGAATAAATACTTCTCAATTTTATTTCTGGGATGCAATGCAACTATAAATCTAAGAAAATTCATTAAAGTCTGGCTGATACAACCCAATCTCTATGGATGTAAACATTATTACCTCGTAACATGCCAAGAAGCTCAATGAGCATTGAAGTGAGGCTACATTATGCGTAAAGCTAAGATGCAAGTACCTACCATTGCCCATGTCTCATTTGTTTCATTAATTCATTCAGAAAGGAGAGAAGCATGAATAAGGAGTATATACTGTTTTGTTTGGTAAAAACTCTCATCAATGCCCCATTCACAATCTGTGACAGAGTTCTGAACAATAGATGAACTATTCTGATGTACAAAGAGAATAGTAAAAATTAACTATTGCTAATTAAATACGTAAGTAGATTTATTGGTACTGGATATTAAAAGACATGTATTCATGACGTTATATGAAATTAAGAAATTAATTAATGAAAATGTTCTGATATGCAATGGAATCACACAATCTTAAATTGTGAAATTCAGTTTGGAGTTTATTAAAATAGATTTGTTATGTCTTACAAAGTCAAACATCTTTTGATGCACTAATTTTATTAATGAAGTTAGTTGGCAATCCCACTTAACTACAATTAAGTAGTGACATTTGCAGCGGAAAGGGGATTCTTTTACTGGCTACTTTTAATACACTCAACACTGTCATAAAATTTTGTATCATTTCCGAAACAAAGAAAACATTTTCTGCATCAACAGTTTCTCTCATATGTGAAAATATTTGATCCGTATTTATGTCAGTTTCCAATAGAGATAGACAACAATTCACTGAAGTTCTCAAATCTGTTTCTCAGCAAAGCAATGTACTCAGCACTTCTAGGAAAGTTACTTAACGGTAGATCACATTATCACAGATACACAGAGATCCTCATTCAACATTGTATTTTTATGAGTACTCTTAAGTTAAAATTACATCAACAGAGACTCACACTGTAGAAGGATTATCTTTATAATATTCTTCCCCAAACCATTCTGTGTGTTCTTCAAGGTAACTGCAAAGTGAGAAAAAGCAAATTAAAACCAACACACATTAGATGTCAGTTCATGTTAATCTGTTTCAAAGTACTCACTTCAGAAACTGATCCAAGTGCCGTAACAGAACTTTGAGTTTTCTATCAGGCATATTTGTTGCGTAGAGAAGATCAGGAAGTTTCACTACAAAATAAATTCAAAAAGTTAATGATCTTGTTTCTGGACTAACAAATTTATTTATGCATGAACGAAATGAAATCTTACCAAAGAGTCTTGTCAAGTGCACTGCCCCATATACTAATGACGGAGGTACTGGAACTTGGCAATACAGCTGATCAGGTACTAACTGCCAGGATAATATTTTTGAAAGCAATGAATTCGTCTTAGGGGATGCAGAAGTTATGCTTGGTATTGTTGACGAATGTACCAGTGCCGCGGTTGAACTTCCTCCAGGCAGCATGCTAGTGGTAGGAGTTGAACAACGAGAGCTTGTACTTGTCAAGCTAAAAAGGAAATTTTGTCTTTCTTTTCTTTATTACTTAAAATTCTTAAATTAATTAATTAAATCTTACTAACCTGGACAGGTTATGCGAATTAGGATTTTCCTGTTTGATGTTCATCACAGAAAATCCCACGTCATTGTTTCTGCTCATATTTCGTAAATTAAATTTGCCTACACCATTACTTTCAATGTTAGTTGTCTGGTATGCACTCCCAGTCCCCTCGTTGCTGTCTGTACATGGGGGTCGATGTGAGCTACGTAAGCTCCGCTTCCTTCCTATATCTACAACAAGCAATGTTCCTATTGAGCCATTTGCAAATATTTTACATTACTAATAATATTATTTAGGAGTTTCCCTTACCAGGTTCTCCATTATCTGCACCCGCTTCATCAATATTGTTAGTACTAGAAATATTTGCACTAGCTAGACCCTCTCCATCCGGGGTATGGGGTTGGCTATCCTCGTCATCCTCAATTTCTTGTTTGACCAGGTTGCTGAGTTCATCGAAAACCCTTCACATGAACCCCAAAATATAAATCAACATGTCTAACAAACAATTTCACAACATCCTCACCTCTATACTCTTAGCTGGGTCTTCATCACAGACTACTTTTGATGTACCTCTAATATTAGAGTAAACAGCACTAGATATGCTTTAATAAAATTTTTAAGTCACTATTCCAACATTATTTCAAATGCAAATGAAATGACTGTGCCACTCACTAGTTCTTAATTAACTGTTAATAAAAATTGATGTGAAATTGATAAAAATCAATCAATTATGGAGTGCAGACACAATTTTAATGGATTTTAAATAACCTTTTGAGTACACACTGATTGCTTGTTTTCAGATCATAAATAATGAAATAAAAAAGAATACATTTTAAATTTCTGCTTCATATCACATTATGGAAGGGTAGGGAGTGAACATAGTGAATTTCAACCCAATCTTAGAATATAAAAATTTCATGAAATATTCAGCATATCTTTTTCTCAGAGAGACACAATTTTATCATATTTTCACACAGTATACAAACAATTAAAAGCTCTTTGTAACAAACTTTTTGCCAAATTGTATGAATGGTGAATCTGGTACCAATGGCAAAAGTCATCTTATATGGAGGATAGGTTATAAGAGAATGAATACATGCTAAGCATTTCCAATATGATGCTCTGTTTTATAAAACTCACGCAATTGGTTAATTGAAGAGTTCAAGGAATTTGATAGCAGAACATTTAACTTTCCAAAGCTCATGTACTGTGTCAAAATAAAAAGGTTTTTGATGTTCACTCTTCAAAGATTAATCACTTATAATTATGTGGCAATTTACAAAAGAAAGGACAGTCAAGAGCTATTTACATGCTCAAGAAAAAAAAATTATTTTAGTCACAGAACCAGCAGACCAATTTTTATAATATAATTCTGCTGGACTGTTCAATGATAAGTTGTTTGATATTGTACAATTTACAAATTTTTTTAGCAGTGCATTATCCATTTTCCACCAGTTTTTCAGATAAGTAAACACTTAAATATCTGCCATATTTGAAATGTAGTAGAGGATCATTTTAGAGATGCAGTAATCTTTTTAATAAAAAAATTAAACATACTCTATGCATTCTTGTTTTATACTCTGACGAGTGCGTAGCTGCTCAAATTGTTCTCTCTCCGGATTGTACAATAGTAAATCACCTAAAGTGAAGTCAAAATATATCCTAACACCATCCACTACTTCTTTACAGATGTTGAGACTGAAATGGAAAAATATCAAGAATAAAAATTAAGAAACAAATGTTATACTGATTATACATGTTAGTGGATTACAAAAACAAAAAGGCACTTACCTTCGACAAGCTCTATCAAGATCTCTCATTTTATTATTCTGGTGGTATCTATATCGTCTCTGAGGTTTGTCCGTAATGCCACATAACTGGTTAACCGCACAATGTTTAACGTATCCTTCTAATATAGTGACTACATTTGGTTCCGCAGGGAGATTCACTAGCTAAAAACACAATCATAATGTAACAAAAGAAGAAACAAAATTAAACCAATTCTTGAGTGCATATATAGAATACTCACCTTATGTTTTTTGGTAATAAGTTCATAGTCTTGTTCCAAAAGTCTTTTAAGACAATCGCTTAATTCCAGAGGAACTCTCTCTTCATCTTCTGCTGATGACTCTGCAGAAGAAGACAAATCTTCCTCTTCTTCTTCCTCCTCCTCTTCTTCCTCTTCTTCACTGTCTTCTGCGTCTCGCTGGCTCTGGCTACCAGAACTCCCATCTTCTGAAGATGCTCCCCCTCCTCCCTTTCTCCTGCCCTTTTTTTGCTCCAGGCTATCGTTAATTTTTTCAGACAGCTTACGGTGACGCTTTTTGCGCTCGCGTCGATATAGGTATGCACCTCTGGGGAATTCATATTAAATTATCACAACATAAAATAACATGATAGTAAAATTGGGCAAACCTTTAAGTGATTAAAAATTTAATCTTACAATTGTAACTGCGCCTTTTCCGCCAGGTCTCTCTGCAATTGTCTATTCTCGTCTGTATCTTTCAGCACATAATCTTCACTCACACACCGATCCCAAGAAGAATTCCAACCCTATTATCAGAATATTCATACTAACAATTATCAAAATTTAAAAAATTTAACACTCCACTAAATATGCAAACAAACCACACCTGAAAGTGAATGAGGTACTCTACACTCTTCTTGCCCCTAGTGTCTTTATTCACTATTACTTCCAATACCTGAAAAGTGTATTAAATTATAGAAATGTTTACACCACATAAAGGAAAAAGCTAAAAAGTAAGAATTAAATACTTACAAAAAGTAGCAAACAATATGGAATTTATATCACACAATGTTACAAAAATTAAAGGACTAATTGTGTTTATAATTATAAAAGATCTAAAAATACATATTTAGTAAAAAAAACACGGTTAACTTTCATTTCCAGATCCCTACACATCCCACAAAAAACAACAACATCCATGGATCAAATTTGTGCAGGGTATTTTGTAGAAAAAACAATTTCAGGAAGCTCAAAAACAATTTAAGAGATAAGAGCCCTGTATTCTGACTATAGACGAAGGAGTACTATCCATGTAACTAACAGTGAACTTCAAATTCGTGTGTACAATCAATACGCAAACGTCATCTGAAAACAGCACTCCCTGCCGGTCGCTCCACCTACACCACTAAATTTTGCAGGTTGCACTCCGACCCCGCCCCCTACCCTCACAAAATGACTTCCTGTTTACTTTATTCCGCAGCAAATGCAGTCCAAATTCCGGAGGGGATACGTAGTAGAAATATCATGTCATCATGGAACATTCTTAAATAGTTCTTTAGAATAGCCAAGCTATAAATATTTATGGCGTTCGCTTGGAAATTCTCCTATGCCTAACCACCATTGTACGAGGGTAAAGAAACAAGTGACTATCGCCAAACACGCTGATCGCACAACACATTTCAACTTGAATTGTAAGACATTGCTATTGGTACAGTAAATCATTCAATCGTAAATACGCTTACCTTAGAATCATAGAGAACTTTTGCCTTGGTGGGATCCGGTTCGTAGCACAGAACCCTTTCTCCTTCGGAGAATTTAAATTTCACTCCTCGCGTCGACACCATCCTCCATAACAAAACAACTGTATGAGAAAATACAAATTCATAATGCCGCTACGCGAGAATCTGGGTAGTACAGTTAACCTCATTTAAAGGTCATGCAGGAATGATAGCACTGATATCTAAATAAAAAGTAAATTATTAAATATTTACTTTGAATCGCTATTTTCCATCCTATATACGCCAAATCCGTTCAAGTCCGAAGAAAAAAGGAGTCCAACCGAAGGTATGAAAAACACTGCGCTTCCGTTCTATACTTACAACTGAATCAGTTTATTGTTAATGAACACGTAATTCTAAGATTTTGTAAACAGAACTGTAAGTGAGTGACTTGAAAACTTCTAAAATATTAATTAATAATTAAAAAATATATAATACGAGGTATAAAATGTATTTAGCAATATTCATGAATATCACTTGGCAAGGACGTAACGTTTGCGTTGCCGAGCCTGTGTTGAAGTGAAGGATATCGTTGTATAATTGTGTTTGTTGGGTTTCTTTAATTGCAGAAAGAAAACGTACAGAATGACAGTTGGAGGAAGCGGTACTCTATTGAAGAAAAAGTATGTATGATATGAAATGCAGTTACGGTTTGTTGATAAACACTTTTTTGGTGAGTGTGTAAGATTACAAAAAATTATATTTTTCTCTCCGCAGTGCTGCATATCCACCGAATGTCCGGTGCCAGAAGTGTTTGGAGTACGGGCATTGGACATATCAGTGTCAAGGGAAAAGAAAATATCTGCATCGGTCTTCTAGAACCTCTCAGCTGAAGAAACGATTGAAACTGAGGGAAGCAGGACAGTCACAACAGTGAGTATTGCTTTATTTATTTGACAGCAGTCGCCGTATTCAATTCATTGTTCATGAAATGTTTTGAGTTAAATTATATGTTATTATGTGGTCTTCTTTCAAATGTGTGTCCATTAGTTTTAAACACGAGTTGTTATAAATTCATATTTGTGTACTAATGAAGTTCATTCCTTATTCAAAGAAGAAAGTAATTTTTTAGAGAAGAGCTAGGAATTGCCCTTTTCTGCGAGATACAGTTCTGTCATGAAATATTCATTCCAATTAGGGGTGCCCTCTTGTGAAATATTATGTAAACTATTAGAATTTACACTTGATGGTGTAATTGGAGTGACATCTTGAACCTAGAAAGTGATCAGTGTAGCTTCCCAAGATGTTTTTGGATATAACATCCAAATCAAATTTAGCATTTTAGTTAATTTACGTAAGATTCCCTGTTAAACTGAAGAAAATGTACCTAAATGTAATGTCCTATTTGAAATAAGATTTAAATATTAGTTTACAATGGAGCTTGTAACAACACTCTGTCTTTTACATTCAATGTGCTTTTTGTGTGTTATATGGTTGATGTCAGGTTTTATTTTGTAATATTGAAGGTGTGGTCTAATCACAATTGAATATTTGCAATAATGTGCTCAAAATGGTCATAATTTTGTTCATCGGAGTGGGAAAATGCTTACTGATTATTTGACATTTTGGTAACAATCCACAATTTTGGCTGATGGAGTAGAAAAGTGAAGTACGAACAAGATTGTTCACATGTAGTCTGTAGGTCATTATATACATTTTTAATGTATTCAGTAACTAGATTACATTGTTTTATTTTGTGTTATTTCAACGTTGCTGCAAAATGATAGCTGCTCTATCTTCAAAATGATGTTTACCTTAGTATTTCTCTTCTACAATTTAAAAAAATATATTTCAACTCAAGTCATTAAATGCATTGTATGTATAAATGTTTTAGGTAGGTCAATTTATTACCCTCGACATTAGGAAGATGGGCAAGGTTAGAACAAATTGTGGTTATTTGTCTGATATAAAACAGGCTAATTTTGCTATGGACAATAGAAACCTGAATTACTTGTTTCTTCTATTATCATTCAATTTTCACTTGGATGTTACATTATTTGTGGAAGAATTTATTGCCACTTAGTATAAATTGTTTCAAGTAACAGAAAACTATGTTTTTTTTGAAAACGGGATGCTTTGTTTTCAATAATTTTATTTATATTTGTTGAGAGATATACTCCAAAGAAGAATCAATAAGAGAGTGATATAACTTCTCTCTTCTCCACTCAAAGCTTTAATGGTTACTTTCTCATAATCTTATATAATTACAGTGACCTATCAATGTAAATCATGATCTATAAAATTGCTACTAGGCTTGTCAGCTTTCTTTATTTCCTCGAAGATATGGAGAGAAGCATGGTGATTTGTTCTCTCATTTTAGTTCTTTAAGGTCATGTGAATGTAGTAAATGTGGTGACAGCACATATGTTCTTGGTTTGATGGTAATACAAGAAAAATGTAACAACCAGAAAGCACTTTTAATATTCTAAATGGTTCAATAATATTAAACCATTATTAGGGGATTGATGTAGTTATGGGAATGAAAATGCCATCCTGGGGTTTGTCGTTAGACAAGCTTTAGTTTTTGTTTTTTTGTGAGGTAGAATAATCTATTTTCATAACTCATTTGACTTTCCATAGTTTAAAGAGGAAAAACTCAAAGACTTTTTTTGTTAATTTATTTTTATTTTGCTTTCCATTATTGATTCCTGTGGTATGAGGTTGAGTCATTGAAGCAAATGGAAAACAATAGATGCTTATGTGATTCTGTCCTTATGTGATTCTTAATTTATTGTTGTCAGGCAGGTTATTGCTTTCTTTTAATTCTTAAAATTTAATTCAACCATAAGATTCGTGGGTAAAACTACAATCAGTGGTTAAATATTGAGAAGAGGAGTGTGAATTTTGTTTGATCTTTAATACCTCTGTCAGCTACCTCATGCCAGTCCTAGAATGTAATTGCATAGGTTTCTAATTGCATTAACTTATTTCATTTTATTGAGCAACATTGTTTGTGCTATTTTTTTTAAGTACATTAATTTGCCAATTTGTTGCTGTTGTATTAATAAGAAAACACAATGTGTTTCTTATAACTATCTCAAACAGGTCTTGATTACATGTTGTTGGTTTCATATTGTATCATTCCATAAGTTACATGTTGGGACACTTTATTGCAATTCTGCACTTGGGCACACGTAATTGGAAGTAATACAGGTACCAGGGCTGAGTAGGAACTTGCAGGAACTGAGCAGGAACATGCAGAATCTGAGGAATGACAGGGAATGACAGTTCGAGTAATGAATGACTGTGATGTGGCAGCACACGAAATAGCGCATTATGTAAACTAGTTCAATCTTTAATAAATATACTCGTGATTATTCTCACTGCAACATGTAAGAGGGGACGTATGCAGTGACGTGATTTAGTTTTAATATTCTCACCGCAAAGAATACGGATTATCCAAGCCCATAAACATTTTGTGAAAACGACGTGTCTTTGTAGAACGTTCAGAAAGTATTTTGAGAATTCATGTGTCAGGAAATTTTGTTTTCGCATGTGTTTGCAATTGAAATATTGTGTAAAGTAAATGATTCCTGAGAAACCACGCTTGCTTCAGTACCGAGAGTTGAACACAAAACGGGCCACCCAAATATTCCCCATGTACGCGAACTTTCACTGTGACATTGAAACTTTAAGTGGTCGGAGATAGGGATGCGATGGCGGATGTTTTTATAGAAGCATCGATATTTTAAAGCCAAAGTTTTTTTTAACATCGATGTATTGTACTCGATGTTTTTGTTTTCGACGATTTGTTTGTAAACGGAAAAAAATCTTTAATCTCAATTTTGTAAAAGTTAAAATATGAAATAATGACTTTTGGTACGAGTCAGTTTCAACCAAGCTCGCTCGTTTGAAGCTTGTCTCTCGCTCCCGATGTGCGGTATTTCCTACATTTTCCCACGTATTTCGGAGACGTGGTCTGCGCATGCGTCGCGGTTGTGCAACACTTCTTCATGAACCTATCGTCGGAGAACGGAGAACTCATCCCCTTAAGATGACCCTGGACGCTCAAACCAAGTTTTGTTCATTATTCATTCTTATTACAGTCGACTCCGGTTATAGTGAACTCGGATATAGTGAACTAAAGTCACTGGTCCCGTTTTACTTATATTACAAATAAGCATAATACGACTCGGGCTATAGTGAACCTGAACCTCGGTTATAGTGAACGTAGGAAATAGGTACTGGAAATTAACGTATGTTATTAATCGAGATGAAGGAACTTCGGAGAGAGGGACGGTGGTTTAACAGTGCAAGAGGTATTGAAAGTTATCAAGACCGCATTTCGATACTATGAGACAGAGGACAATGCAGAATAAAGTATTGAGAGAGCACGAACTCTCTGGAGAAGGATCTAGAGAAATTTCTAATGAAAAATGTACGAAGCAAACAATTGAAAAAAAAAAACAGATTTTTTAAGGACAAATGAAGATATTGAAATTTTCAGAGTGTGCTGTTAATGCATTTTACTGTATTTCTATATTAATAAAATCAATAACTGTGGAGAATTTCTATTTCATTTTGACATCATCGGATACAGTGAACCCAAACCGTAAGTCCCCAGAAGTTCACTATAACTGGAGCCGACTGTATTTTAGGTGTGTCTTCAATTAAAAACATTGATAGTTTTTGGTCGATTTATTATAAATTCGATGTTTGGTAACTTGTTTGTTATCGATGTCGAATCACTAGTGGGAGCTGCTTCCAAAAGCCCGATTCGAGTCTTGGCCAGACGCATGTTCGCAGCACAGTCCGTGTCCTTGAGTGCATCCTGGAGAGCGGTTCGTATGCGAATGAGGAAGCAGTCCATAGTCCGGCTGTGAGGATGGGAATGGAGGCAGGATGCGAAAGAAAGGGTTGCACCCGGTTCATTCCCGTTATTTAAGATTCCGCCTGGAATTAATTGATCGTAGGAAACGTTGGAAATGACTGATTAGGATAGTCGCATTGAAGAATTCTTGTATTTCTATATTAATAAAATCAATAATTGTGGAGAATTGCTATTTCATTTTGACATCATCGGATATAGTGAACAAACAATTAGTCCCCAGAAGTTCGCTATAACCGGAGTCGACCCCCTCCCTCCCCGAAAAAAATTATGTCGATTTGCAGAATATTACAACTTGCGGAAACCACGTTCAGTGAGGTGATACCGCCCCTTGAAGATGCTAATTTTACAGCATGAAGGGCGGGACCCTGAACTGATAAGATTGTCAATTAAGAAAGGCGAGCTTCGCTGCCAGCACCGTCGCCTTGTCCCAACGCCTTTGCTCCTCGCCTCTGCCCATTTCAGCTGTTCCCCCAAACTCATGTCAAAATTGTTTTTAATTTTGTGTGTCAAACAGCGGGATTAAGAAATGTCTGAAAAGATGTTTCATGCTCTAGACTTAAGCATTAAGTTAGTTCGTTAGTTAATGCCTTATTTTACGCCTTAATGCCTTAAGTGGAATCCGTCGAAGGAAATGACAAAAGATTTATTTGCAATATTATTTAGAGAAGCATTTCTTCCTTATTCAAAAGCAAGAAACTTACTTTTTTCAACCCCAAGGTGTTCAAGGTAACGACAACTATGTTCAAAAAGTTGTCCGGAGTGAAAATTTTGATTCCGCAAATCACAAGTCCGAATTACATCAAAAGAATTGCGATCTCTGGATGTGTACTTTTGCGTATGTACAAATGTATGATACGTTAGCTGATACTTCCCCCAGTTATATAGGCAGACTTTTCTCCTATCCGATAAAAAAAATTAAACCAATCTGAACCCATTTTTGTCATTGAGTCATCGTGTAAAGAACCCCCAAAAATTCAAATATATTTCAAATTCAAGGGACCGCTACATCAGCCGAAGGGGTTAGGGAATTATCAAAGCTGCCGGCCGCACAAATGGAACTTGGTATTCAGTTCGCAGAGATGTCCTTTTCTTCTTCTTCTTCTTCTTCTTCTTCTTCTTCTTCTTCTTCTTCTTCTTTTTCTTCTTCTTCTTCTTCTTCTTCTTCTTCTTCTTCTTCTTCTTCTTCAGCTTATCAGATTTCTATGCGTGGTACACATGCGCTCACACATTGTGGGTGACGACTGAAGGTCACAGTGTAGGTACCGTCGAACGCAGTGGTAGTTGCCATTCGGCTGACTGTTCGCTTTCATTTCGGTCGGAAGAACCGGAGCAGTACCTTAACGAACGGGCCCCAGACCGCGTGCGATCTTTCCTTCCTCTTCCTTGTTCTATCCTCACCCTTCACCGTACTCAGAGCTTGTTCAGGCTGGGGCAGTGCCCCGTTGGTGGGAGATACCTGATTGGGAAAACCCCGCAAGCCGTGTAATCCAGTAGAGAAAGATCACCGCCACCTCACGCGATAAAATCATGCACTACACTTACGGGACTAACGACCTTAGCAGTTGACACGCCCGGAATAATTAATCAGTCAATAAAATTCAAACACGTGTGGTTATTATCCACGTAAGCTTGGATATTTCACCTTGCACTCGTGGTCGGTCGTAAATTCTTTGTAAGATTGTGCTCATGGCTATAATAGCGAATTCTCTTCAGCACAGGCTACTGCTGAGTTCACAGAAAAGTCAAGCTCCGGAAATGCGGTAAACAGCGGTGACTCATGCCTCTGCTATGTCTCATCTTAAGACGCTTTATAAACGAAGTTATTGTAAACGATGGTCATAAATCAAGAATGTGCTGGTCTTTTCACAAATGCGTGTTCCATAAGATAAGCTTAATCAGCATTTTTGTATCTGTGAGTCATCCAAGAAAATTTCCATTGATTTATTTGATTGCTGATTATATGAACGCGAGTCGTTCAGAAGAATTTGACCCTAGGATGCTTATGAAAAGCATTGCAAGGTTTTTTTATTTTACTTTTTACTCTGCACAGCTGCATTTCTGAGAGTTTGCCCTCCTTGTAAGCTTTCTTCTACTTCCATTTTAGTCACTAGCAAAAAAAAAAAAAAGTTATTTAGGTAGATTTTGACAAATGATTCTATTACGTTAATGCATATGCAGGGCTTTTAAGGTCATATTAATAGTTATTTAAATAAATATTTGTTTAACAGTAAGAATAACTTCTATTGAAATTATTAAGAAACCAAGATTTTAGGAATTAAAAAAATGTGCATTTTCGAGAGCTTATGCATTCATTTCGAGAGCTTATGCCTGAGAGGTCTATGCATTCATGTCGTTTCTTGGGCCCATGTATCCTAGGGTTAAAGCAATCCATGGTGTTCACATCGCCGCGAGAGCGAGAACGCATTGGCTTGCAAGGGATTTCACACACCAAATATCTCCCTCAGCGGTTCACCGCCGCCAGTCGGGACGAGCTCGAAGCCCCCGTCATGTGTGGTAGTGTAGAAAACATCTTATTTTCTCTCTACCCTCTATTTGCGTGGACATTGATTCTGAAAAATGGGGCTTTCTAAGACGCTGTGAATTCGGGCCGCCCAGAGAGCCCGGATCAATAAGCGGTACCGCTGCTGTGACGTTGAATACTGTGCGTTTTTATTTTTAAAGTAAGTTTGGGAATGTTCATGTATTTCGCAGTGTTTTAGTGCAGTTGCTAAGTTTTTTTTTCTACGATACTCCGCCCTGCGTTTAGTTTTTTGAAGAGCATCCGTAATTCTCGGGAATTTTAATTTTGGACAAATTACTCCTTTCGAATTATCTATGAAAACAAACCAAAAAACAAAACTCCAAACAGTTAAAAAGGTTCGAGAGGCACATTATGCATGTGCGTGATGCGGACGGTTGCATGGATATTGGAGAGGGGGATGGGACGAAATTGTCATGAAATAAAACGTCATTACCTTAAATCTTATATGACAAACGTGCGACCTAGAGACCCTGGGTCTTCGGCCCAGGAAAGCCGCGGTACGAGTACATGGGTAGCACCGTACTACATGCGCAATACTGAGTGGCGAACCCAAGATTGTGTGTCATAGGGCTTTAGTCCCCCTCCCGAAACAAATGATAAATATTAAAAAAATATAGCTTTTACTAATTTTCTAAACTAACGAAAGCCATTCAGATATGTTAATTGTTATAAATATAAATATTTTTTGTTAACCGTTATAAATATCAACAATAAGTCAACAAATTAAAATATATTTTATATTCAACATAAACGAAAAATGTTGTACACCACCCGGAACTGACCCTAAGTATCACCACAGGTGCACAGAACGCAGAACTAGTGTTGTTTCGTGTTTCTAATTACGGGTAATGTACGAGGGAGGAAAAGTGTTTATCAACGATGACTTCCTCCTTTTGTTCTGGTTTCGCTTGCAGAGTGTTAGTATAATCTCTATTCAGCGTGTTCTCGGGAACAGTGCTCGAGTCGCAACAGCAGTGACGCTGTTGCGATTTCCGTGCGTCGCGGGGTTAATGAGACGGGGATGGAGGGGGGAGGAAGTAGCCCAGGCGATACCGGTGGTATATTCTGAGCCGTTGCCCTGAATCCTGTTCGTTGGGGGAGTCCTGATATAAAAAATTGAAATACTGAAAAATATAAGAATAAGGAAAGAATAAACTACTGAAAAAAATGCACGTTGAAAGGATGTGTAGCATTAGAACGAAAGGAACCCAAACTTGTTGACGTGTACGAGAATTTAATTGGCGGTAAAGAAACGGTTTGTTAATCCCGAGGAGGGGTGAGAGAGGATGAAGATAGTAATAGATATCAATGTCGAACTTGAACTGTAAAGAAAGGAAATGGAAGAAGAACGATTGGGAAAGGAATGAGAGGAGGAGAAAAGGGGAGAGCAGGACGAAGAAAAGGAAGCGAACGAGACGCAAGGAAGAATGGAAAGAGGAATGAGGTGGCTGAAGGAAAGGAGGAGAGGTGTGAGTGTGTGCGGGAACTGCAGCAGCAGGAGGAGGTGGTAAAGGACAAGAAAAAAAGGAGGAGGTGAAAAAGAATCCCGTTTAAAAGAGCCCCCCCACAGGGCAGCATGTGAAGCAATGCGCTCGTTGCGTTACGTCGCCGCCTGTGCCCTGCCTGTCTGCCTGTCTGCCTGCTTGCCTGCTCGCCCCGGGAACCACAACGGCGTAGCGCTCTGTCGGCCGGCTCGCTCTCGCCCTCGTCCTCGTCCGCGACTCTAATTACGCCGCCGCCCTTTGTCTCCGGGCAGCCGCGCACCTGCTCGCCCTTCCCTCCCTCCTCCCCTCCCCCGCGCCAGGCGCCAATTACGCGGGCGGCCGCCCACGCACCCCGTCCGCGCGCGAGCGCGCTGCCACCGCCCGCGCCGAGGCGAAACTGAAGAGGGGTGCGGCGGGCGCTGGCAGGGGAATGGGCAGGCGGTTCCTCCCCCCCTCTCCGGCCTCCTCGACTCGCGGGCGCGGGGTGTGCTTGCTTATTCATAGGGGGCGGATATTGATGACCTAAAACATCGCCAAAAATGATCAATAAAATGCTTTTAAAATGCCCTAAAACCGAAGAAATATGACGTAAAAAATCTTATCAAAACCAGTTCTGAGGAATAACTCAAGCTGTTGGATACGTTATTGATGTAATTGAGGCTTCTTCCATTCGTTAGAGTGAACTCAACATGCAAACTTTTGGTTTGGACTGTTCTGTCTGTAGTTGGGGGTCTTTAGGAACCAGGAAATCTGTCTTTAGTTATCCCGAAATCGGACGAACCGGCAATAGCGCTAATACACGTCACAAGAATTACATCACAACGGGTGCCACAACAATTTCTGAGCGAACAAATAGAATAGGCTACTGAGTAATTCTGCGAAGAACATTTGCATCTCGTAAATGTTGTTTGAAGCAAGTATCATTGAAAATGACAATAAAGTCGATGAAATCAGCGAAAAATGCATTAAAAAGACGGGAAAAGAGAAAAAAATGACTAATCGAAATCGACAAAAAAATACAAAATGACCTATAAAAATGGGTCATTTCCTTTTGTCATATCATAAAATGAATTTCGATACTAAACGGCATTGTTCTAAAGTGAAAAGAAAAAAGTGACATTTCATTAAAATCTGCCCCCTGCTTATTAATTTCTCGCGTGGCAAATGTTGGAGGATTCTTCCGTGAACTCGTGGGGTTCCGCGACCAGAATCTTGGCGCGTCTCTTGGCTGTCCGGGTGACGTCACGTCGAAGCCCTGAGGAAGACCACGACAAGATGGTCGAAACGTCGCCGCATCACGGCATTCGGACAGCCAAGAGACTAGGAGGATTCTTCTGTTCGCCTGCTAGTCGTCGATTTATTTTAGACGCGTTCGTTAAGTTCGTTGTTTTTCACATCGCAAATATGCTACAGGAGCGATTTTGGCTGTACTCTCTTTTCGAAGGAAATTGTACGATTTTTTTGTCCGAAAAAATCCGGGTTTCGAATTATATGCAAAATATATTGTGATGTACATTCTTATTGACGCTTTTTAACTCCGCGAAGTCTGTTTACATTTTATTAGGGTTTTGAACTCTGTTCAACCAAAACTATACCTTTAAAGATCGCTATAATCATTTTACTTCGCAAGTGGCCCCCTTGTCTTTAATTTGCAGTTTTGTAAATATATATTAGATATTCCAGTACTCCACTTGACGGTTACTGAAATTTAGGGTTTTTATTTTTTGGTGTGTTCTTTTTGATGTCCTTTAACTTTTGTGAGAGACTTGAGGGAAACATTGGATAGATCGCAGTGAGGGGACATGCTCGATGATTTAACGCTGGACGTGATTCCAGGAAGTGTTTTTGCAGCTCTGTAGAATATGACTTCGAGTTGAATTATAGTTATATTAAAAAGTACAATAATTATTAATTGTAATTAATCTTATAAAAACGAACAATAATTATTGTACTTTTTTGTAAAACTTTTACAAGACTAGGAGAATGTGCTGTATGGTGACGCCATCATTTTTTTTTTCGTTGCTGAAAAACTTCGTTATTACGGAACTTAGCGTATTTAAATTGCAGATTACTGTTGAAGAACGAAATCACGCTGGCAAAGTGTGGCTGGAGTGCAAGTAATTTGATAAATCAACATGCATTTTCAAACAAAGGGCAGGGCGGGTGGGGGTGCGTTTTCATTTCCATTTTTTCCACCTTTCGTGTAGTGCAGGGAGGGGGTCGGGGGGTCGAGGAGATTCTTTTGCTGATAAGAAAGTTAAATGATGTCGAGAGAAGCGAGAGGAGAGACGACTCGGTGTATTTTATGGCTCCGAGGAGGAGTTCGGGGACGTCGGAGGATTTTCTTTGGACTGGAACGGCTTGCAAAAATTGAAGGGGTAAATAAATGTTGAAACTGAAGTGTTGGAGCGAGCAATCTTCCTGGCGACTGTAAAAAAAGTTTAGTAGAATAAATCACGTTGTACGATTTCTATGTAAAATTATATTGAAGTGCTGTAAATATAATACGTTGGTCAAGATTTAAAAAAAATATCAGATGTATTTGGAGTTGAAATGTAGACTTCGAATATAACCGCGTACGTTAACCTCAATTTATATTATAACCATTCTGTAGCTGAGAAGGACGTAGGATGTTGTGAGTGTAGACCTTTAAACATAATTTTATCTAACGGTAAAGCGCCCTCTTGCGTCAAATAATCACTCTGCAGTCGGTTATCATTCTAAGAGCCTATCGCATTTTTAATGTAATTGAAAATTTTGAATCCTTTGGAGGACTTTCGGGCCTGAATGCTTTAGCGAAGCTGGGGGAGGCAAGAAAAAGCAGGAGCATTTTGCGATAGAATTCAGACTGCCTAGTTATCCTTAAGCGCGAGAGGGATTATTAAAGAGGTTTTGCACGTAACCGATTCAGTTAACGTGAATGGTTGTAATAACGAAACGTCAAAAGTTGAAAGAAGAGTTTTTTTGCTTTTCGCTTTCGAACTTATGGGGGTCGGGGTATGGTACTCCTTAAAGCGCGATCTCTCCTGCTCAGGTCGACAAGCAATACTGCCGAGCTACGTTTCTTTTAACTCCGCGGGCGACGTTAAATTTATCACCGAATGCGTCATGTGTGGCGCGACTAAGGCGCAATCTCTGCACACGTCACATTCCTAAACATATGATGGCTTCTGTCACATACTCAACGATGTCGATGGACTGAGTCACGAGTATTCCAGTCCGAAAGATATAAGCGATGAGTTGTTTCATGTATTCGTTAAAAGAGGTTTTCAATGTAGGTTTCCCAACCGTAATGAAAGTGAACGCGTCAAAAAAGATGTTAAATCTTTTTCTATTAAAAACACTTCACTCTTTAACATTATTTTAAGAATACCGCACTTTATGAAAGCTACCTCTGACGTTCTTTTATTTTGAGCTTTTGTGACATCCCAGTACTTTGAAATTCCGTCCGTAATAATTATTCTATAAGACAATTATAGAAACCACTAACTTGTGGATCATCAACACACTCCATTTTCACAAGAACTTGAGAGAAGCGTAACTTACGAACGACCAGAGAAGAACTGTTCACCGCAATATTTTGCGGTGCGTACTGACCGTCCAGACGCGCATCCTCCCCTCTCCCCGCCCTTGAAACATGAGGAGACCTAGGTTATCGCGGCTGGCATGCGGTGCCTTTGCCTGCGCTAGCGAATTCTCTGGAACTGCAATTCTTAAGAACTGTTTGAAACTTCTCACTCTAACGCATTTCATAGTGCTTACGGATGCGGAAAACTGACGGGCTCTCGGTAGAGAAACAGTTATTTTTTCATATCTGTTTTAAAGATTTCAAAGTCTCTAATTTTTAGAGGATTGCCGAACTTATTAAATACTTGTTATACTTTTCAAATTACTACGTATACCGGCGGTATTCGCGGTGTATCGGAGAATTCGCCATTGCTAGCAGGTTAATATGTCCATTTCAAATGTTAAATCCGAAACGTTATGAAACGATGTATATTTCTAATTAATTTGACATTAATACAAATGACATTCGATAGTATGATTTCAAGTCTCCGCATAGTTCTGTTAGAATAACTGTTAACAAATACAAATACGTGAGTCGAAGTCCGGACCGGTAGCTCAGTGCATCAACTGATGTCTCTGCAGCGCCTCTAACCGGGAGGTCCTAGGTTCGAGTCCTGACGGCGGCAGGATTTTCGACACTAGCTGTGCAGCTAGGTCGAATTCAGCTGCTGCCTGGAGGAGAATTCTAGCGGCCGGCTGCTCTGATCGGTAGTTTTCCGTGGTTTCTCCGATCAACACCAGGCGAATGCCGGAGCAGTACCCTACCAAACGGGCCACGAACCGCGCGCGATCTGTCCTTCCTCTTCCTTGTCCTATCCTCTCCCCTTACACACCCACACACACACTAACATACACTACACTACCACATATTCCGGGTGACCGGTCGGGAAGTTAGAGCTTGTCCCGACTTGGGCGGTGCCCCGGTGATGGGAGAGTCCTGGTAAGGGGGAAGCCCCACTAGCCGACGGTAGGTCGGCGCCGGATCTCGCCATCCAGCGGGCGAAGATCACCGCCATCTCCCGAGAAAAAAAACAAAACATGCAGTACACTAACGGGACTAATGACCAAAGTAGTTGACGCGCCCGGAAACACGAAAAAATCAATCAATCAATCGAAGTCCGGGGTAAATTGGGTTCCGTATTCCCCGTCAGCTCGACCATCAGCTGGCCCCAGACCGGCGTGCGAGCGCTGCAAAGCGGGTGTGTGTGCGAGGCGAGGTCAGGCGACGCGATGGACCGAAGCATGGCTGTGCACGCGCGCGGAAATTGCCGGCAGGCCACCGACACATCAGAGAGCAAGTGCGACGCCGCTGATGACAAGGGCCCGTGCCGCCCACCCGTTCTCGCTGCTGGCTCCCCGTCTCGCCGCCCGCTTCGGCCATTTCGCTTTCCCCTTGAGGCCCGGAGTGCAAGAGGTTCATCAGAAAACATGTGCGTTTGTTTAGGTAGATTAATTTATTCTGCAAATAGTTAGCAAAAACTGATGGCAGAATTTACTAATAATACAAAATATAACAATATAATAAGAATAATAATACAAAACTAATAATATTAATACTACAATACTAATACTACTACTACTAATAATATAACAAATAATGATTAGTAACCAAAACACTATGGGTACGTTATTACTTATAGTCGTTTCACACTTCATTTCACACTACATTAATCTACTTGCCGTGCCCAATCCTGAACCCAACACTGCTCTGAACTGCACTGCACGTAACTACAAGTACATTTCTTGTTCTAAATTGCAAATATAAACTAGATAGTATTGTTAATCTAAACTAAATTATATTCGATGTGAACTATTTCTAAACGTTTCTGTTTTTATCACTTATTAGCTCCTCTCTGAAATGTAGGTCAATGTTTTTGAACAAATTGTTCTATGTTGGAGAGAGAACTTTGGACTTCTGAAATCCTTTCATCAGTGGCAGATGGGAAGTGAAGTACTTCATCGAAGAAGGGGCCGCCAAATGTGGGAAATGTTAATGGAGAACGAGAACTAATGCTTTCACAAGCACTTCCTCCTTTTTTTCATTTTTTTTCTTCGTGTTTCTCCTTTGTTTTCGTCTTCACTGCCCGTAAACAATGTACCGTATATCATTGTTTCGAAACGACTCCTTACGTTTCAAAGATGTGTTGTAATTTTTTTAAGCTGTTAGGAATTTTGCAAACTCGGCGTTATAGCAAAAGGAATACTAACACATAAAAAACGATTTTCGATAAGAAGGGGGCGTCGTTAATCGATGTTTCTGGGCGTGTCAACTGCTATGGTGCTTAGCGCCTTTAGTGTATTGAATATGTTTATTAAGGGAGGTGGTGGCGATCTTTTCCCTTACAGGGATCTCCCGCGGTAGAGAACCACCTCAGCGGGGACAAGCTAGAAACTCGTGTCATGTCTGGTAATATGAATGCAAGTGGATGTGTAAGGGGAGAAGACAAGAAAGAGGAAGGAAAGATCGCGCGGGTCGGTGGCCGTTTTTTTTAGGGTAGAGCTTCCGCTTGATACCGATTGTAGAAATCTCGGAAAACTACTGATCAGAGCAGCCGCCCGGTAGTATTCGCTTTCTGTCACCGGCTGAGTACGACCAATTGCTCTACCAGGCTCAAAAAACATTTCGTTGCACATGCCCGAACGTGGCCTCCCCCTCCAAAGCTACTATAGTTCCCTGCCTGCGCTCTTTGTCACAACATAGCTCTCTCTGTGTCATTCTCTCGTGGGTCGCGCGGTAATTCAACACTACGAGTTTGGCGATAATAAACTGATGAGTGAGAAGGATCAGATGAAAGTCAGCTTACGCGTTTCTACAGTAGGGGTTGTCCAAACGATCAACAGAAAAAAGCCGTGTCTTGAAGGATTTTAGTTTTCGGTCTCCAGTCCAGATTTACCGTGGCTAGTGAGTAATGACAGTGTGTTTTGTCTAGTTTCTGCTATTGCCAAATTTTGTTTGTGATTGTGCTTTTTATAACGGTATCTTCATCAACGGCAGGTGTGTCGCGGAGGCCTTTAAGAGGACAAGCTAAAAAAGAGTTTCTGATAAGGTTGCCCCGTGTCTCTGTTGTAATAATGGACAACGCAAAGTATCATTGTGCCGAATTTGACAGAAAACCAAACACTGCTTTGTTGAAGGAAGATATATGAGAGTTGCTAAATAATCATGGAGTTGCTTTTCATCCATCACTCACTAAAGCCCAATTGTTACAAATAATACAAAATATACGATACGTCGTTGATCAAATAATCATTAAATATGACCACATTCCTGTCAGTCTTCCACCATACCACCGAGATCTAACTCCAATAGAACTTGTTTGGGATTTTTAAAATGGCGCGTGGCAGAGAAAACAATTGGCGCATCCTTAAAAGAAAAAGAAAAGTTTTGCAGGGAAGCGTTTGCCCAATACAGCGCTGAACAATGAAAGAAATGCTGCGAGCATGTGTAGGGAATAGAGGTGACAATAATTCAGATAATGTGATGGACCAACACATCGGTAAATTCATTTCTTTGGACACTCCCGGAAGTGTGAGTTCCTCTTCGTATAAAATATCATTAGCGAGAAGGTGTTATGTTTTACTATTGCTGCACAGTGCCGAAACAAACACAATTTTCGCGAAGGGCTTTGTATCGTTCAATCGAGTGATGTCGGTGTAGTTTCCACCACTGAGAGGAGCGGCATGGGTGGTTCGATGCTCCACCCAATTGACATCGCCACATGAATGCCGTAATGAAACCTGGAACTACATGTCAGTCACGATTACTCCAGGGTTAGAAAGTCAATTGCAGAGAGTTTATATTGGTATTTTATTAGTAATTTTTGTACACATTATTTTATTTTCAGGATCAAGATAACTCGTGTCCTCTGACAGACACTGGTGTCGTCAGCATTGTCGCCATAAGAAAGCCGAGAGAGCATACGCGCTTCTAGTACATGCTACGGTCAGTGGCGCGAGTTGTGCTACGCCCACCAGTAAACAACTTGCCGTCCCTGTTGGAATCGATCCGCGGCAAGTTCGACAGTGCTTCGCGTCCGTGTTTTTTACGCGGCGTGCGCTTTCAGGGCGGGCACGGTGTGTTGATTTATGCATACGTTGTTCAGCGGTTGGGTCGGTTCCACTTTTTTTTTTCACCCGCCGCCGCGTGCACGCGGAGTGTGCCGGTTTTTGTGTTGGAGACGCCTCCTGCCCATCGCCAGCACTTTAGTCATGAAATGCGGCCACGCTTACGCATGAAAAAGAGCGTCGGAGCTGTGGAGAACGGGGCGGGGCGGGGCGGATCGGATCGGATCGGATCGGATCGGATCGGTTTGGAGCACAGTGGGAAGGGACGGAACGAGTGGCAAATGGAAGGAGAAAACAGAAATTTGCATTTCATATTCACTTTAAATTAGAAAATTGTTCAGTGAAGGAAAAACAACAAAGGACAAAAAATATATATTACTTTCATAAATATATTTATTGCTTCGCTGCATTGTGGATCTTCTGCGCGTGTACCGAAGATAAATTGCAAACGATTTCCGTATGCTATACCGAGCAAGTACTCCCTATTATGTCTGCCATACTGATGCATTTATAAACTTTATCGACCTTTTGTGTTGATGGGATCTATCTCTTTTTAAGCTTATATTTCGGTAAAAAGAAAAAAAGCTGTCCAGCTTAGTTTCTGTTTTTAAGGGGAGCCGGAAGGGTTAAATTGGCCTTTTTAAAGGAACATTTTCTCTAAAAGAACTAGAGCCAATTAGTTGGATGGGAGACGGGTGAAGTGCATCGCTCCAGTTCCTGAGAATTTTTTTAACAAATATTCGCGTATTTATTCAAGCATGTGGATAAATGGAGCGCGTGTGCAAGGCGCGTATTTAATGATGTAGAAATACTTCAATTACAGTTAGACATGCGAAGTCAGTAGAGATTACTCCTATCTGTATTTTATTGTAAAATACGGTGGACATTTTGTGTTGGCTAGTCTTAGAGATGACTTACGTCGATGACGGATGCTGACTGCGGGGGCGTGTCCGTGGACTAGGAAATGCGGGAAAGATCCAATTGTCCTTATTAAGTTGGCGATTCTTTGCTCAGGATCTTTAACTTCAAAACGAACATGCATGCAACCCTGTGTGATCTACAACACCACAACATTTTGCTTCGTCAGGGGGAGAAGTGCCCGGGGTATGCACCTTGGCCTCTTGGGCTCTAATCCGCACCCCCCGCCTACGCTCTAACTCCGACAGGCTGATGTCCGGATCCAGCCGGAACCCAGTTTGCCCTCGCGGCAACCGTCCCAAACAATGCCTGGGTAGGGGCCGCCCTGCTAGCTCAGAGCTACTAGCTGTCCTGGAGCTAGTACCGGAGTCTACAATGCGCCGGGAACAAGTTCCCTCCTCTTTGCCCAGAGTACCGGGTCGCTGCCACGACGAAGCCGAGAGCCCAAGTGGGTCCACCTGGACTAAGGTCCAGGCGGCTCGGAGCCCCTATCCCGTCTCCCCAATGCTTACCGCCAGCTCACGACGTGGGTAACGCCCGTACCGGAGCAACCTGATGTTGTTACTGGATTTCTGGTGGTTACTGGATTTCTCGCCGGACTTGAAACTGGGATCCGGAGTACTCCGAAAAGCATCCTTCGCCCACTCCTGCTCCAAAACGAACAGCATTGTGAATTATTACGCGTTAAATAGCGCACTCCACACCTTTCCATTGACCTGCTTGCTTTAGCGAATTGTCAAAAAATGCTCGCCTCCAGTTGCAGTGTGGAAGGATGGTGGTAAGGGTGTAAGTGATGGAATGGCGGGCGACGGAGGTGGCGGCTCCAGTGCGTGTTGGGGATGGCTACAGAAGTCGAATGGTCGGCGAACGTAGAAACAGGGTACTTTACGGAGAGCATCAGAAATATTGTCAAATTCCGTGTTTAAAAGTTAATTGTCTCAACGAAAATGGAATAGTCTATCTCGAAGCAAACACAATCAGTCAAACATGTTTCTCTCCCTCATGTGCCACTACAAGCCTATTTTAATAATGATTTGCGCAATAGGATACACTAATTTACATGCCGATAATTTAATAACGGAACAAAGAATTAAAGTTATAAAATAGTAATACTGATAAACAGTAAATATTGTTATTGTCTTCGGTAACATGATTCATTAAAACACTGTGGGATAAACACTGCTTATCTACTAGCACAACAGATTTCACTCACGGAAGTTTCTACCGTACGCTTCTGATTATACTAAATGTGTGCTGTCGCAACGTTTATAAAAATGTAATGAAAGAAGCACTTGAATTAAACTTCTTAGTTTTAAGTTTAAATTCCGGACTAACAAGCACTCGAACATGCGATGAACGTGTGAGGAAGATTTGGAGGACAATTTGATGGGCATTCATGGGAGCGTATGTGGGAACATATGCCGGAGCTTTAGGGAGAACATGTGGGAGGGGGGTCATCTAGGAACATTTGGAGTGCTGTGATAAACGTGCGAGGAATCGTATAGGGGGATCGTGCGGATGTACATGCGGGGTTCATGCCGGAGACATGTAACATGCAAGGGAATATGTGAACACGCAAAGAAACCTGTGAACGTGCGAGTGATCATGAACGGATCGTGCGAGGCAACAAGTGAAAATGCATGGGAAACATACCGAGAACATGCGATGGGAATGTACTAATGGAAACATGCGGGGCTCAGGTGGAACACAGAATAGCGTGCACATTTAGCTCTTCAGGTGACCTCTATCCTGTAGCAGGGTAGTGAGAAACGAACAGAAACTAGAAATCTACGGAAAATAAAATCGGCATTTTATATCCGTCATTCTTCAGGGTCTGACCTGAAATTGGGATCCATAATGAAGATATTTTCACATGTAATACAACGATTTGCTATGTGTGAATGTTTACACCGGTGCGCCTGGTATGTATAACTACCCTTGCGCGATAGTTTACATACCATCGCAAGAACAGCGCGAGGGAGGTATTATGTAGACTGAAAAAATGTGGGACACCCCTGGGAAAACTCTCAAAGAGACGCCTTAGGTACATGCCAGCGACCCGCAACGTCCAACGAGATAGCGGGTTGCATAAACGGGGTTGGCAAGGGGCTTCCCATCGTGCTCTCGATTGCCTTCGGGTCTGTACGTTTTCAAATATACAATAATCCAGCTCAAATAGTTTTGTTATAAACGGCGCCCTGTTATTCGATAAGCCGGCAAATACCTAAAATCCTTTATTTATTGGAGGATTTATCGGGGTATCTGAAAACAGTCGTGGTAGGGTTGTTCCAATATCGAAAATCGATAAGCTTCGTAGTTGGTGAAAAATATTCTCAGAAAGATTTTTTTGTCAATAAAACCATTAACCCTGCAATTTATGTTGCCATTTTTAGTAGATAATGTGGTTGGCCGTCTTGATAACCGATAATTAAAAAGAGGGAGGATCGGTACAATGTTCTCCTCCTCGCCAAGTAAACAAGACCCACAACGTTGTAGTGGCGAACTGGCACGTAATGAAAGGCGTAACCAAAATAAATTTTCCATTCTTTTGTTGCAATTGCGATTTTTGTGATTGTGTAAATTATTTCTGTAACTGGATGGGCGCATATTCGGAAAATCTTTTCACTAAAATGGTGGTTTCTATATGAAGTGTGTGAAATGATTGTTTTATGCACGGTCAAGATTTTAGATTTTTATTGAGACCAACAGGTTGGGATAAAACATAATTAAAATCATCTTCGTCCGTCATTTTAGTGCGAAAAAGTATTTTTTACACGACGACGTCACGTTTCTCTGACCTCTTAAAGCAACACTCACTCCATGCATGCTGTGTAAAATCTTTCATTTGTATTCGATCGTAAAAAAAAATATGTATCGTTCTTGTGTGAACTATACATGCTTGCCTCGGTGAGTAGGCGGGGCATGGGTCGTTTCTGAATGGCTTCTATTTTTCCAAAACGAACTGTGACGAGATAAGGAAAAGTGACGAAAGTGCGTGAAAGCATATGCACGACTCTCGAACAGCGCTCTCCATTTATTCCATCCAGTTGAGTACCTGCACCTAATCAGCCAGAGCCTTCTTTCAAATTTGCTCTCTCGGGGAGAGCTGTCTGCGTTTCCTCCGTAGTCGGGTGTATCTTTCTTATACGGAGCCCTCCATAAAAAAACTCAATCCACTTTCCGGGAAAGTTAAGATAAAACGATGTTTATTTAAGCACCCCCTCTCCTCCACCCTCCCTTCCTGCTGCTGCTTCTGGAGCATCGCGGCGCGTTTCTTCGGAAAACACGGCCGTCCATCTTCATCTCCGAGGGGGTTGCCCGTCTCTCGGCGCCCATTCCTTATTCATCTCTGACAGCTCATATATTTACTCTTTGCAAGTCAAACATGCGGATTACGTGGCGCGCTTGTTCTCGGCTCTCGAATGGAGCGTTTCCGAGATGGAGACTCTACGCCAGTGTTTCCCAACCTTTTAGTCATCGCGCTGCCCTCGAGTTCGTTCATGGCGTTTCGCGGCTCCTTCGTGCAAATTGCCGGGTCGCGAAATGAAACTTACTTGTGTACCGAAAGAAAATTTGATCTGCAATGGTGTTTGATTCGTAACAATGCACTTATTGGATTATTCATTGCTATGGATTCGACGCTTCTCCTTTTTTGCTAAAAAAAAAACAACAACCAAAAAGCGTATTTACAATTCCGTAGGGATAAATTCCGTCCACTTTAATTTAAGATGATAAAACAGTAAATATATCAGAGTAATAACCAACAATTTAAAAAATAAACACCATTAAGTATGTTATTATTATTATTATTATTATTATTATTATTATTATTATTATTATTATTATTATTATTATTATTATGTAATGGGTATAGGAGTAAATGCCACAATTAGTTGTTATCCAAACCTAAAAGTGAATTGTAAATTACATTCAACTCCTTTTTAAGACGTTATGCCCGAAGAAAATAATAAATAAATATTATTTTTATTGCAAGGGTTGCAATGTGAAAAATATTATTGGTAAATGTACGAACGCTCAACACGATGGTTAATAAAGCAACCTCAGGCAATCTTGTCTAATATCGTAATCGGATGACCTGCGATTGTTGGTTCGTTAGACCGGATTTACACACTTCCTTTCGACGAACGATTTCGGGTGTTACTGGGAACGTGCGAATGCGCACAGCGGCTTTGGGGGGGGGGGGCGCAGATCAGCTGTACGCATGAGCAGGTTCGTCTAAAACTCTAGAAATCGTTCGTCAAAAAGAAGCGTGTCAATTGAGTCGTAGATTTTTCAATTTGGGGTAAGTGAAGTGTCGTTCGTCGCGTCTCGGTCTACTGGTGATAACCCCTCCTCCCGTGCCCTTTCCCGCACCCTCTGCTAAGATAAACCCCGCCCTCCTCGCCCCGCTCCGACTCCGGCTCGGTCCGGACCGGCCCGCCCCACTCCACACCACCTGGCTCCGCCCCGTCCGGACACGCCCCGCCCCATACCACCTCGTTGCATTGCCTAGCCCGTTCCCTCCGCCACCCGTCTCATCGGAATCGTTTCATGGGATTTTGTCATTTCGCCCGTTGGCGCAGCATTGGGAGGCAAGCGGCCGCGGGCGCGGCGGTTGATGAATAGCGAGCGGTCGGAGCGAGGATCAAACGCGCTGCGTAAATGCCGTCTACCAGACGCGCTCAACGATTCATACTTCGCGGAATTGGGCGGAGAATGCCGGAGCCCACGGACCTCTCTCGCCATTTACTGGACGTTCAGAGCCGAAATTTTAGCGGACGTCGATCGACTCGGGAAATATTTTTCTCGTGACGAGCCTTCGCCGCTGCCCGCTGCCGCGGTCCTGGTGCAAATGCGTGACGAAACTGTTCCACAGCTCGTCTCACGTGATCTACAGAAGGTGCTCAAATCGCGCCCACTTGACTGGGATACTCGCCAGACCCTCCGAAACACGTTCTGATCCACTCTGGCTCAAAATGACACGCTACCGAACGTACACTGCGATGGAAGAATCATCAATCACTGATTTTTGCCACTGAGAGTTCTCTTTAACATGCAATTCACTTAGGACTACGTAAGCAGTTGACGCATTTGTAAACAATACTTACGTGATTCCGAATGGAACAAGTTTTGTTATAAAAAAATCTTGCATCGGACTACAATGTTTTCCGCGAATCGTTTACGTTAGAAGTGTACAATTATTCAGTTTAATGAATAAATATGGAACACTAGTCTAGAAACACGATTCATTCAACCTGTAGAAAGTAATTACAGAACAATAACGACACGTGAGAATACAAATGCTTGCCCACACGGCCTCAAAATATGACACTGGTGTTTCACCGGTGCACTGACGCAATATTAAAAGGTAAAGCATGAAAGCGTTATTTCGGTGGCGCTGTTGTATTTCATAGAAATTTCTATTCATTCGTATTTCATGGCAAATTATGCGGCAGTGGTGGTTCCTTTTTAAAGGGAGTTTGTTAGCGTTTTTGTGTGCGTTAATTATTGAAGAGCAAGGCGTTCATGACGGGATATTACAAACTTATCTAGCGAATTCAACTCTGAAACATCTCTAAATTTTCATTCATACAAAAGGCCGACAGTTGGTTTCAAGGCTAATTATAAATATTAGCAGTTGTGATAGAACTAAACAACACAATGCTATTTTACAAATATATTTTTGGAGCTTTGAGTACCTAAATAGTTATGATCTGTACAGTGCAATGGATTACCTTTTGTAAATGATAATTTTCTGGCCGGGTTGTAGGAGAGAGCTATTCATAACTATGACATTGATAAAAAGGTTCGTTCTTGAAAACATATTAAATTTTTAATTTTAGCGAGGAGAGCGAATGGTGGGATAAAAATATAAAATGAGAGTTTTATCGAAGTTTATATCTATTTACACACAAGTTTTTGTATCCGTTTGTCGAATAGTTGTAAACGAAGTGTAATGTTTATCTAATTTTTAGGGATTTTCGAAATATTGACACATTCACACTTAGATGTCAAGAGAAAATTGTTTAGGGATATTCAGGATGATAAAGTTCTTAATGTGGCGATCATGTACAGCGGCGAATGCCTAAAATCGTGTAATGTATTCTAGAAAGCCTTCATTTATATCTGAAAGTTGTGCATCTGAAGAAAGCGAACTTTTTTAAGTGTGAACTGTAAGAAACGTGCACAAAATATTTTAAGCTTAGATTCTTATTTTAAATTCCTGATTTACATCATGGGGCATTTTTAATGGTTATTAAAAATCAGTACATCGGTTGAACTGAATAAAAAGAAATGATCCGGCTGCTCTGGACACGTAAATAATTCGTGCAAATGAAAATGAACAAAATAAACATACATTTTTCTCCAGTTGAAGACCTTTCTGATAAATAATGGACAGTTCAAATCGAATAGCATGGAATTAAAATTTTGAAGTTTCTGCCGCATTACTTTTTTAGAGCAGTGAGTCTTCCACGCATCGTCTCCTGCGAGAACATCCATCATTTAGAGCAGCTTCGTTGGCTCGCTCGCCCGCGTCCCCACCCCACCTCAGAGCACCTCACTCCAGGACATCCCACCACAATCCTTCCCAGATCATCTCACCTCACTCACTCCCCCTCATCTTCACCTCACCCTCACCCTTATCTGCACCTCCACTTCATTCTCATCTTTACCATCAATTCTTCACCATTATCTTCACCTCAACCTCACCATTAGCTTCACCCTCCACCTCACCATTATCTTCACCCTCAACCTCACCCTTCACCCTCATCTTCATCTTCATCTTCACTCAACTTCGTCCCCATCTTCGTTCCCAACTTCGTTTCTCTCATTCGTCGTTTCGTCTCATCTTCGTCATTCCTTGCCGCTCGTCGTCATCTTCGTCGCTCGTCGTCATCTTCGTCGTCTTCGTCGCTCGTCATCTTCGTCGCTCGTCGTCATCTTCGTCGCTCGTCGTCAGTTCCCGTCTCGTCGTCGTCTTCGTCGTCGTCGTCGTCTTTCGTCGCTCGTCGTCGTCTTCGTCGCCTTCGTCGTCGTCTTCGTCGCTCGTCGTCGTTCGTCTTCGTCGCTCGTCGTCGTTCGTCTCGTCGCTCGTCGTCGTTCCGTCTTCGTCGCTCGCTGTCGTCGTCTGTTCGTCGCTCGTCGTCGTTCGTCTTCGTCGCTCGTCGTCGTTCGTCTTCGTCGCTCGTCGTCGTTCGTCTTCGCCGCTCGTCTTCGTCTTCGTCGCTCGTCTTCGTCTTCGTCTCGTCGTCGTCTTCGTCGTCGTCTTCGTCGCTCGTCGTGGTCTTCGTCGCTCGTCGTCGTGGTCTTCGTCGCTCGTCGTCGTGGTCTTCGTCGTCGTCGTCGTCGTGGTCTTCTTCGTCGTCTTCGTCTTCGTCGTCGTCGCCGGTTCTCGTCGTCGTCTTCGTCGCTCGTCGTCGTGGGCCTCGTCTTCGTCGTCTTCGTCGCTCGTCTGCCGTCTTGTCGCTCGTCGTCGTCGCCGTCGTCGCTCGTCGTCGCCGTCGTCGCCGTCGTCGTCGCTCGTCGTCGTCGTCGTCTTCGTCGCTCGTCGTCGTCGTCGTCTGCCGCTCGTCGTCGTCGCTCGTCGTCAGTCGTCGTCTTCGTCGCTCGTCGTCGTCTTCGTCGCTCGTCGTCGTCGTCTTCGTCGCTCGCCGTCTCTCGCCCTCGCTCTCCTTTATCCTCAACTGCTTTCTCCTTCCTGCACCGTACCTCCTCGTATCCGCGACCTGGCAGCAGACAAGTCAGAGCTGTCTCGTCACCGGTTACTCGCAGCCGCACGCCAGACGCCGCTCGTCGCCACCTTCAGCTGCGCCTACGCGCATCTTAGTGCGTCCTTGCCTCCGTTCTTTCCTCGTGGCTGCTTTCGCACTCACGCTCTGCGCCTCGGCCTTTCCCTGCACCTGAACCTCGCATTCGCCGCCTTGCCGTTCGTGCCTCTAGTTTTTAACCAGGCGTAGGAACCTCATGCCGAATTTCCTCCGGCAGATTCTTCTCCCGCGTTGTTTATGCAGTTTTACCTGTGCCTCGCCCCGCCCCCGCCCCCGCCTCCGCCTCCACCCCCACCTCATCTCTGCACCCGCCACGCCTCATGCCTACCGGTGCGAGGGGCGTTTGGAAAATGCCCAACGCTTCGTAGAATAGTGAACACTCATCGATGCGTCGGGAGGAGCTTGTCTGGTGCTGTTAGATAGTGTGTACTGGTTTGAATGATATGAGTTGGGATGATCTGCGTTTGCCGTGTGTTGCGTCGCACCTGGCATTGTGTTCTGGACGAGACAACTCCATCTCGACAGTAAAAAGGAAGCTGGGAAACGAGCTGTTTTAAAGGAAAAGCAGCTAAACTCAAAAGTAAGAAGAGGCACGATGATGGAATGGGGAAACGTGTTGTTTGGGTGGAGAGGATGGAAATAGACCGAGGAAATTATGTTTGTAATTGGAAGAGAGTCTAACAAATTGTGTGGTATATATTGTGGAAATAACTTGTTCAGAAAACGGACGAATTTATAAAAAGTAATTTGAATGGCATTTCGTTTTCGCCGTCCGAAAACGCTAACAGAATTGAAATGGAAATTGTGCGAATCTCTTCTTTGCAAATACCTGACCTTTTTTCTGTGCAGCGAGGTAATTAACTGTCTTTGATGTTTTGAAGAAGAAAATGCCGATTACTTTGGGAAACGACTCTCTCAGTGTTTCACATTTACATCTACAAGGTATTTTGTGCGTTTGCGAGTCAATCCGTGCTCTTTCTTCTTTGCATTTCTCTTCTTTGAAAAAATAAATGTTCTCTCTCCATGTTTGGTTAGTCGCTGCCACACCCTTCTCTTTCAGCAACGGATCTTGTTTTCCTTTGACTGAAGAAAGATATGGGCCTGGTGATACCCGAGCAGAAGTAAACGATCCGAATTCTCTCTGAAGTGCTAATGTGGTTGTAGCCGCTGCGTACTAATTTCCAGGACGCATTTCGGCTTTGAAACAACGGGGTGAAATGACGTTCATTTCATTTTCAGAGAGCGCCCTTTTATGTGCGTTAATGACTCGTTGTGTTAAGAGTCCCTTATCACTCCGGTAGATTACCCTGTTATTACAATATTGTTCCGCGGTATTAAAGGTCAACAGAGCATGATAATGAATTCCGTGCGATGGGAAAAGCGTGGATCTGGTGAAACGAAACTCTTAATGCATGCCTTTACGTTGTTTTTTTCTCCGATGCTGGTTTATCCCATGTAGGCGTTTCGTATAAATAAATACATTGGGGTTTTCTTTGATAATGGTTCTCAAGATGAAAAAGGAAAATCTATAATTGTGAAATGAAATCTAGCTGAGCATTTATATTATACCTAAATATTACTTTTTCATATACATTTATAATTCTTACTCATTATTTTTTCCTGCCTTGTCTTAGAATCGTTTAAAGTATAAATAGTAATTAAATACAAATCTCTCTAGATGTAATATACGTACTAATGAAAATGACAAAAATAAAGTGACACAAAACTTCATAAGTGTGCTACTAATGGATGCAGAATTCCTCCTCTTTTCTGTGTCAAACAAAATTAAGATGAAAACTATTGGGAATACTCGGCAAATCTTACTTCGTGTTACTACACAACAACTACTCTTTGTGTTAAACAATTACTTAACCTGATTTAAAGTCCTAAAGTAGAGGGTTAAATTGCATCGAGGAAGAAATCTCCGGCCTCAATATTGGAGGTGAAGGACCTCTTCCAACAATATTTGAAGTTTTGCAATTTTCCAAATTTCAGAAATCGTAATGAATTTATGTAATGTAATTATCGTAATGAAATCGTAAAGTAATTTTCGTTTATTTAAAAATACACTTTCCTCTATCCTAGCAAAAATTTCAATGAAAACATTTGCGTCTATTTTTAGAATAAGAAAATGTCTTAGGGACTTAAGGTAAAATACTCACAAACATTAAAATACGGTTATGTTCCCTAGAACCGCACCATTAGATCTCACTCCTACGGTGTTTACCAAATTCCTGTTCGATAGCTAATCTGATACATGACACATACTTTCATCGATCGATCGATCAATCAATCAATCACCATCCACACAGCTATCTAGGTTTTGAGGTAAGAAAGTGTGTCAATCGCCTCGCCACCTGCACTAATCCATGTTTGGCGCAGCACTAAAAGACCTTAATCGTGACGTGTGCGTAGTTACGGCTGAAAATGAGCTCAAATGCTTTTTGGGGACCGAAAATTCGTGATCATAATGTTGAGGTGATTTCAATACTTTTTCTTCCTGCACAATAGTAAAGAGAATATTTATGGTGTATAGAAGATATCAGGCTCGCATCAAACCAAGAGCACACGTTACCCAGCAACTTACTATAGCATTGTGCAGAATTCGGAAACGATACATTGTAGGCTTTTAGCAGTGTTTTCGGGCCCCTGAAAAAGACACGAATTATATATTTAAGCCATATGCTACAAAATGAGTTTGTTGAACATGCTATTGCAGTTTTGGATATTTAAGTATTCTCGGAACCCCCACTTCGAAGAATGGTTAGTCAGAAAGGAATACAAAATGAAATTTTATATAAAATTAAATTTAGGAATATATTCAGAAATAATAAGAGAATACAATTTTTGTGTAATTTCATGTGAATGTTTTATTCATGCACTCACCACCGGGAATATGATGCTGCTTAGATCATGGGCTGGCCGTTCAACGTTGGGCTCCAGTTAACCACAACAATTATTTACAAAGTGCGGAATATTAGTACCGCCCAGCTAGTGCCCATTAAATCGCTATAATGATGAGAAAATACCCTTTAACAATCATCCAGTTGTAGGTTGTTTGACAGTTGAGTACATAACTGCTACAATTACATTGCAGTGGGGACTCCTGGTTTCGGGACTTCTAGAGCTTCGAATTAGAAACTGCTCAGTGAGCACCTACAAATGTTCGTAGTCATGGCGTATTTAGCAAATTTCGGATGGGTGTTTTGGGTTTTACTCGTCACGTAAGTCTCTAGGCACGAAACCGCGCATTAGGAGTCCGTTAGGAGAGTCACTGGACAACACAATGAATAATTTTCCCATATTTTAAAAGTTACCCTTCGATTGAAATTTGTATTGCTTTTGACATCCATATATTTCTACCTACGTATATACAGAGCTTTCAAAATGTCTCTCCGCAGTGGCCGTCTTCCCATTCCAGCATCCTTTATGCGGAAACGGCAACATCGCAGGCTTAATCAGCGTGATTGTTCGAATGTTATTCTCAGAAACGCACTCGCTGCAATCATGCAGTAGTTAAAAAAAAGGTGATCGTATTCTTATATACGTTCCTTTAAACGAACTTTTTGATCCTACAAAAATAACGTTCTGGCCGTGAAATACATTTGATTAAATATGTGTCTCTAAACCAAAATCCAGAATCTTTTCTCAATTCCGTGTTGCTTCAAACCAAATGACACGATTTGCCTGTTTAGTGAATGGAGGATTTGAAGAGAATCTGCATGTAGTCGCACCCCTGTGACGCGGAGGGGGGGAGGGGGCGTGGCCGGGGAGGCGCCGAGTGGGTGGAGGGTGGCAGGCGTGGGGGCGGGGTCCATCTGCCAGCGGCAGATTGCCTGCCACGCGGGCGCCGTGGCGCGAGTCTGCGCGGGCCGATTAGGAAGGTAATTCGCGGGCTCAGTTTCCCGCCGTCGCCGCCGCGAAGCACAGTGGGACGGATAGGCAATTCTGGGCGAAGTTAAACCGTAAATCGAAAAGTCACGTGGTTGCGTCGTAAGGTCGAGGAGTGTTACGCTCATTTGTGAACTTAGGAGGCTGACGTTTTTTCTCCTTCTCGTTTCTTGGGTAGGAGATCACAGTTGTGGTTTGCTTTACCTTCCACTGCTTGGTTGGGTGATGAGTGATTGAAGTGAATAAAGCGTGATTTATTTATTTACCGCTAATACATTAAAAACTGATCGCAGGTGTTCACGATTTAAAATAGTCAAATCTGTTTACTGTACAAGCCTAAAAAATGGCTTATTACGAAAAATTCTCCGGTCCGTGAATTAAATGTAATTTTTGTAGTACAGCATAAAACGGACCCTGTCCAAGGCGGAAGCGAAGTAGTTTTTCAAGAACGGCAAGAGAGAAAATCCCTTTGTAAAGCGGGATTCCTGTGAATAAGCACGAGGCAGTGGCTGCAGTGAGAAGTTATCTTACTGGAATGAACTTGCAGGTTAGTTTAAAGTTCTCTGTCCGTGACATGCGGCGTGGTGGCAGCACAGATGCGGAGATGGAGTTGCACTAACACTCGTCTCGACGCAAAGCTAGGACTATGCGTTGAAATTGACGAGTCACGTTGGTCAGTGTTTTACTTAAGGATGCCGTGTTGTATATTTGCGCCCACTGACGCTGTCAACCTCCGAGAAGGACGAAAAACGAAGATACCTTGCGTTGGTTCTGATCATGACCAACGCAGGGTTATCTTCGCGTAGCGCTACGAAACACAGAAATCGCAACCACTCGGCTGCGCTACGAACACAGAAATCGCAACCGCTCGGTTGCGCTATGAAACAGAAATCGCAACTGCTGGAGTAGTGGAATTTTTTAATCTTTTGAGTGTAGGAAAGTCTTCAGGCATGGAAGTTGTCGCCCTACTCAGTGTTACGGGATTTGGCAAATTGAACAATTCTCTCTGTGCATACCTGTTCAGAATCCCTGCAATTTGTTCTTCTGCTAAGTTAGCACTCGCTGCTAAAAATCAAGTTCAAAATAGTTTTTCACTGTCAAAGAACGTGATTGAAAATCAATAAATGGAGAAAATTAAAAACAGTAAATTGGTTTAATGTTGCAAGTATATTGTAGTGTATAAATTTTATTTGTTCCTCTTTATTTTCAGGAACTAAGAATATTTCATTACTAATTATTTCATTTTTCGTATTTTCTTCAATGCGTTCTGGAGGGAATGATAATAAAATTAAATAATTTCTAAATTTTGTTATCGAAATAAAAATAACATCACAAAAGTGCCAAAAACGTCGAGCATCGATTTAACGGAAACTTCCATAAATCGGAAATTTCCCGGACGATTCCGGCTTATATTTTGCTGTAATATATTCATGACCTTCTATAAAACACTATTGCAAATCTTCAATGTAATACACATTATGTAAATAACAATGTAGTAATATTACGAATATATTTGCTGAAAAATAGTGTTTTTTGAAATTTGAAAAATCCCAGAAAATTTGTTATCGGATAACCAAACCGCGGATAATGCTGTTTAATTGTAAAAGTCAGCAGTTTTGCTGGACAGTTTCTTCTGAACTCCTGCTCGCTGCATCTACATCTCGCGCGGACTGCGTTCGTCCTACGTGATTGTGTTGCGAGCTGCTATCGTCCTCTTACGCTTCGCTTGACCGCTGATTGAGTTTCGGAGTTCTTGTCCCTTGATTTTTGCGCTTTGCGTATTGTGCGCTGGTGGACCGTGAACGTGCCCCGCTAACGGATTATATGGAGTGTGCTCCAAGATAGTGATATTTTAACACTGTCAGTTCTGCGAAGGGGTTTCCATGTTCGTGCGCAATGAGGCTAGAATAGCGCTGAGTGTGAGGTAACTAGCTTCCATGGCGAGAAGTGCTTCGGAGACGCAGCTTTCCGATTTATGTAATTTAATTTTTTAAAACTTCTGTTGAATTTTACGAGAAATATTTCAGAAATTTCGGAATGCATTAGTTGCATCGAAGAAATATTTCTCTACCTAAAGAAAACCTCGTTAAAAATGTTAATTCAGAAATGGACTATTGTATACATCCATAGGAAGCAGTGCCGATATTTCCTTTTGGAGTGACTAAACATTTATTACAGAATTAATTTTTATTTTTAGTGAGTACTCAATTGCAGGATAATTGAATAGGGAGATGTTTGGATAGAGAGTCAGGTAAAAGGGAGAGTGCAATGAGGTGCACTCTGTTTAATTATTATCACTAACTTTCTTTCTTTAAAATAAAGTTCTTATGGAATTGCTAGCCTTAATGTGTTTTTGACAAGTTACTCTTTGCCAAACATTTTGCTAACTTTATTATTTATGAAATGTGAGATTTTGCCCTCACTCTTGTAATTTGTTAAAATTAAATGTTACTTTGATAGGAATTGTAAGTCCAGGCCTGTTAATAAACTGAGAATATTCGTCTGGATTGCACCAGCGGTGTCGTGTTTTCGGGGGCGGTGTCGCCAATCAAGTAATTTCTGAAAGCAGTGCCCGCCGCTGATAATTAGATCGCGGCCGAGAGGCGCGTACCTCCATTCGAGTGATGGAGGCGGCGCGGGCGGCGGAATTAGGCAATTCCCACAAGGAGCCAGATCAATGAGCGCCGCGCGGCGGGCAGCGGGGGCCAGGGGACGCGGGCGGGCAAATCTTGTTGCTGCCGCAGTCCTGCGGTTAGTTGGGCAAACTGGCAGTTATGACGTTGGCCGCTGCGTCCCGCTCCCTTCTCTCCGTCCCGCGCTCGAGCCACCCTCGGCGTCTCCTACTCTGTCCCCTTCCTCGCCTCCGCCCCCCCCCCGCTCTCTTCGCTTTCGCCTGCGCCCTCGCTCGCCTTGACTTTTGCTCCTCGCCTCCGCCCTCGCTTTTACCCTCGCTCGCCTACGCCTTCCCCTTTTGCCCTCGATCGCGACCGCCCTCACTTTTACCCTTACCCCAGCTCGCTTTCGCACTCGCTTTTACCCCGGCTCCCTTCCGCCCTCGCTTTTACCCCAGATCCCTTCCGCCCTCGCTTTTACCCCGGCTCCCTTCCGCCCTCGCTTTTACCCCGGCTCCCTTCCGCCCTCGCTTTTACCCCAGCTCTCTTCCGCCCTCGCTTTTACCCCTGCTCTCTTCCGCCCTCGCTTTTACCCCAGCTCGCGGCCGCCTTCGCTTTCAAACTCTCTCGCTCGCCTCCACTCCGCCTGCTCTCTCCACCCCTTCCTTCGTCTCCGCCCTCGCTCTCGCCCTGCCATCTGCTCCGCCCCTGTTTCCGACAGTGCCTCTGACTCATCACCGTCAGGTTTGCCGCTATCTCCTCCTCCGTTGCTGCGTCTACCTCCGCCTCCGTCTCCTGCGGGCGAGTCGCGCGCGCTGTCCTCCTGCCGTAATTGAATATCAGGCGCCGAGGGGGCGACGTCGGCGGAAGTGCGCGGCGCCGCGTGGCGCTGCGGCTGGCAGCCCGTCGCTCTGCGGAGCGTCTCTCGCCAGGCGGCCTTCCTCCCGCCGCTGGCGTCCCTCCGCGGAGGAAAAACCCTTGAAATCTGGTGCAATTGCCGGCCACTGGCGAGTTTACCCTCCGCGTGAAGCAAGCTAACACGTAGGTTAAGCATCAACTTTGAAACCGGCGCGAATGGGCACACTCCTAACGTTACGTTAGAGAAATATTAGGGGGATTTTGTACAGCGTATCGTGGAGCGGTATGATGCACATTGGAAGTAAGCACGTGACCTGTATCCCTTGAAGGTTTAAAAGCGATTTACAGAAGTTTCACTTTTATGACTACGATAAACGGAAGTAATTTCGAACTGTGACGGCAGTGTGGACTGCTAATGCTGTGTTCCTAGAATGCCACATCTTCATTAAGTTATTAGACTAGAGTCGCCCAAGGGTGGAACAGTGAATACGGTATTCAATGTTTCACGCTTTGCTCTGCTGTCCCATACTACTTGCCATCAACATGATATACTGGTTTCATGGGAGGAGTTCGCACAACCTCTTCCGTCACGGTTGAGAGGTAATTCTATTTAGCACAATTGCGCATATTTCTGGTGGAGTATAATAGGGAGTTTTTGTACCCTCGAACGTTAAAGCAGTCGAGAGCACTGTTGATCTTCTGCACATGCGGAGTTCAACTTTCGCATTTTTTTTGTGCATCTGTGCATGCTCACAAGATCGAGATTGCAGTCGATTCCTGCCCGCTAAGGCGTGCAAAAACTCCCCGTTTTTCGATATAGCTATCATTACGTCAGAGTTTGAGCCTGCTCTGAAGCTTAAATGAAAATTAATATCGTGCTCGATTTAGTGCTGCGCGCTGGGCAAAAACTATTGGAATACGATATTCCTCCTGCTTTATGGAATCCTGTAGCTCATACGATGAGTGTAACTTGTAATAATTGTACGTGCGTGCAGGTATCACGTCACTAGTCTCGTAAGGAAATAAATGCGAAACAAAATACTTTGTGCCAACGAATAAGCTGAACTATCCTGAGAATTTAGCGAGAATAGAACACTGTGCACAATTGTATTAAATTATTAAAGTAACGATTCTACTAGGAAAACTGTGTGGAAAACGCCGTCAGCTCATGAATCGTTAAATGATCTGTCACGTAGGCCTATTAGCGGTTGACAAGTTACCCTGAGCGCCAAAGCTCGCTCCGAAAGCCGTAATCCCTGTCCTTCGTCCCCACGGGGCAGTTGATGATACGCTTAGGCCAGGCGCTGGGGAGCGTCGGCCGGCTCGTCACGATGCTGTCGCCGGGGACGCGACGCCCGCCCGCCAGCCGCCGGCTTCCTGCGAACGTCATCTCATCGCCACCCAATCTCCGGGAGCCCTCTCTGCGACATCCGCCCCGGCTCTGGCGCGTCGAGAGAGACTGCGTCGCCAACAGAGTACTGTGCATGACGGTGTCAAGAACTGTCGCCGAAACTGGAAGCCAATGTTGCCAAACTGTTGTTACCGGCATCTTAGAAGTCTTATGTTGTTTGGTTGGTTGTTAGTGATTCCGGGCACATCAACTACGGATGTCATTAGCCCCGTAAGCGTAGTGCATGTTTTCCTCTGGGGGTGGCGGAGATCTTCCCCCGCTGGATGGCGAGATCCGGCGGTATCTCCCACCAGCAGGGCACTGCCCCAGCAGGAGGCGAGATCTAACCTCCCGACCGGTCACCCGGCATCTGTGGTATGGTAATGCATGTTAGTGTGTGTGTGTGCGTAAGGGGTGAGGATAAGACAAAAAAAGGAAGGAAAGATCGCGCGCGGTCCGTGGCCCGTTTGTTAGGGTTCTGCTCCGGCATTCTCGTGTTGATCGAAGGAACCTGCCGATCAGAGGCGGAACGGAAAACTGCCGATCAGAGCAGCCGGCCTCTAGAATTCTCCCCCAGACAGCGACTGAATTCGATCTAGCTGAATTCGACAAGCTAGTGTCGAAAGTCTGGCCACTGTCGAACATAGAACATCCTGGTTAGAGGGATTGCAGTGACATCAGTTGCACTGAGTCACCTCTCCCTGTTTTACCCTTATGTATTCATTTTTTTATGCCTGCAAATATAGTGAAACCTGTCTTTAGCGGGTACTAATGGTTCCGGGGAAAATGGCCGTTAAAATTTAATCGAGATTATGAGGTTATGGGAAGTGTAGATCTAGTCTAACCGTGCTAATTGCTATAAAGAAAAGTATGTTTTCTCTAAAATTCTCTTTAATTGCCTTGAATTACAGTTGAATAATAATAAGATACAGGGCAATAGTGAATCAATCGTATGAATTTTACTAACTCACCAACAATGCATTGTGAAGTTCTTCAGAAAGGATTTCATCTCTTTTAAGGTGAATAAGTTTCGAATCTTCATTCAGATATGCTCTTGTTTCTGATAATTTTATTAAATTTGTATTTACCGAACTCAAACGTTTGTCGTTTTCTAGAATCACTTCCATTCTCTCGGTTAGTGTCAATCTTTCACGTTGCGAAACGCACACTCGCCGAAAACTCACAAGCAAAATACACTGCAAAAAGCAATTCACTTCCTATGGGCAGAGCTGTCCTACGAAATAACTCGCGAATGACCATTTAATAAGTTTTGCGCGAATGGCGTACTTCGCTGGCAGCAATTTTGTTAGAGAGGTGAAGTTGGATTTAACGAAAGCTGCTGTATAAGCGAAGCGAACCCGTTGTTCTTTCTTATAGCGTTTTCCATTCGCCGCACTAGTGCGCACCCAGTGCGCATTCAGGGCAGCTTTCGTGTTCCATTCGACCACTAGGGCGCACTAGTGCAAAGAACTGCGTGTTTCATTCGCACATCGACACGGACCCACGGCGCACTAAACTGCACCGACGATCGCGTCAGTGCAGTCCAGTGCACCGGGCCATTGTGAGGTTTGGTACGGAAGTTATCCATGCTGATTTAGGTTCGTGGTGAAATTGTGAAGGCAATTGAGGATCTTCTGTCACTCAGGGATACTTCGAATGATGAAGTATATTATGTTTTACATGAAATGTCTTAAAATAATATTTGTGATTTACACGAAGTTTGGAAAATCAGATTGTTTTCTGAAAATTTAACTTTGAATAAATTCATATTAACAAATCCAGTGCTATTTAGAGACTAAAGTGTTTTAGGTACGTCTCAATTCCGAAACGCTAATAAAGTGAAAATAAAAATAGTGATCCTTACAAAATCATTGAAATATATATGCCAAGAAATGTTTCTCGCACGCCCATACATATACCAGCGGAAATGTTCATGTTAATATTTTTATTGTTTTCAGTAATCAAACATTTCTGCTGAAGCCTTTCGGTTTAAAATCTTGTGTACTATATCGATCACTGGCAAATCTCGAAACATGAAATTACGATTCATACGCATTTGAAGTTTTCGTAGTTTTTAAATAAAGAAATCACACGTTAATAATTTATGAATTAAGTAAGAATTACCAAAAGACTTCATAAAAACTATAACGACGATCATAATTCAAAATTATTATTTTTCGAGTTCCATCAATGTGACTGACCAGGAACAGCTGTGTATAATTTCACTGCGTAGCGCATAAGCCCTGACTCAGTTCCGGAATCCGTTTCATTCGTAGCTGCCCTTCACGCGTATGGGGCAGCACTGTTGCGGAGCGATGACGTTTCTGCCCTGCACTAGGGTGGGTTTCAGTGCAACGAATGGAAAACGCTATTAGAAACATTTATTACATCCAATTATTTTTGTATTAAACAGTAATTAAACCATTGCCGGAAGAGCGACTCTAGATGTCATTTTTGTTAATGTAATCTGACAGTCCATCTTGTCGCAGGAAGATATTGAATCAACAGTATATCCTCCGCACTTGCGCTTCTCATTCTTACGGTTCAAAATCTCTAGAAGTGATTGCTTAATAGGTGTCAATCTAAGAAATGTGCCTGGCCTCGGAATCAGTACATTTTTACATGTTTGTGGAAAAAACCAGTTCGATAAAAATTGGCCATTAATGGAGGTGACGGTTGAATCGACGTGGCCGTTTGAGCGTTTTGCTGTAGTAGGTAGTGTAAGTAATATTCTTTCTTTCAACATCCCTCTTTCTTAAAGAACACATTGTTAGCGGAAAACATCGTGTCAATGGTTGGAATTTTCACCAGCTCCAATGATAGCACAGTAACTTTAAAACGTAGTTCTAACGTTAAAACACATTGAAATTGTGGATATTTCAGTTGAAAGAAAAAAATTAGTTAAATCCACGCAGTTCGTGCGGTTACCACGGGAGCGCGCCAATCTGGCGATAATGCGAGCACTGAAGCGTTCAGGCGAGCGAGAACGCGGTTATAGCAAGCGCGCTTTCTTGTATCCCTTGTGCACGTGCTGGGTCGCGGGGGTCCGTTTTTATGTGCGCTAGATTCCTCCGGGTTTACTGGCCCAATGGTATAATACAGAATCAAAACCTTTCTGAACTTTCTGTTTTATTTACATTCGTTTCAAATGGGTGGAGAAGCATCGAAAACAGAAAGAGCGGAGGAGTGCGGAATGCCGGATGATGCAAACGGGGAGATTGGGTGTCTGGCTTCTAAAGTTTCAACGCTACTCCCATTGTAAAGAGAATGGAATTAAAAACACAACAAATAATACGTATGAATCGATATCAATATATCCGGTATCGAAAGTAAAAGTCACGAGTCTGTTCTCAAAATCTCAATTTCGAAAGTTGCTCCTTGTTCTCGCTCTAGGTACCTTGACAAGAAATGGCAGGTGATCAAAAGTTTTGAATACATTCAATGTTTCAAATATTATACGGAATATTACAAAAAATATCGGTTTGCGAATCTTGGAATAGGAATTGATAGGCCGAACCATATCGAGAAGGGGAGAATTAAATCCTGGATCGGCAGGTTTTCGGTTGTTAGTTGCTATGGGTAAAATTAGTTACACTGGTGAACAGGATTTGTAAGGCAGTCCACCTTTGAATCTTCAGTTTCTATTTATTCTTATCTTACTAATATGATTTAGGTTGCATTTAGGACTAGATAGATATTTACCTTGTTTGGCAAGGGGAATCCTACTCAGTTTTGCCGAGTAATATCTAAGATAGCGGACTGGGAAAAAGCAAAGTCATCTATGTATTTTAATGTATCCTTCGGCAAAGAAAGTGTATCAGTCTAAAGGTTTTATCTTTATTTTCGGCGAGAACTTCTCTCATACTTTAATGTTACGTCGTGTAGCTGTAATGAAGTGTATTAAATGCATTTGTTTCAGAAGCTTATTCTGGCCATCGTGTCCTCCCAACTTTTGACGGTACCTTGTAAATTTTCGGAGTGCCGTTGAAAGAGTTTGAAGTTATATTAGCACGTAAAAGAATTTGACATACATGAAGTTCGTCAGTTACTGTGACCCCCGAAACTGCTTGGCCGAATCTAAATATTTATGTCTCGCTGAAAGGAACCAAAGAAGCCATTTTTATGCCGAAAAGCCGAGATGTTCGTGCCCGCGCCTCGTCCGCTCGTGTGAACACACAAATCCGACGCGAGTTTGAGTTTTCGCCTGCATCGGAATCGGCCGGGTCGTAATTTTGGAATTCCGCTCGCCCTACTTTCGCCTCCGACGGCCACGGGGGCGAGAGCCGAGCAAACTTCGCCCTAATTGCCGCGTGTTTCCTCTCGCCCGCCCGCCCGTTCTGTTGGGCGGGCCGCGCCGTAAACCTCGCTTTTGGTGGCGCTTCGTGGGGGCGGCCGCCTTCCGTGTTTTAATGCCCCCTTCAGTCGCCCAGGCCGCCGCTACCTCCCCTCCCCTCCCCTCTCCCTCGTCCACACGCCCGATGCCGCCGCTGGCGCACACTGGGTCAACACCGAAGAACAAGTGGACGAGTCACAATTCGAGACAATCAGTGGGTGTAAGTAGTAGTTGGAATGCTCTTGCAGAAGTCGAATTCAGTTGTTTGATGTTCACGAAAATCAATTAGGACGTGTAGACGGTCGTGTTCGAAGGGTTTTTTATGCGTGAAATAATGGTGCACCAACAATTTATTTGTGGATCTCAGAATTCATATTCGTGCCTAAAATATGTGCTCATTTCTGTCGATTTAACCCACCTTTACTCTTACAAAATTAAAAGTCAGTTTTATGCTGTAACGTATATATGTTTACGTCGAGCTGTCGTATCGGGAGTGGTAGCTCAGTGCATCAACTGATGTCACTGCAGCGCCTCTAACCGGGAGGTCCTAGGTTCGAGTCTTGACGGCGGCAGGATTTTCGACACCAGCTTTTCAGCTGGTCGAATTCAGTCGCTGTCTGGCGGAGAATTCTAGAGGCCGGCTGCTCTGATCGGTAGTTTTCCGTGGTTTCTCTGATCAACACCAGGCGAATGCCGGAGCAGTAACCTACCAAACGGGCCATGGACCGCGCGCGATCTTTCTTTCCTCTTCCTTGTTCTATCCTCTCCCTTTATACACAGACTTACACTAACATGCACCACACTACCACATATTCCGGGAGACCGGTCGGGAGCTTACAACTTGTCCCGGTTGGGGCGGTGCCCCGCTGGTGGGAGAGTCCTGGTTAGGGGGAAACCCCACTAGCCGACGGTAGGCCGGCGCCGGATCTCGCCATCCAGCGGATGAAGATCACCGCCATCTCCCGAGAAAAACATGCACTACACTAACGGGACTAATGACCAAAGCAGTTGACGCGCCCGGAAACACGAAAAAATCAGTCAATCAAGCTGTCGTGGGAATGGCTTCGCACCTGACTTAGCCCAGTAAAAAAAACCCTTTCCAGGACTGCAGATTGAATCAATCTATTAATAGTGGATTAATATTGTGACGTATCCTGATTGATGGCGTCTCACGTGCTTCTCAGTTGCCTGACTTTTTAAAGGTTTTGGGGCCGTGATTCAATGTAACCTTCGTGTGTGCTGTAAGGGATGAACCCAGTGCCAATTTGCGGTGGTTGAAGTAAGAGGCTTGCCTTGCTTGCCCGCGGCAACTGTGTGTCAGCTGGATGAAACTCGCCGCTGCTTCGAATGGAGCCGTTAAAAAAAAAGCTTTATAAAGCTGCATTTGTGCAGAAATATTTGTATAAACCTAAGATAATTCACGTATAACAAATATTTTGTAATGTTTATTTCTGCATTGGATACAAAGACGGTAATAAATACATTAACAGATTGATGTACAATCTTTCGGGGTGTAACTGTTACCGAAACAGAGGATTAATGGCGGCTAATTTACGGAACTTTAGCTCTATTGCTCAATCTTGTAATTTGAAATGTTTATATTTTTCTAAATTACTGTTAACGTAACCGAGGACATAAATAACTTGGATGTAATACATGACTGTGCATCTTGAGTTTTTTTTTAGATCGTCTCTTTGCGCAAACGAGGTCAGTTCGATGCAAATGGTATTTTATAACGCATTTATGTATTCACTTGGCTAATCCTAGATATTTCTATTTAAGTTTATTTATCTTTACAAATGAAGTTGAGTGAAGTTGTCTATACATATGGCCCAAAAGTTTTTTTTTATAATTGGTTAAAAATGAAATAAAATTCATATTTCGCGCATTGCTTCTTTGAAAGCATCTTCAGAGTTAGTTCCTTGTCTTCTTCTGTGGTTCCTTTGCTCTGTTGACCAATTCTGCATTTTTAATGGATACCTCACGTTTTACCAGAGTTTGATAGCTGAATATATCCTTGAGAGGAGTAAACGGCACTTTATATGAGAAAAGATGTATTCTCAAAACGGCGTACTCAAAGATTTCCCAAATGAAAATGAGATTCTATTTTGGTAATGATTTTTTGATTGGAATATGTTAACATACGAGAGGAAGAGAAAACATGTCTGCTACGCACCTTGGGGTCTTTAGGTAATTGATACTTCCAGCAAACAACATCCGCCAGTGGAAACGCCTCGGGTGTGACAAAGTGCGTTGTCGTTGAACACAACTGTGTTTGGACACTATGCCAGACCACGTACTTTTCATGGCCGATTTAATTCAGGGCAGCGCAGTATGTGTGGATTCACAGATCGTCTTGTGTCCAGCCGTACCAAAAGCAACGGACTGCCTTCGTCGACAGGATACCTCACACGCGAGTGTCATTACCATGTACATTTGCCTGCAGCGGGGAATTTAAGCTTCACTAATAAATTCCACCTTCAAAAGTCGAATCCCTACTGCGTGGAATGGGCCGTGTAAATCAAATGCATGTTGTGAGTATATTCAATCAACCGTGCTCGTGCGTATGTAAACGAAACACTGCACCGTCAAACCATATCGTTCTGCTCTCTTAAATACTGCACCACCTGCTAGAATAAACATGTTGACTGACAAGTTCATTCACGTCGCCCTAAATATTTTGTGTGCATCGCAGAACTCAGTCGTTTTATGTGGTCCATGCATGAGTACTGAAATATTTACGCACTAGGGGATTTTAAGGGTTCTTACTATGAAGTGGCGACAAAAAAACCAAGAGCCTTTGGTCGCAGGGCTTTTTTCCGTCGCTCGATCATTAGAACGTGGTAACGCCCGTGGTACACACACGACTTTATTTTTTACATAACTTTAATGATTTACATTTACGTAATTACTAATTAGATGTTACATTGACTCATTTTGTCTTTTGCATATTTCACTCCCATAATTGTTTTCATAAGAGAACATGTAGCATCAATATTTTCGTATTTCCCTCGTGACCAACATCCTCTCGTTCCAGGTACGTTATGCAGCGTATATCGAGTTCCGTATCGAAGGCAATGACAAGCAACGACGTCTCAGTCAAAAGTAAATATATTTTTCGTGTCCGTTGGTCGCTGGGGGCCCACTGGCGCTGAGCTGCCGCCGCCGGCCGTAGGTGCGCTGGCGTTGCGTGCGGCCGCGGGCCGTCGGATTTGCATGCTAATCCGCCCTACTTTCCAGCCGGCGGCAGCGGAGTGAAGTGAAGTGCTCAGGTGTGTGTGTGTGAGGTAGGGTGCGGAACGCGCAACCGTCGGGAGGGGAGGGGAGGGGAGGTGAGGGCGGTGGCGTCGGGTCACGGCACGGCCTCGACCCCCCTCGATACGCTCACGAGCGCGTTCTCGCGATATAAAGACTTGGGTACGTTTCGCTTCTTACGATGCCTGTGGTCAGACTGTACGGCCAGATCTGGAATGGATGAATCATTTGGTGGATTGGTGATTCATGATGGTTGGATTCCAGAATGAAATGAGAAGCAGGAGAATCCGCTTAGTTCCCCATAACTTAGTCGTGAACCGGCCGGGATTGATAACACTGTTACCCTTAGATACGTGAGTAGACTAGGCACTACAGCTCGGGTCGCCAAAATAGAGGCCTGTATCTTTATTATGAAGCCAGTGTCTAAGCCTTATGACCGTATTTGGATTGGGTGAATTGTTCGATGGAAGAGTGGTTATGATTTTACACTTGAAGCAGTGGTGCAGTGAGAGGCAGCAACCTGCCGTGAACCAACAGAACCCCCATCGACTGTGAACTGAATGTTGTTCCCCGCGGTGAAAGGCAACGGAATAGTTCGTTTACCGATGCAAATAAATTTGCTAAAACTTGGAATGAAAATGTCTATTTTTCAAATGTTGCGAATCTCGCGTTTTTTAAAATTTTATTATTTTTTATTCTGTTTGTTATTGTTTTAAACTTTTATTCATCTTTGAAGAAGGGATTCTGGAACTCAAGAAAACTTGCGCAGATGATCTTCTCCCTCACTCGTCACATACAGTTTTTACTGTTTTTTATTAAATAAATCAAATCAAATAACCGTTGCCGGTCGCCCCAATACAAATAGAAAAGGGTGCTTTTATGACCCTCCGCGGATTTACGCCTGCTCAGCCCAGGGTAAGGTACGTCATCAGTAACTTGACTATACTTGTACGGCTTAGAAAAAATATATTTCCCTACACAAGCCACACCTCACACAAAAATATTCCTAAGTGTTTTTCTTTTTTCCCCAAATGGCCCCGTCTTCCTCTTGTTTTCGTTTTCACTTCTCCTCTCTGCTGGCTTGGCCTTAGCAACATGTGTCCTTCGTGCTTTGAGCACTAACGAATCGCACCTTTCTGTCATACCGAATCTCCGTCCTTACTTTCGAATTTAAATACTTAACTGTTTCATCTATGTCTAGCTTACAGTTAAACTGCTATACGCTATCCTCAGAATTGATCAAGTCATGTGTGGAAGTCTTCACAGCTATCGAGACTATTGCTGAATCAGCATACTAGGTGAAGGAACATTGTTTCTTATCTCATTGTTGCACAGAGTAACTTTCAACTTACCGCACTTCCTTGTTTAGAATACCATGTCCTAAATATGTTATTTACCTTTTTATATAATTTTATAGTATGTTTTGCGTGGCCTATAATAAACTTTCAATCTAGTCCCAACAGTGTAACTTTAGTTTGGAGTGTTGTCATTGCGTAGCTCTTATCTTTGTCCTCTTCATTTCCATTTTGATTTCTCCGTGCGTCAGAGAGTCGTAATCGGGTTACATCTGTCGTAAAATGTAAAACTCCCTTATCGACCTGCGACTGCAGGGATCCGAGGAGAACGAGCCGAGGAAAGTAGGCCAGGAGGATGATAGGACTTTGATGGTATTCTCTTACCTCGCTGATAGGCCCCGTCCGCAGCAGCCATCAGACCTTCGCGCTACACGGTCCATTAAATGCATAATTTTAAATCCCGTAGATGCTAAACGAGCTCTAAAAAATTATAAAAGCATTTGGGATATAATTTTAAGTGAATTATCAATTTAATAATATGAAATGCACTTATTTAGTATAAAAAGATAAGTGCGTATTTAATAATTATCAGGGCTCTAATCATAACAAATTCTTCTAAGGTACTTCAGTAGTGAAATATTAAAAGTACGTTCGAAATTACAAAAAAATTGAAGTTATATTACACATTTTAATGTCGTATTTAATCCTGCTTGCTTGAAACAAGTTTATGGATTGTGCTACGCTCAATTATTAATAAAACAAAAATACAAATAATGTCAGGATTTTCTACGTAGTCATTGATCCGATCAGTGCTTTAAAATTTTCAATATTTTCTGCACCCCACGGAAAATAAATCGTAGGAATGTTTGGGATGTTGGCATTGCCCGAAAATATACGTTATTGACGAGGACGGCCCATTACTGTCGAGAAAAAAACTAGCTTTTGAGTTTCGCTTCGTTTATTGCCTTATTGCGTGGAATAAGAGTCTTCGTATATTTTCGTGTTGGATAATAGATACTCCTTACTGTCATACCTTTCGAAACAGTCAGCAGTTTATGAAAGTGAGGCACCAAACACTCTCAACTAAAGAGAGGCTTAAGCTATGCAAAGTATTTAACAGCACTTGTGCTTGGAAACAAGTACTTACCATCCCTGTTTGTTTATAGGAAAGTGTTACTTTGCAGTAAGGCAAATTAGATTGCGTACCGCAAAGAAGTTATGGCCGTATAAAACGACTGGGTGTTGCAAAGTATGGAAAATCCTGAGGCGAAATGATTCAATATGGCTGGAGTTCCGCATATCCCAAGATCTGTGATCCCAAGATTATATTTCCAGGAACTCGTGCAAAAAGTGATTTACGCAACTCGTACGACAGTGTCTTTGGCGTACTCATTTCAAAATGATAGATTTGGCTTCTATTGTGGCCTCGCTCGTCAATATTTCATTGGTACGCGAAGAATCACTTCTGTTGTGTAAATAGCTATTATTCTACCATAATTTATAATGCACACAATCGAACTGTACACCATAGTAATACTGTAGTGCATACAATAGAACCAAACAAATTCACTCGACGCGTCGGGTATATTCCGACAGAGCTTGTATTACGATAATATTAAAGTTATTTTGGTTTAAAGAATGCTTTTCATAAATTATCATGCATTTTGAAAATCCGTTATAAACGGATGTTTCCTCGAACAATGACATATCTGGAATATTTAGAATATTCTTCTTCATTATTCACATATTCATTCTTTTAATATTATTCAAAGCGACGATTGTCTCGGTAGCTTAATGGTTAGAGCAGCTGGGCATAAACCAGAAAGGCCCCGGTTCGAAACCCGAGTGGAGGCAACCAATTCTTTGAACAAATTTAATTATTAATATTCTTCTTCTGAAGTGCGAAGTAAATGTTGCGTGCAGAGTGCCCAGGTAAAATTCGGCTCTGAACACTCTTAATAGAGCCCTGCACTCTATGGAAGACCAACCGCACGCAACCGACCGGCTATTTGCCGCCTAGCATGGAGTGCTCGAGCGCTTTCTGCAGCCTCTGGCCACCGTTGGGGTGCGGCCAACGATCACGCTCTCTCCCTTCACTGGGCGCCACCGAATCCACTTAACTGAGACCTCTTTTCATTGAACGAAAAGTGCTGCGGATTCATGTACGAATTCTGCCGTTCATAACGTCGGAAGTGTATTGATTGATTTTTTTCGTGTTTCCGGGCGCGTCAACTGGTTTATTCATTAGTGTAGTGCATGTTTGATCTCGGGTGATGGCGGTAATCTTTCCCCGCTGGATGGCGAGATCCGGCGCCGACCTACCGTCGGCTAGTGGGGTTTCCCCCAAACCAGGACTCTCCCACCAGCGGGGCACCGCCCCAGCCGGGACAAGCTCTAAGCTCCCGACCGGCCTCCCGGAATATGTGGTAGTGTAGTGTTTGATAGTGTGTGTGTGTGTGTGTAAGGGGAGAGGATAGGACAAGGAAGAGGAAGGAAAGATCGCGCGCGGTCCGTGGCTCGTTTAGTAGGGTACTGCTCCGGCATTCGCCCGGTGTTGATCGGAGAAACCACGGAAAACTACCGATCAGAGCAGCCGGCCGCTAGAATTCTCCTCCAGACAACGACTGAATTCGACCTAGCTGAATAGCTAGTGTCGAAAAACATGTTGCCGTGTGGACTCGAACCTAGAACGTCCCAGTCAGAGGCGCTGCAGTGACATCAGTTCATGCACTGAGCTACCGCTACCGGTTAGGAAGTGTACTTCATGGTAAATCAAAACTGAAAATAGCATTTCCTCCTCGGCGAATTCCTGCAGCTATCTTTCACAGGTATCTCTGGGATTGCTTATTGAATTATTATTTGTTTATTGCTTATTGAATTAAAATGCAATGTAATTTCCACATTCATTGTTTTAATTCCTTCATACAAATGTTCTAAATGAACGTAATTATGCGAAAAGCACCTCCAAATTGCACCCGGAATCGTTCGAATATTCTCATAATTCCGCAGTTCATAGTTCGAACCATGTGCGAGAAGCACGCTCAATTCCATCCACATTCAGTTCCAGGAAGTCCTGATGTTACAGATGGCCTCCTCTCTCTAGCTGGTTTCGAGCGAATAGAACCGGCAAAATCAAACAAAACAGTTCCGATAGTCGATGTTTCTGGACGTCGTCGGAAGAGGTCGTTGTCGTTTGCGTTCAATATACCCATTTCCATTTATTATACTGCGATTAATTCAGAGCTGTCTGTGAAGTAAAACAGTTGTTACGTTGTCATCCAATGGGAAGGTGGAACGTCATCATAGCGACTTCATTGTAGTAACGTGTAAGATCCCGATTGGGTGGCACCGTAACAGCTGATGAAATGTCAGAGGCGGCATTGGAAAAATCGCTGTATAGAATGTGCTTGAACGAATCCGGCGTATCGGACGCAAACGTGTTCACTGTGACCGCCGCCTTACTCCGAGCAGCAGTGGGCAGTTTCCCGCAGAACGCAAAGCTCTGCTTTCGAAGCACTGTGCTTCTGCAGTGCTGCTTTCGAAGCACTGTGCCCGTGAAGCGGTGCTTTCGAAGCACTGTGCCCCTGCAGTGCTGCTTTCGAAGCACTGTGTCCGTGAAGTGCTGCTTTCGAAGCACTGTGCCCCTGAAGTGCTGCTTTCGAAGCACTGTGCCCATAAAGCGCTGCTTTCGAAGCACTGTGCCCCTGCAGTGCTGCTTTCGAAGCACTGTGCCCGGGAAGCGGTGCTTTCGAAGCACTGTGCCCCCATAGTGCTGCTTTCGAAGCACTGTGCCCGTGAAGTGGTGTCGCGTCGGCGTTTTAGTGCGGTCCGCGGAGGCGACGAGGGAGAGGGAGCGTAGACGGCAGGCGCCCGCCGTCCATTCCAGGTCACGTGGTGGCGGTGCTCGTTGGAGGAGGTTGACCCGCATTGCGGTCGTGCCACTCTTCGCTCCCTCCGCTGCACCTGCGTCCCCACGCGCCGCCAATGCACCCGCCGCGACGCCCTAGATACGTTCGTTCAGAAAGAGAGGTTTTCGATGCTTTAACCAAATCATTGGTTTTGTAAATCACTTATTTAAATTAAATTATTCTTTTTGATAGATGTCACTGATTTTAATCCACAAAACATCCCTACCTATTCTTCCTCCGAATTTTCCCAAATTGAAGTTTCTGCGGCTGGCCACAATTTTCATTAATGAAATTCACAAATGTATTGGTTAACAAATAACTTAGTAGCAACTTATAGCACTAATTGAACATCTGTATAAAGTAGTTTTAGTTTATTTCAACTCTTAAGAAAAAACAAGAAATACCACTTCGCAGTTCACTTGGTTAATTTGTTTTTTAAAAAGCGCATCCATTGTTGTATGTAATATTAACGGCATAAACGTGGGTTTTATTATTTTCTGATACAAAACGAGTAAATTTCTTACAAATTAATATATATGAATTACATTTTAGTGTAGTAGTCATAACATGTAGTCATTTTAGTGTAGTAGTCATAATTGAACGTATATGAAATGACATTTTTATATCATATTGGTTAGTGATCTTTGAAATGTTCTCTAAATTTTAAATATAACTGTAAATATAAAAATAAAAGTTGAGGAATGTTCATGTCCAGTAGAATCAATATTTGTCTTCAAGTCGATATTTGTCGTAAAGAGATAAATTAAAAATTGTTAATAATTTATTTAATGTTGATAATGATTATGTGCTACAAAAAATCCACAGGTGTTAGTATGAGCGTTCATTGAATATTTTAATGAATTTTACACCCAAAAAGTAATATATTGATATGAGAATGAATTAAAATTGAATATCAGGAGATGTTAGATTACTAATTTACTGTAAGCTGTCATCACTTAAAACCCTGTGGACTATAAAATATTTTATCTACGATATTGCGCTAACAGCTCAACAGAGTACCCTTTTGGTGTTGCTGCGCACTTCATGATAAAACGCATGTTCTTAACACTTCTTGTTAAGCCTAGTTTATAAGACTAAATAATGAGAATTTTTTGAAACATATCTACATATTTCTGATAATTATGAGCTCTAAATCGTTTTACAACATTTATTGTAATTTTAATTCTAAGAACGTGAATTAATTGTAAACGCTAACTGTAAACTTATTACAATGATTTGTACTTTCGCCAGTGCAATAAAACAACGAAAGCCATCGTTGTAACGAATACATTCAGTGTGTTGCTGTTGATTAATTTAATGAAAGCAAAAAATAATAGGAGCCTGTCGTAGATAACTCATTCAAAGATACACATTTGGTATAACATCGTAATGAAACTTCGTGTCGCTTTTTTACCTCTTGGCTTTTATTTAACGTCGAAACAAAACTGTATGCCTACAATGGGGAGACTTGCAATCTGTGCACGATTTCTTGAGCATTGGAATCTCTCTCCTAACTCATTTACATACTCGTAAGTTGATTTATGAATACAGGTAGCAACAAGCGTTTTTGGCAAAAATTGGTATGTAAATTTTCGATCAGGTGTTATAAAAATTATTTGCTAACGCAAATGATGTAGATAGTGTGTTTATTATCTCTAGTACTCTGTGTGAAGGAATCGTCGTGTGAACGTGATGAAATCTTTGCGAAAAATCCATCTCTGTGTTTGCTCAGAGGATCAGGGAAATTAGACGAAAAGCTTTATCGAGAAGGGAGTTATTGATCAAGAGCCTGAGATACAATATTTATTGTAGGCATGTTTGTTTGTAAGAATTATACAGTATACATTAAAAAATTAATGCTTTAAGTATCATTGTTAAAATATATATATTATTTTCCTTATTGATGCACAATGTAGACTCTGGTTGTGAAGAAAAAAGTGATGCCACAGAATTGACTTTATTAGACACTTGGCTAAAAGAATATTTGCTTCATTATGATGTCCGTGTCAATTTGCTTCTTTTATAACCGTGATAATTGAAATGAAATTAAATGTTGCTAAGGTTTTGTTCTCATTTTTTTGAAGAGTTTCCCTTCTACATTATTGTTCTGTTTTTCTAAGTTGTCTGGCTTGGGCATGCCAAGTTTCTTTCCTTCTTGCCGTGAAGAATGTATTTTCGGAGGTTGTTGTTTTACCAATATAGGGAATGATGCCACTATTTTTACCTATATTTTCTAATTTTGTCATTAAGAATGTCACTCTAGTCTTGATATAAAATAATAATTTAATTTCAGTGAACTCTATAATTATTGCTAGATGATAATTTTATTAGTATTAATTGTGGAATATTATTTCATTTTCTCGCATAATACGTATTGTAATGAATTGAAGTAAATAGTATTAACAATGTTGACATTCAAAACACATTCATTATTATTAGTTGAATGTTAACAAGTGTACTGTGACAGAGCTAAGAAGTTCTTTTTGTGGGTCGCTATGTGGTTCTGTTTCCTTTCTGAAAACTCACTCTGCATACGAATTTAATACACTGAAAATGTTTCGCAGAGATAAAGCAGAAAGGGATGGCAGCAGGCAAATGAAAAAAAAAAAAAAGTTTTGTAACACGAGTTTTCAATTAAATACGAAATGCTATCATTGGCTGTGGATTAGTCACATTAAAAATAATTCCCATTGGCAATTGATCTGCACGAAGCTGTCTGTAGTTTCGCCAGAAATTTATTTTAACGTTCGTCCTGCCAAACCACGCGCATATATTTTATAGCGTTATTTTGTTTCCGAACTTTTGCGTCTGCCGCGTATACGCGTCCGCACGCTTCGCAACCGCATATTCTCTACCGTTCGCGAGGGGCGTTTACGTTATACCGCGTCGCCGCTGAGAATCCCCGACGGGCAGCATTCGCCATCAAAAGGTAATTAACTGCACCACCGGGAACCTGCGGGCTGAAGTGACGTCAATAAAATCGCAGGTAACTTTTAATTTTCACGGGTAATTAACGAACTTTGTTCCCGCGCCCCCGAGGGAGAATTCCGCGCGCGGCGAGGTGTTGTGTGCGAAAGAGCCGGACGGAAATGCGGCTGGCTCGAAATTGCTGAGCTTTGCAGGAGGCTGCGAATTATTCCCGGTAGTGTTCCTTCGTTGACGTTTGAACTGAGGCGTTTGAGGCGAAGCAATTTTCTCTTGAAAACGCGATTCTTGTGGTGCTCTGGAAGAACGGAGTGGTTTGATTGCGGTTCTGAAAGCACGGTTTTGTTACCTGTTTTACGAAACTTGAAACCGCGCCTGACTGTTCCACTTCAGATAACATTAGGTTGCCATATATATTATAATAATACCAGTTTCATTAAGTTACAATACAGGGAACATAAATCTCTTTTGTTCATCAAAATCAATAAAAAATGTTATTTGATAGCGGAGAAAATATATACTCTCTATATAACAAGATAACTTAAGTTTAAATATTACAGCAAAGATTTAAAATTATGTATAAGTTGTCTATCTATTGACATTTCAAATGCCGTTTGTTCGTCGAAGTCACCGTTCTGATGTGTATCTGGTATATTGGACAATGACAAATTGAAGGGCATGAAGGAAATTCCCTGACACCCTTACTTACTATAAAATAATGAGTTATAATGTAAACTGTGTTTTGGTTATGAAGTAAATAATGTGTATCTGCCTCACCCCAAATCTTCGTCCTCGGTATGTGCGATGGTCATGCGCCCTGGACCTAAACTGACAATGAGACCAACTGCATGATTAGGTTTTCCTGCTGTCAAAGTAACATATTTTGGTTTTCAAATGAGCAGTTGAAGATTTTATTTTTTATTATTATTATTATTATTATTATTATTATTATTATTATTATTATTATTATTATCATATTTTTTAAATTTCATATTATACATTTCTCCAGTAATAATTCACAACTCATTTTAATGAGCGATGCAGCGTTGAGCATTGAGTTGAGTTGCAGTATTTTCATTTAATACTATTTTAATCTAGAATATTTTTTTCCTGGAAATGGACATTTCCAACTTTGTTTCAACAGCGGTTGGCTTGCCTTCAAATACCCTGTATCTGTCCTTCTTCTGGTAGTTTAATTGTTAGCTTACTTCATCGAGTAAAGATGTACCTCTTTAGTCTGTGGCTTAGTTCTTTACTAATTTAATAAATGATATTGTTTTATTTATCTGCGTTTTATGCTTCCTTTTATTTGCTAATGTGTTATGTCCTAACAAAACACACAAGAATATAAGTGGACATATTAAATGTTAGCGTGTTACTTGCGTGCTATTAATACATACCATTTCTTTTTTTGTTTCAGGTGAGTATTTTTCTTTGCTTGATGAACGTAGTGTGGGTTGGAGTGGTGAGTATATATATTTCTTCTTAACTAAATATTGGTGCTTTGTCATATGCTTCTTGAGCGTCCAATCTCCATATCTATGGAAACTGCGGCATATTTGAATGTTTTTAAGAATTTTTTAGAAGAATGCACCAACAAAACATGAAATGTATTATTCCTACTACAATGAGGTTATTACCATAGCAATGTAAGAGGATTTATTACTTGAAGTGGTAATGAGTTTTAGTTTGGTTAGGGAAGTTTCGTATGCTAATGATCGTTTTCCGAAAGAGAATATAATTAAAAGTTAAGCAGAAAGTGAATGTACCAGCATTGAAATTAATTGTGATGATAGAAAAATGAAGCAACGTTTTACGACTAAACATGGTGAGCGCATACGAAACCTTGGAAAGGAATACGGAGGCTTGTTCAAATTTTTAAGCCGAGAAATCCAAACGGTGCTTTTCATTCACGGAAATCTAGTCCAAGGAGATGTGTGGCTTGTGTGAGTCTTCCATGAGATACGAAGTGAGAAAATCAGCATCTGCAAACACTCTGAGATTATTTTAGAGACCTTAGGTTTTCTGCCCAAACATCGTGTCGTTCGTCGCATAGTTGGTTTCGTTAATTATTTCTTCTCATCGATATTGAAGAGAAATTGCATTTTATTGCGTTTTATTTTTTACATAAACAGTGTTGTTTTAACCGATGCTATTTAAGCACAACTTTTATTTTTATACATAATTTTTAATTTTAAATAGATCTCTTCCTTCTTTGATCAATGTAATCTCTTTCACCGTACATCATTCTTCTAATGTTTCATCTCTAAGCTTAATAAATCATAACAGTATTTCATTCTGTTTTTTTTTTTACATTGTTCAGTGAGAAACCACATAGAGTTTCCATTAATTGTCAAAAGTGTCACTGAACACTAACTCATTAATTTCAGTTTTTATTGGTAATAATTGAACTATATTCTGTTAGTATTTGTTTGATGGTTTTGTCGGATTAAAAGAAGATAACGTTTCCATCAAAGTTTTTGAGACAGCCTTCTGTTTTACATTGGATATGATTTTAATTTTTACGCAGTGGAATTCAGCACTTTAACCCTCTATGTCGCAGCGGCAGCTCCAGCCTCCTCCAAGTAGTGGAAGGCCATTTACAAGTATTCTTCAGGTCTTCCGCGTGTCTCCTTATTTCTGTACCTGTGTATCCCAATTAGGATACATTCCACGATATCGCTTTCTACTGTTGCTCTTCAGGAGGACGATCTGCTCTTTCTATTAAGTTATATTTATGTAAACGGAAGTAGAATTTAAAATGTCTTAAAATGATTGATTTGAACCCCTAATTTTTTTAAATTGTGCAATGTAAAATTCAAAGTTCTTTCTTCTTCTCCTTGCTTCTCATTCTCCTTTCCTCCATTTCCTTTCCCTTTCTCTTTCAGTTCATCTCTCCGCGCCCTTGTTCTCGTTCCTTTCTTCCTCCCGCCGGACCTCAGTTTTACTCCTGCTCATTTTATTAACGTTCTTCACATTTTCCTTACCTTACTTTACTAACTTTTCTTGCACTTCTAAGCGGTTTTGGTGGAGTAACAGATGCATATGGCTCATGCTGGCATAACGGTGGTGTACAGGAATATTACACCCAAGTTGGCGGGATGAACCCCGATGGAAGCTGTGGATTTTTATGGACGAAAAAAATTCCTTCGTGCGACTTCCTTCGGCGGGGAAGTAACGCTGGCTGCTCCATGTTGTAGTTTTCCTGCATGAAAAAGATTCTCAAGCGTAAAAGAAGCCTCTGAGCGAATTTCAGATCGCCTGTTTCGACGCTCGAATGATACCTCCTTTCTCTGTTACGCGGTGAAACAAGCGTGGCGGAAATGTGGTGGCCAGGCGAAAGAGCATGTAGATCATCGCCACGGAAATCAAGGCATAATTGAGTTGAATTGAATTGAATTTGCCTTCAAGTCTTCACCATGTCCAGTCGAAATGTGGACATGAATCCATGCGGACTGTCCATTGTTGAAGTACCCTAACAAACGAGCCACGGACCGTGCGCGATCTTTCTTTCCTCTTCCTTGTCCTGTCCTCACCCCTTACACACACACTAACATGCACTACACTATCACATATTCCTGGAGACCGGTCGGGGGCTTAGAGCTTGGCTGGGGCAGCGCCCCGCTGCGCTGGTGGGAGAATCCTGGATAGGGGGAACCCCGGTAGCCGACGGTAGGTCGGCGCCTGATCTCGCCATCCAAAGGGGAAGATCACCGCCATCTCGTGAGGGAAAACATGGACTACACTTAAGGGACTAATGACCAAGGGGGTTGACGCGCCCGGAATCACCAACCAACCAAATCCCGTGTTGAATACGTATTATCGCGACGTGCAGCCGTAGTGTTCCGCTGAGCGGGCGCAGCGAGCGTGCAGGGCGGCGAGCAGCAGCTCGAGCGCGAAGGCCGCGGCGGCGGCGGCGTGGCCGAGGGCGGCGAGCACGAAGGCGCTGACGAGCTGGCGGGCGCGCAGCGGGCGCGGCCGGTGGGCGGGGGCGCGCACCCGCTCGGGCACGGCCAGCCCGCGCGCCCGCCGGCGCCGCGCCACGGCGCGCCCCCAGTGCGCGTGCAGGCCGGCCTGCAGCGCGCGCGCCACGAAGCGGTTGAGCGCCGCGAAGGCCCGGTGGCGCTTGCGCACGGCGAAGGCCAGGTGGCCCGGCGCGTTGACGCACTCGGGCACCAGGTGCAGGCGGCGCTCGCCCGCGGCGGACGCCGCCTCGCGCGCGCTCGCGTGGTACTCGAAGTGCGCGCGCGACAGCACCACGCCCGTGTCCCCGCCGGCGGCGTCGCTCGCCGCGTCGAGCAGCGCTTGCAGCACCTCGTCCGCGCGGATCACCTGCAGCTTGCGCGCGATGGCCCGCAGCGGGTGGCCCTCGGCCGCGGCGGCGTACACGTCGTGCAGCACGCTCTGCGCGAAGAACTTGCGCAGGCCGCCGACCTCGCGCAGGGTCTGCGGGGGGCGGTATTCGAATTAAAAGAGCTGAAGCACGTGTGGAGTTGTGTAACGTTCTTAATCGTATCTCCTACCTAGCATCAAGAGAAGTTGTTGGGGAACATAAAAATAATCAGAAAGATTTGAGAGGTCGAAGTAAGTAGGCCTGCTTAGCAGATCCACGAAGCTGTTGTCCAGAAAGAAATTAATTTCTGAAAAAAGATTTGACTGGAGGTCATCAGACCCATGTGTGACCTTGACATTGCTGACGATTCCGATGCTACTGATCCGAGGTGGAGGTGTGGATGGCAGTGATTCAATCCCACCGACGATCCGTCAAAGTTAGCTCTTTACTGCTGCTGCTCAGGTTATGACAATGTATCTAAAATGCAGTTGTTGAAGTCCATAAAATGCAAGCTGAGTAGAGAATGTAAAACTATTCTTTAAATTCTAATGAATGGGCGAAGGCGAATTAGTTTCACTTACTAAACGTGGAAATACTTGAGTAGAATTTACGACATCAAAGCCGGTAAAGTCAAAGTACATATGGATTTTACCGCGAACTGTGTTGGGACATTTACTTTGGCTGGACGAAACGATGTTTTTTACTTGTTATTTGCGGAAGCTGAGGGCCAGGGCCTCGCCGTTGCCTTGGAATTGCGCCAGAGGGGAACAGGGAGGAATGTCGAATTTTGTTGTCATGCATTTCCAGAAACTGCTAAAAATCCAATTACCTTTACTCGAACAAGTCTTTGAATCACCGCCATCTGTACAGTTGCATTCCCCAAGCACTGTATTTTGCCCATTGCAATACCAAAGCACACTCGCCTGCGGGTCCGGGAGGCGCGGCGGCGCCGTCATGAAGCCCAGCAGCTGGCCCACGTAGGCGTTCTGCAGCACCACGGCCCCGAGCAGCAGCCCGGCCAGCAGCGCGCGCAGGGGCGAGCGGCGCGCCCGCCCCGCCCACCCGCCCGTCAGCGCCACCTGCGCCACGCCCACTGCCGCGTCGCCCGCGCCCTCCGCGTGCGCCCACGCGCTGCAACCGCAAGGAACAGGCGACTGCTTTCGGGCGATCACTTTATGAGACGCTATCCGTACAAGTGGTTGTAAGTCATACTGTTGGATATGGATTTATGCCTCAGGGGTGCACAGTTTGAATTTGAATACAACAATCTACAATTGTATAGATTATACTACGAAGAAATTAGCAGTCGCAAATGTAATCCACTACACGTTACAATCGTGCGTAACTCAGAATCGGTGGTTGTATAATTCGATTAAAAGTGTCGCTTCAAGGTCACGAGCTGACAGGAGGGGTGGACACTCATCCAATCGCGAGCTTCGTTACGACTTTAATTTTTGGTATTGAAGCTTCCTATTGGGTGACAGCGTCCTCCTCCATTTTCAAGTCGTGACCGTAAAGGGACACTGTTTAATCGAAGTAATGTTTGAAGAATCGAAGAATGCTGTTTGGGGGGCATCTCGGGCAAGAGAGAGTTAGATCGATGAAGGTGGTACAAACAGTATTCCATTGGTTCCAACTCATGAAGTCACGGTATTGCTATCGGTGAACCCTATTTTAACTTTTACAATTGTGATCATGGGATTTTTTTCATTGAGAAACAAAACATTGGAAACGTAAAAACATCGAGCGCAAAACATCGATGTTAAAAAACATCAGAGTTCATATATCGGTGTTTAAAACATGGACATCGATGTCGCATGCCTAATTTGAAGTGGGAATAGGAATATGAAGTGGTAGAATGGAGAGGGCGTACTTGGCTCCCGAGGAGGCGTGCACGGCGTGCCACGCCACGCAGGCCGCGAGCAGAGTAGCCACAACGGCGACCCACGTGGCTCGCTGGAACGGGAACTCCACGATGTACCTGCCGACACACGCCGCGCTCGCCATTAGAGAGTTTTTGAAAGACGAAACACGAAAATTCTGGGCAGAATTGTACTGCGCATGCGCCTACATGAAATGACGGAATTTCGATTGTCGGGTCTCGTCATTCTCCCTGTTTTGTCGTCTACGACAAACTTATACTTGACGTAGTTTTCACCGCCACCACTAAACACGAATTCAACACCAACACACAATGATCATAGAAGTAATGAAAAATAAAATATCCATACTACCAACATAATATGGCAGGAACTTAATGGTTAATTTTTTTTCAAGTTAATTCAAATATGTCAAGAATAAACTAACGTTACTATTTAGGATTTTGAGGCTATGTATATAGTGAGGCTACATTGTCACGAAAAGATTTTTATTTATCTATAGGACGTTATAATTTCCAAACATTTCCCATTCCTAATATAACAATATAAATTTGTTACAGTAAAATAGCAGGGTTGTCTAGGAAGCTATAGTTTTCTTTGGAGATAAACAAGTATTACATATTCGTATAATACAATGAGATTTCATGTATTATATTTACTATCTTGTAATCCTAATAAAAGTTAAAAATAGTCAGTTGTTGCATGAGAGCTTTTAGATACCTAGAGGTATTCAGTTCCAATGAGTTCTTAGTTTTAACGTACCCTTTTGATTGTACGACATGGAAAAACTCATTTTTATGAAGACACGTTGTTTCCTTTTGACGATAATGTTTACGTACTACGACAATTGATTTCCCGTCTTGCAAAAACTCTCTCTTATTTCGTCTCGAAGCGACAAGGCGACCTGGCATCAGCGGACAAACTTGCGCTGTTCCTTGTCGCTACGATAGCTGTCTTTGCTACTGGTGGCGTTACCACTGACCCTCGTACAAGCTCGGAGACGATCGACTCGAGTACACGTGTGGGGGCTTTATGTAATCTTTTCACATGTATTTTTGTGTAATATATTAGTACATTGATGTACAAAACTAGATTTCGATGTACAGTAGTAGCTCCATTGTCGACCGGAGTAATGGCAGCAAAGGAGTTTTAAAGAAAATCGAAAACCCGTGATAATCGAAATATTTTTTTTATTCAAATGTATTAATTAGAAAATTAGTTAAGAAGAGATATGGTAAAAATATTATAAATTTGTGTTATATAAACAAAGCAATTCGCTACTATTTTATTTGCAGAAAAAACTTAGTTTTTTATAATAAAACGGGCCTGGGATAATGGTATAATCCAAGCTCGGTGAATGGGAGGTTAAAAAAAAACCATATTTTGTTAGCAATGCAGAAAAATCAAATCTGCAGTTCGTTTACCGTTGCCAATAAGTTTTCCGTAACTCGGGAACGAAAATGTCTAGTTTTTTAAAAGGTGCCCTCTCTCGCGCTTGCTTAAATGTAATTGTATTATTAATTTTTTAAACTTATTTTCATCTTTCAACTTTTTATAGTTAAAATATTGGTAAGGGATTTTGGAAAGAAAGCGTGCCCAGATCTTCTCCCCCACACGTCAATACAGGTTTTACTGTGTTTTTACTAAATAAATACTACATTTAGAACTACATGTTAGTAGTTGAAGATAAGATATAAATAAATCATTGGGGTGTCGTCTGGCTCAAGGTCGCACACGAGCGTTGCTTTGACGCGCGTTAAATAAGTCGAGTGCTTTGGCCGTTCCGCATAATGACAGCGTTAATTTACGACGCGCGTCAGCGCCACGCACGCGAAAAAAAAGAAAAATACCTGAAGGACATGAAGGGCGCGCGGCGCACAGCGACGCAGTGCGGGCTGGCCGCCACGGGCACCGTGTAGTCCACGAAGGCGTATCTGTCGTGCGTGAAGTAGCAGGTGGTGGAGGAGACGTCCGCCCGCCCGCTCTGCAAGAGGCCTATCTCCCCGTCGTACGTTCCGTTCCTGGGGACTCCCTTGGACCGCGCGGGCACTTTCTCGATCCGCACGCGGGGGTTGTAGTCTTGGAAAGTCTTGAACATGAGGATGCTCGGCCCTTCCAGCACCTGTTTGCCGTTTTCGTCTATCCAGAACGATTCCATGATCATTTCGAAGTACGCTTGTCGATACACGTCGTTTGGGGGTGGTTTCTCTTTGGTGTGCGCTGTCGTCGTTGAGTTGTTCGGGTCTTCGCCCAGTAAAATGGTTCTGTTGCCCGCTGTTACGGAATAGGGGATTGCGATTAAAAGAAGTAGCAACATTGCTGTAAACGTTATAGCCGCGGTGACTGAAGGTATTAACAACTGAATCTGAAGTGAACCAACGGCAAGCCGTAGTCACGTTAATTTACACTGGAGGCTCCGATGAAGAAGACCAAATTGCAAGTTTTTTAGTCACCTATGTTTTCCTCGTCGAAATGACACGTTTCAATGTTTGCATCTATTATTGTCTGGAATATGGTACGGTGTTTCTGTTACAGCACAGCTATTTGAATGACAGTTCCCCAGCACGGTTTTTGTTTTGAAAGATGTTTATATGTGCGTAATAGAATATTGCGTGTCTGAAAGTATATTGTTTCTTTGCAGAGCTTTTTGGTTTGTGTCTCGAGGAATTTCTTTTCTGCTGAGTGATGTATTGCGTCGTCACGGGTCTGCTATTTCCCATATTCAGGAATGGACGTTAGTGTTAGCTATCAAAAGTTTGATGTGATCATACCCTTTGTACTGACATGCGGGAAAGTGCAGCTTTAAGTAAGCATATCTATATATCGCTGCAGCTTTGTATTCGTGGACGTAATGGGGACATATTTCTTTTGTTTCTCATGTTTGCGTCTGTTATCTTCTTAGTATATTTTAAAAGGCTTTGGATTTATGTAGTGCACAATTAATCGCATCACGTGATCGCCTATCTTGTCCCTGTGTGACTTTTACTTGGTCAGTAATGAAACTCTATTCTTTGCATTCCACATTCCACCAGTTCGACAGAATCTCACTTCCCCTTGGATGAAAATTGCATCATTTGAAAATTGACCGGTTGCTTGGGTAATCCAAGGTATTGAAGACGTAACAATCGTGACTCGATTTTCGCCCTTCATTTATAGGTCATAATGAGGGAACGGTTTTTCATGTAATTATGTGTTGTTTTTTTGTTTGTTTGTTTTTTTTGGAAAAAGGTACCTGCATTCAGTTCTATTATTGTAGAGTTTACATGAAGTTCTGAGTGAACTAGAATTATTTTTTACAGGTTTCTAAATATTTTACATATTTGATTTTTCGTGATATTTTAATATATTTATATGTAGAAACGATCCACTTGATGTGCGTTTATGCACAGTACATGTTACGGAATAATCTTTCTTACGAAGCAATGTAATGGTGCTGTGCTTCTGTAGCCACCATATCTTCGCTATGAATTGTCAAATCCCCCCCCCCCCCTGCTTCTTGGAAACAGCGTACTCTGTGTCAAGACTGAGCGAATGTTAGTGGAGCATAAGTAATTTCAACTATGTGCTTACGCATGTTCCAAAGAGCACATTCGTCACCCGATCAAAAGCTAACAAACATTTTTTACGGCTCATTGACTTATCGCATTGTGTGATTTGGGGGTTATTCCTTCCCCACCACTCCGGGATCCGTCACTGGCTTTTCTGTATTATTATTCACTCGTCGATGTACAGAGCTTTGAAAAGGCTTGTGTACAGCAAGTTTAAACGCTACAATGAATTTTTATTTTATTTTATTTTTTATTTTTCTTACATATTTTGAAATACATAATATGCTTTTTAGTACAATAAATTCTGTTCCCTAGTCACAGTAAGAGGAGGGCTTAATATAGATTCCATTGTAAAATAATAAAAATAGTAATCAATTATTGCTTGTAAATGTATGTAATATAAATATAATTTACATTGCATCTGAAGTTTGGGGAAAAATCAAGCTAAAAATGATAATGATTTATTATTAAAATCACCGAGATGTGGGAAGTCACTGCACAATATATTGTTTTTTTCTTACATGACGTTTTTAATTACGATTACAAATGTCAAGATTTTAATGTAAAGAAAATAGGGCTATATGAAGATGAAAACAAGATCATTACGAAATTAGTGTTAAATCGTGAATAGAAGTACAGAATACTGTTGTACTCTTATTTGCTGCAGACTGGGGCCGAAATAACCTTTTTGGAGTGCTGTGTATGTCTAAACTGCGGGGCTTTCTTGTACTGGGCTATTGATGACGTGTTGAAAATTAGTTCAAAAATAATCTCTTAAGTATTTCAACTCAACGTAAGTAAAATGTTTTTACAATATGAACCAATATAAAATTGTATCTAAACGTAAACCCCCAACATTCGGGGACTCTAAGGACATGCTAGGAGTTTGCTTGTGCAGTAATTCACTCCTACTGCTCGCAATATAAGCAATGGTTCTGGAGAGCTTCGGGATAATGGTTACTACGTTTTAGGATTTACTTAATGCTAGGAGTAATGTCTCGTGTCTATGCGTTATTTCGAGATGGTCGTCTTTTCTATGTGTGCGATTTAGAGTAATGCACCTCCGCGATTTCTCCATCTCGGCTGTCATTTTGCAGAAAGTAGAATGTTCCAATAGAACAGAAACTTGCCCGATAAATTCGCGCGAATTTGCGCGTATTTTATTTAAATAATAACGTAATTACGAGAGGGTTATGTGATCGGAAGTTCCGATATTGTGTACCGAACAGCACTAAATTCTGTCACGAACTAATCATCTTTGAAGGTTTATATATATTTATCAAGGGTGTGTGTTGTATGAATGTGCAGCCTAAATAATACGATTCATTTGAATGATTTTTGTTAAAAGCGTCATTTACTTTTTGATATTTACATTGAGAAGCCAGAATGGAAAGACCCTTTGCATTGCGAGCGATTTGTTCCTGTTTCTTGAGGCTCTCGATAACAAAATTGGAAAGTGAAAATTTTTAGGTGGATTATGTATTACTCAGTGGGAGATATTCTGCGACCTGCGCCAAAGATAGTCACTGATTAGGTGGCAGTGGGGTTAAAAAATGCAGATGAAATGAAATTAGCATTATGAATTACAATGAAACTTCCCTTGACCCTATATTGTCCACAAAAAATCAAATGTTAGGAGGGTATGTGGAACTCGAAATTTGGCTGCTGCGATGTAGTTTGCTTGAGGTTTATTGGGACGAGTACTTCCAGGCGATGGTTGGAAACGCTCACCATACTTCATGACCAGATGTCCTCGGTAGTAGGTTTGGGCATGGAATTCAACCTCGGAGCCGAGAGATAGAAATTGAACGTGCTGGCCATGGGCACATCGTGCTGTAGGCACAGCATGGTGCTCAGATTCGTTTCGATCGTCTCGGTTGACCCAAACCACTCCAGCACCTGGGAGGTGACAGACCCGATGCGATAGGACGGCATGCGGAAGGTAGGGAGAGCAGCGAATGTTCGTCACACAGCAAAAACAAGCAACTCGCCGCACTACTCGGGATTCCGCGAGCGGTTGCTCGCTGTTCGCCGAATGACGAATGTGTGGAGCCGCCTTTAGATATTGTCCTGGATCGTTTGACTGCTCCAAATCGCCGCAGCTGCTGTTGTGAGCAGTCAATGTGTTCTTGAAGGACCCTCAATGCAGCTACATGTCTTTCGAATCTTTGGATACGGTTAGACCATGCATTTTTTTATTGAGATCCTATCGCAGTAACGATTAGTTGAGGCATATCGCGGAGTTTCCAGAGCTGCTCGAGCAGGAAGACGCCGCTGGTGAATCCCAGCAACGTGAAGGTGCGCGTTTCGTTCGGCTGTTTCATGCCCAGCTGTTTGTGTTGTGAATTCTTGAGACCGGAGATCAGATTGAGGAAATGAAGGGAACGAAAAGTCTCCACTGCTCTTAGGTTCGTTGCGATCATGGAGGAAACTTTTGCCAGAAACGTCACAGAACCACCAGCCGGAGTTGGAAAACCTCGACGACCATTCTTCGAGTGACCTCCTCTGTAATTTTTAGCAGTCTGTAACAGGACTGGTAAAATGGACGGCACACCTCGCTCGTTTTGGCCCAGCGCATTTCTATAAGACACCGGTATGGCCGCTGCCTATTTGATCTGCCCGCTGGGTGGGGAAGCACTTGGGAGGGGGAGGGATGGGCTCATTCCAGTAAAGGTGAATGCCGGGGCAGTACCCTAACAAACGGGCCACGAACAGCGCGCGATCTTTCCTTCCTCTTCCTTGTCCTATCCTCTCCTCTTACACACACACTTACACTAACGTGCACTACACTACCACGTATTCCGGGAGACCGGTCGGGAGCTTAGAGCTTGTCCCGACTGGGGCAGTGCCCCGCTGGTGGGAGAGTCCTGGTTAGGGGGAAACCCCACTAGCCGACAGGTAGGTCGGTGCCGGATCTCGCCATCCAGCGAGGGAGGATGGCCGCTATCTCCCAAGGAAAAACAACTTTCACTACACTTACGGGACCAATGCTTTTGCCGCACCCGGAATCACTAACCAACCAACTCACTCCAGTAAGAGGCTCAGAGTGACTCGGACAGGGAGGAGTATCTCAAGGGCCACTACTGCGGTCAACCGCAGGCCCTCTGGCTCTAATTCTTCCATTGGAGCAACCCTGGAGAGTTATGTTGGAGACGCGATCGTAGGGGAATATTGCCTGCTGCCCCACCGTCGCAGCAGCTGACCTAGGCCGCGCACCGTCGCCTTGTCGCCGACGAGGCGCCGCAGCAGCTCGAGGGCGAGGGCGGCGGCGGCGGCGGCGGCGAGGCCGACGGCGAGCAGCGCGAAGGCGCCGCCCAGGTGCGCGAGGGCGAGCGGGCGCGCGCGCCCCGCCCGGCGCCAGCGCTCGGGCTGCGTCACGCCCCGCGCGTCCATGCGGTGGCGCTGCGCGCGCGCCCACTGCGCGTACAGCCCCGCCGCCGCCACCCGCAGCGCGAAGCCGTTCAGCCGGCCGAACTGGGCGCGCGCGCCCTTGCGCACCTGCACAGTCGTGCGCGCGCGGTGATTTAGCTGTTTAGTGGCTATCTTTCATTATTTGAGACTCGTAAGTGATGATTTAATAAGGTAGAAGGAGATACGACAGGGAAATCGTTGATGAGGTGAATGATGGTGGGGGAGTGTGAGGAGTGAAACGAGAGAACCCTGAGAAAAGCTGCTAGGAGTGTGTTTTGTGTTCGTTCCCTTCATAGAAATGTCGTTACCACTTGTGTGTGTTTACGTGCATGCATAAGTAATGTAGTGGAACTGTAAGCCATATGAAGTAGAAAACTGTTGGGAAAGTGGCTTGCCATCCAGAAGAAAAGTTCGGTTGTACACAAGAGAATCCTTGCGTTATATATAACTAATTGTTAATGTTAATTGTATATATAACTTATATATATATATATATAACTAATTTAAATGTTAATTGTCTGTATAATGTTTCTTGATATTTATATTAAAATTTTGTATATAAAATAATGTTTGTAATTTGATATTGTATTTTAGCTGCCAATTGTACCAATTGTAGCTACCAATTACTCAATGATGGGGACACATTTGTTCTCCGAAACGTTGTGAATTAATACAAAAATAGAAAATTCTGATTGTCTGAAAATTAATTTGGAAACTTTTATAAAGAATCCTTGAATCTCTAAAGAAGAGGTTGGAAACCGTAGTATAGTATTATCAATATATTTGTCAATAGCGTAGTTTCTGGTATTGTAAAATCAGTTCATTTACTAATATTTCCCAGTTATGCTTGGTAGTGGTGGCTACCTTCACATTTGAGGGAGTTACCTCGTGTACAACTTGTGCGACTAGAGGAGACATGTATGCCATGCAACAGAGAGAGGGTGCACCCTGATGAGAATGACCAACTTTTTGGTCATCATTGAACCTTTTTCAGGGGAGAAAACACCCGTATGAAATGATATTTTCGTCAAGGCCGCCTCCTTTACTCCATGGCATTACCATGAAGGCGAGGTGGCCCGGGTCGTTGAGGCACTCCGGGATGCGGTGCAGCCTGGACTGTCCGTCCTCCATGAGCTCCTTCCTGCCGGCGAAGTAGGCGAAGAGCTTGTCGGAGACGACGACCGCCTTGTCGGCGTCGGCGGCCGCGTCCTGCAGCGCGCGCAGCAGGCGTTCGGCCGGCACCCACCTACGCATGGCAAAAAACATCGATTTTTGCTTTCGATGGTTTTTCTCCACGTCGATAGTTTGTTACAAAAATATCGATGTTTTAAAAAACTTTTTTAAAGAAAGGATAGCAGCAATGAACAGCAATATCGTTGTTTTGTGTCGTCCTCTGTACATTTCGCCTGTACAATCTGAGGAAGTTGCTCGTATTAAGAATGTATGTTATCACCAGGCGTGTCGTTGCCTGAATCGACAGTGAAACGCGAAGTCGATAGCAAAACACCATACTCTTTCTTGTTAATTTAATCTTTACATTCGATAATTGTTACATACTGCCAACATGCTGATAACCAAACAATAAAATATATCCCTTTTACGTACTGAAATTAAAAATGGATAGAGAAATAGCATGTTTATTAGCCTATAATTCAAACATCGATGTTTCCATCATCGTGGAAAACCCTTTAGCGATGTATCAAAACATCGACGTGTCGGTGTTTTGGTAAAATTTGCCACCACTACACGCACCTCAGCCGGCGGAAGATGGCGTGGAGGGCGTGGCCCGGCGCCGCGTGCTCGTAGAAGGCGTAGACGATGCTGGGCGTGAAGACCTCGCGCAGGCCGCGGGCCTCCTCGAGCGCGAGTGGCTGCGCGCGGCGGGGCGGCGCCGTCACGAAGCCCAGCAGCTGGCCCACGTACGCCTGCTGCAGCACCAGGCACGCCGCCAGCAGCGCGCCCAGCACGCAGCGCGCCGCCGCCCCGCGCGCGCTCGCCCTCGCGCTCGCGCACGCCCCCGTCAGCGCCGCCGCCGCCACGCCCACCGCCGCGTCGCCCGCGCGCCGCGCCCCGCCCGCCGCGCGCCTGCCGCAAGCGCCCCGGGGAGGGTGGGTGGTTGTTGGTGATTCCGGGAGCGTCAACTACTCGGGTCATTAGTTCCGTAAGTGTAGGGCAGGTTTTTTCATCGGGAGATGGCAGTCGTATCCCCCCGCCGGATGGCGAGATCCGGCGCCGACCGACCGCCGGCTACGAGGGTTTCCTTCAACCAGGTATCCCCCACCAGCAGAGCACCGCCTCAGTCGGGATACGTTTTAAACTCCCGACCGGTCTCCCTGTATGTGTGATAGAGTAGTGCATGTTAGTGTGTGTGTGAGGGGAGAGGATAGGACAAGGAAGGGGAAGGAATGATCGTACGCTGTCCGTGGCCCGTTTGTTAGGGTACTGCTCCGGCATTCGCCTAGTGTTGATCGGAGAAACCACGGAAAGCTACGAATCAGAACAGTCGGGTTCTAGAATTGTATTCCAAACAATGGCTGAATTCGACCTAGCTGACAAGCTAGTGTCGAAAATCTTGCGACTGTCGGGACTCGAACCTAGCACCTCCCGGTTGATCCGTTGATGCACTGAGCCACCTCTCCCGGTCCCGGGTTAGACATGTCACCTCGATCACCATGTTGTCAAAACATCCAGAATTTTATAGAAACATCAACAGCAAAGGTGGCTCAGGATGTCAACTAATGTCACTGGTGACTGCACTGCCCCTGACCGGGATGTCCTAGGGTTCGTATTCCGGCGGAGGCATGATCTTCCAAACTGACTACGTAGCTAAGTCGAATTCAGCCGCTGACTGGAAATGAATTCTAGCGGTTGGCTGCTCTGATCGGTAGTTTTGCGTGGTTTCTCTGATCAGCGCTAGGCGAATGCTACAGCAGTTCCCTTACAAACAAGCAACGGATCGTCCGCGTTATTTCCTTCCTCTTCCTTATCCTATCCCTACCCCTTATTTACACACACCCTGACATGCATTACAGTATCACACTTTTTGGGAGACCAGTCGGGAGCTTAGAGCTTGTGCCGGCTGGGACGGTGCCCCGCTGGTGTGAGTTACCTGGTTGGGGAAAATCCTGGTTAGCCGACAGTAGGTGCGCTGTTTCTCGCCATCCTGGAAAGGTCACCGCCACCTCCCGCGATTAAAACCTGCACCACACTTACGGGACTAATGATCTTAGGTCTTGACGCGCCCGGAACCCGTGGCGCGCCCTGGAATGCCGTGTGCGGTGGCACGTGCCAAGCGGCGGCGGCGGCGAGGAGCGCGGCGGCGATGCCCAGCCAGGCCGCGCGCTGGTAGGGGAGCAGCAGCACCTGGCCGAAGGGCAGCACGGGCGCGCGACGCACCGCCACGCACTGCGGGCTGGCGGCCACCGCCGCCGTGTACTCCACGAACGCGTGCCTGCACGTAGATCATTGCCACCTCTACTAGAGCGGTGCTGAGGCAAAAGCCGTATGGCAGAAAACTTGGGTTTGTTATGGGTCGCTTTCCAATGTTCGCGGGTTCGCCGAAATCAAGATGCGAACGTGGAAAGTCTCTTAAAAGTATTTCACAAACTAACAATACCCTCCGTTGTGGTAGCACATTGGAAACTTTCTCTGGATAACGAAAAATCAATAAATAAATAAATAAATAAATAACAGAAAAGCTACATTTTGACGTATTCGTATTTGGCGTCTATGACCTTAGTGGTTGACGCGCCCGGAGTCACTAATCAATCAGTCAATCGCTAATTGCTGCTTGCTGAGCCGTGAAGGTGTGCGGCCTACGGTCTTATCGCTGAGGCCACTCTGCGTGTTTCGTTGCAGAACATGGGGCGGTCGCCCCTACCAGGCTCTGTTTTTACTTCCTGTCCGATGACAGAGGCTTACATCTCCAGCGAGTTCCGGAGCCCGGGACCAGTGGTACAGACGGCAGCAAAAGAAAACAAACTAACATTTCCTCGTCGCGCAGCCGACAACAAATGAATATGAATGTCATTTCCGAGCGCCTTGCTTTAAAGAGCAGTAGCGCGTTATGCGTTAGGCGGTGATAGTCTTGTTCTTGCGAAAGGCATTTATGCGAATTTGGTTCGAAACTCTAAAAATGTGCGCATTCGATATTTGTGTGCTGCCTAGTCTAGCCTCTCGAATTTTAAATTATTTGGTGAGGACGTTTTTATCGGTCATTACAACTCGCGGTTTTAATTTCGTCCGGGTATATCGACATTGTGTACATTTTTTGTTTGTTATTTAAGGGTCGCATAACACTTTTCCAGATCATTAGCGACCACTATTGGAGGTAACGTTATGGTAACTGTGAAGATGAAACGAAATGGTCGTGATAAGGGGGACGAACACAAATACAACCATGCCCGAGGAAGGATCTTCGGACCTGCTCTCTCCCGTGGTCCGAGATCGCTACGACACTACTGCCTCAGCGATCTCGGCCACCGTGGATCATTGTGTACATTTAATATCTTTTATTTAAGGCCTATTAATTATTGAAATTAAAAATTGCCATCAATATCTAAAAGTATTCGAATGGCATTTGACGCCCACGATTGTGACATCGACCCTTTGCCAGTTATTGTTCTATAATACAATTTTAACTTAAATTCGATTCTACAGTGCTATCGTGCATGCAAACAGGTAAACTGCTATTCAAAATCAGGTGCGAGAGAGTTCATGGAATGAATTCAATTCCTTGTTTAAAAATTACGTGTGTTCATGAAACCCAATATATCTCTTCAGGAAGGGACAGTGTTCGCATTCAGCCTAGTAGTTGAAGGTGGGTCTAAACGTTTTTGCGAATATCTTACAGAATAGATCAAAGGCATTTTTTCAACACGTCTTAAGAATTTATTGCAATCAAACAAACAAAACAAAGAAGAAAAAGAAAAAAAACAAGCAGAAATTGAAATTGAGATATGTCACTTTGAAAATAGTCTTTCATTGTGTGCCGTATTTGGAATACAGAAACACGTACCTGTTGTGCGTAAAGTAGAATAAAGTGGAGAGGATATGTCAGCCTGTCCGCTCTGGTGAAAGGAGGCCTTCGGTATTTCTCCATTGTGCGTGCTGTTCTCTTTGATGCTCCTTCATCGACACATTGATCCCTCACTATGGGAGAACCAATGTACTCCTCGAAGGTTTGAAACAGCTTCAAAATTCGGCGCCTCGTACACTCTTGGCCGTCGCTGTCCCTCCAGTATTATTCCCTGTTCCATCTCGTAGTAGGCTTGGCGGTAGGTTCCGTCGTGCTGGTCGGTGGTTTGCTCTGGCTTGGTTGGCACCGAAGTGTTTGCCCGAGTTCAAAAGCTCAGTGGACCTGTTAGCTTCGCTTGACTGTTGCAGAGACTTCGAGACCCAGCAGTAGTATTGATACCCATGCTCTGGCCATTTGCTGTGGTTCACTGCTATTTCGACATATGTGGGTTTGTTTGAACAAAGCAGACAGGAGCAGGTGGTGCTCGTACCATCTGATAGAGTTCGCTGTGGTGAAAGTGTTGTATGCATGCCATTTACTGTGGTGATCGAAATACATTAAAAGGATTTGGTTAGATGGTCCATTAGAGTGATTCATGTAGATACTGATGTGGCGACGTTGAAATTCATCTTTATCATCGTTTGGAATGTGATTGTGTGATTTTTGTAGATTATATTGCTAGTGGCTCCTGAGCCACGTCCTTCATTTTTCACGTTGTAGGTAATGGTTGAATCCTAAAGATCGTGCGCTTTAATCTGTTATTTCTTGACACTGGGCCCCATCAGAACGTCACTCTGCAAACTTCCCATCTCGTCTCTGCATTCTAAATTGCTTTGAAAATGGATATTGAAATCGAAACCAATATATTAATGGACAGTATTACCTGTGTGATTGGTCGTGGGCGAACTATGGGTGAGCAATCTCTCGAATACTGTGACAGGAAATCCGAAGGAATTTTATTCTGAAGTCCATTAACAGATAAGCCCTGAAATGAAATGTTCAAATATGGTTTTAGAAATGGTAAATATTTTTATTACGTAAATATGCACATAAGGGTTTCAAACGTCTATTTTTCATGTAAGGGTTTAGATGTTTTTGTATTTTATGTTTTTATAATGTGGGGCTGTAATTGTTCAATGCAATTGTTAAGCTTTTTGCAATAAACCTGTAGTGCTATTTAAAAAGGTACATTCATAACGCGGAAACGTCGAGACATAAATATATATATATATACAAAATCCACATTTCCTGATAGCTTCTTGTGGATTGATCTTGTATGATCCAAACGTGCATTAAACATCTCATGTATTAACATCATTAAACTAGGATCAGCAGGAAAACAACAAATTTCAAATAATAATAATAATAATAATAATAATAATAATAATAATAATAATAATAATAATAATAATAATAATAATAATTTAGAAGTCTGATAGGCGAAAATATTCATAATCAGTTTTCAGTTAGTTTCTGACTTGAAACTCAGAACTGGCGTACATCATAGCGCTAATACTCCTGGGTAGAAATATGTAACCGAGCAAAGTTAATACGAAAAAGATTTTCTTTCCTACTTGTTCCTCCCCATCCCGGTTTGAGCTTGTTAGCAAACAATTGGTGTCCCGCAGCCTCGCCCTCCCGACCCCACCCGTCTTGGGCAGCCGATCCCGGAAATCCCTCTCTGTCGTTTGATTTCTCCCCGGGAGCCCATCGGCTGTCCCTCTTTCGAAGAGCCTGAGCGAATCCATCTCCCTCCCCCCCCCATCCCATCTCCGCCCAGAACCTTCGCCCGCGCTCGGTACTCTGGGCACAAGCGGATCCCAAACTCCTATTTCTTCAATCCCCTCCGCCCGCTTTCTATTAACAACGAATTTGATTTCTTGAAGTAACAGCTGCTTTGATATTGTCAAGCCCCTTGTTGTACACGTGTTTTGTGCTTTTAGATTAAGGTAGCAAATGTTTAATTTGAAAAGCGCTTTGGGAGTACTAAAAATTAAATGTTTAAATCCAAATCCATGATCTAATGTTTTATGAGGATTTGAATATTTATTAAGTGATAAATAATAATTATTTTTTACTGATTCGTTATTTGCATAAAAGAAATAAAAAAGTCAGCGATACGATCACTGATACTTATTGCTTTCGATATTGTCTTCGATGAAGTTCAATATACCCATTTTAACTTACCTGGATCCAGAGAATCATGGCCGCAAAGGAAATATAAAAAAGAGTTGAATGGTGCTACATGTTTTCTTATAGAGGGAATTATGGAGGGCAATATGAAGCGCCAGAGTCAAGTTAACATGAAGTTAATTAGTGAATAAGTAAATCTGAATCAAAATGAGGTTAAAACTTCAAATTCTGCATGTATACTACGGCTTTAACTGAGCTAAATGATCTGGGGCTTTTTGGTGTGCGCTCGATCGTTGTGAACCCTCTTTTACGCTCTTGGCGACAAATCATCATTTTCAAGTCGCAAGTTTGAAATGGCTTTTAAATATTTTTGCCTGCCACTGTATTTTGATCTGTTATTCCCCTGTTATCCTTGACATTTCCCGGATGCAAGCACCTACCGCTGGCGTAACGTGTTCTGGACGGTGGCCGTCGCAGGAGAGAGCGTGACGAGCGGGGGCGGGGGCGAGTATGCATCTTGCATGAGAGCGCTGGCGGCGCAGCGGCCGTCCGCTTAGTCCCGGAGCAGGCCCTGCCGCGGCCACCGCCGCCGGGTCGGCGTCGGCGTCGGCGGTGGGAGGCACTGAGTCAGCGCCCGCTGAAATATTCATCAAAGCTCGCCTCCCTCGTCCAGCGCGTTGGTGGTCGCCGATTGTTTGCCGAACGCGAAATTCGCGCCCCCGCCCTCCCTCCCCTCCCCACACGCCGCCGCTTGTTTTATTCGCCGGTGCGTTTTGTTCTCGAACCGTCTCGGCGGGGGCGAGCTGTCTCTCGTAGCGGGCGCGAAGTTTAGCGTCAGCTGCAGTTCTGCGGATCGTCTATGGTGTTTCGGGTCATCAGCTGTAGGTACTACAGTGGGTATGACTGGGGAGGTCTCTACCGTTCGAGGTCCAAAGATGGCAGGATTTTCCACGCTAGATTGTGACGTACGTCGATTTCAGATACCGTCTGGGGAGAATTCTGGTGACTGACTGCTCTGGTGCGTGGTTTCTCCCGATCAACTCGAGGCGAACGCCAGAGCAGAAACCCTAATACACGAGCTACGAACCGTCGTTCCCCTCCTTGTCTTACACTAATATTTTCCTTTACACTCTTACATGTCCTACACTACCACACACGTCGGGAGCTTAGGGTTGTTCTAATTGGGGCGGAGCTCAGCTGGTTGGGATATCTGGATGGCGAAAACATCTCACTCAGTTTGAAACCAAAACTCCAAATTTTAACAATAAAATTGCTTTTATTGAATCGTTAATTAATGAAAAAGTGAATTAACAATGTAAACATAAATTTTACATTCTCAAATTTATATGCCTTCAAATTGTAATTAGTGAAAATCTCAGTAAACACATCTTTAGTGAAACAGGCCTCGCCAAGCTCTCAAATGAGCACTCAGACACTTTGGATAGTGTGGGAGCGTTTTATCGGTATCAAATCTTAGACGCTTGTATTATAATTGTATTCTTTGTTGTTGTTAATGTCCGTTTCGATATTAAGATTTTGAGAGCTGTTCACGCCGCGTGGGAACCAAAGTTATTGATGGCGCTACCGCGTAGTTTGGTAGGTTTACCTCGCGAGCGGGTTGGTGTGGAAATGCGGTTTACGCGGGGTCGATGTGCTGCATTAATGCAGAAAAACGCGCGACAACTAACGAGTGTTAACGTGGTCGACGGTGCGATTCCATTATCGTTGTCAGGTGGTTTGGTTTATTTCCGTCGTATCAATGAAGCCACTGCCATCGTGTTTCGCCCTCTGATGTGTTCTGTAAGTATTTTATTTCACAACTCTCCTCTTCGGATTACTGTTGGATCCCCTGAGCATTCCTTTTAATAATAATAATAATAATAATAATAATAATAATACACAATAGTAATAGTAATAATAGTAATAGTAATAATAATAATAATAGTAATAATAATAATAATAATAATAATAATAATAATAATAATAATAATAATAATAATAATAATAATAATAATAATAATAATAATAATAATGTGTTTATTAATGGCGAGGCTCAGGCCACAGGGCCTGCTCTTCCGCCTAACCACTGAATCTACAGTAATACAGGGTAATAACAGATAAGAGGGGAGCGCAATCTGAATATTTACGCTAGGGAGTGCCTTTTCTCTCGTCTATCATTACATCTTAATACCTTTAGACTGATTTTCTTTCCCGAGTTTCAAATCATTGAATTTCATAGAAACATATACGTAGGTTGTCATACTTTCTCAAAGAATTCAAACTCCTCTTAACTCTTTTTTGACGATCATCTCTCCACTTTGTACTTTTCTTCTTCTATAATTACTTTTACATTACCTTTTTTTCTCTTATACAATATCCTAATTTTCTGGTTTCTTGAATGTATGCAACATTTGTTCCCTTGAGTTTGTTGGAGCTGCAGTTCATTCTGGTTCGTCCGGGCTCCTTCATACCTTACTATAGAAACAAAATATGTACTCGTACTTTGCAGTACAGTAGTAGAAAGTGCACTCTCCCAAACGAAATTTTTTTCGTAATGTTATTTCCCTCCCTCCTTGAATCATTGTTCGATCTTCCAGGCACGACAAATGTCAGGCGTCATAATTCCTGTTATGTACTGAAAGTTACGTAGCCGGAGGAGGTGGCGATGAGGAGGTCTGCCTGATGGTGATACCTGGCGCCGACTCCATACATCAGCTTGCTGGGGATTTCCCTTTCCCTGTATCTCATCCAGCGAGCCCGTTTTGGGCGGGAAAGGGCTCTGCGAAAGAGATATTGTTTATGTTGGAATCTCTTTCGATATTAGGGTGAGAGTGTTTGAAATTTGCATATAAATACCATTTCTCGAAAAGTATATTGTGAGTCTTTCTAGTTCGAAGACATGTCCAATCAAAGAAAGTGTGCACTCGTATGACACAGTTTTGTAGTGGGTTGTAAACGTCGCGTGTTGTAATATCGCAGAAAAAAAGGCGGCTTTGGAAGTGCTAATAGTTGGTTTCTTCGATTTGAGTAATCAGGGCCATGTGGGTCAACCTCAGGCTTTGTGTGAGGGTCGGCTAATGAAGCACGTATCGAGCGGCGGCGTCCGGCACGGCAAGTGGCGTGCACGCGGCGGCGCGGCTCGGTCGTTTCCCGTCATCCATCTCCCCTCACGCCCCACTCCCAATTCCCCACCCCATCCCCTAACACGACGTGCGCTTGGGGCTTTCCAGACGGGAGCTTTCAACCCCGAAATATTGCGACGATCCGCAGTGTAAAGGTGGATTTATCGATCCCTGTTTATTTATTTAATGGTCCGCGAGCGATAATCCAACGGGTAAACGATGGTGATAATGACTGGCGAATAGTGTTGAGACATGGTGGATTGAGGCGCATCGGAAAAGGGAGATCGTGGCTGAGTTGCCTGCGTTGCTCCCCACAAATTCGGAATGGATGCCTCGGAATCGAACCTGAGCCCAGCAGGGGAAAGTGTAATCGCTAGCCTTCACGCCACGAGTATCCCTTTCACCTCTCGTTTCACTCCGTCCCTATCCACCTCCCGCCCCCCGGCCCGTGACATCACGTGTGTTTCGGTGGTGCCAGATCGGAGCTTTCAGTCCCGAAATTTGACGGTGACCCGTATGCAGCGGACAGTCCCTTTGTATTGTTTTTCTATTTCCTGGGTAGAAATTCTTAAACACTTGTGTGTGAGATTTGTAGTGAACAAAGTTTGTTTTGCGGGAAGTTTCCTCGAAGTTGTGTTTCACCTATCATTCCACTATCTTCTCAATTTTAATTATGATTGCATCATCTTACATGATTATCATGACGACTCAACACAAACGCACACGGAGGAACCCGTTAATGGCCAGTTTGAGGGTTCGGCAAGAGCCTTCAACACTTGTCCCCGAAACCATTCGTATCATAACCTCCACTTCATTATCCGTTTTGTAAATCGTTTTGAAATTATTTTTCAAAATCCAGTGAAGACTTGTTTCATTTTAGACGTGCGTAAGAGTTTCACATTTAAATTAAAACTCGTTCCCTTTTTCTGTTATTTGTCATACCAAATCTTGCTTTCGTTTGCGTAATGGTGATGAATAAATTTGCACTGAAGAGTAGAAACTATTTCAATAATTGTTAAAACTATTGCCTACGACTCCTATTGTCTGTCTCCGCGGATAACTAAACTTACTCGATAACAAAGCATATTTTTTAAATAGAAATCAAAATAGTCAATATTAATTATTTCATATTGTTACTTTGTGAAATTGTTGAACACATCAACCCTTATTTGCACCATAGTATGGCTTGGTTTCCTTTTAATTAACTCCATATTAGAACAAACTAAGACTTATGTTCGGAATTTCCCTCATGACATCTTTTAAACGACATCAGAAATCTCCTCCTTCTCTACATAGGTTCAGTGTAGTACGCTCCCGGCATAAGTGGTAGTGTAATGGACTAAATGCGGTTTGTGATACGATTCGTTCACGCGCGGACGCTTCCAATTTGTTCGCGCGTCAGTAAACATAGAGGAAAACTCAGGCAACGGGATGCAAGGAAATGGAGGTTCTCCTGGAAAATATTAAGAAAATGTACACGCAAAATTTGCTTTAAGATACATTGGGGAAAAAGGGCCGCGCATTACTCGTAGCTGCGCCGCGAGTGACTCAATCTCAGAATTTGCTGCACGCGTGAACGAATCGTGTCACAAACCGCATTTCATTTTGTGGTAGGGCATGTATGTTGTGTAGGGGGTTGGGATAGAAATGAGGAAGGAAAGAACTCGCTGTCCGTAAATCGGGTGATGGGGTATTGCTCGCCGCATGTTGATCGGAGAAACCACGGAAAGCTACCGATCACAGCGGCCGGCTGCTAGAAATCTTCTCCAGCAAGCGGCTGAATTCGACCTATCTCGAATCGAAAATCCGCCGCCATCAGAACTCGAACCTAAGGATTTCCGGGCCCAAGTCCCTGCAGTGAAGCAGTTCGTGCGGCAAAAAGTCGTGTTCGGCGTGACATTGGAATTAATCTGCGGCCGGGCAGCGCTGCTCGGCCTTTCCCTCGTTTATCCGCGTGTCGCCTTCGCGTCTGGACTATCGGTGACGCTATCGCCCTCGACATCGCCGCCGCGCCGTCTCCCCGGCTTCCGGCTGCGCCGCCACTGCGGGACCTACTTTTGGTGACGCGGTTGTGTCGCTCGCCCCAAGCGGTCGTTGCCTCCTGCGACGCGCGCCGCTCGGCTGTAGCTCCCGCCGACCGCGAGTGGGGAGGATGGTTGCGATTGGTTGTTAGTGAGTCCGGGCGCGTCAACTAGAGGTATTAGTCCCGTAAGTGTAGTGTTTTCTCGGGAGGTGGCGGTGATCTTCCCTCGCTGGATGGCCAGATCCGGCGCGACCTACCTTCGGCTGCGTTTCCCAGCCTGGTATCTCCCACCAGCGGGGCACCACCCAGCCAGGGGCAAGCTCTAAGCTCCCTGACGGTCTCCCGACATGTTGTAGTGTATGCATGTATGTGCAAGGGGGTGAGAATAGGACTAGGAAGTGGAAGGAAAGATCGCGCGTGCTCCATGGCCCGTTTGTTAGGGTACTGCTCCGGCATTCGCCTGGTGTGGATCGGAGAAACCACGGAAAACTACCGATCAGAGCAGCCGGCCGCTAGAATTCTCCTCCAGACAGCGACTGAATTCGACCTAGCTGACAAGCAAGCGTCGAAAATCCTGCCCCTGTCGGGACTGGAACCTAGGACCTCCCGTTCAGAGGCACTGCAGCGACATCTGTTGATGAATTGAGTCACCTCTCCGATCGGAGCGGGGCGGGATGGAGCAGAGCGTGGTAGATTAGAGGGGGGGATGGAGCGAATGTAACACGCTTGGGCAGGACGTGGCGTGTTGAAAGTGAGGTCGGGCGAAGACAGTCGGCCGTTCGCGGAGCCAAGGAGAAGGGACGTATTTGGCTGGGTTGGTGGCGGGGCGAGGAGGGATTGACGCTTGGCGGAGAAGGGTGAAAGAGTGAAATAGTACTTCTCCTTTCTCATATTGTGCGACCCTCTACTGAACTGTATACATTTGTGAACTCCTAACGATGTATACATTCGTAAATTAGAAAATATGCAAATGGGACACAATACGTGGTTTTCCTCTCACGCCACAATCGCACGGCGAATGAACTTCTGACCCACTGGTAACCAACACGCATCCACACGCAGTTGTTTGCAGTATTTTCAGTGTTATTCCTGAGTGAATATTTTCTAAATGGCGAGACATATTTCGTGACTGCCCTTGTCGCTAGAAGGCAAGCATCAGCATAGAGGGAAAACTAATATATTACCTCCATGGCATCAGTGTTTTGTGAGGGAGTTCTTGTATAAGTATTTGTCTCCACAAAACATCGCTCATTGTCTCGCGCAAATGCGGAGAAAAACTATGGAATTGCTAGGGGCAATTCGCGCGATGGGATGCGCGAGTAGCATCTACCTTGTGTGCCTGAGGAAATCCTTCTTGGCTTCGGAAGCTCTATACATGTCGTGTTCTTTTACGGTCTAGTTTTCCTACCTCACCTCCTTTCTAATCTAGTCTTCATTATCACGTTTATTGAAGAGATGTGGGACTTCCGTAACAATTACAAATGCTTCTTGAGAATTTTTGACAAGATGAGAGTACTTTTCCTGCTAAACGGCATGTATTGAAATGTTATGCTTCGCAGATTTTTCAGATACTTTGTGTTTAGTTGCATTTTGAAAATTGATGCATTTGTTCATGATTATATACCTTCGTTTTTCTAAATTTGCTAATAAATAGAATAATGTAGTTTTCGGTGTACTAGTTTCAGTGATCAGGAGTGGCTAAATAAGTAAAGGTGGAGGAAAAATATTTCTGTTAGGTTAATGTGAGTTAAATCCCTTGATCACTCTCTTTCAATTTCTCCGTCTCTCTTTCTTTCTCTCTAACTCTGCTCTCTCTCTCTATCTATCTCTCTATCTCTTTCTCTCTCTTTCTCTCACACTCTCTGCCTCTCGAACTCTCTTTCTCTCAAACTCTGCCTCTCGCACTCTCTCTCTTAGTCTCAAACTCCTCTGCCTCTCGAACTGTCTCACTCTTTCTTTCTCTCTTAGAGTGTGCCTCTTACTCAGTCGGTGTCTCTTCCGCAGTAACAAAATTCCCTCCCCTCTTCTTGGGTGGAACTACTGCCAAGCTGTACCAGGTACATAACCGAAAAAAAACCTGTAATCGGCCGTCGGATGCGGCGAGGCTGTGCCGTTCTTTCAGTGCTCAGTGCCATTCCGTGCCAGCGTGCCGTTGGGGCTCCGGCGGTGCACTCGCGCCGGGAGAGTTCCTTTTTGTTTCATGGAAACGGCGCAGCTATCGTGCGCAACCGCCATCAAAGCGGCAGATTTCTTCGATTGCAATCTGCCCTTCTCGAGGTTTCTTCGATTCGCCGTCGAGGAGAGTGAGGTGGCTCGTCTGCTGGCGGGAGGCTTTTTGTCCGCCTCCAAGTGCAGACATAATGAAAATATTCCTGAAGCGGGCCGTGGAGCTTAATAATCTGTGGCGTGATTCTTCCTCATAATGGAGAAGATGCCTTCTAAAAGTTTTTTTTTCTCAGCAAATGGTTGGCGTCGTCTTTCGTTCTTATGATTACTCTCTTTACAAGAGTTTGAGTGAGGTTAATCTGTAATATTCTGAGTAATTAGGGGTGGAACATCGAAGTTTATCAGAACAGATGTTACTATTAATTGGGTGTATTAATTAAAAAGAATGGTTAGGTAGCAGTATTTGTGTGCTCTGCGCACGAAAACAATGTAGGTTTCAAACCCGTAATTGTTGCGTCAATAGCCAAGAAGAAGCACACATGAAATCTGTAATTCATAATTATTCGGTAGATAAAAACACGAGTTCTTTGAAACACTTATGTTCGTTTTTCTAAGTTTATTATTACTACTACCAATTATTCGGCAAATTGAAAGAGCAGCGTGGGTTGTTTTATGAGTCATTCGAGCTCAGGGGGTGAAGAAATAAATAATAAAAGGAGGGTGTGGAGATTAAGTTCTGACCCTTCCCCTCCGTTTCGTCTCAAATACGAATTTTCGAAGAAAGAAAGAAAGAAAGAAAGAAAAAAAAGCATGGAATAAAAACATGTGTAAATTATAAGAGGAATATTCCTTTGGATATGATGCGATCAGGATGGGAGAATTGCTTTGAATAGATTAAAATTTACCGAAAAAAATGGTTATTTGAATGATTGGCATGTCTGCCCTTTAATCCGACACTGTTTGAAAGGCCTAAGTAGATTATTCTCTGAGATGAAGGAAGATACGTGGGTAAAATTATATTGGTCAATATAATTTTAATAGATGATACATTATAAAATACCGTAGCTCTGTGACACTACAGTCTTAAAGACGAGTATTTTACAACAATGTTTTATTTAGTTTGTGACACATTTTACGATCGGGGCGACCTATTGTTAGTATCGACCGTGTCATTTCTCTCCACTCGCCCGCACGTATGCGAGCGCAGCTATCCGACCGTAAGCAAGTTGGTGGCTCGTGGATCGCAACTCCCGAAAACGTCGCTGCCATCTGCCTAGTCGCCCGCCTTCGCCAGCTGCGCCCGGGAAGTTTGTGCGCCCTCGACGCGCGGCGCAGTTGGGAAGCAGCGGCACGCGCTCTGGCGTCGGCGGCGGCGGCGGCTGGGCGGGGCCGTTGGCGCCTGTCGGAGCTGGCGCCATCTGCACAGATCGCCGCGGGCGCGAGCCTGTCACTGCCAGGCGGCGCAACCCCTCCCACCTTCCCCCCCACCCGCCACCCGCGTGCGCGTTGCTTTCCGGAGGGGGTGTCCCGCAAGGCGGCATTCTGGACGCGTTCTGCTGGTGCTGCTTCTATCGCTCCTTTTCTTTCTTCTGTTTATTTCTTTTTTCCTTTCTATTAATCCAGCCTTTTTCACATAGTTTTCTTTTCCTCCTTCATTTATTTATTTTCTTTTTTGATGGAATACTGATCAAAGAAGCAATCGGTATTTAAATAACGTAAATAATTTAGGGGGAAGATACACCTTAAAACCTTTTAAAAAAATAGATTTTTGAAAACATTTTTTCTCCTATGAATAAATTATTCAGGAATATTTTGGTCAAAAAATATTTCGATATCTGCAATAGTTTTCGAGTTATGATTTAAAAGGTATGTCGCTGCTTCATGCTTCTATTAGAGTAGTTAGGGAAGCAAATCTCATGACTCTAACTTCGTTCCTTTTTTTTCATAGTTACCGGTTTTAAGATACGTTTCCCTTGTAACTCAAAAACTAATTATTTTAAAGCTTTGTAACTTTCTGGATGCATTTAACTAAGTATTATCTACCATGCTAAATCATACATTTTACATCAATAGTTTTTGTGATAAAAAATTATAAAACTGAAAAAAAAATTAATAATCAATATATTAATTTTTGATTCAAATTAAAAATATTATTTATCCAGAGATCTAAATTCGCCATTCAGCGCCATTAAGTCAAAAGGAAAATTTTTCCTTGCAGAAGAAAGATATTTCTGTGTGTCAGTTAATTTTCACTCCTGTGGAGTATGGTTTTAACGGAGAAAGAAGTGTAAAAAGAATAAAAATTTAACTGCTGTATGCTGTATCTTCCCCGTTAATGGAGGAATGAAATAATAGAGAAATGTTACTAATTAAAAAATACAATAATCGGTAATTTTGGAAAATGTTAAGGAGCATGTTTTGTGGGTGCAGTACTATACATATTGTGCATCGTAAAACTGTTAGATAAATAAACTTTCATTTTATCCCTCTCCTTTTTTGTCTCTCTTTTTGCCTCTGAGGACCTTACGACAAGCTTTGGCCCGTTCAACAACTGTTCGCGAATCTTTCCCATTTATAGTTTTCCCCCTGGAATACACGCGAACGCAAACACCGTTGCGCAGCGGCGCTCGTGGACGCCCCTCGCCTCAGCTCCATCCCGGCGATGCACTCGCACATGCGTCGCGCTTACGCACCCGCGCGGTCGCGCTGTTTGTCGGCAAGACACGTCCGGCCTTGACGCCCGCCGGCATCCGCGGGCGCGCTCTCGCCAACGCAAACATTAATTCCCATTAGGTCTCGCGCTGCCTCGGATTGATTCATCGCGTCGTAATGAAATCGCGTCCGCCACTGAACGACAAATGCTTTCGTGTTTGGGATTCCGCTGTCTCCCTCATCCTCTCCCGGCCCCGCCCCCGCCCTGCTCTGCCCCGTCTCGCTCTGCTCTTCCTACCCTGCCCGGCCCCGCCTCTCCCCGCCACGCTCCGCTCCGCGCCGCTAGCACCGTGTCCGGCCTCGCCCCGCCCCGCCCTACTGTCCCGCGTGCAGCGGTATCTCGCTAATCATAAATTTTGATGCTTAAGAGTTTCGTTCATTGGAATTTCCCATTGAATTTCACTGTGCATTCGGGACATTTAACATAAATCACGCATAGCAAACGTAAATGAATGTTCAATATAGACAAACTATGCTATGAAAACAACTGTAGTGGTGAAATTCCAGATATGTTGTGCCGGTTGCATGACAAGTGTCCTTCAAAGAATTCAGTATATATTTTTGAAATATTTTTAGTATTGCAAGTCTTAGTTAAATTTTATTTTAATATTCAATTAAATTTGTATTATAGCTTAATATATTGCTCTTTGCGTCTGTATTGATTTGGCATTATGGTATTGGTTGTGTTGATACAAATATTGTTGCGAGAAAGGCGGTTCTTCATTTGCAGAGCCGGAACATGAATAATATTTTTTGTTTAAATGAATGCACGTGAATAGTATTACCTAATTGTTTCCACACCTCCACCAATATAGAATTATTAACATTTACGAACAGCGGAAGGTTTGCTGTGACGTACCTTGTTACAGCCCCAAGCCCTTTTTAATTCATTTGCACCCTGTTCAACAAAAGCAGCATTTTACTTCGCTGAATATTCCGCACTTGGGGGCGACCCACGTTCTGTCTTGCTGCACGGTCGTTGGCGCCAGCCTCTTTTGTGTGCGCTTTTTTAGGGAGGGGCTTCTTTTTAAGCGGAGCGCTGCGTCAACACTTTGCATTCCGTCTATTTTTGCTGGGCGTGTACTCTGTCGTGCAGTGCATCCGAAAACGGGAGAAAAAGCGAGGTTCAGCTCCGCGGCGACCTGCCTGCTGCGGTTGTGCAAGTGGTGGGCGAGGTCTTGCTGCGAGGAACTAACATTGCTCGGTTGCGAGGAAATGTGGTGCTAGGAGTGATCGGAAAGTGACATGACATGCTCAAAGACAATGACAATTAATTGTTTATTCAACATTTTTATGTGATTTCGATTGTTATGAAGATCCCTCGAAAAACGAAGTGGCACATATCGTTTCCGTGTTAATTTATTCTTGTATAGTAATCGAGTAACGTGTGTCGCTCATGGTTAGACCCTTTCAGGTCTCACAATCGAGATAATGAAGGGACATTCGTTGCGTCTTGGTGTCCTGGTGAAGAGGTGATCATTTTTTTGCTGATATATCCAGAAGATTTTAATAAAGTTACCTAAGCTAGTAATGCTAAAACACCACGTACTTTCTCGCTCATATTTCGACGCAAAATTACGCGAAAAGTACTCAAATTTTGAATATTTGGAATTTTCGAAAACTAAGTTTTCAACGAAAATGAGACATACACCATTGTCTTTCACACTATCCAAAAAAATGTATTCAAAAAGGAATGTGCCATTTTTTGAAAATTTGGTAAATGTCCCAGGAGCTTCATGTAAAGTACCCCGAAAACTAAAATATTAGTTTCAAATTCAAGGGGCCGCGACATCATTGGGGAATATCAATATTGGAGAAAATCAACTGAACTGTTTAGCCGCTAGCGTTGTTCACAGACGGACACGTTATTCGATTTTTCTGTAACAAGGACTCACGAAACATGGATTCTGGCTACACCAAGTGTTAGATGATTTTTTTCTAAATTTAGCAACTGGATTTATCCACTTTTTCGTTACCAGGGCCATGTAATAAGAGTATTTTGCCGAAAATTCGCCTTTTTTCGCGCAGCATTATGTAACTTTCTCTCTACTCCTTAGCGAGAAAGTAAAACAACCGGCGAATTGAGCTCAGAGCCTGTCCATTTGCAGCGAGTCTGACGGCGAGATTCGGGAGTTTCGAGACCTGATGGTGGCGAATTTTTCGTACTAACTATATAGCTACTTCGAATTCAGGCACTGTTTGAAAGTGCATTCGAGCGGTCGGCTGCTCCGGTCTGTAATTTTCCGTTGTTTCTTGGATCAATATCAGGGCAATGCTGGAGCAGTGCTCTAAGAAATGCGCCACGTACCTCGCGAAATCATTCCTTTCACTTCCTCCATGTATCTTCTCGTACAGGCACATGCTTGCACTACACTATTTTGGAAGTATGGTATGCGTAAGAATGGAAAGGATTCCAAGTATTTCTGTCAGCACAGGAACAGAAAACTTGTCCAGTTGAAAATTCTTCGAATTCAGGAGGTACAGGAAGCTCCAGCCTAGTTATGATTTCAGTTTCTGATCCTTAGTAGCCTGTCAGGTTTTGTGAATTAGTTGATGGTTGAGTGGCAGTGATATTACGAAATGAAATGGCGCTAAAGCGAGGATGAAAATGAAGGCATGAGAACTCCGATGGAACCGCCGCGAACACACTGTCCACAAGGGGCAGCTTATGGCGTAGTGGCTTGCGCACACGCCTTCCTCCACTGGGCCTGGATTCACCGACATGTGGAATTTGTGAAGAACCAAGCGAGCCCTCGGCACGTTTTTAAAAAAGATTTCCTGCTTCTACTTCTACCATTGCTTCATCTTTCACATCATCGCTGTCGTCTACTCATTAGATCACTTATGGGCCTCAATGACAGTATCTGTTAATGAGCCTCTAAACCTCAATAAAAATATATATAAAACAAATCCACCACATTTCACACGAGTCGATTGGAGGCTGATATCCCGTTCCTAGTCGAGTATTCCTTCGCATGGCGAGCGTTCAACCATTCCAAAGCTCTCCGTGTGTGTGTGTGTGTGTGTGTGTGTGTGTTTGTGTGTATGCGTTTGAGAAGGAGGTAGGGTGGAGAGCGAAGCGCTGCACAAAACGGCCGCTTTGAGCTGCCGAGCAGGAACGATTTCTGCACGACGCCTCGCTCTGCCCGGCCCCTCCCCGCCTCACCTCACCTCGCCCCGCTCAGCCTCGCTCCTCCGAGCCTCGTGCCGTCCCGCGTCTCCCCGCCTCGCTCTGACCTGACCCGCTCCTGACACACCTTGCCCCGCCTCGCCCTCGCTTCGCCCTCGCCTCATCCTCGCCTCGTCCTTGCCTCATCCTCGCCTCGTCCTCGCCTCGCCTCGCCACGCCCTCGTCTCACTTCGCCCCGCCTCCCCGTGTCGTCCCACCTCAACCCCGCCTCGCCCCGCCTCTCGCCCCGCCTCGCCCCGCCTCGCCCTGCCTAGCCGTCCCTCGCCCCGCCCCTCCTCGGCCCGTGTCGCCCCGCTCCGCCCCATCCCAGCAGATGCGCCTTGCCCATTCAGCGCGCGTGTATGCGCCGCCGCCGCCGCCGCGAGCTATTTCCGGAGGCGCTTTATTGAAGCGCGTCCCTCGGCAACAGCTGGCACCGCCTCCGCCGCCGCCGCGGGCAGAGCGATTCGGGCCGTTTCATCCACCGCCCGCTGTCGATTTCTCTCTCCGCGCGTCCACTCGCCCGGAGAGGCTCGGGCGGAGAAGTGCCCGCGGCGCCGCAATTTCCAAAAAATTCCCCTCTATTCAAGCTCTCGGTTCATATACAAAACAAAAATAGGGTGGCCACACTCTGGTAAACCGGGCAAAGTCAGGGGAAACCAACAATTTGCAGAATGTTTTAAAATGGGAAATATTTAAGAAAATTACCCAACTAGGTAGTATTCCGTGAGAAATATTCGTAGCATTATTTGAACATTATTTCTGGAACAAATGGTAGTTTTGTGTTTTTTACAGTGAAATCGGAGAATTGAAAAAATAGTAACAGCTGCTCTACTCGTTTTTAATTTAATAGTTAGTTCAATTCTGTGACTACGAATGTTATCAAGAAATAAAATAGTGTCGACAACCTGGATAATTTCGGAAAAATAAATTCCAGCAATCAATAGCCACTCTCAAAATATTCTCGAGAATTCTTTGCGTGGGGGAAATGCTGCGCCACACAAATATCGATTTTTCTCGTGTTTCAAATGAGTAGGAGGAGGTTGAAGATAGTAACAAAACGTCGGCAGGAAGGATTCTTTGTGACCAAAACTCCTGGTGTTGCAAAAACTGTAAACATTCTATACCTGATGGTGACTTCTATAAGATAGTACACTGCCACCAGTTTGTCAGTTGCGGTATTGGATAAATTAATCTACCTTCATGAAAATACCTTAACTTTCATTTCTGACCTATGCGTAAGCTCGGCTTGTGCTCACAATTCAATTTCTCCTTTCCTCTCGTACTTCATCTCTTTAGCTCGTCAAATACGTCCGTCCCATTTGTCACGTACACCTCTCTTCTCTGCCATTGTGTCTTCGATTTCTGAGTTGGTGCCACTGTTGCTCGCAGCTCGGCCGTGAAACGCGAAGGGGCCATGGCGGGACGGGACGTGGCGGGAGAAGACGCGAGGTGGAGATGGGGAGAAGAGGAAGTTCGGAATGGAAGGGTGGAGCGGGGCGAACTTCTGAGAGATGGTGCAAATCGGGCGGGTCGCTGTTTGAAACTCGGCCGATAGCGAATGCTCCTGAAGGAACGGCCGGCCACATGCCATCTCTTTCAGATCTGTACTTCTCACCCCCCCCGTCAAGGTACTTCGAATTCGGTTTGCTTCAATACCTCATGGACCTGCCCCTGGGCATGGGTGGGTGGACTTTCCCGGTTCTCTGCATGCCGCGTGCCTTCCTCGCTGCAAGTCACTGACTTAGATGGAGGGAACTGAGTGTAATTAACGAGAGGAATGCAAGTGCGTCGGCGTTTAATAGGATTGACACTAGCGCGTGGGGTTAGATGCGAAGGTATGAGGGTTTATTCGCAAAGACAATTGGATAAGGCAGGGCTGCGTCGGTCCGCACGCTTTTCATAACTGTCTTCAGTTTCTTGGATTCTGCAGGAAACACTGCTTAAGTGATCGTTTATAGTGCCCACATAATCGCTTGGGTCCGTCTCAACCTCCATGTGCGGTCTCCATGATCCCTCATACAATTATTTGATGTGGCGTGCGGACCTTCACAGTTATGTGCGTTGTTGCTATACCTTAAAATGTCCGCGAGTCTATACCGCTTCGGTCTGGAGAGAGCTATATACGAAAACGCATGGCCGCATCTGGATAGCGTCGGCCTGGAGGCCCGAGCTGGCTACGCCGACTCCCTCTACGAGGGTGACTCACTGTGGAAATTGCGCTGCCAAGGCGCAGCGTGTACATGACCCAAGGTCCGTGACCCCGCGCAGGCCAGGGCAGACGGGATAAGGTGAGAAGGGTTCTTCATGAGTGGGAGTGACAATTCAGCCACAACAGGAAGGGTACATGACCGCGCCCAAGCGGGATTCCAACCCGCAGCTCTTTTCTTTTCGATTGATTGATTGTTAGTGATGTCAACTGATCCGTCCTGTTGGTGTAGTACACGTTTTCCTTCGGGAGGTAGCGGTGATCTTCCCCCACTGGATGGCGAGATCCGGCGCCGACCTACCGTCGACTAGCGGGGTTTTCCTCAACCAGGTGTCTCCCACCAGCCGGGCACCGCCCCCAACCGGGACAAGTTCTAAGTCCCTGACCAGTCTCCCGGCATGTGCGGTAGCGAAGTGCATGTTAGTGTAAGTGTATGTAAGTAGTAAATGTGTGTAAGGAAGAGGAAGAAAAGATCGCGCGCGGTCCGTGGCTCATTTGTTACGGTACTGCTCCGGCATTCGTCTAGTGTTGATCAGAGAAACCACGAAAAACTACCAATGAGAGCAGCTGGCCGCTACAATTCTCCAGTTGAAAAGCTAGTGTCGAAAATCCTGCCGCCGTCGGGACTCGAACCTAGGACCTCCCGGCAGGACACTGCAGTGACATCAGTTGATGCACTGACCCACCGCTCCCGGTTTTCTTTTTGATCGCCCTGAAGCTCTATCGATTTCAGCCGACCTGAGCGGATGCGTCTCATCGTAAATCGCAGCTGTGAGCCTATCAGCTTCGAAGTAAGATCTCTCGTGTTGTAGGTTCCGCAGTATTCGGTTTGACAAAGACTCGGGTGTTTCCGGAGGCGGCATGAGAACTCATCCAATTTGCGCGCGGTCTGCCGTGCCTCTTTCACCGCCGCCTCACCTCCGAGTCGAATACGTCGCCTGTGCACTTTGCGGACTTCATTGGTTGCACCTTGATCCGGCAGGCGCGGAGGTGGTCGTGGTTTCCGCAGCTTGGTCTTTCTGCTTCTTGTGTTCCCTGTCCACAAGAATGTTGCTATTAGAAAATGAGCTCTGAAGAACCTGTAACAAATTCCACTGTTCTAGAGAATGCAAAGAACTACAATTGTGTTGAATGTTTTTGTGATAACTCCAATTGTTATTAAACCTCAGTCCATGTTTGTCAATTGCTTCAGTGGGCAACTGCGAAAATCCTATTTTGGTTTAAAAAAAAGATTAGTTCTTACTTAGTTGGTCGAATTAAAGAAAAGGTTAATAGATAATTATGATTGTTTCAAATACTGAAATCGATTGAATTATATAATCGGTGGAGCGTGATGCTCTTCCAAAATCACTACATACATATTTCTGACATTTTCATCGTACGTATCGTTTTTGTTACGCTTCTGAAAATGATCAGTAAATTCCACCGAATGTATAGAAATGTGAAAAATGATAGATGTGCAATCCTGTATTTTAAGCCTGTTGTAGTTTGTGTTCTGCCAGCCATGGGAAACCTATTTTGGATGGCCACATTTTTGAATCCGGGTATCTCCGTTGTTAGCTCGTGGCCTCGATTCGACTTGGCATGTCTGCGACGCAGCTCCGTTATTTTTCGCCAGATAATCTTACTTTTCTCCACGCCTTGGCAGCAGGTTCTCGTCCCACGAGCTCTGGAAATTTGAATATTCAAGAACATTCTTCCTATGTTTATTTCTGTCGGCAATATTTCGTGTACGTGCTAACCTTTCGATAACTCCATGAATTTCCTTTTGATGAGCCCACTAGTAAACGATCCGTACCAAATGGGCATAAGAGCTATTTGTATGGGCGGGGAAGGTAGTTTGTTAGTTGAGATTAATGGGATCACTTTGCGCGGGAAATATAGCCGACTCATTAATAGAAGGGAAGCCGCCTTTTTATCTTCCATCGCACCGCGGCTGCTACTGCGCATGGATAAACGGTCTGTTGCATCGAGGTGCCAAGAGCAGTAGGAAAACATCCTTTGGTTGCCGTTATTAATTACAAAAGGCGTACAATGTTGTTTTGTTCGTGGTCATTTTGTTATTCGTACATTCTGAAGCGCGATTAATAATTTCGGGTGTGTTTGATGATTCTCATTCTTCTTTAGAGAGAAATGCGACTCCTTTCTTCTTTCACGCGCAACGAAGCATGTGTATGAGCAGCAACCGGGTCGTAGATAAAAATATACTCCTAGTCACGTGGTGTCTGACATTTTATTTTAGGTTCTTTAATTCATATTATTACCAGTACTTATTGTGAGAAGGGGGGCAGGTCACCAAGACAGTGTCATCTTTGCAGCCAGCAGGGATCGCAATTATGTTAACTATAGTTTGTACAGTTGTTCATTGTGCTGTTTTGCAAGCTGTGCCATATGATGTTTCTTGCTATTGTGATTGTATTAATATCATATTTCAATGAATGATCACTTGATTTCTTGACAACCATCTGTTTAGTACAAACGGTGATTTGAAATGCATTTATACATTGAAGAAATGTAATTGCATTTAGAATCACTATTCAATATTAAAAAATATATTTGTTCAATATAATTGCACTTAAAATCACGGGTTTTACTAAATACGTGGTAGACAAAAAATACAGGGAGATTATATATTGAAATTTAATAATATAAAACCTCCTAGTCGATGTCAGTGACTACTGTTAAAAGTTCTACAGTATCTCCAAAACTTTACAATTTCCGGTAATAATAGGCATTTTGAGCTTATTGTGCATAATATATACCACAAATACGGTACGAGTCCTTTCTGCCGTTCAATGATTCATCAAAATTGCTACAAGATTCTTGAAGTCAATGTAGGAGCTAATGTGACTGGCAGGTTATAAATGTACTTGACAACATATTTGTTCGAAACTTCCGTTTTATCAAGAATATCCTGTGAAGGCTCCTGAATTGTGTATTGTGCGAAGTCTAGTACTTAATGTGGCATCAATTCTGAATATATACCGGTCATTGCAACATCCAAAAGACACATACATCACGTATACCGTAAAGGAGAGGGGGGAAATAAATTTGCTTATATGATGCTAAACTTGGAGGATACAGGCAAACACGAACACGTATTGCGAAGACAAACAGAACAACTAAAACCGAGACATATCCAGAAAGTGAGTGGGGGCCGTAAGGGAGTTTGATTCTTGACTATCTGGGATGTGCCGCGTCTCAGTCGATCGAGCTGACGTGTCGGCCATCATGACGTGGCCCAACGCCGGGCTGCCAAGAATCAAATGACTCCGGCCGCGGAAGCCTACGCATTCATCCATAAGGAAGGCTGGACCCTGAGGCGTCGGTATGAGCTCTGTGGTTTGGGAGAAAAGACAGCGTCTGCTTTCACGTCTGGCTGAACGAAGGTCGGAGATGAAAGCGCAGTACAAGATGTAGAATCACACTTGGGGAAAACAAAATATGTCGTTTCACATTATTAATTAAATATCGAGTTGGTGAAATCAGTTGCCGGTATGTATTAAAAACTCTGAAGGTTATTTCTGAACTCCACCGCGCCCACCCACTCCCTAACGTGTAACTGCTTGGGCTGACAGCGTCATTGAACAGTCCTCACGACTTGCGAGCGGAGATTTTGTCAGGCGCCGCCAAAGAGCGCAAAGCGCGGTAGAAGTAGGCGCGGAGGCAGGTGGGCCTCCGTCCACGCACTCGCTCCAGCGCGGGCCATTGGATTGGAAGAACGACGGAATTAAAGAGGAGCGAATTCGTTGGTCGCCCTGTAGAGAGAAGCAAAGGGCGGCTCGTTCCTCTATTGGCTGTGCGTGTGTGTGTGTGTGTGAGAGAGAGAGAGAGAGAGAGAGAGAGAGAGAGAGAGAGAGGTGGGGAGGAGAAGAGAGAGAGGTGGGGAGGGAGAAGAGAGAGGTGGGGAGGGAGAAGAGAGAGAGGGTGGGGAGGGAGAAGAGAGAGAGGTGGGGAGGGAGAAGAGAGAGAGGTGGGGAGGGAGAGAGAGAGAGGTGGGGAGGGAGAAGAGAGAGAGGTGGGAGGAGAAGAGAGAGAGAGGTGGAGGGAGAGAGAGAGAGAGGTGGGGAGGAGAAGAGAGAGAGGTGGGGAGGGAGAAGAGAGAGAGAGGGGAGGGAGGAAGAGAGAGAGAGGTGGGGAGGGAGAAGAGAGAGAGAGAGGTGGGGAGGGAGGAAGAGAGAGAGAGGTGGGGAGGGAGAAGAGAGAGAGAGGTGGGGAGGGAGAAGAGAGAGAGAGGTGGGGAGGAGAGAAGAGAGAGAGAGGTGGGGAGGGAGAGAGAGAGAGAGAGAGAGTGAAGAGAGAGAGGTGAGGGAGGGAGGAGAGAGAGAGAGAGGTGGGGAGGGAGGAGGAGAGAGAGAGAGGTGGGGAGGGAGAAGAGAGAGAGAGGTGGGGTGGGAGAAGAGAGAGAGAGGTGGGGGGAGAAGAGAGAGGGTGGGGAGGGTGAAGAGAGAGAGAGGAGAAGAGAGAGAGGGGTGGGGAGGGAGAAGAGAGAGAGGTGGGGAGGCAGAAGAGAGAGAGAGAGGTGGGGAGGGAGAAGAGAGGGAGAGAGAGGTGGAGGAAGAGAGGGAGAGAGGTGGGGAGGAGAAGAGAGGAGAGAGGTGGGGAGGGAGAAGAGAGAGAGAGAGAGAGAGAGAGAGAGAGAGAGAGAGAGAGGTGGGGAGGGAGAAGAGAGAGAGAGAGAGGTGGGGAGGGAGAAGAGAGACAGAGGGAGGGAGGGAGAAGAAAGAGAGATAAAAAGAGAGCGGCGCGTCCGCGAGTCGCATGCGAATATAACAAACGGCGCGCGCCCGACGCGGGCGATGGGGCGGCACGGGCGCGCGGCATTTGTTAGGCGCGTCCTCCTCCCCCTGCGCTGGCTGACAGGTATTTGGCGGCGCGGCCCGCGCGCCTCCGGAATGAGCGAGCGAGCGAGCGAGCGAGCCCCACGGCGCCCTGGATGTCGTGGCTCGCTCAAAGCGCACAGCGGCCTCTCGCTGCCTCCCGGGCAACAGGTACGAGCAGGGCCGCCTCGCCGAAAATCACCGAGTGTTATTCATTAGTGGAGCCCGGAAAAGTATATAGTATGAAACGTCAAAATAAGTACATAAGTATTGAAAACGGTATGAATATGTAATAAATATGTAAAATCAGATATAATATGTAATATTAAAATACACAAATTATAAAACACATTAATCTAATTCAAAATTACATTTATCAAAAATTTCCGAAACAAATTTTAAAAATAATTCCGAAGTTATAAAAATAATTTGGAGAGTACAAGTTGATGCACGTGTTGAACTTTACAACATTCCCGTCAGTAATAAAAGCTTTATCAATCGCTATCTAGGACCGTAGTTTAGCAGGCAAATTAGACGCAATAGAAACCCTCGTACAAACTAGCAATGCCTACAACTAGCAAACAATCACTGCTGCGTGAAGCATTCTCGTCGAATTGTAACACGTCAGCGATCGACAAAGATGTTTCGGTAATTTAAGGTTGAAGGTCACGAAACGCGACGTCCATAATACTTTTCACACCTAAAGGTGAAAATCATCTCAGTCGCGCGCTTCCCATCACTGAGCTTGAAGCAGGCACGCAACAACATCGGACCGCGTCTTAATGTAACATACCTCCAGTCGACAGCACATAGTATTTATGTAGGAAAAAATTCTGATCTTTTTAACAATACTTTTTCCATTAAAAATGTAATAAAACGAAAGAAAATCGATAGATTAAAAAATAGTTTTTGATAGTAGCAAAATATGTAAAATAAGCAATACTAAATATCTAAAAGTATGTAAGAAAAAAATTGATATTGTGTTAGGAAGGCGATGATTCGCCAAGATTTCAATTCTGAGAACGGTAAGTAGAAATGCAAAAGATATGTAATTACATAAAAATCCGGTCTCTATTCATTAGGGATGGGTTGCGGCCTGATACTCATAATAATCAAAATACAACCACCAGTAAAATAGTTTGTTTTACATCACAGAGAGAACTTGTTCATTTGTTAAAGGTCAGGTTTCATCACGAGTTTTCTCGATCTAAATTCTGATTTCTGAACAGACTAGTTATATGTATGGTAGGTATATACATATAGTCTACGGTAGACTGCCCTGCTATTGCTCAACTAGTCGCCTAAAAACCGATGTTCTAATTTTGAGCTATAAGGGAAGGGAGGCTTAAACGGTTTCATTCTTTGCTTCGCCTTCGCGGTAAACATGGCAGTTTTTACGTCTTTGGATAGCTTTGAAGGTAATTTTTTATTATTATTATTATTATTATTATTATTATTATTATTATTATTATTATTATTATTATTATTATTATTAATATAAATTTTGTAATGAAACAAAATTATACAAATGGAGCATCATACACACGTTGCTTTTTTAAACGAAGTTAAATTGCGCACGACTTGTTCAAATACTAGATTTGCATCTCATTGGCTGTATTTGACTCTTGAATACGTTTGTGTGTTCTGGTCTCCCGCTATTCAAACATGCCCCGTGGTGTTTGCATGGAGGCATATTGTGTTGGTTCAGTTCTCGCAAGTTGATACGTTGCCATTGTAAGAGAAGACGTGCTTTGTGGCTTGTGGAAAGTGAAGCGTATCGGAGAACGTCATGTGTTACTGTTTCAAATTATTGAGATTCTTGCACCCTTTAGTTCAATTTTTCATCGGGTTGCTGCCGATTGATTTTATTGTTTTCATGCCTAAAATTATTATTTGCGAAAGACAGTATAGGTTACCAATGACACATGTTACCTTCGTCTAAGGATTCTGAAAATGTCCGGGAAGTGATAAATCAGTTAAAATTTTTATTTTCGCTAAATTTTGTTTTCAGTCGAATTAGTCTTATAAATGTTGAATTATGAAACAAGATAAATTTAGATGTAAAATATATGGCTCGTATATTATGTGTTTCTGAAGTTCTTATGGTGTTGCCACAGCTTAAATAATAGCAGTATTCTTCGCGGTTTCTCGGTATTGCGTCATCATAATAGACCATGTTGCAATTTCTATAGATCACGTCGAATCCTAAGAACTTGATATTTAAGTGTTTAGACTAAATGTTTTATTGTGACTGAAAGTAATAGTGTCAAATTATATAAAAGTTAAAAAAAGTCAATCGAACTTCATGGTTTTACGGCATTTTATGATAAGTCTCTGCCAAGAAGAACGGGTCGTTAAATATTTTTTTCTATTCGGTTTTTATTTTTGACACGTTTTCTGGGACATTTCCTGACAAACGTCTCCGACGAAAATTAGAATTTTGCGGGCACAGCTCCAGCCAGCTTTTGTCATCTCTTTCTTCCCGGGCTTTGTATTTTTACGTACTATTAGTTCTTTTAGCTGTCTTGTGAATGTCTGTTGATAAGCGACATCATATGAACTCTGCGGTTTTGATAGTTTTCTCGAATTGCCATGTAGTATATAACTGAAAAGTGTTCGAAGATTAAAAATATTTGGGATTTCATTTCTTGTAATTTCTTTCACAAATACTAGGTTGCTCATTGTTTAAGTAAAATGGTGGGATTCTGAAAGTAAAATGTGAAAATGTTAAATTAATCGTGATAAACGCAGTATTTTGTAAAAAACCTTATTGCAACGAACCACCTCATCATTTACTTTAAAATATGTACTGTTTATATCGTTAGGGATTATTGAGGCAGATGTAATTTTTTACTTATCGAATTCTGATATTTTTGATCCAAAGAAGATATTTTAATATTTAAAGTTGTATGAGTTAGTCCTACCTATCTAGAAGACTGCTAAGGAATTTTACTAATTTAAAGAACAACAGATTATCTTCCTTCCTGTTGACTATTGTATCTTATTGAATGAATGTGAACTAGTAACTACTTTTTCATTTATTGTAAGAACCTATTTTAAATTCAAAGAAACGAATTTAACCAAAACACGGGAAACATTGAGATGAGGCTTCAATGGTGGTTCGCATCGCTTGCGACCGAATTAGGATCGATTTTTGATACCTGATTCACTTTAAATTGTAAAACATATCGAAGGTATATCAGGTATATATTGACAGTTTAGAATAATAGCTGTTTTCATCTACTGTAATTAACCCTACTGTTTCTAATTTATATACTGAACATTTTGCATAGAATTTCGGATTTTCAGGAAAGTATTTATTTTAATGTTCGCGTAATTGAAGCAGGAAAAAATGTCGAAGTTGTCGTGGGACGAACTTCGTGACCTTATTGAAATTTTTGATTTAAGATTTGTTTAGCAGAAATCAGTAGAGTCCTAGCTGCAGCAAATATTTCAATTCGCTGATAAAATAGACTTTTCAGTATTTTCACAGATCAGTTTTACTGTAACTACTTTTGAGTTGGAACATATGTTTTCTGTAGCTCTGTACTGTTCATACTTCGATGAAGAAATATCTGATAGGGATTACAACTTGAATTTATTATTTGTGAAATAAAATGCTTTTTGAATGCAATTCAGTTATACCTGGTTTTATTGTACTCGAGCAACCGTCTGTTCCTAGCTCTAGTAGTTTCCCCTTTTTTTCGTGGAGCTGACCTGTTGTGTTTTCCCCTGATCCACAGGCGAGTTGATGTACGAACTGCCGCGGCATGCCGTGCCCAAAGATGGAGCCGCTGATTGTGCTCCCACTTGACCTTTCGTCACAGCGGTTCTTTGGCTCCCAACGCCGTTCTCTCCCCTTTAATTTAACACGCAACTGCAGCCTGTGATTCACCGGGAACTTGCCGTATATCAAGGTTTTCTCGGGGCCGCAGTCGACGCTGAAGTGCTTGCAACACATTGCGCATATGCTTCTCGTTTCTTCATTCCTGGAAAGGCTTTGTGTTCTAGAGTCATATATAGTGCCCAGGTAGAACATGGCCTGCTCAAGGTGGAAAATGAACTGTCAACGTACACTCGAAGAAATACATGTTAAAAAAAAAAGTAGTTTTAATCACTTCATGTGTCATGTGCGCGTGGCAGGTGCAAACACTGAAAGTAGCAAGAACTGGTTGAGAACAATAATAGAAATGTTATACTAATTTCTTGTACGTGTTTGCCACCTTCGTAATTTCAGGTATATTTCTCTGTAAGTCAACGTTTAAGCTTCCAACATTTTAACGAATAGAGATCGCAAAATTTCAATAACCAAATGGGTAGATAAAACCCTGGCACTAGCAAGTGCCTCAGTCAAAGAGCGTCATCAAGAACTTGCGTGCACGAAGGCTTCTTCCTTTGAGTTGCCTACTCCTCCTCAGGCTTCTGCGATTCACGGACAGAATTTTCTTACTAACGGTTGAGGTTGGGGAGGCAGATTGTGATCTGTCAGCCGCGAGGCGGATCACATGTTCTCCTTTCGTGCATATGCTAGATTGCCCCTATCTGTCCAATTTCCAACCATTTTATTGGCAATTTTGGGGGCGAAATCGGGTTCTTTGTAGCTTTGCTAGATCTCCAGTTTGACTGCCTCTCATATCTTCGGTGTTCATTTGTGGCTTGTCACCGAAGTAACCCAGTGCACGAAGAAGTTCTTTTAATGTGGGGTCAGGTATTGCCGTTTTTCGCATAATCACGACTTGCGAGATGACCCGACCTCGTTAACGAAGTAGGACGAGGGCGATTTCTAGCGCGAGCACCTCTACGAAGCAATTCGTTCTCCATTTGATGGAAATTTGAATGAAGTCGCGGGTGATTGTTGGATTAGTGCTAATGTCCCGTGAGTCCCATGTATGTTGTGCACGTTTCCATTGCGGGAGGTGGCGGTGATCTCTTCGGGATGGCGAGATCCGGCGCTCACCTCCGTCGGCTCGCGGGGTCTTTCCTCATCCAGGTATCTCCCACTATCGGGGCTCAACGTCAGCCAGGGCTAGTTCTAAGCACCCGACTGGTCTCCCGTCAAGGGTGGTAGTGTTGTGCATGTGGATGTAAGGGTGTGCGAGCAGGGGATGAGGAAACAAGGAAGAGGAAGGAAAGATCGCGCGCAGTCTTGCCCGTTTGTTAATGTACTGCTCCGAAATTCGCCTGATATTGATCTGAGAGACCATGGAAAATCAGTTACGCAAGCAACCAGCCGATAGAATTCTACAGACAGCGGCTGAATTCACTCTTGCTATGTAGCTATACGTGGGTTTTCGTAACGTGACGGATGATATTGGGCCATTTTTACACCTCCTGCCTTATAAAATGAATCTTTATAACAGTGATAAGCATCTGTTGCCATGAGCCCCGTTGAGAAGGACGTTCGTGAATTAATTAAAAAGATTAATTTTATACGGCGGAAGGTGTAAAAATGACCTTATGTCATTCGCCACGTTACGAAAACCCAAGTATAGTGTCGAAAGTCTTGCCACCGTCGAGACTCAAAACGTACTTCCGCTCTCATCTGTTCGCGCTCCTGCGAGACACCAGGAAACAAGTTTCGGGAAGACGTTGAAACTGGGCCTCTGTAGATTCACATTTGTATAAATGATTTTAAAAAAAATTTTACATATGATGTTTATGCATTTGGGATACGGTACATCTTAAAACCTGGACAAGTCACCAACTAAATCTTCTATGAAGACAGCCAATTGACCGGATTTCCGTATGATCTTCACCGAAGAGAGGTCAGCAGGATGAAAAGAAAATTCTGAGCAAATAATCGGTTTTTCAATCAAGTTAATAAATACATTAGTTTATTAAAATACTGTTTCTTTAAACTCACAGACTTCAATATCATTAGGAAGGGACAACGTTAAGAATACTTTACTTTTAAGATGATATACAACGAACTAGAATATATACGTTAAGAATGTTACGGTATAGGGCTTACTTGAAACTCACGAACACTTCAATTTTATTAGGAAGGGAAGATATACAACGTTAAAGTTTAAAAAATATTGTTTACCGATTTTTTACGAGTCACGTTTATTGCCTGGAGACGCCGCTTGTCGCTGCTTTCCAAATCTGCGACGCTTGTCGGGTCGGGTCGGGTCGGATCTGAAACAACAGGATGGCCAAAGGAGGATGGGTTATGTTCCCTAAAGGAAGGGAATGAGGACGGGATAGGGAGAAACGCGCACGGCCCGTGATACACCCAAGGGAGCGTCTCCGTCATGCGCATGGAAGTGTGCAGGCAGCAAATGTGACGTTACCGCACTGTTCAGAGTAGTCTTCCTACCAATTCGATTCCGTCAGGCGCTACTAACTCACCGATGTTGTAAAGTAAATATCTGGCTCTGTACCGGATAGGATCTTTCGACCTCTGGTACGCTCGCATTGTCTTTGTGTTCGCCGCTGCCGGAATTGGTGGAAAGAAATACAGTTTGGTTAATAAAAAAAAAGTAATATTAAAATGTGGCAACCTTATGGGGCTGAGATGACTGATAGCGAATTTTTCCACTGCAGCGTCATTGACTGGGAGGTCCTGGGGTTCGAGTCCCGATGGTGGCGGGATTTCAACGCTAGCTGCACAGCTAGGTCGAATACATTCGTTGTCTGGAGGAGAATTGTAGCAACCGGCTGCTCGGATCAGAAGTTTTCCGACATTTCTCCGATCAACCAGGCGAATGGCGGAGAAGTACGTAACCAACGGGCCAAGGTGCCGCGTGCGATCTTCTCTTCCTCATCCGTGCCACTTTCTCTCCCCTTCCACACTAGACAAACTTAGAAGCGTTTCACTACGAAACACGTCAAAGGACCAGTCGGTAGGGAGGCCGAGGCGGTGCCCTACTTGTACTTAGGGAAGCGGAACCACGTAAGCCGATGTGTATGCCGGCGCCGGATCTCACGTCGTGAGGGGAAGGACAATCTGAACATCCCTCGATAAGCGTGCACTGCATTGATGGCATTGGTGGCCAACAGCTGACGAGCTCAGAAACAAAAGAAGCAGTCTTGGTGGCCGGGGGCTGAGTCGGGCAAAGCCCTGCCTCCGAGTGGCGTGTCTTTCGGTCGAGGTCCCGCATGTGCCATTGCCACGCATTCTCTCCTCGCGCTGTTTTCTGTTTTTTTTTCTTTCATCGCGGGAGTTGTTTTTTTTGTGGAGGGGAGGGGGGAGGACGCATACCGGAGCGGCGCATTCCGGCTTCTTGCCGCCGCGACGCGTCGCTTTTGCCCCGTGATTCGCACGTGCATTCGCGCTAATTGCGTCGCCGGAGAACGCGGCCCGCGCTGCCTCGCGCGGAATGCAATAAGGGCGCGGCGCGGCGCCGCGCGACCCGGCGGACTCTTGGCACCCCGCTCGCCGCCACCGCCACCGCCGCACGTGGAGAGATCGCCCCGCCCACCCAACGTTGCGAATGATTGTTGCCGGAAGGTCTCGCCGAGTGCATGCAGCTGAAGAATCGAGACCCGTGGTCTCGCCTTGGATACGATACATCCGGCGGTCGTGCAGTCTCGTGGAGGCCAAGTATGCCTCGCTCTTCGAAGAATGGGTGCTCCTAGGTGAATCAACGCTCCCTTACATTTTAATATGTTTACTGAAACTGACTACTAATTCGCAGCTGACATGCTAAGGAAATGAAAGTGAGAATGACATATTTTTTGACCAAAATATACTATCTCACCTAGTATAACTACATCTAAACAACATACATTGTGCTCTTCAGCTAATAATGTTGTACAATACATGGCGTGTAAGTTCTCTTGAACTTGCTGTCACACAGCTTCAATAGACATTCATTTCAATGGACTTTTACTCTTGATTTGACCACATAGCCACTATACACTGTAAATCGAGTTGTTTGCTTGTGAAATGATTCCCCCTATAATTTGTTCCCTTTTGATATGGAAAATAGATTACTCTGTTAGATCGTTTTCTCTTAGAATTGCAGTAATGATGCAATTCAGTACATCACCATGCTAGAGATTGTGTTTCCAACGCCACACCCTGACGTACATTTGATGAACACGATGAATATGATGTGTACAGTCTCTGAATTCTCCATCGACAATGATGCTGTTATGTGGTTCACATTGCCACCCACTCGAATCGAAGCTCCGCACTAGTTCATGACCTTACCGACATGATTATGAAAATTACAAGAATATAAACGTATCTTGCAGTCTGCAAAATGCTGCATGAGGTTCGGTATTTTACGTACCTATCACATACATTTTGCTGCCCCTAGTGTTAAGTGTAACTTGCAGCTTCTTCACTCCTTCGAGTTCAACCGCTGAAAGCCTTTTCACTTGTTGATTCCCCTCCAGACACTTGTTCCCTATGTGTTTGTCGTGAAGACATGATGGAAGGGAGTATGTAATGGGAGAAAGATGGAACTTGGGGTTGATTATTAAAAATGGTTAATTATGAGCCCTTGCGGTAAGTGCATGGTTACGACCTAACAGAGGCTACGCAGCCCAGCACTCAGTCGGTCGTCGCCATGAGGAGGGTGGGGGAAGGGTGACAGGCGGCGGCGGTGAAGGCAGATAGGCCGGCAGTGGATCACTCGGTTCGGCACGGCGTCGATTCCCGTCTCGGTCAACCCGAAGGCAATCGTAGAGTGGGACGCCGGCGATCACTACTGCGCACACGAAGAGTGGGGAACAAGCGACAAAATCTGAGGCCTTACGCGGTCTTGTATACTGCCAGGCCAGGCCATCCCGGCGTCAGCGGGGGTGGCGTTGCCCCAGTTCGGGGGCACACGCAGGGGTGCGGGGGTGGCGAGCAGTCAACCTGCACATTTCGACACCATACCAACGCGGCCCGAGCGGAGGGCGAGCGGCAAGGCGCGCAAGACGGCGTCGTCTCGCCACATTCGGTTCTTGTGCCGAGACTTTCAAGTGAGCCAGTGACGATAAGTGACGTGCATGCAGATTCGGCTGCGGATCGGAACAAAGAGGAAGGAATGATCGTGCGGGGTCCGTGGAGCGTTGAAGGAGAACCCCTGCATTTCCTGAGTGTACTAAGGAAATCACCGAGCAGAACTGTTAGGCTTTACAATTTTATTATCCTGTCAGAGGTAACGTCCTCTCCAGCTCAACTGTAGTCGAGAATCCATATCTTAGGGAGTGGAAGCTGTCTGCGAACGAAGCATTGCATACATCAAAGTATACATGGTCCAGTTGTCAATTGATGCCTCTAGTGAGAGGAGCGAATTCTCAAAATTCAAAGCATCCATTAAATTTTTAATGTGTTTATAGTCGAATACGTTCATAAATCGGTATATCGATTTAAATCGATTGCATTTTGAGGGTTAGCTCCCTCTCACTGGATGCTCCAATTATTTTAACACTGGAGCGTACCAAACTCAATTGCGGGTGTGGCAACTTGTAGAAATGATTCGTAATCAATTCAAAAACATTAGCGAATTTGATCTGGCTGCCCTATTGTTTAGTCATTCCAACTAGAGGAACATCTGAAAACTATTTGTGTTGCTCCGGTTCAAGTAATGTGCACTTCAAAATTTTTATTTAAATATTACTGGCATGAATTATTTTGCAGGTGTGATATTGCTAGTTTAATGAAATGCGTGATAAAGGTAAAGAGCACCGTCTCATTGAAAAAATCGCTAACACATAGTTCTTAATGTAATTATAATCACAGCAATTGCTTAGTAGTGGTGTAGAATTAAGTGCATAATAATAGATAGTAAATCATCAAAATATATTTATAAAAGTAAAGTACTAGTTTCTGTACACCCAGTCAGGCAGTAACCGGCAATAAATTGAGAGAAAAAACCAATAAAAAAACCATACATGGTCTAACATTGAATTTTTTATCGAAGAATTCTTTTTAATAATCCTACATAATCAGTATCTATTCTTACAATTCTTTTTTACTGATGACATCGAAAAAAAAATACCGTGAAAAATATGCCTTCGCTATGCTTGCTGAAGTTATACTTCCCAATTCTCTGGCGCTCAGCTCATTAGACTGTCGGAAAACTATGTTTTGCGGAGCGTTGCCGCCTCCGGTGATGCTCACATTTTGTATGAACCTGTGAAGAAAGTGGGTCGCTGGTCTGAACGGGCAGAGCCTCGTGTTACTGGTGTGTCTAAATGCTCCCCAAACTGCAGCACTTGTCCCAGTTAGTCCTCAACGCCGGAGGCCGTTCGCGCGCCGCTGGGCGAGCGAACGCGTGGCTTAGCGAGCCCTGGGGCACCGCGTGGGCGCGTGTTGGGCGCGGCCAGCGCGCGGAGCGGCGTAATGGGCGACGCGTTCGGCCGTGCGCTCATCAACCTCGTTAGCAGTTCGTCAGCGCCTGCCCCGCGCCCACACCCCCGCGACGGGACGCACGCTCGGCCAGCCGACGCCCCGCTCCACGCCACCCCGCCCAGCGCCGCCTCGCTCCTTCTCGCTGTGCTCTGCTCCGCCCCGCCCCGCTCCACTTTGCTTCACTCCGTCCCGCCCAGCCCCGCACCGCTTCGCGTTCTGGCTTTTCAGCTTGGTCGAATTCAGTCGCTGTCTGGAGGAGAATTCTGGCGGCCGGCTGCTCTGATCGGTAGTTTTCCGTCGTTTCTCCGATCAACACCAGGTGAATGCCGGAGCAGTACCCTAACGAACGGGCCACGGGCCGCGCGCGATCTTTCCTTCCTCTTCCTTGTCCTATCCCCTCCCTTTACACACACACACACACACACACACATGCACTTCATTACCACTTATTCCGGGAGACCGGTCCGGAGCTTAGAGCTATGCCCCGCTGGTGGGAGATACATGATTGGGGAAAACCCCGTTAGCCAACGGTACGTCCGCGTTGGATCTCGCCATACAGCGAGGGATAACCACACCCACCTCCCGATCAAAAAACACATACTACACTTACGGGACTAATGACCATAGTTAACGTGCCCTGAATCACTAACTAATCAACCGCTCCGCTCTGTCCCAACTCCCCCCCCCCATCTGTTTTGCTCTGTCTCACCCCGCCCCGCCCCACCCCGCCCCGTCCCGTCCCGTTTTCCCCCGCCCCGCCCCACTCCACCCCACCCCACCCTCTCCCGTCCCGTCCCGCTTTCGCCCGCCCTGTTTATCCCCTCCCCAATTCGCTCCGCCTCGTTCAGCCCAGCCGCGCCCGTCCGTGTGCGCGCGCATCGCTGGGTCTACTAATTGATGAAATGCGGAATGTGCCCCTCCTGGTTGTTTCGCGCATAGGGGTGTATTTTGTTTCGAGAGGGTAAACTATAGCCTTATGATGGTGCGAAGAAATCGACTTCTTTGACGGGAACCCCTAAAAAGTTGCGAATCGGTGTAAAAATGAGATTTGCTAAGTTTCTACTCGATCGGATGGGGTTACGTCAGATCTCATTAAATTTTGAGGGGTAAAAAAGGGGTTTTCGAAATAAAATTAGAACATTTTGTCTTAGGAACGTGTTGTTGTTTTGTTTTGCAGAGAATGATTCAGATTGATCGCATTGAAACCTTGAATTATTTTGAGAAAATGCATGTATTGGCTGTTAGAAATTTTTTAAAAACTTACAGTGGGGAAATTGAATTTATGAATCTTTTATACCAATGAAGGATGCGTTAAAATTGTAATGTAATTGCCGCCGTGAAGTTCGCATAGATTTTTTTAGTGTGATGTGCTACGAGAATTTAAACAATGCACGGAAGATGTACTCCTGAAATTTTGAATTATATCACTGTGCCGGTTTCCTGAAAGCATTAATAAATAGTTCTTCGTTAGTGCACTAAAGAGTATATCAGTAGAAATCTACATTACGTATCCAAATGCCTATGCACGAAACATGCAAATTTATAAATTGTGTGAAACAAGTCAATGAAAAGCTGAATTAATGTTTGAGCTTTACAATTTGGGTCTGTGCGATTACTTGACTGAAGATAATCAGATGTTTAGCACCAGCACAATTTAAAACCAAAAATCTGTGACAGTATGATTGGAACTATGGCTGCTGTGTTTCAAACTTGTTGTCGATGGAATAAAGAAATTTTAACGAGGTATCACCATATCCTCGTAACCTGCAAGTTGTAAACTTCTGGGAATTATTCTGAAGTGGGATGCCCGTCTCCTAATCACATCGTAAACATATATTTTGAAATTGAAATAAAATTGCCGAAAGGTCAAAATATGTAAAAATAGACTTTATGACCTTCAATAATGATAAAAATTGAGTATAAAGCCCATGGCATTTCTTAGTTTTTAAGTTTATGGTCGTCTACGATATTTTAAATATTGATCTATTAAATATTGTTTCTAAAACGAATTACCTTGTACTTAATAGCCTGCCTTTCTATCTTGAAACATCGTTCGTTTTTCCTGTTATGTTAGTCCATACACACACACACATATACATGACTAACACCATTCACAGTTCCTAAACAGGTGGGTGAAATGGAAAATGAGTTGGGAAGACAGGTCTGTTGTTTAGGTACAGTTGAGAGCGCTCGCGACGTTTTGTTCGAAAAACGAAAAAAAGGGGGGAAAAAGTCTAGACCGACCGTGTCTAATTTCGGTCTGGCTATCTTGCTGTTGTTCACTTTCAGACAGCATTTGGATTTCAGTTCAAAATCTCCGATTTATGGATCTTCATCTACAAGCTTTCAACAGCGACAGTAGTACAGTCGGTTCCGAGAAGTGAATTTGCAAGTAAAATGATTAGCACATTTGCTTTGTCTGCCACTTATGTGAAAGCGGAAAGTATTTTTTTAAATTTCATTTTCTGGTAATTCTGCTAGAAGTAGGGAATATCAGCATGCTAGTTTCATTCTTCAGGTAATGAAGTGATATACCACATTACACAAAAAGAATATAATAGATTCTGTAGAGCGAAAACAGCTTCAATGTTAGGGACATCTGCTGAGAATGCCAGAAGAGAGGTGACCCAAAGAAGTGTATAAATGGATACCACCGTATTGAAGACGGCGGGACAGGCCATCAACACCATGGAAACAAGGAATTCTGACTGCGATGGCGACAAGAAATTTTACGGAGGATTTAGTGGGTAGAAAAGGCTGGAAAAGAGGAACCGAGAAGAACTTCGCCAGATGTTTTAAATATAATATATAACATATATATTTAATATAACATAAATATATAATATATGTGTTTTAATAAGATATATTGCTAAATATATCTCGTCCTTTTTATTTTATAAAGGAAATACGAGGTAGACAACTATGTAGCAATCGAGAAAGTGCCTGAAATGCATACCTTTACTGACAGTTGTGTGTGTTCTGCTATGCGGAGACCTGTTCTGCAGTTGGCCTCGTTTTTTCAGCGTCGTCGCTGTGCCGCGTATAAAATTAACTCGGAATGAAATATGAGATCGGGTTTAATATCACATTGCACGGTGGAATGCTGATATCCACGTATTTCGGGAATGTGTAATGTGATGAAGGTAGAAAGTAATAGAATTTGAGGTCATGTATTTCGCTTTGTTCCGTTAAAGCATACTCGAGACTATGCAAAAGTGGATATTGAAGTCGTCAACTGGGTTTTGAGTTGATTTTATGATAAATATAGGCATGATAAGCTGAGACGAAACAAGAGAGTTCATATGGCTACAAAAGATGTGCGATGCGTGATAGTAGTGATTGCCAATTTGTTAAAAGTTTTTGAAGTACTTGTTCTACAAATAAATAAATACTGTGAATCTCCTTTCCGCCTGACACCACATCTCTATGGTATTGTACACGGCAGGAAATGTTCGATTCAGTTCGAATACTGGATTTGTTAGTCGATCTGACGGACTGATGTGATAATTCTCAACTCTCGTTTTGTAGAGACGTCTTTCGACACTTACCTCGTAAGACTATTACAAGTTTGATGGTGTAGCGTATTTATGACGAGCCCATCCAGAACACGCGTGGCGGACGGGCACGTATTCTTAGCACGGGAATGAAGCAGCAGGGCTTGGCAGTGCTTGCGCGTGTGTAATTTCTTTGTTGATGCACGAGTAATAATCCCTGGCGGTGGAAATTTGTATTCCGCAACCGCGACCGAGTTGCGAGTTGGGCGTTGGCCACCGTGATAACGTATGGAGTGCGTGTGCTTTTTTTTATAAGCAAAGAGAATGTCGTGCTCCTGTGCGACGCTCGTATTTTTACGGGATCGCGAATGTGTTTGCACGGTTACGTTGTGTGAAAGGGACTGTAACAAATTAAATAATTGTTGTCCTGTTGCTGTGAACTATCGGGACAGTTGATTCGCACTGTATGGTTTTCTAGCGTTCGTAACCGACTTGATATAGGAGTAATGTTGATCTTTCAAGTATCCAGTGACTGAAATTATGATATTACGTTGAAACTATGATATTATGATGAAATTTATGATATAAACTATGATATTTGCGTTGAAATTTATATACTACGTGTAGTCATTAAAGATTATACTTAAATTGATGTAGATAGACGTCTTAAAATAACATTGTCGAATTTCTCATCTTTCCTTAACTTATCGGGGGAAGGCTGTTTTCACAGCCATCTGGGTGTTTCTTCTTCGTAAATTTAAGTGGGAGAAGCTTAATGATATCCCCATTTCCTCTCAAAATCAAGAACATGACTTACGAATTTCTACCTTCTGAAATCTTAAAAAATGTGCAAACATAGTATGGAAACACGTAGTGTAGAGTGAGAACAAATCGAGTTTTTATCTGATCACCAGAGGCCGGATTTTTAGGTGCAAACATTTGCTAACTGATTAGTGCGAAAAATATTAAAAAGAGGTGCCTGTTTAGTTGCAAAAACAATGAATGCATATTTAGGTAAGTATATTACTTAGTTTTATACCATAACATGAGGAATCCGCATGAAATGTTGAGGGAAAATGGGTGAATTACATACAAACTACGTTTTTTTGAACAGGTTCACATCATCATCGTTCTGTGTATTGTCGCAATTTTTAAAAGCAAATTCTTCTAGACTCTTCTTTGCTTGTGTGAAAGTTCGCCACTGTTCAGCGGTCGGCAAATGCCCCTCCTCTAGTACGTTAGTAGATGCCCCAAGGGCTTTGAAGGAGTGGACACACACGGTTTCTTTGCAAAATGATATTGCGCAAAAGGTTTTTCAGTTTTCCTGATGCAACAGATCGATCTTCGTCAATATTACTAACGAATTTCATTATTTTTTAAAAAAAAAGTTTTGAGCATAAAACACACAATGATTTCTCCACGTTCCTCAGTGAGTCACTAGGTGGTAAACAGAGATCGACATTCCTTTTTTGTATATAAGGACATTTGGAGGGTATTTAGTAAGCACGTTCATCAATATGAATTCATTAGCAACGTTTTATTCTTCACGTACTACTTCTAAATCTCTATGCAACACAATTCTACAAGTCTATGCGGTGCGATGTGCTTGAAAGATGTCCATGAGTTAATGGAATAAATGCGATTGAGCTCTTAGTTAACGCATCGGTTGAGAAAACGGCAGATTTGCAATCAGAAGTGCGCAAGCGTTAGACGTGAAATAGCAACATTCTAAATACATCAGAACTTAACGGTTTTAGATCTTTCGAAAGCTTTCGGCGTTATTAACCATAACATCTTGCTCTCAAAATTACCTTCTTATGGAATTCGTGCTATTGCCCTAGATTGGATAACCTCGTACCTTAAACATCGATCTCAAAGTGTGGAAATACTGTACTGGCACGAAAGGATATTATTTACTTATCTTTCCAATTCTTTGCTAGTTGATCATGGGGTCCCACAAGGTTCGATCTTAGGTCCTATCCTCTTTCTGTTGTACGTAAAAGATATGCCCTCATCTATTAAAAATGGAAGAACAATTATGTTTGCCGATGACACGAATGTTCTTTGCAAAAAAGAAACAATAAATAGTACAATTTCAGAAGTTTCAAATTCGTTTTGTTATAACAAATTAATAGTTAACGAAGGGAAAACTGTCTCAATGCAATTTTGCGTTTCAAATCGACAATCGTATGCTCCATTGAAAATGAATATGCAATTAGCTGATGTTAAGGTAACAAAATTTCTAGGTATCTCAATTCAATCAAACCTCAAATGGAATGTACATATAACAGAATTAAACACTATATTAAGCTCATTATGTTATGCATTCAGAATTCTTTATAATTCTGTCAGCCGCAGCTCGTTGCGTGTATTTTGCAAACGTACATTCCCGCCTGAGATATGGCATAATATTCTGGGGAAGCTCATCCTTTAGTTCCCAGACATTTAGATTGCAAAAGAAAATTATCCGAATAATGAAAAAATGGCATCCACGTGATTCCTGCAAGCCCCTTTTCATTGAGCTTGGAATCTTACCATTGCCTTGCCTATTTATTTAGGAATCTGTAGTATTTGTCAAAACTGACTTACTTAACGGTGGGAACTTATTTTCATGTAATACTGATATTTATAGTTAAAACACTCGACGTAGAAATCATGTTCATCAAGTGTCAGTATCAATAGCTCACTACAAGAAATCCACATACAATACATGTACGTTACTTTACAACGCATTGCCAGATGAAATTAAACAATTCTTACTTCGTAAAGTGGAATGTCCTGCTACGATTCGTTTCTGATCGTTTCTGACCGTTTCTGACCTTATCCCACCGATTCATGATCGGATACAACGCTCTTGATTTCAAGATGGACAAGCTCCGTTGACCATTTCCTGTTGGTTGAGCAAATCGGGAGACCACACGCGCATATTTTAAGTCTCAGGCCCACATTTCGTTTCCCATTTTTGTCCAGCTACCGAGCCAAAATTGACTACTGTGCGTTGGTTACATAGCTCCAATGGCACGGCACCGCGCTTTTTATTTTTTTCGTCACGCAACAGTCTCTTTTTTTGTGGGTGAGTAATTTCCATGCAAGAGGGCTCGCGCTTCTGTGGAGCGCCGCATGAATCATGTCGAGTCAAAGTTCACCTCCCGCTTCCCCGCGGCGACCGATCGCCCTTAATTGCCCGTGCCTTTTTGCAAAGCGCGATTTACCGCCGCAATATTTCGGCGCGCCGGTCGGGCTCCGCGCGCGGTGCGTTTGGCAGCGCTAATTCGCCAGATGGAGCGGCGCCGCCCGCTGCGCTCGTTTTGTGTGTAGCTCTTTGGGAGCGCGTGATTGACGGAGGCTCCCCCGCCCCGCCCCGCCCCCTCCCGATGAGCGACGCCGGCGGCAGCGGCCCGGGAAGAGAGAAGCAGGGCGGGCGGGACAGTGTGGGGAGGAGACGGGCAGAGCCCATCGCATTGGGAAGGGGTGCAGCGGCGTAGAGGTGAGAGGAACGGGGTGGACGGGGATTGATTGGGGCGTGGCGGCGGCGACGTGGACGAGTGAGGCGTGGGGACGGGGTAGAGAGGATGTGTGGTATGGTGTGTCTTGTGAGCGCTTGATGTAGAACGGCGAGGAGCGGAAGGTTGCGGGAGAAGAATGGAGTGGGAGCGAAGTGGCATGGAGTGCCATCCAAATAGGCGCGTGGGAGTCCGATTAAATAAAGCGGAACGACACGAAGCGAGTGGAGCAGGGAGAGAGCATATCACTTTGGAGTGAAGCGTGCGTGGGGGAGCTGGTAGGGGAGGAAAGGGCTCAGCGAAGTGGTACAGCAATAGGATGACTCAAGGCTGAGCCCGAGATGCCAGGATGAAGAAGAGAACGGACAGAGATGTCTAACGCGAGAAGACCGCGTGGATTGAGTAGGTGAGGCTGAACTAAACGGGGAAGGGCAAGTCTGAAACAGCGTAGATGAACAAGAGAAGCAGAACAGGAGAAGGGACATGTGAGGTCTAAAAGAATTGAGATAAAACAAAGCAAAAGGACGTCGGGAGAGTCTACTCGAAGCAGTACAAAGTGGGCCGAAGAGAGTGCGATGGACGACGGGGAGCAGAGAAGGTGCGGGGCTGAATGAGGAAGGTATAATGTGCGGGTGTTAGATTGGGGCGGAGCTGGAGAAAGACGCACTTGATTGATTGGTTGCGATGCCGGGCGCGTTAACTACTACCGACCGGTCACCCAACATGTGTGGTAGTGTAGTGCATATTAGTGTAAGTGTATGTATGTGTGTGTGTGTGTGTGTGTGTGTAAGGGGTGAGGATAGGACAAGGAAGAGGAAGGAAAGATCGCGCGCGGTCCGTTTGTTAGGGTACTGCTCCGGCATTAACCTGGTGTTGATCGGGCAAACCACGAAAAACCACCGATGAAAGCAGCTGGCCGCTAGAATTCTCCTCCAGACAACGACAACTCGACCTAGCTGAAAATCTAGTGTCGAAAATTCTGCCGCCGTCGGGACTCTAACCTAATACCTCGCGGTCAGAGGCACTGCAATTGATGCACTGAGACACCGCTCCCCCTGGGACGCATCGGACAGAAGCAGGGCGAATTGAGCGGAGATAAGCGGGGCGGGCCAAAGACGAGGCGAGGATGTGGCCAGACTGATGGTTCAAGCGTCATGTGAGCGTCTCGCTGGAATGAACGGAGAGGAGCGGGATTGGGCGCGACGGCGGGCGGGCGAGCGCGGAGGACTGGAAGCCCGCGTGACAAATGATGCTCGTCGCCTAATTAAAACTGTCTGCTGGTAACGTACGGCGCGGATTATCGACTCTGCTCGCTGTCCCCTCCCTTCCCCTCGGCCCGCGGCTGTGCACGGTGCTTCATTTGGAGGAACCAGCCGCGCCAAAACATTTATCCCTTGCGCTAACGTCTCGTCTACAGAGAAGCTTTTAGCATTGTGTTGGATGGGGCACGAAAGAACGCGACTAAATAAGGATCATTGCCGTTAAGGAAGACGTCTCACGAAATATTTCATTGAAATCGGAACGTGTTCTTTGAAAGTCAAGGGTAATGAAACATTCAGTGAGATTTGATGCAATTTAGAATTGGAGCATCATTTATGTTATATTTCGCACAAAGTTCCTGTACAATCTTAAGGTCGTATCATAGAATGTACTGTCATCCTCAAACTTAAGCTTGAAACTTTTATAATTGGGTTTTGAATGTTTTGAAGTCTTTTGAGTGAAATTGAAACTGGTCATTGTATATTTATCTCTTGGCCATAGTGTAATAATAATAATAATAATAATAATAATAATAATAATAATAATAATAATAATAATATTAATAATAATAATAATGACATTATTTGTGAGGCGAGACTCGGGCCATCAGGCCCGCTCTTCCGCCTAACTACGTAATACATAAATTTATAGATAAAAATTTAAACATTATTCATCGATACATTTAGTAAATAAAAATAAAATACAACTTACTGATACATGATGTGATGAATGTTGTGTGTAAATGAGCAAGGCAAGGATCAAACTCCAAGTGAAATGTTTTGATTAAAACTGTCTGTGACCGTTGAATAGTCAACCTAGCTAACATTCCCCCGCTCTGTAATGATCTCAATAATCCATTCTGTTTGTTCTTCGTTTGCTTCTCTGCATTAAAACATGACAAATGTCAGTACAAAAAACTATATTCCTTTACAAGAAAGTGTTGTATAATATTTTCAGTAAGGAAAATAGCAATGGTATCGCATACTCTGAAGTGTATACATCGATTTTCGTAACGTAGCCTGGTGACATTAGGTCATTTTTACACCTCCCGCCTTATAAAAGGAAATATTTTCTTCTACTTCTTCTTCTTCTTCTTCTTCGGCATTTTCCCCTTAGGAGCTTGCCGTTTTCACCCTCCACAACTCTCGATCCTCCCAATCTCGTGGTTTGAGGCCTCTATCCTTCATAGCTTCCTGGATGTATTTTTCCCATTCTAAAACTGGTCTTCCTCTTTTTCGTCTCTCAGGTGGTTGCTATTTTAAGATCTTGTGTGGCCATCTGTTTTCTGACATTCTCTGAACATGTCTATACCACTGTAGTGCTCTATTTTCCAAGGTCTTCGTAATAGAACAAATTATATTCATCCTTCTCCATATTTCTTCATTTCTCACTCTGTCCTTGCGAGTAAGTTGTAGGCATCGTCTCATGTAGTCCATTTCCACTGTCCTTATCTTATCTCTTATTTTTTGTGTTTAGGGCCACATTTCTGCTCCATATAGTACTATATTTTCTACCACACAATGGAATATCCTTCTTTTGACATCTTGGCGGATATTGTTATTCCATAATATGCCGTGTAAAGCTTTGGTTGCTTTCTTCCCCATAATTATTCTCGAGTTTATATCTGCAGCACATGTACCCGAGTTATTTATTAAAGATCCAAGCTATTTGATGGCGTTACAGCTTTTAATTTTGTTACCATTCACGTCTATATCTGTTATGCCTTGTCCAGAGCATATACATTCGGTTTTATTAAAATTCATTTCTAATCCCCATTTATTATATTCTTCTATTAGCTTTCTTAGCATGTACACCATATCCTCTTCATCTTGGGCAAATATTACCTGATAATCAGCAAATAGAAGGGAGTGAAAGGTTTCGTCTCCAATTTTTATTCCCATGCCAGAACATTTTCTGTACCAGTTATTAGAGGGCTTGTTCTAGGTAGATATTGAACAAAATGGGAGATAACCCAGATCCTTGTTTTAGGCCCTTGTTTATCAGAAAGCTTCCCGTTAACTTATCTCCCATTTCTATCATTAATGAAATATTTTTAATTATTAATTAATAAAATTTAAATAATTATTTCAATTAATTCGCGAACATCCTTCTCAACGGGGCTCAAGGCCTCAAACATGAGCTTATCACTGTTATAAAGATTTTTCTGTAAGACAGGAGGTGTAATAATGACTTAATGTCATCTGCCACGTTACGAAACCCCAAATATAGGAGAAGTGATCACCTGTGAGCAAGCATTTTGGCCCGTGCGTTGTACGAAGGGGCACACCGCCCCCGGCTTCTGCGTCAGTTCTTCCCTGGGGGCGAGAGCATCCGTAGAGCAGTTGGGCCGCCCGCCGCCAAAGGGCTTCTTTACCCTTCCCCTCCGGCACCCCTACTCAAGCTTACTCCACCCCACCCCGCCAAACCGCACCCACCGCCACCCCACCAACTCTCTGTCCCGCAGGTCCTACTCTCCTTCTGACCCCCACGTCCCGTCTCCCCACCCCACCCCACCTCTCATCTCCTCTCCTTGCCCCACCCCACTTCGCCGCATCTCACCCGCCCCAAACCGCCTCGCTCTACTCCGCCTCTGCCGCGCCGCCCGGGGTGATTAATGCCGGGTATTTGTTGGGCGGGCGAAGCGACACGACGACGGCGTGTCGTTGATGTATTACGCAAACTCCTCGCCACGCGACACGACACGATACGAGGCGTCGCGGCGCGTCGCAGCCGCCTGTCGTCGCGACGAACCCATCGCGCCCCTCCGTCCCCCGCGGGCGCGACGGCTGGCAGGGAAGGGCGAAGGGCGCCATCCACCCGGCTAACATTGCAGCGAAAACGCGTAGGAAAAAACTATTTCCCTGTACTCCGATTTAAAATTTGTGCCACTTCAAGGTCCCGATCTGGAAGGAGAACGCGGACATTGTCATCCAAACGGGAGACTCAGTACAAAAAATTTAAGTCGTAACGAAGCTCCCGATTGAATATCAATGCCCCTTCTCCGTCCCGCTCGTGATCTTGAAGTCCTCTAGTTAAAGCGTCTACATGTTTAAGTAGGCGTATACGCAAGCAAAAAAAGAAGTTTGGTTGAGCGCTGTGCCCCCTGCGTATCCATCGTCGAGCGCCCGGCAGCTTTCTCCACGCCCTTCAATGTGATGTCGCCTCGCTTGCCGTATCGGAGACTAGGTGCCCCTGTGGCTCCATTGTGTGATGGGTGAGTTGTGGCACCCTTCCTGTGATATAAGTTGACCATTGCGGGGCCCGAAGGTGTCACAGCTGGAGAGTTCCGAATGAGAAATGCTTTCCCTAGATCTCAAGAGACTAGTCCACACTATACTGTAAGGCAGAGCGACGTCAGGCAGTGGTAGCCGTGAAAATTGCAGAATTTGGCTTGCCAGCTTTGGATTTCGATGAGGCCAACTGAAAATTAAAGATTGTACAAGTTTATTATTCAATTTAGAAACAAAATCCATTTCATTTTTTTAATCTCTTGTGACTAATAATGGTTTCGCTTAAACTACCATTTTAACATTTGTGTTTATGTATGTCTAGTTTTTCTAGGGATAATTCAAAAATACGTACGCAATTTTAGCTTCTTCAAAACCTCTTGGAAACAATTAGTAGTACATATTAACATTTCACTGATATAATTTTTTCCTGGATCATTTTCTATACTAACGTGCTCAGTCACAACGTAATTTCCCTAAATTTGAGTAAAATGTTCTAGTGTTCAACCTGATATGTGATTAATTTTTTTATACATCTCCAACTTGAAATTAATCAATTTAAACACACAAATGATGTGTGAGCATGCCTTTTCTATCAAACCCTTCCTCTCTGGCTTTCACTCTTGTCTTCTTTTATGTGAGAAACCCTTCACTGAAATAGCGTATGTAGTTTTCATTGAATGACTTTCTTTTATTATGTAATAAAAATTTTGAAAGTGGTCTGGCGGAAGAGCAGGCTATATGGTCTGAGCCTCACCACCAATACATTTATTTATTTATTTATTTATTTGTTTATGTATCTGAAGGTTCTCAGCATCAGTGCGCTTTTCCGGCCGTGTGCCGGTGTGTAGGGGCGGTGGTTCGCGTCGCACCGCTCCGCTGCGGGGCGCTTGATGCGCAAATGTGCGTGAGCGTGGGAGAGTAGCAAGACGTGCTTCGAATGTTTGCGGGAAACCAACCGGGAGGGTTAGGAACACGGTCTCATGCCGCGGGTTCCTACCGTGTGAACGTGCGGTAGTAGACGTGGGTTTTTAATGTGGCGGATTTACGCGGCACCGTGCATGGAAAGTTTCATACGGGGCGAGTTGGAAGAATGAGGAAGAAAGGATGCCCAAAGAAGGTCATACACGTATCGTTATTTATTTGAATGTCATAAGAGTTGATAGACTGATTTACTTATGCTTGTAATACTTTTTACCTACGTCGAAGTGTTTTTGCGCGAAAAGAACCGAAAGAATACGTGTATTCATGTGAGGATCTTTTTTTACGTCTTTGTTCATATTCCGAATTTACGGACGTACTAAATTACCACGCTTTCTATTAACACGAGTCATGCACTTACCAAAGACGTAACTAGAGATATCCTATCCTTTTTGCATACGTTGAATTAATAGTTTAATTCCATTGAGTGCATTGGGTAAGGTAAAACATTATTGTAGGAACGGTATGATTATTAACTATTCAAATAGAAGTGACTGGTTCTGCCTCTAAAAGAAAAATGAATTGAACAGGAAAAGCATTTCTGGAATGTGTGTATAGCACTGATAAGTCGCGTGGAAGAAGTACGTGAATACGTGGAATCGCGTCCAAAACGGATTTCCCTCGAAACACTTTGAAACAGTAATGTGGTTTGTTGGTCAGTGAAAATTTTTATTCGCCAAAGTTGTAGGAAATATTTTGAGAATTTCGATTTCTATCTCAGTAATACACGAATTTTACTTTGAATGTACTTTGTCACGAGAAACAAAAACAGAATACCAAATTCTCTGCCCTAACTATTCAGTTTGTTAATAAAACATTATATCATTCATTTTGTGTGTCTCACATACTTTTTACGAAAAAAATTGCGTCTAGCCTTCAGTCACATTGCAAAATTAATGACTTCTTACGAACGTAGTAGACGCAACGATTAACAGCATGATGAGAAAAGTAACGCAATAGAGTATTAAAGGAAATGTATAAATGTCCGTAAATTCGTTTTTATATCCGCTTTTAAAATAATATCTCCAAATTCTGAACTTAATATTGCAAGTAGAGTATCATAAAATAGCTACTTGAGGCAAATTGATAGTTTTCTCCAGACATTTTAAAATATGGAGGGGGGAATCTACAAACTGACGAGTGGAATGAAAATGGCCATCTTCAAGTACAGTGTGAATAAAATCTTAAGATCCCTTGGCGATGTTTCTCTATATTAACATGATTTGGGATTACGTGAGTTGAACTGTCCAAAATGTGGAAATCATGTATGAGGCACCTAAAAATCGAGAAATCGTATGCTTAGAAAAGGGTAAAATTTCTATTTTTTCAGCGGTGTTTATCAAACTCTGAAGGTGAGCAAAGCCCGGACAACCCCTCATCAATTCGCACCTTGCTAACTGCGGGTAAACCGGCAATGGTGGCTCAGAACATTAATTGATGTCACTGCAGTGCCTCTGACCAGGAGGTCTTAGCGTTCGAGTCCCGAGGGTAGCAGGATTTTCGACGCTAGCTAATGCATAGCTAGGTCGAATTCAGTCGCTGTCTGGAGGATAATTCTGTCGACCGGCTGCTCGGATCGGTAGTTTTCCATGGTTTCTCCGGTCAACACCAGGCGAATGCAGGTTACGGCAGAACCCTAACAAACGGGCCACGGGCAGCGCGATCATTCCTTCCTATTCCTTGTCCTATCCTCACCCCTCACACACACACTAACATGCACTACGCTACCACACATGCCGGGATCTTAGATCTTATCCCGGCCGGGGCGGTGCCCCGCTGGTTGGGGTTAATCCCGAAAGTCCACGCAGGTCGACAAAGGATTTTGCAGCCACGTCCTGCGAGTGCGAGTGCGAGTGCGAGTGCGAGTGCGAGTGCGAGTGCGAGTGCGAGTGCGAGTGCGAGTGCGAGTGCGAGTGCGAGTGCGAGTGCGAGTGCGAGTGCGAGTGCGAGTGCGAGTGCGAGTGCGAGTGCGAGTGCGAGTGCGAGTGCGAGTGCGAGTGCGAGTGCGAGTGCGAGTGCGAGTGCGAGTGCGAGTGCGAGTGCGAGTGCGAGTGCGCGTGCGAGTGCGAGTGCGAGTGTGCGTGCGAGTGTGCGTGCGAGTGTGCGTGCGAGTGCGACGAGCCGGTAGTGTCGCGATAGGCGTCCTTTAGCAACCGTCGCCGGCTGTTTGCGCAAGGCGAGGCTCCCGCTGATACTCTTCCGCGCGAAAGGCCACGAAGGCCTTTGAAGCGTCGCCGACCCTCTCGCCTCTCGCTCTGGGCCAGACACGTGGGAGGAACATGGCCAAGTTATTATGGGCAGCCTTTGGAATTGGCGCTGAGCGCGTGTGTTGTGGTAATCTTGGCATGGAATATTTCGAAATGCGTTTCTTTTATGCAGGAGTTATGATGAGGATTTCAAAGGGACCCTTCTGGTTGTAGCTTGTTTGCGCCCCTGTCAACATTTTCCGCTGGAGAACAGTACAGATAGGCTTCGCAGCGTAGGGATAACTGTGGATGAATACTTTTTCTCAAGCTACAAAGGAATAGTCTCGAAGCGATTGTCGCGTGTTTTCGTGGCCTCTCCGCTCCACACTTGGCATTGCCATCTTTCCATCCCGCGTGGCCTACACAACAGGACAGAATGGCTTTGGTGGGAGTTTCCTCCATGTTGCAACAATATTGAGAGTCGTCGTGGCCGCAAAAAATTACACTTGTCTAGTATGGGTATGTAATATAAGGCAATAATAGTAGTTTATGCTGTTACTTTGTAATGTTAAGCTTTATTGCATGAGTATATTTTTTGAAAACGAGCGATGTTAGGTGCTGGTTTTCAAATTTGCAGGAATGCAATAAAGCAATATAATGAACAAGTTGGACACGGTATTTTTTTGTATAACAGCATTATTAATTTTTAAGAGACGCAAACTTAATTTTGCTAAACAACTTTGTGACGTCTCGGCTACTTGATATCTGTGCGAGAAAACCATGGGCGGCTGTACTGTTTACCGCTACCACCCCAAGGTTCTCTCGTTGCGATTGGCTGAATATGTAATGACGCAATCATTTGTGTCGTAAATTCTAATAAATCATCATTGGTGCCATAAAAGGCCTTTTGAACGATTTCTTGCAACAGAAAAGGTCTTTTATAATGCTGAAATACAAAAAATAGCGTATGAACTCGTTTATAATGTTGCTTTATTGCATTCGTACAAAATTGAAAACTCGATCCTAACATTTTCGAAACATGTACGAGTGCAATAAAGTTTAACATTATAAACCAATTGCTATTAAGACCCCTTCCCCTCACGCTCTTGATAAAGATCTATAGAGTTCCTTTTAAATCGGAATTGAAGCGATATTTCTTAAATAAAAACGCAATAGTATAATAATAGACTTCATGTTATGTTCCCCTCCCATACGTTTGTTTTAGTGAAAACCATCTCTATATCGCATCTCAACATCTGCAACGGTTCAGGAGAAAATCGAAGGGGAAGCATCTTAAGAGTACTTTTGCTTGTAGGTGGATTGCGTATGGAGGGGTGCTAGTGATGTAGTTGACACCCTTATTGTGTAAGAGTGTGCATTATGTGAACAGGTCAGGAATACATTTAGGGACTGCAGAATATTATTTATTTTCGCATTTATAATACAAGGAGAGGGACCCCAAGACGGAGCTCAATGAATCCTTGAAAGGATTGAAGGCGTTGTCATTGTCAACAATACTAATATTGTTGACAATGACAACGCCTTCAATCGTTTCAATTATGTAAATGTGAACTACAACTCACCACTAAACCAATCAATGAATCCTTTGCTAATCGCGCGTGATCTAGAATTGGAACTCAGGCCACGGTGGCGGTAGTAGCGCACCACACCCCAAACCTTCCTCGGAGATGTAGCGTCACGGTGCGGCCGTGGGTGGGAGGAGGAGCGGAAGTATCGCATACCTGCGGGCATGAATAGCTGCGCCCCGGCGTTGGGATACATTTAGACAAAGGGGACGCCAGCTTGACCGGGAAGGTCACGTGGTAGACGCGAGTCTCCCTCCCACACCTAGGACGGTCACGTGACGGCTGCAATCTGGTATAAAATCGAGCCGACGAGCTCAGCCGGGGGTTTTTATTTTGGAAACCTCGCGCGATGCGCAAAACTTTACGCCCAGGCTGGAGCGTGTCGTGCCTATTGCACGGGTGACGAGGTCACGGTAGTGGCGCGGGAGTAGCGTCAGAGGAGGCTGGGCCTCCCTATCTATGTGGGGTATCCACAGGGAAATACAAGTGTGTAGGTTGGGAGAAGAAGTTGGTTATTGTACATACATGTAAATAAACTTGTACATACTTGTAAATGTGTGTGTTTTTTTCTCCATGACGCCACAGAGACAATGACTTGGCGCAGTTTCATTTTGCGCCGCTGGACGGGGGTTTCGTGCGGCCGTTTCGTGTTTTCTCGCGACGCGACGCACTGTGCGATACGTCCGGCCGCGCACGCCACGGCTCCGATCCTTGAAGGGTCTCTCTCTCTCTTCAGGAAGCGCACGCCGCCCCCAAGATTTCACACACACGTCAGTCATCCCTCCGCCGCGCCGTGCTTCGGCCGCGCAGATGTTCCCGCGGACGGACGCGTCCAGAAATACCAGCGCGGGCGAACGCTCTGCTTCCGCGGGCGGCGAAACCAGGCAGTTGCCCCACAAGTTCATTGCTCTCTCTCTCACTCTCCCTCCCTTCCACACACACACACTTTCTCTTTCATTCCATCGTTCTCTCTCTCTCTTTCACTCCTTCTTCACTCTCACACTCTCACTCTCGTTTTGATATCTTTCTCTCTTTCGATTTGTCTGTCTGTCTTTGTCTCTCTCTGTCTTTGTCTCTCTCTATCTTTATATCTTTGTCTCTCTATCTTTATCTCTCTCTCTGTGTCTCTCTTTATCTCTCTCTTTGTCTCTGTCTTTGTCTGTCTCTGTCTTTGTCTCTCTCTCTCTGTCTTTGTCTCTCTCTGTCTTTGTCTCTCTCTCTGTCTTTGTCTGTCTCTCTCTCTGTCTTTGTCTCTCTCTCTGTCTTTGTCTCTCTCTCTGTCTTTGTCTCTCTCTCTCTGTCTTTGTCTCTCTCTCTCTCTGTCTTTGTCTCTCTCTCTCTGTCTTTGTCTCTCTCTCTGTCTTTGTCTCTCTCTCTCTTTGTCTCTCTCTCTCTGTCTTTGTCTCTCTCTCTCTATCTTTGTCTCTCTCTCTATCTTTGTCTCTCTCTCTATCTTTGTCTCTCTCTCTATCTTTGTCTCTATCTCTATCTTTGTCTCTCTCTCTATCTTTGTCTCTCTCTCTATCTTTGTCTCTCTCTCTCTCTCTATCTTTGTCTCTCTCTCTCTCTATCTTTGTCTCTCTCTCCTATCTTTGTCTCTCTCTCTATCTTTGTCTCTCTCTCTCTATCTTTATCTCTCTCTCTATCTTTATCTCTCTCTCTATCTTTATCTCTCTCTCTATCTTTGTCTCTCTCTCTGTCTTTGTCTCTCTCTCTGTCTTTGTCTCTCTCTCTGTCTTTGTCTCTCTCTCTGTCTTTGTCTCTCTCTCTCTGTCTTTGTCTCTCTCTCTGTCTTTGTCTCTCTGTCTTTGTCTCTCTCTCTCTTTGTCTCTCTCTCTCTGTCTTCGACTCTCTCTCTCTCTCTCTGTCTGTCTTGTCTCTCTCCATCTTTCTTTGTTTCTCTGTCTCTCTACCTTTCTCTCCCTTTCTCTGTCTTCCTTCCTTTCTCTTTTTCCTCTCTCTCTCTCTCTCTCTCTCTCTCTCTCTCTCTCTCTCTCTCTCTCTCTCCTTTGGCGGTGGGTTCGCACGATGTTAAGCGTTGTGCAATGATGTTAAGCAGTGTTTGTATTTCTTCAGCATCAGAAAACAGTTAAAACTTGCGTGACATATAATGGGGAGAAGTGCAATCTGTGCACGTGTTATTCAGCTCTGGATCCCTGCCCTGACTCTTCTACTGTATATCAAGTTGAATTATGAATATCCGAGTAGGTGCGTGCGCTTTGGGAAAGCTCTAATAAAATGTTTACTCCCGTGTAATAATAAAAAAAAAAAGATTTGCGAGGACATTTTCAACATTTTTTAAAAATACATTTTTTTTTTTCAGATAATGCGAAGTACGGTATAAAAATTACACATCTCATTTTCTTTAATCTGTGAATTTTCGAAAATTGGAAAAGTACACCTCATACGATAGAATGGGGTGTATTATAGCACATCTACTGTTGTATTAGTGTTGTCTTCGTATTTGTGTTGTGATGAAATTGGAGGTGTGTAGGACATGCAATTAGTATTTCATTGCCAGCTTATTTTAAGCACCCGCAAATCAACGGAAATTTTTGCCGTACGTAAGCAGTTAAGACGTGCGTGCAACGTAACTGAAGCATTGGAATCAGTGGCGACGCTGCCAGCGCAGTGGAGCTGTTGGAGGTGAGGTGGGGTGTGGGCGATCGCTCTCCAGCTGACGGCGCCCAAGTGCCCTCCAGCCACGGCCAGCGCAGCGGATTAGCCCTTTCGCGAATGCCCCGCCCCCGACCCCCACGCCGTCTCTCGTAGACAGCCATCCTTTGCCCGTCCCCAGACCTTCAACATCACACTACCCTACCCGCACCCGTTGTCGCTCCATCCTCACTCCCTTTCCCGCCCCGCCCCGCCCCGCCGCCCCTGCCCTGCCCCGCCCCACCCAGCCCCGCCCCGCCCTGCCCCGGCCCGCCCTGCCCCGCCCCGCCCCGCCCTGCCCCGCCCTGCCCCGCCCTGCCCCGCCCTGCCCCGCCCTGCCCCGCCCTGCCCTGCCCCGCCCTGCCCCGCCACGCCCCGCCACGCCACGCCACGCCACGCCACGCCCCGCCCCGTCATGCCCTGCTCCATCCGATTCTCTCCCCGTCCTATTCCCACCCATCCGACCCTCCATTCCGATCCTCTTCGTCCTTGCCTCGCTCCGACCGGTCCCTTACCCGCCACAGTCCTTACCCTGTTCCTCTTCCCCGCCCGATTCGCTTCTCCTCCTGCCGCCGCCGCCGCCTCCTCCTCCACCTCTTCCGATCCCCCTCCCCCGATTCGCCACACTCCGCTTCCGCCGTTGTTTTTCCGTGCGGCGTGACGCTTGAAGTGGGCTGCCTCCGCTGCGGCGCCCTAAGCCGCTTACGGCTGCCCAGGGTTAAAACCCGCCGCCGCTCCGCTCATTGGGCTGCCTTGCGCCCTTTCTCCCTGCTGGCGTTCCTCTCATTCGCCCTCCCCGTACTTAACAACCACTTTTTTTTTGCTACAGCACGTTTTTCTCCCTTGTGCTTTATCTTCTCCTCCCTTATGTCTCCTTCCGGTCTACATCTCCGCTTTTCCGCTGATTGCGTTGCTTTTTTTTTCAGTACTATTTTCCTTTGTTACCATATTGTATAATTAATAATATAAAACAATCAATAAAATGTATAAAAAATTCGTCTCGGATATTTAAGATTTTATTTCTGTGTTACCACCAGATTTTGCATTACGGAAATGTGTGTCATAAAATAAATCAGAATATGTTACATTTTCCTTGATAATATTCATCATTGTCGAGCATTTCAACATATTTCTTTTTTCCTCGACTTGTTCGTTAGGGAATTATTCTTTCCAACCAATACTGACAGTTTTGAGATTCCCTGCGGGGCTGTACTGTTCTTCGCGTTTTGCGTGGAAAGGAAGGATTCATATCATCCTCTTTGCGCAGCGTATAAACACACTCTAGCTCACGGACGATATTCTTCCATGTGGCTGGAAGTAAGGTTTCTGATCTTGGCGTTTGTAGCCATTTCTGTTGTCACACGATATAATAATGCATTAAGATTGGTTTAAAGGATACTTATTCTGCGAATGTTTAATATCGTGACATAGAGGAACAGAATGGGCAGTTGGTGATCATATCGGTATACATGATAGTGTGTGTTGGCTCATGTTAGTTTCTGCGTATGCCTATTTAATTACTAAGACATACACGGAATAGAAAGCTTCAATGTACCCTACTTAAAAGTTCTAGCTAATTTCTGGATTTCAAGGAATCCATCATTTTTCAGTTTCGGAATTGTATATAAATATTTGAATGAATACACATTTAAAAAAAAATGTTTTGTGTAGGTGGAAAGTGCATAATCCAATCTTTAGTTCTATTATTGTTTAGATTAAAAATTTCCACATTATGGCTAAATATTTGAATTGATTGAATTTTTCGTGCCAATGTTTATATGTTTATTCTTTCGCATCTGACGCTATTTCGTTTCTTTCGTTTCCGTTCATTGCTGATAGTTTTGTATCTTATTGTCCTTTTTTTTCAATTTCTCTCGTTTTCCGGAGTATTATTTCGTTTCTTCAAAGCTTGCTCTGGATCCTCCATGTTCCTCGCTTTCATTTTGTCGATTAATTTCTTCTGGTGGTCCATTACTTGTTTTTTCTCCTCAACCTTTCATTTTACGAAGCGAATGCATGTGAGCTGAATGCCTGAGACCTGAAGCCTTTGCAGGGCTAATCTTCATTCCGCTTCTCAAATATACTCTTCCTGCTTCCATCTGACCTGTCTACTACAGCCATCTTCTGCCCCCATTTCTCAGCATATACTTTTTTTTCATTATTAAAATGTTCGATTTTTTTCATATACGAATTATAAATTTGTATTCACTTTACAGAGTTCTTTTTCCCTGTGGAATCGATCTTTTCTTTTCCATTCCTCACTTTCTTCTTTATTCGTTGCCCTGCGATTCTGCTGTTATCTTCCATCTTTGTCGGGTGCCTCTGGCGTTTGCTGCCGGTGGCCCTTCCTGCCTCCGCCGGCGGCGCGTGCCAACGGAAGGAAAAAAGGAAGCGCCCGGGGAAAACATCCTTGGGGCACGGGCGCCAGGCCGGACGCGCAACGGACGGCGTTTTCATTGGAGAGCGCTCTCGCGTTGGCCCCCACCGCCACCGCCACTGCCCCCGGGGCCGCCTCCAGCCTCGCCACGCCCGGCTCCCCCCTGCCCCCCCTGCCCGCACTGCCCGCCCCCAGCATCCGCTCTCATCCACACCCGGTGCCTTGGCCACTCTCTCCACGCCTGTCACCGCCCCTATCGCCACAGTCACCGCCCTCAACAGCCTACCCTCCGCTTTCATGACCCTCTTCCACCGAGTGTCCGCTCCCACGCCCACCGCCATCGCCATCGCCTCCACCGCCTCTGATGTAGCACCTCTGCCCCACCACCATCGCCATCGCTGTGGCCTCACTTTAGCCCCCCTCTCTCTCCTCTCTCTCCCCTCCCCTCTCCTCTCCCCCCCCTCTCTCTCTCTCTCTGCACTCGCCGCCAGAACGAACTCACTCTTCCCAGCGGGTGATGGAACCCTGCCCAACCGCTTCATCACCTCTAGCAGCCTCCCGACTCCCTATAACTACTGTCTCTACCCCTATAACTACCTCCCTCTTCTACACCTCTACTGCCCGTCGTTCCCTGCTGCGCCAACCTCTGTAACCCCCATTTGCTGTACAGAGCACCCCTCCGCCCCTTCCGCCTGTGTTTGATGTGCCGGCCGCCAGGGCGCGCGGCGAGCAGCACCCGGCCGGCCGGCAGACATCCCATGTTTTTCCCCCCGCGCCGGACCGGATATTACGTTTTCCCGCTGCCGCTGTCGCCGCCCGATTTCCGGCCGGTCGTCCCCGGTATTAAATATCCGGCCGCCTTTGTGAGGTGCGTGGTACTCCGCTCCGCCACTCCGCGCGCGTGCGGGCCGACTCCGCCCCTAATTGCGCAAGCGGCGCCGGGACCCTGTCCCCCGGGGCGGGTGGTTCAGCGCAACTATTTGGGCGTGCTAACCACTCGGTGACCGATTTCTCCAAAAACAATGAGAACCTGATAGACGGAACTCTGTTACGCCATGATCTATGGTGAAACTGGAATTTTTCTTTTCATATGAAACTTTTTTTAAAAAAGTATTATTCATAAACATTTTCCGACCTTATTGAGCACCACAGACCTTCAATTTTAAGTTAAAAGGATACTTATAGGCTAGAATATTGAGGTCACTGGCACGAATCCTGGCCCAGTGATACAACTGGAACTGTGACGTGATGTTCGCAGGAAGCGGAATAATAATAATAATAATAATAATAATAACGGCAATAATAATAATAATAATAATGGTAATAATGATATACATAAATGGTAATCGAGCCCCCCCCCCCCGAAGATGACGTTACACCACGTTCTGTACCTATTCTCCAATACTAATAAAATAAGGGAGGTTTAAAAATCCTTGACAAAAAAAAATCATTCATTGTGAAAACAGCAAGTTTCTGAAAATGTTATTGAAGTGTTTCATATTTACCACGATCCGTACATGTATGTATGTCGTGAACGTAAGCAGGAAATCGTGCTATCCATCTCAACTCAATACATCACAAATAATCATCGCGGACATTTCGGTTAAAAGAAGCATGTATCAGACGATTGCTGGTCAATACCTCTATATGCAGTCATTAATCTTCGCATCTAAAAACAATCTTCGAACTTAATAACTCGTTTCGCTATCTCTAACACATGTGTGCGCTACGAAACGTCAACTACTTTTGGTAAATCGGTTGCAATTCGTACAACGAAACGACAGAGACGGGCTGTACATGAATTACTCTAATAACTACCACTTCAGGTCGGAAAACCAATAAATGTCGTACAGTGCCATGGCATTGTAAGAGATAGTGACGCTGGCATTTAGAAATGAGATATGTATACAAACGGCACTGACAATATGAGTGCATGCATCATATTGTTGTCAACAGTGGCCAAGCAGAAGCTATCAAGGCGGTCCCTTCTTATAGTAATCTCTCAATTACAGGGTTTGATCGTGGAAATGACGTAATAAACTAATGGCGGCAGAGAAGCCCTCATTGTATTAATTTTGAGATACTTGGTGATAAATTCAGCGTTCATACTACAAAAGTTTTTAATTGTAGCAAGTGCTAACACATATTGGGCCAACTATCTGCAACAAAAATATTTAAGACGGAAAATATAATAGAAATTCTCAGATTTATAAGGGGAAAAGCAGATGCTCCTGTAATTCGGAAAACGTTTCGCTGCTACTCTTTCCCGTCGTGCACAACTCGGAAACGATGCGCTTTAGACCATTTAAGGTTTAGGGATCCGAGATACATTTCTTAGGTCAAAATTTACATAATGAAACAGTGAAGCCACGGGCTTTGAAATAATAATTTACAAAGTGGGGTCACAAAATCATAGTTGGCGTTGAAGGGCCAAAGTTGACCGGAGAGCTTGCTGCCACCGAAGATGTCCAGTGTCACGGACGAAACGTTTGGCACTATCAACGCCAACTGGATCACGGCCTACGAGCTCGTAAACTGTCTCTGATTATGAATCCGACTATGAAAGCCTGCGATGGTAATTTGTGCACACAATATTCGCGCGGGTCCACCTAGTTATTATTATTGTAATTTTTTGCTCCTGCATTTATAGCATGGCCCGGTCCTTGAAACTGAAAGTGCGTTTTTTTTCTCTTATGCGATCTGTTCGTGTGGGCACATAACGAAATGTAATAGATGGTTTTCCATCTCCAATTCTCTGCACCATCTCTATAGCAGCAGTCTCTAAATTGAGGGATTTACCGCGCAAAATAATGGGCTATGTCATTTCTCTGTGGAGTGCGTACTATAAAATTGGAAACGCGATAACTGGTTTGGGCGGCACGTCGAGTTTGGAAATAACTAGTGAATGGAAAAGCCTATTTGACATGCTTTACAACGCGTTGCGTCGAAATCCGATTCTCGCACACGTGTTGAATTTTTTAAACTTGGGTTTTTAATTACGAGTGGCAAGGCGATTCTGTGAACTTCAACACCGGTGGAGCGAATGTTACAATGCTGATGGCCGAAGGTACCGATAGGTAATTGGGAGGCCGTAGACTCGAGTCCGGCGTGGCGCCAGTTTCTTGGTGTATTTATTCCGGTCCTAAAATGCCAAATACACGTATACAATATTTCATTTATACACTCGTTCAATGATGTTAGGTGCACTGATTGTGTACATTGTAAATTTGAAAAAAAAGTTCCGTTAATTGCTTTTTAGGTTAACAAATCAAGAATTTGGTGCAGTATCTCAAGAATTTTTTGTCTTTCGATTTTTTATTACCTATCAAATCTATTCACTATTGACACGAGTTAATTTTTCAATACTAGTGATTTTCTTATTTTTAAAGTACCTATATAGTTACTTTAAAAATAAGATAATCGTAAATGCGAGCATGCAAAATATAATAAAAGCTCGCATTTGCGAGCAAACCTTTCCCTCCTCGTTTTTCATCTGTACTTCGAAGTGTGCGCGGACGAATCCATGCGCTGGCCTCTTTAAATGGCAGCTGAAATAATTCCTTCGCTCATGTATTGATTTGGCGTGTAACGGCGGGTGCTTATGAATATTTTATGTTGCCTGTTAAATGTTATGCTCTAGAGCGGGGCTTTCGGGTTTGGAAGCGTGCCGGTACTGTAGTGCTGGAGCTATTTTCCTCGCAAATTCTTTTCATTCGTTAAATTCCATCCCCATCCCAATTCATGCCCGATACCCCTCTTTCGTATTTGCATTTAATTAATTAAGAAACAGAGCAACGAAATTCAGCGAATTCTCGGGAGGATTGTACTCATTTCTATGGTATAAAATAGAGTAAACTGAAGAGGGAAGATCAAATTATTTCTCAAATTATGCCAAAAGTCACTGCAAAATTATGTTGATCCAAATACATTGATGTTGGTGGTATTCATTCAATACGTATTGAGTCCCGTGTATTTAGTGAAATATTCTGTTTTTAAAATACCAAATATAATACCTCTAATGAACGCCGCTATGAAATTGAATGAAATGAAAGTTGATTGCGTTATTCGATAGTGAGGACAGTTCTTTCCGATATCAGTTCATGAAATGATTTTTTATGATGTAATTCCTGTTTTATGACCGTGGAAGGCTGCGGTCTAGAAGACTTTGTGCTTGTGTGTGGGTAAAATTCTGCGTAAGACATGCGTGTTTTTGCTGTGTGATTGTGACGTGACGCGAAAAAGTGAATCACTTTGTATTTCATCAGTCGTCTTAATCATCGTCAATTCATAATTTTTTCTATAAAGTAAAAGTATCAGTTACATGGGTGTTAAAGATCTTAAACATTTCGTTAGGAATAGTGATTCATACTGTTTACAGTACTATTTAATTTCGACTTTCAAATGAAGCTTCGTAGACTGGACGGTTCTAGGATCGAGATTCGATGGTGCGTGGATTTTCGATATCAACTGAATTGCTGCTCTGGGTCGAAGCCGACCACTTTCGGGGTGGGAACACTATAGAGACCGGCTCCTCTAATTGGTCGGTTGCGTGGTTTCCTCTGGAGTATTTTCTAGCGAATGCCAGAGAAAAACTTTTAACAACCGGCCAGGGACCGCGCAACGTATCATTTCCAATTCTGCCCTCAAATTCTCAGAACCGAGTGACGGACCCCATCCTCATAACTAGAGACCGGAAAAATATGTGGAATGAAATGTCAAAATATATACATATATATGTAATGAAAACAGTAAGAATATGTAATAAATATGTAAAGTCAGATGTAATAGGTAATATTAAAATACACATTATAAAATACATTAATCTAATTCGAAATTACATTTATTAAAAATTTGATAAACAAATTTTAAAAATAATACAAACGTTTTAAAAATCATATGGAGAGCTCAAGTTGATGCACGTTTTGCACCTTACAACTTTCCTGTCAGTAATAAAATCTTTATCTATCGCTATCCACGACGATAGTTTAGCAGCCGAACTAGCCACAATAGAAGCGATCGTACACACTGGCGTTATCCACAACCAGCAAACAATCACTGCCGTGTGCAGCATTCTGATCAAATTGTTACACGTCCGCGATCGCAAATTTTATCGAAAATTAAGGTTAAAGGTCACGAAACGCGACGTCCATAATACTTTTCACACCTGAAGGTGAAAATGATCTCAGTCGCGCACTTCCCATTACTGAGATGTGAAGTAGGTGCGCCGAGCTGTAAATAAAATCCGACTGCATCTTAATGTAGCGCTCCTCGAGTCAACAGCACTTAGATTTATGTAGGAAAAAAATCTGATAAAAAACAACTTTTTATCATAAAATATGTAGTGAAATTGATGAAAATGTATAGATTAAAAATATTGTTTGAAAATAGCAAAATATGTAATATAGTACTAAATATTTAAAAATATTAAATCAATAATTTTATATTGTGTTAGGAAGGCGATGATTCGCCAAGATTTCAGTTTTGACTTTGGTAAGTAGAAAGACAAAAAATATGTAATTACAAAGGGGCGGATTTTGATGACCTAAAACATCGCCAAAAATGATCAATAAAATGCTCATAAATGCTTTAAAAATGCCCTAAAACCGAAGAAAAATGAAGTAAAAAATCTGATTAAAACCAGTTCGTATGAACTACTCAAGCTGTTGGATACGTTACAGATGTAATCGAGGCTTCTTCCATTCGAGTGAACTCAACTTGCAAACTGTTGGTTTGGAGTATTCTTTGCCAAGAAATCTGTCTTTAGTTATTCCGAAATCGGCCGAACCGGCAATGATGCTGATATGTCACAAGAACTTCACACTCATAACGCTGTCAAAACAATTTCTGAGCGAACAAATAGAATGGGCTACTGAGCAATTCTGTGAAGAACATTTGTTGCATCTCGTAAATATGTTTTGAAGCAAACCCATTAAAAATGACATTAAATCGGTGAAATCAGCAAAAAATGCATTAAAAATTAAAAAAGGGTAAAAATGACTTATTAGTGGAAAGCGTCCAAAAATGCAAAATAGTGACCTATAAAAACGGGTGATTTCCTTTTGTCTTAACATAAAATGAATTTCTGTACTAAACGGCATTGTTCTAAAGTGAAAAAAATGGCATTGAATTAAAATACCCCCCCTCTAGTAATTACATAAAAATCCGGTCTCTACTCATAACATCCCGTCCTCGGAAGATGCAGACAACCACATGCCGCGGAGATCGTACGCAGCTGAGAAATTGCAAGACAATGGGTCTCGTAGTGAGCTATTTAAATGTAGATGTCTTCATGTCTTTTGTGAGGTCTTCACACTTGCGCATCTCCCGTTCTCTATGTTCTGGGCTGTAGTAGCAGTCATCCAACTTTCGCTTAGGCCTGGATGTCGGAAGGGCAAACTGCGTCGAGGATCAATAAAAGGGAAACTGCATAGAAGGGATGTGACTCGTCTAAATAAATTGTCTCTCGTAAAGGATTAGAAGGGCCCGGATTTGAAGGTATTGTTCTCGTACGGCGTGTGTACCGCCGGGCGGGCCCCGCCCTCGCGGTAATAGCGCGACGAAGGGACGCCGCCGCCGCCTGCTCCTGCATGAACCCGCGCTGCTGAGGATTTGGGCTGCTTAGCGGTAACGATGCTCCTCCCTTTGTTGCGACGCCGCCGGGTCTATGGAGTGGGGCTCCGATGGCGGTTGCGCCTGGCGCCCAATGGGCCTGTCAAAGCTCCTTGGGAAGCGGAGTTGTGGACGAAAGTGCAGTGTGCAAGGGTGGCGGCGCTAGAGTCGCCCTGAGCGATTTGATCACCTCTGCCAACATTGCTCGATAAACATCTGGAGCATTTCTGGGAAATACGAAAGAGTGAAATAATACTAATAGCAATAATAATAATAATAATAATAATATAATAATAATAATAATAATAATAATAATAATAATAATAATAATAATAATAATATCATAATAATAATATTATAATAATAATAATAATAATAATAATAATAATAATAATAATAATAATAATAATAATAATAATAATAATAATAATAATAATTCTTCCTGTTGATCCTAGTTTAATGTTGCAAATAGATGGTTCGTTTCAAGTAGTTTTCGACGATATAGGATCAATATTACGAGAATAAATTGCACTATAGTCAACCGTTAGTTCTATATTGCTTTTGAAAAGGCATATGCTAAATGTGCGAAACGTAAAGCTGAAAATAAATATATAAAATACAAGTGTCTTAATCCGTGGTAAGATTGATCCTATACGGTCCAAAACTACTTGAAACGAGCCACCAATCTGCAATAATAATAATAATAATAATAATAATAATAATAATAATAATAATAATAATAATAATAATACTGTTGAAAGAACCGAAGCTTTTGTTCACTGGGTGGTCCTGTTTTTTTCCACGAGCGCACGCGTGGCTACGCAGTATTTCAATAACGTTTCAAGTAGTATGTCTTGCATTTACAAGGATACATCGCGTGACTGTAAGCGTCGTCACTGGTTTATATGGGAGTTGGAAAGGCCCTGCAAATGCCCATGGACCGGACGCCATAAACTCAATGTGGGCACAAATGTGTCGGGATAGATTTTCAGTGGAGAATGAAAAACGCGAATGCAGTCAGGGATGCTTATAGAAGAAAGTTTAGCACAAGGTCGGTGCTCAGGAAAACTGTCACAAATAATCATTTGTGAATTAAGGGAAGAAATATGTTGTGAAATTTGGTTATTTTGCTACTTTAAATTTCAGAAAGATAGTTGACAAGACATCCATTGTAGAAAGCACTGTCTTTGAGAGCGAATTGAACGTCTTGACTTTATCAAATATAAACGTTTGTGGTGTGGGTTTTGTGTTGTGATAACGTGGTGTGCCACTTTCCCCTGTTTATTGTCTTAACCAATGCGTGGAATATTCAATAATTTATCGAATGCATAATTACTAAAATAAAACGTAGGCAAGTGAATATATCAAGTTTTTGTCTAATTGCGCCTGTCCCACTGTGCGGCGAGGATGGTGGGTGGGGCGGAGGCGGTCGCTCCGCGGCTTAAGGGCCCTCCACAATAGCCCGGGAACGGGAACGGGAACGCGAAGGGAAGGACGGGAACGGGAACGCGAGGTACATGCGCTTCACAATTAACGTCAACGGGAAGACGAACAGCGCTATAAACTTGCTGCGGCAAAAAAAAAGAACTTCAAGAAACAGTTGCCAAAACCAAAGAACGTCTATAGCTACGCTACTCTGCTCACTCTTTGATTTGCCATTAGCTTGTGTTCGCCTGTATTGTGTTGGTCCTGGTTTTGGTTGCGTGCTGCCCGTTCCGTTTGTTTCTGTTTTCGTGGTGTTTTCCCGCCTCAATCGTAATCCACGCTCTAACCACAATATCGCACTACTCCCAACTCCGCTTCGTATACCAATGTCGCGCGTCGCACTCTATCAGCTGGAAAGCTTCGCCGCCATTTGCTGCACTGTCATTGGTCGAGAGGCTTCGCGTTCCCGGGCTGAGATAAATGTTGACCCATCCTTCCCGTTCCCGTTCCCGTCAAGCTTCGCGTTCCCGTCGTGTTGTGTAGGCCTGCCTGAGATGTCCATGTCTTAACTTTCTTTACGTTCCCGTTCGCGTTCGCGTTCCCGTTCCCGGGCTATTGTGAAGCGGCCTTTAGCGCCAGAAGGGGGCGGGGCGCGCGACCCGTCGGTTCGCCCCCTCACCGCCTGCAGCCGTACCTATACTAATTGAAGCGGCCGCAGCGCTGTTCCTGCAACGCTCCCCGCCGCGCGGGGGTGAGGGGAGGGGAGGGGAGGTGGCGTCGATTGTGCGCCCTCGCCGCGCCGCATCTCAATCCGCTGCGTGGGATGATAAGGGGTGGGGTCCGCTGCAGCCCTGCTTTCAAAGGTCGCGTATTTTGAAAGCACGGGGTTGCTGGAGGTTGCTCTTATAGGAGGCTCCGTTGCTGCTGGGGCGTGTGGGCGCAAGCGGGGAGGTTTGTGTGCTGCAGCAGGATCTGCAAGGCGCGCCGATGGAAGTACTCCCACGTCAACATGTAACATGTACACTACTATAATTGTGAAATCCATAAAACGAAAAAACAATAAAAATAAAATAAAACTAATAATGACGTATTAAGCATCTACGAGTGTTGCAAATGCTATGAGACTTGCAGATTCTTGGCAAAACAATACAAGTAAAAAGGGTATATATCATTTAATTAAAGTTAGTAATTCAGGTATAGTAAAGAATAGTAACAAAATTAAGTGTTAAAATAATACGTGCTAGCCTTGAAATCATGTTTTGGAAAAATCTTGAGTATGTCAGAGGAACATACCATAAGGCTTTTCAGGGTAAATATGTTGTTGGTAAAATAAATACTAATATTGCATAATCTTAAAGATATTTCAATTGTTCAAATTGTTCTCATTAAAAGTAACACTCAAGCTTACCGCCGTACTAAAATCAGCTTTTTCTTAAGAAAAATTCGACACTCGTTGAGAACATTGACATCTTGATTTTTTTTTAAATTTATGGTTAGACATAGTTTAATGAGCTGAGAAGCTTAGAATTAATAATTAGAAAATGAACCTCTAAGTTGAGATATGTTTCCGTGTCTGTAGTGGATTCTACTGAGTACTTTTTCCGTCGTTTCTTCGGTAATCGCCTGGTAAATGTATTAGATTTTGTTTACTTTTTATGCATTAAATGTTTCATGTATTATTGTTTAAAGCCCTTTTGTCCATTCGAATATTTTAATATTCAAGTATTGCATTATACATTTTTGACATGACTTTATTCTTTTTTTCTGTATTCGATTATGATGTGATACATCTAATCCTGAGTAATGATCTTTAATGCTCCTTTGTGTTTGTTTCAGGTGAGTATCCAAAATCTATTTGAGCTGTTGCAGAAAATTACTGCGGTGAGTTTGCAGTTTTTGTTATGATGTAATTAGATTATTCTTGCTGAAAATGTGTATTTTTGCCGATTTAGTTGTTTATGTATGCTTATCATTATCCTACAATTGGTGGAGTGGGGAATGACGTAGCTGACGTGAATCAGCTACGTTCGCCGGTTTACCACACAAAATGCTGTTTTCATAGATGGTTTGCAATACTGAAGTTGATTAGATCATATCTTGTGTGCAAATAAAGCGGAGAAGGTTTGCCAAGTGTGTCGTTAAGATTAAAAGTGAGTAGTGATCGATTCCTTTGCGTTTGTCTATGTTTCTCGGTAAAACGTAATGAATCCTTAATCATAATGAAGTTTTCTGCTATGAGTGTGTCGGGAAAACCTCATAGCTCCAAAATCTAAACTTAAAATATTACTGTGGTCATCATATCGTTAAATTAAAAAAGCTAGTGGGTTAAAAAGTGAAATACATTTGTTAGAAGATTGGTGATTTGTTAATGAGCGTGAATCTCTGCCACTGAGATACTTTCTGAATCTGTTTTCAAATCCGTTGTAATCATTAAAATCAGTTTTCGTCCAAAAGAGGACTGTCGAATTACTTGTTACCATGTCCTTTACATATTAACCAAATATATTTAATGTATTTTCATCCTAAGGGTAACAGTCTTAGAAGTATTTTAAACCTCCCTGCGCTCTTTATGTACAGTTTCTATTTTGTGAGCGACGTGTGTTTATAGTTGGGAGAAACTGAGTGAACATGTAAATCACGAAGATGAACAGCCCCCTTGTAATCACGTGTGTTCGTTTACCGCATTTCAAAAAAGAGCTGGAAGAGCGTGATTGCCTGAGTATTAGCTGTTTCCTTCTTAACTTCTCGAAGAGTAGATAAAGTGTGAAGAGGTATGTTGCGATTATAGTCCGCGACTTCTTTGCTGATTTAACGCACAATAATCGAATTGTGTTAGAATTAAATAGCTGCTAGTTGTTTGCAGAATGTGGTTATCTTTTCTAAGTGAGTTAAAGTCTTCATTTGTCATTTGTCTCATACGTCGGTAATTATATCTCACAAATAAGTGGATCAAACACATGCTTTTTCTCACGTAGACAATCCGCCGGTGACTGATGTGAAAATAACGTCTGTGATGTTAGTAACAGTTTTAACTGTCTCTTGTCACTGGAGGAACCACCAGTGACACAACATCCCTAACCAGTGTTAGAGATGTTGAAACGTGAATTAAAGAGTACTTATGCTGTTTTGTGTTTATTTGTTTTGCCAAGTTAGGATCCTGTGACAGGATACCTTCATGTTGCCCAATTTCAGACATTTCCTTCTCTTTGACATTGGCGAGCAACGGTGAACTTTCGTGAAGAAGCAAGATTTCTAGCAGTTTCCACGTCCCCAATGATCGCAAGCAGCGATGAATTAAGGGATTTGAAAGGTAATGAAAGAGCTTAAATATACTTGCTCTAGGCGCGTGTATGAGAATCCTCCGAGAATGAGGTAGTATTAATAACACAGATTGATTTCAGAGATCCAACAATGCATTTTACCAAACTTGTATTGATGAAGGAGTTCGTAAGAATAATGTTAGGAAAGGAAGGGCATTGGACCTTGTAAGTTTGAGAACTACTACACAATGGTGAATCTTGGAATTTTTTTCCGAAACAGTCCTTTATTACTGTGTATAGGGGAGTAGCTGCATTATCATGCAGATAATTCCCAGCTTTTTCTTGATACGTCGATAAGTCTCCAGATGTTTCCACCATATTTAGTGTCAGCGTAGTACGATTACGATTTCCAGTAGAGTGATTTTTGTGGTGAACTAAAATGTATTACCTCTGTGTGTGTATAAGAATCCTTCAAGAATGAGACAGAATTAATAACACCGATTCAATTCAGAGATCCAACAATGCATTTTACCTAGACTTGATTTTACGTAGCATTGATGAAGGAGTTCGGGAGAATAATGTTAGAAAAGGAAGTGCACTGGGCGTTGTAAGTTTGAGAACCACTACACAATGGTGAATCTTGGAAATTTTTCCGAAACAGTCCCTTTATTACTGTGCATTCGGAGTAGCTGCATTATCATGCAGATAATTCCCAGCTTTTTCTTGAGACGCCGGTATGTCTCCAGTTGTTTCCGACATATTTAGCGTCTGCGTTGCACGATTACGATTTCCAGTCGTCGTTTTTTTGTTTTGGGGGAGGGGCGGAAAGGGCGCGTCTTTGTTCCCGGGCGGGCGCGTTTACTGTCTGCATCCGACGACGCCGGGGCGGCGCAATTGCCTCGCCCCCCCCCCTTCCTTTCCCACGCGGCCCGCGCCCTCTCGGCCGGCGGCGAGGGGGGGAGTGGAGCTGGCGGTTCCATTACGCCGCTGAGAGGAGAACGAGCCCACCCACCCCCGCCGCCCGGGAAGCGAACCCGAGCCCGCTCCCACCCCAGTCCCCGCCTTCCCGTTGCTCGGTGTCGGGGAGTGGGTGGTTGCGCAAATCGACTTCACCCTCGATCACTATTTTTTTGTTATGTTGTTATATGGATATAAACAGCATTGATGCGAATACTGTTCTTCACGCAAACTGGAAACCCGCAAGCCATTCGTAAAGGCCGGCTTTCAGGAAGGTTTTAACAGATAGCCCTCCGCCGAAACAGAGTTGTTGAGTACACTGACTGTTAACGTTTGAGTACACTTATTTCAAGAAATCGCATTTCTTGTTTACCTCATTTTTTCTTGGAAGAGAACGGTATTTTAAAAAGTGTTGAAAGACACGCAGCCGATAGCACAATCGGTCTGAGTACGTTACTAACTATATAACGGCCTCTGGATGTTGTTCGAAAATATCCGAGACAGTTCGCCAGCAAATGGTTCAGTAATGAAGAACGTTTGGCTCACAGAGTGTTACAGTCGAGCGAAGTTGACATAACCTGCGGCAATGCATTTCACTGTGTTGTGCTATTCATAAGGAGTGAACAGAACCTCTTAATACACGCAGCGATAAAACGCGAAATGTAAAACGTATGTATTGGGCTCCGAAAACGTCTCTGTGTGTGAACAATTCTGAGCTGTCTGTCAGCAGGAAGGATAGCGTAGTTTACCCATAGAACTGAATGATCAGTACTTAAACATTGATCATAAATAAGTTTAGAAGTAGTTGGGCATTTACAAGAAAAAAATTGTTCGTGGATACTGAGATACAAGTTCGAGCTTATGGCAGAGAAAGGAATCATCGTGTACACGTATATTAGCTTTGTGTAATATAATTTTCAGAAGTCTGAGGTGGCGGTTTCGAAAGGACTTTTGAATCGTATAACGAACGAAAGAAAAATAGGATAAGGTTCAGTAGAATCGGTTTGTGCGAGCGCACAGCTTTCGTGTGGAGGGTCCAACCAGCCCCCGCCACTGCTCTCGCGACCTACCGCCGCGCCGCCCCGCCCACCTTCGCCGACGCTCTTCTTGGCCTCAAGTGTGCGCGAGCGCATCTCGTGGGCCGTCGGGCAGAGCGGTAACGGCGCTGGGAAATAACTCGTATCCATCACCCCGCCCCGCCGGGCTCCATTCTGGCCTGTCCCGTCTCGCCCCGCTCTGCCCGCATTGCTTCGCCTTGCTCCGTCTCTTGCCGACCGCCTCTCCGTTCCGTCCCGTCCCGTCCCGTCCCCTCCCACCCCGTCCCATCCCGTCCCATCCCGTCCCACCCCGTTCGCCTCTCCGCTCCGTCTCGTCCTGTCCCGTCCCGTCTCGCCCCGTCCCGTCCCGCTCGTCCCCCCGCCCCGCCACGTCTCGCCCCGCCCATTCCCGCCCCGCCCGCTTCGTCTTGCCCCGCCCCGTCCCGCTTCGTCCCGCCCCGCCCCGCCCCGTCTCGGCCCGCTCTGCCCGCCTTGCCCTTCCGCTCCCCCCAACGCGCCCGCTCCGCACCGTCCCATTACGACCCTCCCCCCCCCCCCCCCCCCCCCCCCCCCCCCCCGTCTCGTGCCCTGTCCTGCTGTCCTTCCCCGCCCCGCCCCGTCTCGTCCCGTCCAGCTTCGTCCTGCCCCGCCCCGTCTCGCCCCGCTCTGCCCGCCTCGCCTCTCAGCTCCTCCCCTCCCCCGCCCTTGCCCACTCCTCCCCGCCTCGCTCCGTCTTGGGCCGCCCTGCATCGCCTTTCGGCCCCGCCCCTCCCCGCCACTGTCTGCTTGCGCGCTCCCGCCCGGCGACGGGCCACCCCCTCCCGGCCGTTAAATTACACGGCGCGGCGATCCGTTTCCCCGGCTCGCGATATTTTCGCCGCCCCGCGCCGCCCGGGGCGAATTGGAAGGCAATGGGGCGTGAGATGAACTTGGCACAAGCGGAGGTGACAATTTGTAAACACGCGAACGGGGTCGCGGGGTGGGAAGGGGAGAGATGGGCTGACGGCTGTTGGCCGTGGAAGGGCTAGACAGGGCGTGGCTTTGAGATGCCGTTGTTGGAGTTGCTATTGTCTGATTGCAATTAGAATGGTCGTGGCATTCGGACTTCGGAGGGTGATGAGAAGGGCGAGCCATCACGAGGGATGCTCTTTGAAATCGGCGTCAGTTTCTGAACTTTGATTTCAACTCCATCTTGTAAACTCCGACTTACTCTAGAGCATGTCTGCTCAACTTACTCGTAGAGCGACAAAGAGCCGGCTCGCTTCTCATGAGCCCGGAAATTCGGCCGCGAGCTACGTTGTATGAGGGACGGGATGGACGCCACTCAGCGGCAGGGGAAATGGCATTGCGAGGGGACTGCAGAGAGGTTGAACGCATACAGACATCGGCTTTGGGGCGCAGGGCTCAGGAACTATGCGAATTATCTTTCTCTTTCCGGTCTTCCAATGAGACAACTTGCGCAACCAAGTCGGCGCGAATTGAATTAGGAGCAATGTTTAGTGTTTTTAAGACCGTGGATAGTGTTATTTATCTTCTTGTTAATGTTTTTGAGAGGACATGGTAAAATCCTTAAAACAGTTGGTGTGAGTTGGATATTTTCCAGAATTGTGTTGAAACAATACTAACAATATATTCTAAATTTTTTTATTATTTATTTATTTACCCTTTGTACATCGTACTGCTGGAATCCTTGCTTAGGGTTTTAGGAGGTTCGAACCTTTGTCAATTAGCCATTTTGGCATTCGAGTTCCCCACTTCCAGGGCCTTCTGAAGGTAACGGACATATTAGACGAATAGAATTTCTGTAAGTGGGAGAAGATAGCGTGGCAAGCGCCATGCTTCATATGCGTATTTTCCCCAATATTCACTGTCATTAAATCCAGTAAATATTGGTGCTCATTTTGAAAGGCGGCTGACTGTGTCTTACCTGTCTAATTTTAAGACTCAACTAATGATAGTCCGAGATTAAAGAAATTCTATGATTATTTTAAGGTCAAAAAGAAACTCTTGGGTTGCCAAAGTGAGCGTCTGTTATTTCATTTCCGAGAAATTATTTTTTCTGATGTTTCTGTGCGTAAATAACTCAACGTCCTCGAAATGAAATGTCCATATGAAATTGGTGTGGAGTGATTAAGATGGAATTGTTAGGACAAACGTCGCTTTTTAAAACGGCAGGAGCAAGATGATCCCACTTAATAATTGACATGTCAAATATCCATGTTCTTGTGTTGATAGAGTTGTCGATTTCTTCACACGCGATGCGATAAGGAATTAGAGTCGTCCCCGCCCCATCAAGAAAATTCTTCTTAATTTTTTTAGTAAAATGGCGTGAAATATTTTCTAAAATCTCAAATTTTGATGCGCTTAAAATGTTGAATTAAATATCTAAAAGTGTATAAGATATATTTGAACGTTTGCTCTTGATTGATCTTACCTAATGTTTTATAAGGTGTTTTTGCTTGTGTAAAATGCTTTTTTAAGTAGGAATTTCTTATCTTCTGGATGAATCCGCGAAAAAAAGTAATCAGTTCGCCACCAGAACACGGAGAAGCTTCTAGTGACACCTCATTTGTCTCGATTGGTTGAGTGGAAGGTGTCTTACATGAGTGATGGACGGCGGGCTACTCGATTACTACACAAGAAGAGATGCAATCTCAGTGTGGGAGTGGGATCAAAATTGGAAATTCGTTAGTGATGTGGGAGTTCCAGTGATGTGTATCGTATGTAGTACGTATATTTCATGGAGAATCCTTAACGACCATAAATTATGTTTACTGATGTCAGGTTTATGGAGCTTGGTCAGCACAGAGAGAAAATCACTACGTGGTTGTTCGCCAACGTTTCGGAAAATATATTGTTATCAGAGTTTGCAGCCACATTAGTAATCATGGTTTGGTGTGTATACTATTGTTCTTCTCATTCCGTGAGGTGTTTAATCTTCAAGAACATATAACTCGGGTTCATAATTTGTTTCTTTCTCTTTTGGTGGTGTCAAGCCATAAGGTGGAAATATATTTTCCGAAACGTTAGCAAAGAACCATGAAGTGAATTTGTTTCTCTCCCCTGACCAAGCCTCATAAACCTGACTTAAGTGCGAGTATAGAACGATTTTCCTAAGGATGAGCCAAAGTGACAGATCGCGAAAACAAGTGAACATCACATTATTTCAGAGACGTATCCCTCCGCCGCGACAGCTGTTCAGCCACGCCTCTTCGTAAAGTGTTAGGTTATGGCTCCTGTGAAAACAACCCTATGCAGAAGTCTAAGAGTTTCGCTGAGGTATAGCACGTACGTGAGTCCGGGAAATAATTAAATTTAATTATATAAGTGGAAAATCTCTTAACATACTCTCACAACCTGTAAAAGAAAACTGTCACGAATGTAAATAGAAAGCTCTCAATCACAGCTCGCCACACAACAGCACAAGAACCACGTGCATAGGCACGCATTTCGCATTCAAGTCTCGGTTTTAAAATAAACATAATATTTATCACACAAAAAGTAAATTCAATGTAATATTTAAAGGAAAAAAGAATTTTCACAGAAGAGCACATAACACAGCATTTCCTAATTTCAATTATTTCTCGCGGCGCACTATATTTTTGTCGGACGAGGACGTCACGAAAGGAGGCGTCGAAGCCATTTACAAGTTAGCCAACTGCAAACGAGCAAATGCAGAAAGGGAGTCTATTGGGCTCGAGGGCACGACGACCACAGAACCTTTAGTTATGTTGCCAGCACTAGCTGTCACTTTGGCTCATCTTTAGGAAAATCGCTCTATACATGCAGGAGGGTTGGGGTATAAGTCATGGCAACGTTTTTTGACAGAGAGAGACGTCACTGTAGTGTGTAAGGTCCCGATTGGACCGCACCGTAACAGCTGATTAAACGTCAGCCGCAGCAAAGCAAAAACCGCAGTGTAGGCCTAAATCCGCTGTCGGACGCGAGACGCGAAGACGAGCGTGCGCGCATGCACATACCCTGGTGCGCGCCCGCGTGGCACCTCCCGTCGGGCGGCGGCAGAGGTTGCGGCTGCGCGCGGCGGGCGAGGGGGCGGGGCGGCCGGGCGGTCAGGGCGCGTGCGCGCCGTCGGTGAGTGGGGGAGGAAGGGGGGGCGTCGCCCGCGTGGCGCCGCGACGCCGCCGCCGTCTCGGCCGCGGCGGCAGTGCGCGCGCGGATGGCGGCGCTAGCGGAAGGGCGTCGCGCGCCCGCGGGGGCGCACCGCGCGAGCGGGGGCGGCGCGTCGACGGCGCCCACGCCCACCCCGGCGCACACGCCGGGCCCCGCCGCCATGAGCCGGTCGCTGTCGCGCGACGCGGGCTTCGCCGTGCTGCCGCCGCAGCCGCCCGCCGCCGCCGGCGCGCGCTGGGCCGCCTGGAGCTGCCCGGCGCCGCGGCGCTGCGTGCGGTGCGACTTCGGCGGCGGCGGCGTGGGCCCCGACGCGGACGGCAACGCCAACAGCGGCTCCTTGGGGCTGAGCAGCAGCGCGCGCGGGGTGGTGGCGAGCGGCGCGCTGGCGCTGGACAACCGCTTCGCCTGGCTCGACAACCGCAACGCGGACCTCGCCGCCTGGAGACACGCCCCCGCGCTGCTCGCATACGCCGCGCCCTACCAGTACGACCCGGTGCCGTCGCCCGCCGCCGCCACCCCCGACTCGGAGGAGGAGGACGACGACGGCGACGCCGAGGAAGACGAGGACGCGGACGACGACGACGACGAGGACACGCTGGCGAGCGGCGGCGCCGGCAGCGGCTCCGACACGGAGTGCGAGAGGCCGCTCATCGTCCTGGACAACAGGTAGTTGGCGCCGACGCGGCGGTCTCTCTCTCTTCATTCGCTGTGTTCTTGGGGAAAATGGTTTCACAATGAGAAGCTGTTGTTGTGTCTTCATGTGGTGTTCTGGTTGCGCGTTTCAAACGCCTGTTTCCGGCCTGGCTGATTTCATATCTGTCGTTACGTGTCCTGTGTATTTGCGTGAATCATGTTCTCAGAGCGTACAGTAGAACATTGCGAACTAGCAAAATGTACAGTGTGGTCTTTGAAATCAAACTTTGAAGTCTTTTGCTAAGTGCGTAATGAAATCAATTTGAAACATGTTGTTATGTTTGAATTCTCTTGAATTTGGGCATTCGGTGTACACAATTTGTTGAAGTAGAAAATGTCGATATTGATGGATGTCGCTACCCGTTTCCAGATAAATAAGAATAACGGTCTGATAAATAGAATAGAGTAACCGTTCGCACATAGAATGCGCAATTCCGCTATTATTTTTATGTGCGTTGGTAGGAAAAGATGTTGTAGTAGGAACAGTTTATTTGCTAAGCTCTGTTGTCACGTCGAGTCCTATGGTACACGGAAAATTTTCCTACTTTTTCGGGTTGTCAGCGATTGACCTTTTCAATTTTTGTTTATTTTTATAGGAAGAAATAGGCATATTGTGTTAATATTCCTCATTTAAGAGAAAGAACGGGCCAGTCTAAAAAAAATTAAATGCTGTCTTTGTGAAATGTGTTTCCTATTAAATGTGCAAATATTGTTTTTGTAATAATTTTACTTTTGGTTTATAAGACAATATTAATTGTGCAGTTGAAAATGAAAATGAAATATTGATATCACATATATTTCATAGTTAATAGTTAGTGGCGTCTTCTCAAACAACTGTCTTTTACTTCGTTTGAACAATCTAGTTTTCGCGATGTCTGTTGAAAAAATGTCAGACAAGTAGGAAGTGTCTATTTTTGACCAGTTGTGAAAGCAGTTCAGTCGTCAGTTTGCAGTATGGAAACTGCTATCATACAGGTTTTTAGAAGGATTATGTGTACGGTTAATTGTCATTGTCAAACACATGCTAGCAAAACAATGAAATGTGTGATCTTTGACACTTAACGATTGAGAGAAATGTAATTTTCATTATTGAATCTATTCGTACGTTGCTCATGTGATTGGATTTGTTTCGTTTTTGCGAAGTCCTGAAAAAAATGTACTAACTAGTTAATATTGTTCATTCTATGTGTGTCAGGGCGAGAATGCGCACATTATATCAGAAACATGGATGAATTCTCAATTGAAATAAGTATATTATTACAATAAATAGACCACCGTTCTAATGATGAGTTGCTGGCTGACAACACCCAGTCTCCATTTTTCGTTCTTCGTTTCGATATTGCACTTCGAGAGATAGTGTTCTAAGATGTACACTGTCAAAAATGTCATTTTATTTATTGTAAGTACATTAAACAAAATGTACCTTACACATTAAAAAGAACGTCATAGATTTGTACATTAAATGTAAAGCTGAAATTAAAATCGGTGTAAACCGTTTCCCCTGCCTCTCAATACGTTTCATCATTAATATCATACATTCATAATCACTAGTTCATCAAGATCATTCATTTCAGATATTACCTAAAGTTATGACTCTTGCATTCTAATATTCATGTGTACGTTAAATTTAACATGCGTTCATGGTAATTGAATGTAAATTTACGTTAAAGTAATGCAGAAATTTCCGACAGGATAGCCACAGGAAGAATCAGGTATATATATTTTGATTTATTTAACGTGGCGCCTCAAGGTCACGAGTTGGAAGAAGAGGGAGACATTGTCATCCTATCGGCAGCTCCAGTCCAAAATTTTAAATCGTGACGAAGCTCTCGATTGGATGACAGTGCCCCCCCCTCTTCGTCCAGTTCGTGGCCTTGAGGCGCCTTGTTAAATAAACCGGAGTATAGAATTGCTCGGTATTCTGTGTAGCTGCTTGCGAGGACGACTGGCGTTAGCACACCTGGCCTGGCCAGCCGTCGACGGTGGCGACCTCGGGGCGCCCCGCGCAGGACCTGTCGCAACACATCACGATCTCGGCACATGCGTTGCCGACGGTGCCGTTCTTTCGCTACTGCTTCATCTATTGTTTCCTCGTTTCTCGCTCTGATTGAAACATGGCGAGGATCCCTATTCCAAACGATGTGTGTTCTCGACCGAACAAACTAGATCACACACAGAAATTAGACAAACACACAAACTCACGTCCAATGCGGAAGTTGAACGCCGACTTTTCGAACAGAGTTAGTCATTCCGCTCCCTTTAGGGGGAATTCGACGCAAGTTGGCTATTTTATTTTGTTGTTATTATTTATTATTATTATTATTATTATTATTATTATTATTATTATTATTATTATTATTATTATATCTCCCTCTATAAAATATTCTTAGCAAAGATGACAATTTTGTACAACTGATAAGCCACCATCGACGCAAAATCCCGCAAGCGCGCTACTGCTGGGCGGGGAATTACCCAAATGTACAAGCGCATTTGGAATTGACCTGATTATAACAGAAGGAAAAGAGCCGGCGCTTATGTAATATACGTTTCTATTGTCCATAACTCGGAAGCGGTGCGCCGTATGCCGCTAATACGATTTTTCTTGCGCCATAACCTGCTTAAATACGACCTTTTTGGTCGTTCTCTTACATTTGGGGAGGGTACTCCGTAGCATCAGTTTTCATAAAAGTTTCAAGTTGGGTTCCAGTATAATGCTATTTTCTGTTTTAGAACAATGGATTAAAATGGGAAGAATGAAATTCGACCTGTGATGTACATGATTGTTCTTGTTCATTCACATTATCAATGATGACGCAGGTATGCAAGAAAGCGGAGAACTTCCAGAAATCCTGTTAAAACCCTACAAATTCGTCACAACGTCCGTGCTTCGAACCCCGTTACCAAGGTGGAATCATTGATGTTTCCGGTCATTAGCCCGTGAGTGTAGTGATTTTTCATTCCCGTATGCGACTGTGATTCGTTGGTGAGACTACACCTAAACGTCGGATTCTGAGGGACCACCCCTCCTCCAATGGGCCTCCAGAGGAACCTGTTACTAGAACTCCCATCCAGTCAGCGGCTGAATGCGAATTATGTAGCTGTACTGCTGTTTTTACTTTGCTGCGCCTGACATTTGATCAGCTGTTACGGTGTCGTCCATTCGGGACCTTACACGTCACTACAGTGACGTCATAATGGAGGCGTTCAGCCTTCTGATGGGATGACACTTGAACAGCTGATTTACTTCAAACGCGGCTCTGTGAAGTATAGTGTCGAAACTTCGTCGCCGTCGGGACTCGCACGCCTAGGATCTCCCGGTGAGCGTGGGTCAGAGACAGCGCCAATGTCGGCTCTGATCCGAAGTCTGCCGCTTGCCCGGAGTGGGCGAGCTGGCGTGCTGTGGACGGGGGCGGGGGGTGCCGTGGGGTGAGTGACAAGTGCGGCGGCCGGGCTAAAAGCGGCCCCCGCGGCGCGGCGCGCCGGGCGGCGTCGGCGTCCGCCCACGCGTTGTCGCCGCCCGTGCCAGCCCGCCACCGCCACCGCCTGGCGACGCCACGCGACACGGAAGGGCCGGGACGGCAGAAGGTGGCGGTTCATCCAATTATGTCGATGGGGGCGGCAGCCAGGTGCTGCCATTGACACGAAACGAATTTGTGTCGATGAGAAACACACTGCTCTTACACGTTTCGAGCTAATTTTTCTTTGAAATATTCAAAGTTCCTGTAAAATTAAATAAAGAACAGGTGTATTCACCTATTCGCAAATGGTATCGGCCTTTGCCATTTGCAAATGTCATGACTAGAGGGCGGATTTTGATGACCTAAAACAGCGTCAAAAATGATGAATAAAATGCTCTTAAAATGTTTTTTAAAATGCCATAGAAGGGAAGAAAAATTACGTTCGGATGAACAACTCAAGCTGTTGGATACCTTTCTGATGTAGTCGAGGCTTCTTCTGTTCGTTCATGTGTACTCAGCTTGCAAACTTTTTGTTTTTTGTTTTTAGACTGTTTTTACCAGGAAATATCTTTTTTTAGTTATCCCGAAATCGGCTGAACCGACAATGGCGCTGATTGGCGTCAGAAGAATCTTAGATTACTCACGACGGCTGATATTATAATTTCTAAGCGAAGAAATCGAATAGGCTACTCAGAAATTCCGTGGAGAAAATTTGTTGCATCTCATAAACATTATTTGAAGCAAGTAACAGTAAAATAATATTAAAATCGGTGATATCAGCGAAAAAGCATTATAATGACGGAAAGAGGTAACAAATGATTTACAAGTCGAAATCGACAAAAAATGAAAAAAAGAAAACCTTATAAAATGGGTCATTTCCTTTTGTCATAACATAAAATTAATTTCTATACTAAACGGAATTGTTCTAAAGTGAAAAGAAAAAAAAAGGCATTTCATTAAAATCCGCCCTTTAGCCATGGCATTCCCTTGTTCGAACTGAACTTCGTTGACAACTCTTTCATTCGAGTCTGATATTTAAATAATCTAGTCACAGGCGACGGAGAGGATTGGAATAGCTGATTTAATTTGTCATTGTCTTGGTATTGCTCAGGACTATTTTCAATCCTTTCAGATTTGGAGAAAAAAAACAAACAAACACGTTCTCTCTCGCACAAGTGCTGACGGTTCTACCAACGTGCACGTTCCAAGAAGACAACCTGAGATACCTTAGCAGTATTTCGATTTCTGTCGGTGCTGCTCTCTGTGGTATGAGAGCAGCACTCTCGCGCACTATTTGGCTCACCAGGCTGCGTCCGCTTCGAGGTCGAAGGCGAGAAATCGGTGGTCTATCTCCCCTTTATGTGGTAGACCGACAATTATTCAAATAGACGTCCCACAGTTCTCTCCACTCGCAGACAGTGGATTGTCATCGCCTGTGATTTGGCATTGGCTCCCAGGTATCAATACGATATCCCCCTGGGCCTCAGTACACACGCGGATTTCGTGTTTGATTTGCTGTTCATGCAAGACAAATTGAGATGTGATTGTAACTCACGAGAGTGATTATAATTGACCCAAATCGTCTGGTCTGTCTGTCCGTTTTTGAACAACGCTAGCGGGTAAACCGTTGTCTGGATTTTTACCAAAATTGATATTCCCCAATCGATATGGCTGATGTCGCGACCCCTTCAATTTGAAACGGATGTTTCGATTTTGGGTGGTACTTCCATGAACCCTCAACATTTTCAAAATGTTCTCAAAACTGGCCCCAAATTGTTTACCTTTTTTTTCTCCAGTAAATCACAAACGTATATAATAATGGCGTGTATATAATTTTCGTTGAAATATCTGAAATTTCGAAACTTTAATTTCTTTCGGCGTATACCTACAACTGCATTATTGAAGGCAGACAATTTTTCTTGTAATGAAATGGTCTCCATGTGCTTGAGGAGTAAGTTTAGTTGATACGTGCACCTGCCACTGGATACTTATTTTAATTGCGGAGAAGTTGAGATCAGATGAGACTCAGGACACAACGCACGATGAAACGATGAGACGAAACACGCGGCTAGACATTAGAATAAGAAAATCGGACAATTCATCATGCTAAGAATCTTTCAACAACGCAAACTACCAGTCACCAGCCTCCTCAAAAAAGAATTTATCATCTTCGCAACCCCCTTTCAGTCTTCAGAACATCTGAAGGTCGTGAAGGATTTGTTTATGTTTCATTATCTCTAGTTTTTAAAAACAAAGTGAAAGATCTCAACGGTAGAGTCTTGGCCTGACTCCCGCGTTCTAGCGCGACTGCAGGAGTCGTCTTAATTCATGGGGAATGGGCGATCTGTCCAGGCAGTAAGAATGGATGCGGGATCAGGGATGGTCTGGGAAAAGAGTGATCGCATGAGATTATTCGTTTCAAGATTCTGATCCTGCAGCCCTCTGTAGTTAATCGGAGGAATCAGTATGAACGACCAGAGTAGCCGGCCTCTAAAATTCTCATTAGATGGTTACGTCAAGTGGCACAACCGTGTAGCCGGATTTCCACAACTAAATGGCACTTACGGTAACTACGTGGGAATTCTCATTGTTGCTCATAAAAATACAGAAACGCCAAAACGATTTAAAAAATGGTAGATATCAGCTCACGCATCTTCATTGTTTTTTGTTTTTTTTAAACTCAGGAAAGCTTAGCTGACGATTAAAGTAAATGACATTTGTTTTTTTGTGCCGCCTCATGTGTATAGAAACAGTAATGATTTATAGTGTCGCTCACGTTAATCGTTGTTTCTAAGATGTAGGCTATGGGCTCGGAAACGGCCAGGGACTTCACAATGCAATGCATAATAACGGCATAAGGCAAATTAAAATCTTTCGTATGGTTTTAATTGGTTATGCTAGTTGCGGCTGGAGATTTGGCACGTGCTGCACGTCATGGAATAGTCAAATAAAAAAGCTTTGATTGATGTATTCCGCTGATTTTCTTAGTGAGCAACTTACGTATGAATAGCAAAGCCCTCGGATCGTTCAAACAGTTGCGCGTGTGCTCCAAGAATCAGTGCATGTTTAAATAAAGTTTGGTCACGAAATCAAATAGTAACTCTTTGAACTATGATTTGTGGCTTGTGTGGAAGTGCGTAAATATCTTAAATGAGCCAATTTCGTAATTAAATCGTCAATATCTGTGATGGATGTATTCTAAAAAGCCTCGAGGAATGGCTCATTGGAAAAGCATGGTTTACTTTGTCTTGTGTGGCGATATAGAAGAATTTTACGAAATGTAATTTAGTCTTTTTTGTCTATTTTGAGAACACAAAATAATGTTTGATATTTATTTTTAATGTCATTACCGACCTAATTGCAATGAATCAAATTGGAATCTTCGTGTTGTGTGAAATAACTTAGGTTGTGTAATATTTTATCTCTACTGTATTTAGAACTGCATGACATAGGGAGCATTGATTAAAATTAATGTTACTCGGTTGATTAAATATAATTTTTCTTTTGTCTAAGGTAAAACGTTTTTAAAATTTGTGCTGTAGAAGAAGTTAAAGAAACATGGGCGTGTGTACATCGAAATCAGCAGTCCGTCATAAATAAAATCAAGGAGAGCGGTGCTTTTTTTTGAAACGCCAGGTGATAAATGAGGGTGACAGATTTCTGGAAAAACACAGGTAACACTGGGACTTCGAAGAGTAAATATTATACAGCAGGCACGTCAAACCGCGCCCGCACGAGATACTTGCTCGCCTGGTAGCCCGGCGCGGCGCTCACACGGGCCACTTCCACTGACTTCGCACTCATTTCCCCTTAGAATTCAGAAAGGGGTGTACATGCGCAGGTTGGAGTGACGCGAGGCGGTGAATAGTGTTTTCACGTGAAAATATGTTTGTTAGATTTTTTCTACGAAATAACCTAGAATTGTATTATTTTATTGTCTTCACTACTTACTACTATTTGAAGTTTATTTTCTTAATAAATTCTTCCTTATATACACATCTTGCTAAGTCACAGAAATATGTTCGTATGGCGAATTCTTTCTTCGTTGTCGTTTTGTATTACGATATTAAATCACTCAGTTATTTATTGATTTTAGTAATGTGAAATAAATTAACAAGTCTAAAGTTAAAAATTCTCGCTTACGTACGGACACAGCTTTTAACAGACATGAATATTTGTCTGTTAAACCTTCTAACCTGAACGTACAAAGTTCATGCTTTTATATCACTCTTAAGTAAACAGGATTACATAATCAAGATACTTTTGATTCATATTTTCTAATTTTAGTCTCCAAAAGACTGTCAAGGGCCAGGTATCATAATTATTACTAGCAGTAGTAGCTTAGTAGAAGTTGCACCAACTTGCTGAATGACACTGCACAAGGCAGATTATAAATCGCGAAGGCTTCGGACTCCCGTGGTATCCAGTGGCGTACCGCCACGTCGTAGCATTGTGCAACCCGTACTTTTAAATCTTGGGCCAATTTCTCTGGTCGCAGTGCCCGGAGCTCTACTAAGCTTGCTACCTTGCCCGACTTGCCTGTTGTACAGCATCAACACGGGGCAACAGCTGGATATAATTTTGTTGTTGTGAGACTGCACTGGAGCGGAACGAGAATTCTGAGTGATGACTTGAAGTAACTTTTCTATAGTTACGAATTATTTGATAGTTATTAATGTTCTTTTGAAATGATGTATTTCGCTTCACTGTTACGACATTAAAGCTTAAGGGAAAACTATTACGGTGTTTTTTTCTCGTTTCTTTTTCCATTTCAAATGAAATCACATTTTGAATATTGAAGAGTGTATGTGAGTTCCATGGCCCGCTAATTTTCATGCACAGAAAACTAGTGTCACAGAAAAAAATTCAATTTAAACTGATTTAGGCGACTGATGCGCACCGTGAAAATTCTGTGTGCGTTTAACAGACGCTCTTCGCCTACAACCGTCGCGCGGCGATGCTTTCACGTTTATTGCGCAGTTTCCATGGCAACGTTGACGGGCGGGCCTGTTTTGTGAAGTGTCACGATTTATACGCGAGTATATCGAGAACGCGTCTCATGCCAAGTGCCTGACAGTGAGGAACTGCCCCGAGCGCGTGCCGTGAAGACGTTCTTGTGTTAATGCAGGTGTTATTTCGAGGCGTCCTGCCTCAAAGAAGCAACTTTTTTGTTGTGGCTCTCTGCATTCGTAGATAGAGAAGTGTACGTCATTTCGTTTCTAGTTGTTACAATAATACATTTAATTCATTACAGTACATGAGGTTGAGTTGCTTGTATTAAGAATCACAAATGATAAATGTGATTGGGAAGAAACGCGGAAGTATCGAGCATTCCTTACAAACTGTAGTCCCTTGACATTATAAATGGAAAGGTATGAAGAATGATATATTGTTTAAAAGGTATTCCGCGAGAGAGTGATGTCGATTCCATCATAATCATTGTTCCACGAAATCCTCAATTTTTCATAGCTTGAGAGGAACATGTTTTTTTGTCAAATATTTCAGATTTCGAGTTACCGGAGAGTATATATGGGAGGTGTATGAGACAAAATAGTTTAGAGTTGATGGGATTCATGTAATTAAAGTTCTCCTGTGGGGAATATATTTTTTTCACAATTTTTGTTTTACAAAATATCCCTATTTCAGTATTTGAATGCAACGATTAATTCCGGTGGGGGGTCCTCCAATGACAGTGAACATGTACCCTAATTCGTGTCGCAAGACCACTCAGAAGGTCAGTAGAAATCTATTTTCACGCCTCTAGAGCTTTCATAACTTCCATTCAATTTGCCTTTGTACCTAGTTGTGCTGCGTGGTTTGAAACTCGGCAAAGCGGGTCAATAGCTGGCCTCGTTCGCCTGCAGATTGTGTTCTCTGCAGATTCTGCGTTCTGTGATTAGCGTCTGGCGCCGGCTATGAGACGTGCCGTTGCTGGGTCGTCGCGGAGACGCGTTATTAAAGTTCCGTCTCCAGGGTCTTTGCGTGCTGCACAGTGCGCGCGAATTCCGTTCTGCGTGGACGCTTCAGAAAATGATAATTTCGATTGAAACAAGTTAGAGCGTAGAGTTTTGCCATCAACTTCCGGCAGAAAGCTCTTCCGCGTGGATTAAGGTCATATTGACTGTCTCATGTAGCGTCGAGAGGTTTGCAGGTTGTTGGTTGACTTTCATGAGGTGAAAATGATTTAAGGCAATGTATGGATGAGGCTATGTCTTAATAAGTAGATGTTTTTGTTAACGGGTTGTACTCGAAAGTTGTACGATACGGTTGTACTCGCAGGCAATGTATCGCACGGTAGAAGAGAAAATGATTTGCAGCTATAGGGAAGAAATTACGTTCGAAGAGTTGGTTGGGGATACTTCTCCACCACACGAGAGAAATATGCTCCTTCCGAAATTTGGGGAATCTTAAAAATACATTCGCAATATTTAGCTATAAAAAACACTTTCTCTCTCTTTTTATTTAGAGGCATAAACAACCTTCCTCTGAGATGAATATTTAATTTCGACCCAGTCCCCTTTATCTGAGGTGTAGGTAACCTCAACAATATTGGACGAACTTTAATATTTTAATACTATTTTCCAAAATAAAAATTAAATATATTTTTGACGAATTTGATTATTAATTTTTTCCGCAGATTCACGATTACCCGTGCAATTGTTGCCGAAATTTCATCGTATACAGAAGCCTGCATACTCCGGAATGCGTATGGTAAAAATAATGTAAAAAGTGGTAAATTGTACATTTTTAGTTGAATGCTAACAACTCTCAATTTGTATGTACGCGCTCAGTAATTAAACTCATTCAAGAAGAAAATCATTGGGCACCTCAAAATATTATTCTTAGCGCATTGCTTAGTGCACATGCCTTCTCTATGCAAGTAAACAAGAAGTAATTTGTACACATTTAAGTTCCTTTTCGGAGTATACTGTGTGTTTATAACAAGTCATTGATAACCGAGACTCGAATGATTGCGTCCATTCTTGTTTGAGAGAAATGTTAGAAAAGCTTGAATGATTAAAAGAAATTCCCAATTGGGAAAGGTAAAACAGAATGATTAATTGGGGATGAAAAATGTGACGCAACGCGCTCGCTCTGTAAAGGCTCCCGCGGAATTTGCGGGACCGTTCACACCGGAGCGTCAATTATGATCTGCGTTTGGTGACGGTTGGCAAGGTCGCTCGACTCAGAGGGGAGCGAAGACTCCCGAACACGGGCGGACTTCCACGAAACTAGGGCTGCAGCGGAAGAAACGCGTCTGACTGCGTTAAAAATTTCGCCGCCGAGTAAACGCTGCCAATCTGTTGCCGCGACGCTCGCCTGCCGCGCAGGTCTGAACGGGCTCATAAGGCAACGCGGGACGCGAAACTTCCGCTGCGGCCAATTCGCGTAGGCTGCGGATCTTCCGCGTCGGTCTGTGGGAGCCCTAAAAGCGCTGGGTGTCGTTGAATGGCGGAGGCCCACTGCTGGCGGCGCGCCCGGGCGTGGCGGGGCCGGGCCTCGCCGCGCGTGGCGCGAAGCGCCGAGGCGTAATTTCTCATCGTCCGCTGTTGCGGCGTGGGCGCCGTCTCATAAGCGTCGCGACGCCGGGCGACGCGCCGCCCGTGATGGATGGCGGCGCCGAGTGAACACAAAAGCACGCGCCGCCCCCCTCCTCCGCCCACGGGGTCGTGTCGCGGCGCGGCGCGGCGCGGGGCGGTTTTTGCGCGGCGCAGCCACGCTTCGCATTCAGCGCCAGTCAGCGCTTATGGGCGGGGAGCGGTTGCCTGCGAAGCTGGGAATCCGGGGAAACCAGAGGTGGCGTTGAAACTTGGCCTGCGTTTTGAGATCAATCATACTTGTAGATCTTCCTCTTTCTGCTCCTGTCCCTTCCTCCTCCTTGTGACTGCTTTGCTTGTCCCCTTTTCGTCTGCTTGTCCGATTTCCTCTGCATGCCCTTTCTGGGCTTCTTTGTCATCGTTGTTTTTCTTTTTCTTTTTTTCTTTCGTTTTCTTTATTCCAGTACTTTAGGTATACTTGAGACGATTTTGCCTAACAAGGACAGAGCCGTTTTTTAACAGACGTTTTTTAAATATTTTTTTTAATCTTAATGTCAGTGATTGGGAAGTTTTTGGTCGCCTTTCTCATCACAATATGTAGTTAAAATGCCTGCGTCTTGCCATCTAATTTATCTTAAATCGACTATTAAAACATACGAATCTGTATAGCACGAATGTTTCAATTTTTTGCCGTTGGACTTTTTTCGGAAAGTTTTCCACGTGTAAGTTCGCTTGTAATCAGACTGTTAACAGTGTTATCTTTCGCTGACTATATTTTTTCACTAAGAGCATGAAAAGTGTTGTTTCAAAGAAAAAAAAACAGTTATCATAATATTGGATCAACTCTGATGTTTCGTGGGTTCGCGACATAAAGTGGGTCTCACCTTGATGCGCAATAGTAAGTTTATTCTAACTTCAGTTTTCCTTTTCTAGTTTGACGTAATTAGAACTCGCTGCAAATCTTAATAGTTCTCGAAATAGTTTGTGTTCATTAGTATGTGGTAAATATATTGATATAATTATAAAATGAAAATAATTCATTCATTATCACTTGAGCGAATGTGCATGGGAAGTGGCGTTATGCAAGTTCCGTGCTACATAAAAGAATAATCCTGTACAGAAACAGTACCGCGTGAGGTTTTGATTCATCGATTGGAAGCTGTTATTGTTTTTCGCGTGCATTGCCGCCCACCTGTTGGCTGTATCGTTCCTCAGTGTAGGGGAACATGATGGCGCCCTGACTACCGAATGAGGAATGATTGCTCCTCTGGTATGCGGCCACTTTTTTGTGGTGTCGTTTGAAATTCAGGATCATATACTCTAGTATTTGGCGTGCCTATTATTTTCTATGGTATCAGATTCGTTTTATACTGTATTACAATGAATTTTCGTTAGTGTATCGTTTCTCTGTGGTTCACTTATTAAAGCAAGAACTATTTTTTTTATTCGGTGAATTTTCGGTGTCACCTATTGTCAGATGATTCTACTTCGGATCCCTCCATTTTGTAGTAATTTGTAAATGTGATCGTGTTGAATTCGTCAACGCCTTTTTGTTGTAGTCGAAGAATATCCTCGTGCATGCATTTGAGATAATGCATTCTGTTTTGTGTCGCACCTACTAATTATTAGATCTCTGATACATAATAAGTCGTCCTCAGGCGAACGTTGGTTGCCTTTCTTTTCTTCTATTCTCTGTTGATAGTCATTTTGCGTCGAATGCGGAATTCGCAATTCCACGTACACGTTGTAAATGGCGTTATCTATCAATTTGGTAGTCTAATGCGACATTTTAGTCTTTCGAGACGGGGTGTTTCTCCTTCGAAGCACTTCATTACATTATTATGCGAATTGACAAGTGTCGCGAAGGTTGTTGCCTGGAATAAATTACATTCTGCATGTGGTTCATTAGCAAAATAATAGCATGTTCTCTTAATTTATGCTCTCAAAGGTATCGTTACTGAATATTCCCTCGCGGCAAGGAATATGAATACTGGACAGTGGTAACTGTCATGTTGACGTCAATCATTTTCTACTGTGATAAAATACGCATTATACCTGAGGACAATTACCTCTCTGACACACTGGATTCTTAATTTTATGTATTCCTCTCTCGTTAATATTATTGTAGACAAGAAGAAACATTTCCTCTAAGATAAAATAAATTTTATACGAAAAATTTAAATTGTATTCATGTCACAGACATTCGTCACTTACGTATGGGATTAGTCGTCATACTCGAAAAGAAGTGGGGGAAGTGTATGCCTTATGCGCCTAATAAGTAATACTATATTTAATGATATTTTATGAGATATTTTGCTAGCGCATGTCGTGAATGAGAACTTACTCAATAGAAAGTTACAGAATTCCCTTTCAAAATAATGCTGATTCTCAAAACCTACGTTTTTACGTGATGCTCGCTATCAGAAAGAATGCAATGTTAAGGAAACATCTGGAACCCGATTCTAAGAATAAACGAGAATATTTTATAAATATCCGATCGTTAATTTATATTGTGTTAACTATGGTCAAAATCATGAAAAAAGGATAGAGCGGACCTTTTTTTAACTTCTGTACTTCCCGTATGAGTCTCCCTCAAGCTGTTGGCGGTCTACCAGTTTCAAATTCCAAATCGTCTCTTGTTGTGTTAATGTCTTCCAACCATCTCTTACTTTCTGTTCGAGTATTTTCGCTATTTTGTCGAAGAGCCAGTATTTGTATAATACAATTAACTTCATCCCCCGCAAAAACTGTAGATGTCTTGCGTTGTGAAGTTTTGTGACTTCAAAATTTGGAATTATCTTAAATTCAAATTCCGTGAAGACGCTAAGAGGACTATTGTCTGATGGTATTAGTGTCGTATTCGTGCTAGAGACCGTCTTATTTTGTGTAGAATCTCTCTCAAACGAATCATATTTACTCGTAATTTCGTATGTTCGGAAGAGGCGTGAAGACGTTGATATCACAAGATAGTACTACACGTGGTTTCAGAATGTTAGTGAGTTTTTACAGTGTGTCTGTAATTTGTTCCGCATTACTTAGCTGCATAAACATAACTTAAGATGGGATAATGGAATGGAATCCTTGGAACATGTAGTTGTAGTTTTAATAATATATTATACGCCATATTGAAGAGTGTTCTTATTCCTTGGGTTGAGTCTTTGATTCATGGGCGGGAGTTAATTTTCGCTTCCGGAACCGATCGGGTCGTGCAACTTGATGCATCGCTCTGGAGCAGATTTGCAGCGCGAGCTCCGGGGGCTCTTAAGGCTCGACGAGGGAGTTGGCGAGGGCTTTTAGCGCGCGGAGTCGCTTGTTCGGCGCCCGGGAGGGGCTTGGTGCGTCTCGCCTTGAGCGCCCCCTTGTAGCCAACTCCGACACTCGCTCTGAATCCGGAAGCTCTCTCCCCTCCCCCTCCCCACTCCACCCCACCCCACCCCACCCCTCCACCCCACTCGACCCACTCACCCACCCACCTCCACCCACCCCACCCCCACCCACCCCACTCCACCCCACCCCACTCCACCCCACCCCACCCCACCCACCCCACCCCACCCCACCCCACCCCCACTCCACCCCACCCCACTCCACCCCACCCACCCCACTCCACCCCACCCCACCCACCTCCACCCACCCCCACCCACCTCCACCCACTCCCTCATATCCCCTTACCCCACCCACTCCACCCCCACCTCACTCCACCCCCACCCCATCCCACTCCACTCCACCCCACCTCCCTCCTCACTCCACCCCACTCCATCCAACTCAACTCCACCTCACTCCACCCCACCCCACTCCACCCACCTCCACCCCACCCACTCCACTCCATCCCACTTCACTCCACCCCACTCAACCCCACCTCACTCCACCCCACCCTCCGCCTATGGGTGTCGCTCCCCGAAAGCGCCGTCGCGTGCCACCTGGCTGCCCCGCACCCCGCACCCCCTTTGTACTCAGAAATGGGCCGAATATACATATTTCCCACATCCGTTAATCACTCGCCTAGATTTGTTGCCGGGCTCTTGGAAATCCATCTCCGCGCGCCTTCTCCCCTCCCGTTCTTTTGTGTCCCTATGAAGGGCTGTAAATGTGCCTGGAGCCTCAAGTAAGCCCGCGACATTTGCATGCATGAATTATGCATGGTTTTATCGTATTTGTGTAACGTAAGTCCTGAACTAATTTGCAATTCTGTGCCACCGTACTTCCGAGCTATAGCTAATACGCTGTATACACTCGTTCTTGCTTTCACACATTCGCAGCCATTCGAGTGATAGTGCATAATGCCTTCGTACTTCGCTGCACTAATATGTCTGGTTTGTACAAATGCGAATCTGACAACGAAAATAGGTTACAAGACTATTAAACTGTTTCCCTAAACTTCCGGTTTAATTCAAATGACTTCTGTTATCTTTCTTTGCACAGTAACAATACTATGCCATGATGACTTTGTAGAGGTATAAAATTTGTTTCGCTATTCAATTTTGAAGCCCAGTGTGAGAACCAAGCCGTGTAATGGTTTACTGATTAGTATTTATATGGGAAATTACTAGTTAAATACGCTCAAAACTCTCTTCAAAGCTTCAAGTTTCCATGGACTGCATTAAGGAGAAAGGAGGGTGCGACTACAATTTAAAAAAAAAAACTTATTGAGCTGCCTACGTCCAGAATCAGCTCGTTTAAACAATACTCTTAAAAAAAGTGCCTTTGTTTGAATTAATGTTTGCTCCTTAAAACCGTAACTGCGTTGAATTGTAACGGTTGTGTACTAGTGTACTCCTTTCAGTGAGCAGGATGAGATTCAGTATTTTTGCAAGCCTTCAAGGGTCGCGGCAGCCTTCAATCCGTGATATGGGACTGCCCTAAACAGGAAGAAGAAACGGGAGATGACTGCGAGCCCAAGCTCCACGAAGTACGCGAGGAGAACGCTGGTCAGTTTCCACAGGGCGACAATTATGCAATGTCAACGTTGGAGAATTGGCGCATGAGCATACGCGAAAACTACTAAATTATTTCTACTTTAGAATTGGCCGTGTAGTACAGGTTCGAAAAAATGTTTTAATTTTTGCAATTTTTAAAATTTCGGAAGTTTTATTGAAAACGGAGGGAATACCATTTTCCTAACTGCACGTTCGAGTTCGATTAGACAATTTAAAGATTGAAATTGGAGCCGTTTTTCAGAAAATTTCGAAAAGACATAGAGGCTTCATTTAATGTATCGCCAATATTAGAAGATCATAATGAACCCTGGAACACCATAACTAGTTCTTACTTGCGTTTATCTCCACGCAACCTGCATCAATTTGGGAATAGAGCCAGTAAACGTTAATCCGGACGTGTGTACGAAGGTTCTGTTCAAAAGAAATTAAACACAAATTTTACCAGCGTAGATCTTATTGTTAAAGCGATTTCAATAATGTTGCTCCCTACGCTGTAGTGAAAGTTAAACATAAATTTTACAACGGAACATTTGACATCTTATTGTTCAAGCGATTCCAGTAATGTTTCTTCCTACGCTATAGTGAAAGTTAAACACAAATTTTACAATCGAACATTCGACATCTTATTGTTTAAGCGATTCCAATAATGTTTCTCCCTACGCTATAGTGAAATTTAATCTCAACATTTACAACCGCACATTCGATATCTGATTGTTAAAGCGCTTCCAATAATGTTTCTCCCTGCGCTGTAGTGTACGTAAAAGACACGTTCGCTTGATTCTGAAGTTTCGCAAGTTTGTTTTTGCATCGTGCGGGAGGCGGGCGGCGAGTAAGACGCCGAATCGCCGATACGCCCAAGGCCCCCGCGTGTATTTCTGGAGCGCTCGTCCACCCACGCACCCGCTGCCTGCACTGGGCGCACCGCTCGCCAGCCAGCCGTGGGCGAGCACAATTGAGTCGTTTGCTTCCGGAAACTGGAAAGTTCCCAGATGACCAATATCTAGAGGAAAAAAACTACTTCCGTACTTCCGATTTTTCGAGGGAGTTTTAAGTTTTGCGGATTCGGTGGTATAACGGTCAGCGTATCGGACTGTTGCACCCGAGTTTGCGGGTTCAAACCCGATCGAAGCCGTGGATTTTTAAGGGCGAAAAATCCTTCGTACGCCTTCGGAGGGGAAGTAAAGCCGGCTGTCCCATGTAGCAGATTTACTGCATGTAGAAGATCCTGAAGCCTAAACTCTGAGCAAAATTTAAATCGCCTGTTTCGTCGCCCAATATAATGCCTCCTTTCTCCGCTAGGTGGTGAAAGGAGCGTAGCAAAATTTGCGTGGTTAGACGGAAGAGCGGGCCTGTTGGCCCGAGTCTCGCCACGTAAAAATAAGGCATTAACTAACTTTTTGCTGAAAGAGGTGTATACGGTCGACTCAAGTTATAGTGAACTTCTGGGAACTAACAGTTTTGGTTCACTATATCCGATGATGTAAAAAAGAAACAGAATTTCTCCGTACCGATTGATTTTATTAATATAGAGATACATCAAAGTACATTAAAGCATCAACTGAAAATATCAATAACTTTATTTGTCCTTAGAAAATCAAATATTTTCATTTGTTGGCTTCGCACATCTTTCATTAGTAATTTCTCTTAGTATATCCTTCCTTCTTCTGAGTCGTGCTCTCTCCATACTTGATTGTCCTCTGTCTCTAATAATAAGTATCGTAATGCAGTCTTCACACCTTTCAATGCCTCTTGCACTGGTAGAACACCGTCCTAAATTACTAAATGCTGATGTATTCGAAATTCGCACCTGTTTGCGCAGTGTAGCTTTAGAAAAATATTCAAGAGTGCATTATTAAAATTAAAGAAAATACTTTAAAATATGTATGAATTTATTTGTGGTAATAATTACTTTAAATTTGGTATATTTTAAGTGAACACTTCGTAAATAAGTGTTTACTCTGTTGTTATTAATCCGCTAGAAATATAGTTAATTTAAATCCTCTGCTTAGTTTTCTTACTGCATTAATTTTTAAAGACTCGTTATTTGTGTATAAAAAAGAAGAAATCAAAATCAATGTATCATTTGGTAAATGCTTTGTAAACTATTTATTTTAACTGTGTAAAATGTTTCAAGGGACCACCCACCCCGGGCTTCCTTCCTCTGTCTTGGAGCCGCTCTCGTCTTCCCGAAACTTCCCGTGCATCCGAAGTGGCCGCTTTCGCGCCGAGTTCGCCCACAGTGCACGGAGTGAGGTCTTTGCGAGCGGGTATTTGTCGGCCTTTGATGCAGCGGTGCTGTTCGTTCCGGTCGATCGGCCGCCCGCCCGTCCGTCTTTGCGTCCCTGGGGCGCGCTTTGGGTCCCTGCGCCTGTCAGCGCAGTCGCAACGCTCCCGCTGAGCGAGCTGCCGACTACGCTTGGGGTTCTGTAACCTGGCCGATGACAGCTGATCAGCTGTTACGGTTTCGTCCAATCGCGAGCTTATACGTCACTACAGTGACGTCACCGTGATGTCGTTTTAGCTCTTGATTGGATGACACCGTAACAGCTGTCATCGGTCAGGTTAGGAAAACCCAAGTACAGGTCGCTTGTGGCCAAGAGCGTGCAGGGAGGAGGGTAACCGAGCTGGTTTGTGCGTGTTTTGTGGAATTAATGTGTTAGCAAATAGTCGTGATTTGTGGGTTGTATAAGTTTCCCCAATAATTTTGGTTGAAGTGGTAAATTAATGTGTTTGTCGGCGCGGGTTTAAACGGGTGTCAGTTGAACTACCCTTTTTTTGAAGGGCATTTTCAGAAGATTTGATTTATATTAAAATTAACCATAAATATTGTATTAGAGAAGCAAAATGTGAATCTGAACTACCTCTAAGTATTATGCTTATTTGAGAAATGCCAACATCTAGTATTGAACACTGAAGGTGGAATTCGTAAATACGTAAAATTGTTTGTGAAAACTGTTGTAACCGTGTCGTTCTCTTAAACGTGCATCACCTGCTCAGTTTTTACTTTATTTTGTACCTAAAACATAATTGTATCTCTTTTCTATACATTGCAATTTCAATTGTTTAAGCGAACAATGGTTTTTGGTTCTAAGATGGTTCGACAGTCCTGTTCAGTTGTTTGGCTTCCATGTACGGAACACTCACATCTCGATGGAAATTTTCGTTAAATTTGTACTTTTTGTAATCATGTAGAATTTTAATTTCATTTTTCGTATTGCAAATAATGTTGGCTGTCCAACATAGCGTCGAAAGCTATGTTGCCGACGTTTCCGATCATCTTGTTTTTGATCTTTCTCGGGGCTGGTCTGCAACATCGGCAACACAGCCTTCGACGCGGCGTCACCCGGACAGCCAAGTTCATTTTCATGACTCTGGCCGCGGAAACCTATGACTTCATTTTTCGTATTGCCGAATGTGTGAAATAAAATTGTGAACTCATTCACTTCTTGCATGAAGAATTCTGTGACTTCATAAAATCTTTTTATCGGGAGATGTAAGTGAACTGGCCACGCCATTTAACATAATGTTTATACTTTTAAAAGAGGAAAGTGTCAAATTGTAATAGACTTGCTGTATAAATTTTGTGGATTGAGAAAGAGTCGTCGCTTGATAAGTGTCACTGTAGGGAAGCGGTGGAATCCGATCGGGAGGGCAGTGCAGATGCGGCTCGCGGAAAGGCCTTTTTTAATTTGTTGCGTCGCTGTTGACGCAACGCGTCTCTTAACCCTTGTTGGGCGTTGAGCGCTTGCCAGGTCTCCACCGCAAATAGTACTCGGCGCCCGCCGGGAGAAGGGGGAGGGCCCCTGCTTCCAACCGCTGTTTGTTCGCCCACAACGGCAGCGCGGTGCCGTGCCATCGTCTCCCAGCAACCGCACCCTCGCATCCGCCCGTTTCAACGACTGCAGCACTTCCAGAGCAAGTCATGAACCCTTGTGACTTGCCTCATAAAACTCTGCATCTGAATCTTCAAGACTGCTCTATCGCAGAATATGACGTCTTGTCTAATACTTGTCGATAATGCTCAACTGTCGCCTCCGCGCACCAGACTCTGAACTTAACGGAATTGTCTGAATAGAGAAATTGTCTCTTTAAAGTTTTAATTTATAGAGGTACAAATTATAAATATATACGATGTATCCCATTCTTTTGATTTCATAGTTTTCTTTTTGGCAGTTATACTAAAAAAATCTTGTAATCATTCCAAATGCTTTCATTTGAAATTTTTACTGCCTTTAGAACTGAAAACTGTGAATTGATTTAGTGATGTTTCTGTAAATCGATTTATTACCGAAATTTTAAATCGAGTAATGTTTGTACTCCTACACTTGAAATAGTGAATGTGTTTTCCGCAATGGTGGAAATGTTTGCGAAGGAGGTGGGTAAATCACATTGTGGGCGTTCCTAATGAAAATAATCTCTACAGTTGGTAGTGATTAGAGTATGTGGCGGTGCTGCGGCGGCACAGGCCGGTAACAAAGCGATTAGTTGTCGCTCTGGAGTGTGATTGCACTGCCTCATTGGATCGTCATTAGCATCGCTCGTATATCGCTCTTCAAGGGGATCTGCATCGCATAGAGGGCCGCCGCCCCCACGCCCGCGCCCCTCACTTCAGCGATGCAGACTCTGCCACACTCCCATCACAATTCCTGCCTCCGCCCCAGGCCTCCCTCGCTCTATGTCGACTCCTCTCCAATCCGCTCTTGCTCTCTCCTGACATCGCTCCGTCGACCCGTCACGTCCTGGCCTCGCTCCGTCCATCCCGTCCCATCCTGGCCACGCCACACCCCGTCCCGTGCCCATTCCGTCTCCGTCCGCATCCGTCTCCGCACCATTCGGGCACCGTCCTCGCCCTGAATCCGGTCCGTAACCACACCGTCTCATCCTGACCTCGTCCCGAAAGCACCCCGTCCACGCCCCGTCCCATCTCCTTTCCACTTTGTCCTGTCTCCTCTCCGCGTACGCCGCAGGCTCCGCCTAGCTCCACTTCGCTCCGGTCACGTCCCTGCACCCAACCGCACTTCCGCCCGTGTACCCGCAACGGCTTTTCTCTCGATCGCTGGCACTAGCGCCGGCTCGTTCCTCGCCGCCTTCGCCATCGCTGTCGGTCGCCCGTCCGCCCTCATCCACGGCATGCGCCTGCCCGCGGGCAGCGACTTCCTCCTCTCTCCCCAGTCCGCGACAGTGATTGCGGAGGCCAATTAGCAGGTGCGCACGCAAGATGAATGTGCGGCCGTGCTTGGAGATCAGCGCTAAGGCATGCCGCGCAGGATGGTCCACGTGTGCCTCTCCGCCTTCAGTGGGCTGCGCTGGGGGTCTTTCCTACAGTTCCGCGTTTGCCACACGGTCAGGAAGCAGCAGTGCCTGAGGCAGGGCTCTGTAGTATTATCCCATGGACACGTCTCGTCATGCGACAATTATGTTAAAATGAAAGAGGATAAATAAAAGAAGTAACATGTTGTACATTAAGGGTTCTGAAATAAAATAAATAAAAAAGTAGTGTGAATTAGCATAACGGACTAAGCGATTACAAAACGTTTGTAGTTCTAGAAAAGCTGCTTTAGAAAGTCTTCATTGCTTTCAGTATGAAGCGGTATCTTGAGAAAAATCCTTCAATGCCAAAATGTAAGTATTTTGAAATATTTAAGTAAGAATATGTCAAGGTTTTCACTAGTTTTTATATTAAAGTATGTAACAGAAAGAACGAAAAATGTAATTTGAACATCCCTAAAAACTTAAACTGTTGTAAAATTTTAATGCCGATTCATGCCTTCCATGCAACTGATTCCGTGTTACGCATTCAGTCCATCATAGTCACGTTATTTGCCGTTATTTTGTAATTTTCCGAACATCGAAATTAGACTAGGCATCACTAGCTAGTAGGCTCTCCTTTAAACCACAGATAATACCACAGGATTATCATCTACTTTAGTGAACTGTGACGCGGTTGCCACCTCTGCAGGTCGCATTACGATGCTGTCTATTGTTACAACCGCGGCCTTGGGGCTGGCGTGTGCTGCAGACTAGCGGTAGTGTATCATCGTGCTACTCTAGCTTAATTACTGCAGCGCGACCACTCACGTCTTTCGCGCTAGAGCCCGCGCATTGTTCAGTTCCTTGAACCGACGCGACCCGAAGCGTAGCGGTCTGCGCTCTAGTTCCACCTCCGAGCACTGGGGTTCTAATCCCGGTCGATCCATGTGGACAAAGCGGGCTGGCGGTGGGAGGTTTGCTCGGGGATCTCCCGTTTCCTCGTAGCCTCATTCCAACCGTTGTTCCTATATCGTCCATCGTATCATAACGATCCATGCATGAAATCGCTCTTCCATTTCAAATACGGCGAAAGGCATACGGACTCATAACACACGGGTTCGTGGGACTGGGTCGGAGGGTCAATCGAGAACGCGTGCTCCTAACGTCTGCGGGGGAGCGGGCTTGCTTATTGTGGAGCCCTGCGTCTTCATTTAATCCGCCGCGCGCCGTGCTTTTCCTCCCGGGCTCTCGTGTGATTTGGAGCGGCCGTGGGCCCGCCCCCGGCCTCCGGGAGTTGTCGGGATCCAGAGACTTCTCCGGTGTAATTAGCGGAAAGGGAAGGAAAACAGCGGCTGAGAGCCCGCGCGCCGCTGCGGTGCCGTGCCGTGTGGGAAGGGGCGGGGCCGAATGACGGTGGGGGAGTGGAGTTGGGCGTGGCGGGGAGGCTCCAGCGTGTGGGAGGAGGTGGGCGAAGAGGCGCTCGGCACAATGGAGCAAGACGGGGGTCAGGGCAGAACGGCGCTCTGCGGACCGGGCTGGAGGGGATGGAAAGAGGTCAAGCGGGTGAAGGGGAACTGCGGGCGAGGTGGGGCCCCCGCCCCACGGCGAAGGGATGTTGCGGGAAGAAGAGGCTAGAACAGTTGTAGGGGAGTTGAAGGAACGGGAGTAAAGATGGAGCGGGATGGCGAGAGACAGGACTGAACACGTCGGAAAGCGGAACGGGGGGGGGGAGCGGAGCGAGGTGGGTCGCAGCGGGGCAGATGAGAGTGGATCGGGACAGGACGGAGCGGAGTGGAGTGATTCAGGTTGAAGTAGACGGAGGAAGAACGGAGAGTAGTTGAGTATTGCGGGCAGGGTAGAGTTTGATGCAGCAGACCAGAGGAGGGTGGAGGCGGAGAAGGCGATGCAACGTGTCCGGAACCGAAGTAAGGCAGAGCGGAGCGGGGTATTGTGGAATGGGAAGCGGGGTGCAGTGTGCGGGCGCTCGCCCAGGGACCGAGGGCGCTACGTCGTGCGGGATGCCTTCTACCCCCCCCCCCCTCTTTTTTTTCTTCCCCTCTCGTTTCTCGTTCTTTCTGCTCAGCCCGAGACGCGGGGAACAAATGGCAGCTGCCGCGCACGCCCCCTCCCGTTCGCCGTCGCGGCTCTGCTCTCGACGAGCAGGGGGCAAACTCGCCCTGGCAATCGCACCGCTCGCCCTATTGACATTTGGAGAGAGCTCTCCGCTGCCGAGGCGCGCGACTCCTCCGCTGAAATAATGTTCGTTTTGTTGAACTTCCGCGGGGAGGGGTGCGTTGTGACCTCACCCGTGATGAAATATTGTTGAGGAGTCGTTAATGACGTATTTTTCACAGTGTTTGCTTGAAGAAATTGCGAAGCAGGTACCTTCCGCTTGAATATTATGAACCGAATTATCAAGAGTTTATTCGTTTTCCTTGCAGATAATTCAGTCCTCACTCTTTGAATGGCTTGCGTGTTTTGGATTTTGTTGAATTGAAATATTGAATAGTATTGCACTATGAAATTTTAATCCTATCCATTCCAATCCCTTTCAAAAAAAAAAAAAAACCGTCGGGACAGACTGGTATTATTATTGTTTATTTGGATAATTCAAATGTATGTGGTTTCTGACGGCAGCCAAGCTTTGCGAGAGGCAAGAAGCTTGGCCCCTGTAGTTCTGCAAATCGTATTCGATTCAGTTTTTGTTACATGTCTAATGGTGATTGCATTCTCGGTCGTGCCAATTTCATAATTATATTATGTGAACAAAATTAAAGATTACCACTAACAAATACGATTAAATCAAGTTAAGTGACTTCTCCAAATTACGTACCTGTGAACGATGTCCAGTCTGCTGACCAGTTTGATATTTTGTTCGTTCTTTTGTATGGTGGTTAGCCATGAGAATGAATTCGTGAAGAAATAGCCTTCAAAAGTTCAGACTCGCGAAGGCAAAAGAATAACTTTGTAGATGGTTCTACTCCAGTTCAATCTCAAGTTCCTGTTGTTCATAAATTGTCCAATGAAAATGAAAACAAAATCGTCTGTTACCAACTGCTTTATGGACCTCACACTCTCGCCCTCTCTTCTCGCAGTCGCCCTCTGTTCTCGCTCTCGCCCTTTCCTCGTTCTCACCGTCTCTTCTCGCTCTCGCCTTCTCTTCTTGCCCTCTCTTCTCGCGTTCGCCCTCTCTTCTCACTGTCGCTCTCGCCCTCTTTTCTCGCTGTCGCCCTCGCCCTCTCTTCTCGCTGTCGCCCTCGCCCTCTCTTCTCGCTCTCACCCTCTCGTCTCTCTCACCCTCTAATCTCGCGCTCTTTCTCTCGCTCTCTCCTCTCATCCTCCTCTCTGTCCTCACCTCTCTCCACCGCCCTGCATCTCCAGAGAGCGACCGGCAAACCGCTCTCCGCAGTGTGGTCATGAGGGGACAAATTTGGCCCAGAATGAAACCTTTTCGCACCGCAGCGGCCCGTCGCGTGTCGTCCATCTCCCCTCCGATCCACCTGCTCCACCTGGTGGTGTCGCTGCAGGTAGTACCGCCCCCGCTCCATTGACAACATGGAGCGAGCGAATGCGCCTGCTTTGTTTCCGTAATTGGATCTCCCCGGGAGTCTTCGGGCTCAGCGTGTAATCTGCGCTCGGGAATAATAAGTCCCTCGGAGGCGTGCGGGCTCCGGAAGCGCGGCGCGTGGTCGGGGCACATTTTTTAAGGGAGACGCTCCCAAATTATTTTAACGCTATGTACGCGTCCATCTTTTCCATTTTTTCCTTTTTTCTTCTCATTTGCCTCCTTTTCTTTCTTCTCAGTTCCTTTTTCTGTTTTCCTTAAAAGTCGTATATGTATCTTTTCCTGCCAGAGCGAATATGGCTTCTGATGAAAGTCGTCAATGTCGGAAGGTTTACCGGGAGCGGTAGCTCAGTGCATCAACTAATTCTACTGCAGTGCCTCTGACCGGGAGGTCCTAGTTTCCAGTCCGGACGGCGGCAGGATTTTCGACACTAGCTTTTCAGCTAGGTCGCATTTAGTCGCTGTCTGGAGGAGAATTCTAGCGGCCGGCTGCTCTGATCGGTAGTTTTCCGTGGTTTCTCCGATCAACACCAGGTGAATGCCGGAGTAGTACCCTACCAAACGGGCCACTGACCGCGCGCGATCTGCCCTTCCCCTTCCTTGTCCTATCACCTCCCCTTACACTCTCACACTAACATGCACTACACTACCACATATTCCGGGAGACCGGTCGGGAGCTTAGAGCTTGTCCCGGCTGTGGCGGTGCCCCGCTGGTGGGAGAGTCCTGGTTAGGGGGAAACCCCACTAGCCGACGGTCGGTCGGTGCCGGATCTCGCCATCCAGCGAGGGGAAAATCACTGCCATCTCCCGAGAAAAAACATGCACTACACTAACGGGACTAATGACCAAAGCAGTTGACGCGCCCAAAAACACGAAAAAATCAATCAATCAATCGGATGGTTTAATTTTGCCGGGCGTATAGCGAGGGTTCTTTTGCATACCATAAACGGTTATTGGTAGACCGAAGATTTTACGCCCTTCGAAAATCTTCCAGCCGAATTGGAAGCCAGTTTGCTTACCCGGATGTCACTGATGGCCGGCTGCGTGCACACTTATTGCGAAGTACCGTGCGGACGTTCGTGGCTGGAGTTCGATGAATCCTCTTGCCTGGCGCCGCGGGGCGGGCTGGCTGGCTCTCCTTGTTGTTCCTGGTATTCCGCCCTCGCAGTTCGTGCCGCGGTCGAGGAGCCGCGCGCCCTGCCGGTGCTTAATGGAGCACGCGCTCCGGGCGCCGAAGGTCAACGCGTGGGAGGTGGCGTGCGCACTTCTACCCCTCGACCTCGCCGTGGACACGCGCCTTTCCTTATTTTCGTAAAGGGAAACGATTAGGTGAATTGGATTTCTTGGAGAGCGAGGGGTGGAATTTTCTTCATTTCATACCGGTTCAGACACGGCTGGGAGATTGAATGTGATTTTTATTGTTTCGCGGAAGGACACGGAACATACAGATGTCCACAATACACGTGATATGATAATGTGAAGTTTTTAGTTTTTTAGCAGAATTTTTATCACGGAGTAAATTTGTCAGTGTTCTTGCAGATACTGTGGCCATTTTTAATCTTCTTACTCGACATCTCTTACCGAGTTTTACCGAGTGCAAATGAAACGATTTGAAAATTCGAAGGTACACATTTTCCTTAGCCTACCACATCATATTCTTGTTTCGAAAACCCGGGAATCGAACCAACAAATAGTTCCGAGGTGAGTAGTTGTGTACACTATTCTGATTGGCATTGTGGCCTTTGAAGTTCATATTCGATGGTAAGAATGAGGGAGGAATCAGAAAGAGGAGGGATTCGCATGAGGTGCGTGTTCTTTGTTTAGGTACCTCTCGCACCTTCGGTGAAGTTATCGCCTCTCTAATTCTCCGCCAGACTACGATTTGTCTTTCCAAAACTGTCTAGATGTAGCGCAATGTCCGCTTTCGACTACATTTGAACCCACAAAGTCGCGGTGTTCAGGCCGGCAGTTGCAAATTAGCGCTAACGCAACAAACAGAATACATTACTTTTTAAAATTATTTGCACAACAACGGTAGCCACATATTCGTGCTTAATTCGTTTCATGTAGTCGTTTGGAGAGTATCGTCATATAATTTATCAGTGTCAATGGAATTGCGTGCGAGAAGGATTAATATGACCCGTACTGTAATTACAGAGAAGCCGGATCGTTGCATTTTTTATGACTGTGTAAACAATTGCGGGTAGGCGTGTGCGAATGAACGTGACCTAGTCGCATTGATGCGTATACACCCGGTCCGTGAGTCGTGACGCTTATCGTGTCACGACGAATGGATTATTGTAACAAACGCTGCGGGCGGCCGTTTCCAGGAAAAGTCGACTTCTTATCATGAAAATATGTCACACGTTAAAATCATGAAAACTAAATATTGCCATTACACACTGGCGTGTACAAAATTTGCGTTAGTTATAAAAGGTATTTACGAAGCAGTGGTAACATGGATTAAAACTCGTAGAAAAGATATTTAGGAGTTGATAGTAAATCTTCCACGTTATCAATTTATAATCAAAGTGCAATGAATCTCATCTTCGGAGAACTTGATGCGTGTAGTTCAATCGTAGTAGAAATTACACTTAAAGCGTCTGTGCGAACTGGGACAATTTAAAATCTTGTACAATTTGAAATGACATGGTTTTTATTTTAAAAATAATTCAAAGTTGAACAAAACTTGTGTCTTATGCCTTTTTACCTCTTTAACATTTGGGTTCTACAGGGCTTCACTGTTTAAGTGGTTCTTTCTAATGTTCTCCCCAGTGAGTATGATCGGCCTCCAGGTGCAACCACCATACCTAACAGGTTCCCATCATTCCATCACCTGATGCCACCAGCGGTCCTTTAACTCAATATGTTCTCTCGGTTCCTTACAAAGGGTACCCCACTGGCCCTTATTGGATTTGTCTGATTTTAGCGGAATAAGAATGCACTTGGGTGCACCTAGGTGATCGCATCAGATGTGTGCTGATCTCGTTTGGGTGATACCTGACCTCAACGGTTTCATACTCGAAAAAAATCCTTTGTTACTCGAAATTATTGAAATGTTTGCTGACAATAGGAAAAAATTCTAGTAATTCAGCTTGGCGCCGGGATGTAGCCATTCAGCGATCACCGCCCCTTCCAGTGATGAAACATGCAGTACACTTACGGGACTAATGACCTCTGCAGTTGATGCGCTTGGAATCACTAATCAATCAATTGATTGCGTGGGCCAACATGGTATCTAAATGTGAATGCCTATTGCCTGGCTGACTACACGTTTCATGCAGATTGAGAGTGTTTGCATTTTCTGCGCGTTCCTGCTCTACAGCAGGGCCTTGCATTTCTCCATCAAACCCGGAGTCAAAGCTGCAGTGCTACTATAGGAAGCACTCGTGACGCCGGGTACAGCTGCAGGTTAGGCTCGCCAACTTCCGCTCATAAAATTTGGATAATTTGTGAGGAATACGAAAAGTGTCTTGTAAATGTTTAATTATAGTATATGCATGTAAGAAAGGGCGAGCATCGACTTATCGTTTGTAACATTTCACGTCTATTTACGTCTCGCGAACCCACGCAGCAGCCGCGCACGTTTGAAGTATCGTTGGCAGCAGTTGTTATTTTAGTTCCTGGATTAAGGTGATAGAGGGGAGCGCGCCACTGTGATGGTCTCCACCACGTTATATGGGAGTTGCAAGGCCCTGCTCCATAGGCCCACCGTGCGTGGCGGATCGTCGTTGTAGGTCTTTCGGGCGGCAGCGGTGGCTGCGCTAATGGAATGTGCGTCACGGCGCGGTGCGGCGCGGGCTCCCTCCGGACTTCCTCCGGCCGCCGCCGGCGACGGCTGCTTCCGCTCTCGCCCCGCCGACCTCGCCGTCAGCCTCCGCCGTCCGTGCCCTCCTCGACAGCCCCGCTGTCCTCGTTTTCCTTGCCGAGCACCCCGCCCGTATTCAAAGTCCCATGTTTCATTCCATCTGCCCGCACAATCTTTGGCGTCCCTACCGTCCTTCCCGTTGACGCGGCTTACATCGTCCCCGCAGTTCCTGCCTCGTGTCGTGCAGGTCGTTTTGGTCGATGTTGATTCTTCCTACCTGACTTTTTAAGCTCCTTACACGGATAGAATTATATCAGGATTGATAGTCTGGCGTTAATAGAAATGAAAGGGCCTGGAGAACGAAGTTCGAATCCACGTCTGTATGTTTTGTCCCCTAGAGGTAAGATAAAGTTTTAGTTAAGTGAGACTTCTTAGTTTCTATAAACACTTTTGACACATTTTCTACACATTCTGTAGTTCTATGAACATGTTTGTTATCGCATATCGATCATGCATTTTGTTTATGGGAGACACCTTACATCATTGCATGTGGATTTGTTCTATCTTCCCGACCCCTTCAAATACGGAAAGGGAAAGGAAACGTGGAAAAAAACTAGAGAAAAAATATGATGGTGGGGACGTAAACAACTATGCAAGGACATGGCAGCAAAACAGGGAGGATACCTGCAATGCTCCCATTTTGCCGAAAATGAGTCATTAAGACGCAAGAGAACTGCTCTTTCTCGTACTGAAGGTTATACTTTCTGTTGGTGGTGGTGGTGGTGGTGGTTTTTGTACGTCTTGCACGTCATTTTAGCATCAGTCTTAGTTCAGTCCCAATACCTGAGTACGCTGTGCACGACGGCATTGTTTTCTTTTTTCATATGTGAAATCGTGTGGAGCGAACTGTCAATGCAATAGTTTTCAACGGTGCATTGTAGTCTGTCTGATGGCGGAGTCCGTTGCGCGGGATGTGATATTACTCGCGCACGTTTTTCTGAGCCCTCGCTTCGCTGGCTACGAGGGGAGTGGGAAGTTTGGTTATTTTGACAAAATAAATTTTACATCCAATATGTAGTTCGTTTTTCGGTGCAAAATAGTTTCTATTACGTGGGAGCGAACATAACTGGTTATCAGATTTTGTCTTCAACGCTCGCTGTTATCATTTATTCTTAATTCCAATAAAGTTGGCAAAGAAGAGGGGGGTAGGTATTCCGTTGCTCAAGAAAACGTGCGCGTATAATACCGGGCACTGCTACCCTCGCCAGGGCCTGTGCTCTTCCGGAAACCGGGCTTGCGCTTCCCCGGCAATGAGGCGCCGCTGCGATGCGGGCAATTAGCGCCACAAAGCAGAGCCAGCCGCCACACACGCCCCGCGCCTGCGGCCACCTCTGTTCGCTTCGCTCTCCGTTCTCCGCTTCCCCCTCCCGATTCTTCTACATACACCATCGCCCTGGTTCCCGACTTTTTCCCCGCGGCTCCACCTTTTCCCCCGAGGCTGCACGTTTTTCCTCGCGGCTCCACCTTTTCTCCCGCGGCTCCACCTTTTCCCCCGCAGCCCCACGTTTTCCCCCGCGGCGTCACCTTTTCCCCCGCGGCGTCGCCTTTTCCCCCGCGGCGTCGCCTTTTCCCCCGCGGCGTCACCTTTTCCCCCACACCTTTTCCCCCCCGGCTCCACCTTTTTCCACCTTTCCCCCGTGGCTCCACCTTTTCCTCCGCGGCTCCACCTTTCCCTCCGCGGCTCCACCTTTTCCTCCGCGGCTCCACCTTGCCCCCGCGGCTCCACCTTTTCCCCAGCTGCTTTCCTCTTTTCCCCCGCGGCTCCACCTTTTCCCCGTCCTCCTGCTTTGCTAGAACCCTACTATACTGCGGTGTTTACAGAGCTAAACTATAGCCTCTCAATTCCGCTGAAGGCCCGTCACCACGGTGGCATTATGGCACGTTGTTTTCGCGTTCTTCTCAGTCGTGCCGCTAGATGTCGCATGCTCGCGACCGTATCAAGCAGTGTTGCAGATGAAGCTACTGTAGCGGCACGTCCAAGCAAGACGCGATAAAACGTGCCACAATGCAACCGTGGTGACGAGCCTCGAGTGGTGAGGCAGCTCTGTAAAAACCGCAGTATAGATAGAGATGCGACATCGATGTCGTTTTTATAAAATCGTAGATGTATTTAAAAGATGTCTTGAAGCCGATATTTTTTTAACATTGATGTTTTGTGTTCGATGTTTTTACGCGGTCGGTATTTTTGTGTGTGTTGCGTAACATCCTTTCATAGTTTGCAAGTATACACTAATTGAATATTCTTCAGATCAAAGTGATGCAGGGTTTAATATAAATAAAATCAATAAAGTTTTCGTCAGTGAAGAAACATATTATTTTTGAATTACTGAATCAGATAATTCAAGTTTCTCGATTGTTTTAATGTTTTTTGTCTTAATATTGTCAGTTAACATTATTAAACAATATCACCTTGAAGTGAAATCCTCCTGCGTAAACCTCAATGTTTACTAATCCAGTTTTAAAATCATCCATGGTTTTGGATCGGTGTTTTATTAATATCAATGTTTTAATTTGAGCATCGATGTTTAGAAACTTCGGTGTTTTCTTGACAAAGTCGCATCTCTAGACCTTACCTTTTCTCCATTGGTTCCGCTTTAAACGTCACTCTACTCGTCACCTTATCCGCTTTCGCACGCCCCGCCTCTTGCACCCGCTGCCTCCCAGACCATGTGGCCGTCTCCGTCCACGCCTCTGCTCCCACCTCCGCCCTCCCTAATCGACCGCCACTGCATCTCCGCACTTTGCCTTTCATTTGGGAGAATGAAAAATGGTGTAACGGTTAGCGTTCCGGGTTGTTATACCCAAGTTTGCGGGTTCAAACCCGATCGAAGCCGTGGATTTTTCAGGGCGAAAAAATCCTTCGTACGTCTTCCTTTGGAGGTGAAGTAAAGCTGGTTGTCCCATGTTAGTAGATTTACTGCATGTAAAAGATCATGAAGCCTCTGACCTAAATTTAAATTGCCTGTTTTGTCGCCCAAGTAATACCTTTTTTTCACCCCTAGTAGGTGAAAGGAGAGTAACGAAATTTGCGTGATCAGACGGAAGAGCAGGCCTCATGGCTTGAGTCTCTCCACGCAAAATAATCCATTCATTCATTCGTTCATTCATAGATCCGAGACCCTGCCTCCATTCCCCACCGCCTCCGCGGCCTTCGACTCCCTCGACTGCTCTGTTTTCTCTCCGACTCTCTTCGGTCCTCGTGCCTCCAGTTGCACGTTGTGTCCCATGCTGCCCGTTATCCACCAAGTGTGACTTCTATGCTTGTTCTCGTACGAAAGTACTTCTCTACTGCCACCTCCAGTGCAATCGATTCTTGTACTGTTGCTGGGCACTACTTCGGCAACGATGACGCTCATTTTTCCTTTTTTCCCCTTCAGGCGTAGGGTCACTTCATAGCCTCTCGTAGTGCTTCTACCACTCCGCGGCCTCTGGGCCTCCGTCCTCCACGTATGCTGTTGGGGTGGGAAACCCAAATAATCTTTGATGCTCCTACGCACTGCGCCGTTACATGTGCGCTTCTCCCTATGTCTCTAGGTTCCCTCTAATATCTCTGTTCCGCCCTCAAGGCTTTCCATTTTGCCCAGTCCACCATCCAAGTTATATCGGGAAACTTCAAGAAATAAATTTTCTATTGAAATTCGGTTCTGTTGAAAGTAAATTTATGTTCACACTGGTGGTAGTTTTGGGTATCATTTCTCCTTTTGCGATTTTGTTCTATGGAATGGTTTGTTCACGGTGCGCGTCACTCGCCGGAATGGCGGGAATTAATTAATTTTTGTTTTCATTTTTCATGTTATTCATCAATTTATATGGCGTTGGAGCTTTTAATTTGTAAAGGATCATGCGATCGGGGGAAAATGTAATCGTATTGAACTAGGGATTCCTTTTTGAATCTTTCCAATTGCTTTTCAGATTCATTCCAACTACACGTAAATTCTTGAGGCGGGAGCGTATTTCCAACAGCTCGTATGTAATACGTATGAAGACGTGCGTTTATTAGTACCTCTGAACGTTACCATGTACATGCTGATGGCACTTCACCTTTTTGGTTTAGCGAAGTAGAAGAGACTGTTCGACTCGCCGAAGATCAAGCTGTTTATTTACGAAGCTGTTTTTCTAATGACATCGCGGGCGAATCTAGTTTCAGCTCTTTTGCAGCATACAAATGCGGGAGGAACGGCCGGTAGTTGGACATCGTCTCTGATACGGTTTATTCCTCCAGGCGAAACGAGCGTTCCAAGTCCGTAATAGTGCTCAAAGCTCAGAGGCAATACGGTCTCTTATTTACCAGATGGGGTTTACCAGAGAGAGAGAGAGACGTCACATAAATTGCGTTTTTTACGAGTCGGTCTCTGCGCTACCTCGTTCTCGGAAACGCGTTGCGCAGGAGCCTTCACATGTCCCTAGCGTTGGCAAGGCTGAAACCGTCGGTTGAAAATCGGACGCAGAAAATGACTTTGACTAAAGGAAGATTATGCTAAGGCTTCTATTCGTAAAACGTGGGATCTTGTGGGAATTGCTCGACTGAATAACAAGAGATGACAATCAAAGGTTTGAATTATGTAAAAGTCGATCGAGCAAAACTCTTGATAACACAAAACGAATCTTCATGATAATCCAGAGAAATCGAGTGAAAACAGCGCTCTGTTAAAAGCAAAAAATTCGGCTTTTCAGTCAGCAGATATCACTGTATGGGTGACAACGTTCAATCTGCCGAACATCGATGTGGATGAGGAATGTTAATCTAATGTCTTCTCAAACTGATGGCTTTCAGTTGGAGAATAATGAAAAATGTCGTTGTCTATTCTCTCTCCACTTTCTCTGGAAAAATTTACGTGGAAAATTGAAATCACTATTTTGAAAGGTATAAAATTGAAAAATCGGACTTTTAGCCTAGTTGAGGTTTGAGTTAACGTTAATCATACACGCAAGGAAGGAAAAAGGAACGAATAAAATTTTAGATATCAAGGAATTTGTGATGAATGTGCGAGTTATCGCGGTTCATCTGTGTAACTATTTTAATCCGAAACTGAATAGAAAGTGGTGCGTGTATTTGCACAGTATTCGGACATGAAAGTTAATTTTTTTCAACACTAGTACCCAACACAAGTGTACATACGTACTGAAAATACGTTCAGTACTCTTGCCAACGTCAACTTATTGAAAGGCGATACTCGAGCACTTAACCACCGAAATCATTTGAGTAAATCTTTGTCGTTGATTAAATTTGTTACAAGGATAATAAAAAAATGTTGATTTGAGATTTTAAATTATAGTAAAAAAACTATAAATGCGCAAAATGGGTGTTTTCATGGTTGAGATTGTAATTTTTGTCCTCCACCTTCAGTCTCAGCAAAAATCTAACAATCGAGACCGTGAAAACACACCAAAATTAAGTTCAATATCGAAGTGCAATTGTCAGGACACATTCAGATGCACCGGTGAGAAAAAAAAGTTCGAACTAAACTAGTGGCGCTACAACAGCACTTACTTTCTTGCATTATTTGTAACGGTAACTTCATATTATAATAATCCTCGAAACCTCAAAAGTGTTTCCAAGTAGCAAAGTTGATTGTCCATTTTAGGATTCGAACTCGGGTTCTGAAGATTAGCAAGCAATTCACGTAACTACACCGCCTGGTGCAAAACTTCCGAATTCCCCCAGAGTTTGGGGTCCGCTACCACGACGAATCCAGGTCCAAGTTCAGAGCCACTCCTGTGCCACTGCGGCCAGCTTGTTACCAGAGATATCGCCGAGAAACCCAGGAAGCCGGATGGTCATTTCCATCCGTCTCTAGGGCCTTCACGTTTGATCACAACACAACCTGCATGCTTTGGATCTGAATGCGCGTCCAGATCTGACGTAAGCGACCTGCCCGGCCGTGTCCCCGCAGTCGATCCTCCCTCGTCCGCCCTCCCGGCCTGGGGCGAGGTCCGCGTCGTACCCCCTCGACGCCCGGAGGTTGATTTGGGATCGGCCGCCTCCGGCCAGTGGGGACCGCGGGGTTCGGCACAGTGGGTGTCACACCGGACTCGCTCGGCATAACAAGCTCGCGTAATGCATATTACAACACAGGGCGAAGAACGGGTAGAAGGGGGCACTGTAGCTTCCATGCCATCATTGTCAACCCATCAGCGAATTTTGTCGATTAAAGGAACTTAGCGATATCATTTCAGCAAGGCGTTACTTATTTTTATGAAGGGCGTTAGTAAGGTGAGTGTAGTCTCTGCAGATTAACATCTACTCAAATGTTACAATCTGACTTGTTCTGTTGTACGTCAATTTTCCTCTTACAATATGTTTTAGTTTGTGCCTCAATTATCAGTGGTATTGTCCGCTTCTTGACATTATTTCCAATAATTGAATAGAGAAATGGAGTAGTAATTGAAGTTGTGGTAAGTAGGGAGTGTTAATTGCGATTTTCCTGATACGGTCTGTACTACTCCACAGTACTCTTGAATCTAAACTGGAAATCCAAACCTCCTCGAATCAAAATTGTAATAATACCATAAAAAGCACCTCTGCTTGTTCCAAAGCACTCCTTCGTTAAATACGAAAATACTGAAGTTTGCTTACATTTGCTTTCCTTCCACTGCCGTCTCCGGGCGGTTGCCGCAACGCTAACTGCGTTTACAGCGCGGTCTCCGTCCCGATGCGCCCCGCCCAACTCTGCTCTACCGAGCTCCACAGCGCTCTCGGCACCTTTTACACCATCACGCCCCTCCCGCCCCCACCCCAGTTCAGGTCCCTCCCCGCCCCCAGCCCTTTTTCCTCTCCTCCACACCGCTTCTTCCAGATCCCTCCATTTCTTCGCTCACCTCCCCATCCCCTTCACGTCTCTTTCAGATCTTTCTATTCCATCTGTCCTCTTCCACCTCTCCGCCTCCTTTCCGTCCCTCTTCCTCACCCTCCATTTCGGTCTTAAACTCTCCGCACCTTCGCGCCATCCCCTCCGCTCTGCTCCCCTCCAGCGTAAACTCTGCCTACCCCCTCCCCACCCGGTTTCCCCGCGCGCTGTCCCCTGCCTCATTCGATTACCGCGGCCTGGCAAAGTGCGTTACCGCGACGCGGGCCACGTCTCTTAATTATCCCGCGGCGCCAGATGAGTTGGTAAACTGGATCTCGCCGTGCGTTGCACGCTAATGTGCTCGTCGGGGGCGCGAGCGGAGGAGCGGGATTCGCGGATCCGCTTCGTACGCTCTTGCGGAAGGCGTGTCGCGGCCGCTTAGAGATGTTACTGTTCGCGGCGATCCTTCGCGAAATTTGGGTTTCCATCGGAGGATCAGGGAGTCCGCGGAACTGCGTGTAAATTTAACAGGTGCGTTGGGGTTTGAAAATAAACAGAAGGTAGGCTTCCCTGAATTGATTTCCATTCGCGATTCTCTGATTTTGCCCGCTGGTAACGGGGAAAAAACGTGTTACTGGAGACAAAAAATTACCAGTTACTTTTTAATATCCATTTACAAGTGATGTATGAACGGTATGTATCAAAGCCTCATGGTTTCGTGCCTTTTTTTCCTTCATTGATTTTAGAACACTTTAAGAAAAGTGTTCATTAAAAATTTAATTTTTGAAGTCGAAGTTTCTTAATATATTGTAGAAACTGTGGTTTTGATTGATTGTTAATATGAGTGTTTACCGTGAACCACTGGGACGATTGGACTCGATTTTTGCTCGAGCGGTTAGAGACGCTGAGACAAAAATGCATATTTGGGTTTCACGATCCCAAAGTTTTATTCCTACTTTCGTTACACTTAGAGTTTTTTATTACAAGATATGATTCGTTAGTCGGCGTTGTTGACGGGATAAGCTGGTCCGATGCTATGTGCGTATGAAGCAGGCTGACTACGCGTGGCGGGAAGGGTTGCTTAATAGATGGAAGTGAATTAAATATCATAGGAACGCGTGGTAACATGATATTTATAAATATTAATATATTACCGACAAAGATGGCTAAGAACATGAATAGATGTCACTGTAGTGCCTCTAACCGGAAGTTTCGGTAGTTGCAGGATTTTCGACGCTAGCATGTAATGTAGGTCGGATTCAGCTACTGTCTTGAGAATTCTAGAGACCGGCTGCTCTTATTGGTAGTTTTCCGTGGTTTCTCCGATCAACACCAGGCGAATGCCGGAGTAGTATCCTCGGGCTGCGCGCAATCTTTTCTTATTTTGCCCTTATTGTTTCTTTTTTCCTTAAATTGTCCTACACACTTAAATGCTCTTCATTTCTACACACACCGAAAGGCCAGTCAAAAGCTTAGAGCTTTTCCCGGCTGGGGCGATTGTCTGCTGGTGGGAGATACCTGGTTGGGGGAAAATCTGTGCAAGCTGACGTAGGTCGTCGTCGGCGGCGGATCTCGTCGTCCACAGCCACCTCCCGCGATAAGAACGCGTATTCCACTTGCGGGAATAATGACCTTAGCTGTTGACGCGCCCAGAATCACTAATCCATCAGTCAATACTAAAATACTAAAAATGAATATACGACGCGTTGCTGCTAAGTAATGGGAGCAGTAACTGTGTACTAGTGCTTGAGAACTGTTCTCGGCGGAGTTGCAAGTCGCCTCCGGGCTTTGTGGCTGTGCATCTCAGGGAAGAGGCGAGTTCGCCAGTTTCCCAGACACGTAATAACCCTGATGAAGCCGCCGCCGCTACTGCTGCTGCCTTCCCTCGCTTTTAGCGCCCGCGCATTGTAGCGGGGCCCTTCATCGCCATAAATCGGCGCGGGGGCGGGGTTCTTCGCGGTACTTAGACGCCCACAAAGACAGCGCGAGTGCCTCGTCTCGGCTGCGCGACGCTCTGCCTCCATCCGCTGCCCGCGGCGACGCGACGCGACGAGACGAGACGCGGCCCGTTGCCGCCGGGGATCCTTTGCGTGCCGCGCCGGTGGAGACGTGCGTTGTAATAGGAAGAGAGAGAGAATGGAAGACGGCGGTGGAGTATGTTCATGCCTCTTGAGGGTGATGTGGAATAGTTTACTGTTACTGCTTCATGCACGTGGAGCTGTTGATTGTTCTTAGATTTTTACGCGGTACTGTATTCTGCCAGCAGGTTTTTTACACACGCGGTCAGTCTTTCACTTCGCCTATCTCAGTTGATATTTCAATCTCTCTATCATTTTTTGGTCTACCTAGCTCTATTTCTGTCTGCCCAGCTGTCCCCTGTCTGCCTCTTTGTTTTCTGTCAGTGCGACTATCTTCAGTATGTCTACCTATCAGTGTTACTCTTTCTGTATCTGACGACCTTTACATTTGTGTGATTTCTTTTCCTATCTCTGATAATCTTTCAGACTCTTGTTTTAATGTCGATCCCATTTGTCTGTGTTTCTGGCATGCATTGTTCCCGCGTTGATTTTATTTTCTGACTTGGATTTTGGCTGACTTGAAAACTGAAATAAAGAAAGTCTGTATAAAATGAAATTCGAAGGTGGTACTGTTGCTTCGCCACGGCATTTCTCGAACTCAACCTGACTTGGTTATGATTGAATTGCGAAAGTAACATACTGTATGATACACTAACGTAAGCTAATTAACACAATTTTAGTTTCGTTAAGTTTGAAATGTATAAATTTGCCATAAAATACAGTATACACCCTTGTGTACATGTTATGTAATTTCATCGCTGAAATTAGTGTGTTGTAATGCGATTTCCGTCATAAATTATGTGTGGCTCCGTGGGTGCGCTGGTTTCGTTTTTCTCCTCTCGCAGCTTCCTTACTCCACACTTCCCCCTCTATCCTCCTCCTCCTCCTCCTCCTCCTCCTCCTCCTCCACCTGACTCCCCCGTCTTCTTTTCGCTTCGCGTGCGGTTGCAGCGTCATGGCCACCCCCACCCCTCCGCGCTGCTGCTGCTGCCGCTGCCGGAGGGAGTTGACGCATCCGCGTGGGCGCGTATTAGCAACGCTGGCTCGCGCGCGCTGCTGCTTTGTTCACTCTCGAGGGCGCCGCGACGCGTCGCGCCGCGTAGCGCCTGGCCGAGGAGCTCTCGCGTGAATACAGGCTGTCCCGAAAGGGCGTTCTTGGATGCACAGGGTGATAGTCGGCAACATCAATCTTGCTATTGGAAATAAATGTAATAGATCCCCAAGTTGATTGAAACAGTTTGTTGTGTGTTTCACATAAAAACACAATTGTATTTAAACACAATTGTATTTATTGAAGCACATTGGATTCACGTTTCGACATTGTTCCATTGTTGTCTTCAGGTGCTTGAGGTTACGTAAATCTATTAAGGAAAATCCAAAATTTTAACAAATTGAAATACAAAACTAATGAAAAAACATAACAATTCCATCGAAAGTATGTAGTTAAAAAAAATTTAACTGCTCACATTAAAATGATTAAAAACTAGAAAAGTACGCAATACAAGAAAAAAAAATGAATCTTGTTAGTTCTTGAGTTCTCTGCTGCGGAAGTCTGATCATTGCTGGTAGTTACTCTACCTTCTCACCTACCTCTTATCTTATCTAGGTGTCTTCTCTTCACTCTCCTCTCTCCAGGGTATCCCTCACCCATCTCTGCCAGATCATTTATCTTCTTTCCTTTTTCTCCGTCCTGACTTTCAGACGGGTCTAACAAACGAGCCACGGACTGCACGCGATCTTTCCTTCCTCTTCAGGGTCCTATCCTCACCCTTTACTAACACACTTCCACGCACTACACACACGTCGTGAGATCAGCAGGAGCCTAGGGCTCGTCCCGGCTGGGGTGTTGCCCCCATTAGGGGGGATGCTTGAATGGAGAAAATCCCGCAAACCAACGTGTACTTCTGCGTCGGATTTCAGTATCCAGCGAAGGAAGAACTTTACTCATCACAAAATCATGCACTACACTTATGGGACTAATGACCCTAGCACTGGGAACGCGAAATAATCAACCACGGTAACCTCTGCGGCATGTAGTATAGCGGTGCCTAGGAATGGCAAAAAACATCGATGTTTTCCACCAGAAATATCGATATTTTGTTGCAAAACATCGATGTTTTGTAATTCTTTTTATTATTATTATTATTATTATTATTATTATTATTATTATTATTATTATTATTATTTTTAATAAAGGGGTTTAAGCACGTTGTAGAGTAGCAGCAATATCGTTGTTTTGCGTCATCCCCTTTATCACGCTGATTATTTCGCCTGTGCAATTTGAGGAAGTTTGGGAGCTGCTCGTGTTATGAATGTATGTTTTCGCCAGGCGTATCACTGCCAGAATCGACAGTGAAACACGAAATTGATTCCAAAACACAATGTTCTTTATTGTTAATTTATTCTTCACACTTATTCGAAAACTCTTAAGCGATGTATCGAAACATCGATGTATCGATGTTTGTGTAAAATATGCCATTACTAGCGGTGCCTCCTGTATCAGTGTGTGCCGCGTCTCGCTGTCGTCGAGTGAAATTTCACTGAAATGCTTTTCGCGGCCTCTTTTAGCGCGTGCGAGCGCTCGCGGAATCGCCGGATTAATGCCGCTGCGTTCAGCAGCCGCCGCCGCCGCCACCGCCTTTTGTCTACAGACTCCGCGAGATGCGGGAGAAAAAAGGCGCAATATTTCGTAGTTTCGTGATGTATATCGCGGTAGGTCCTTTTTTCGTTTTCGAGGGAATGGCTTTTCATTAATTTTTTTTCTTCGCGTGGAGAAGTTTTGATTGAAACTCAGTCTCTGCCGTTGGAAATTGAAGTTGTTCGTGCGAAGTGTTGTGGATATGTAGAGCTTGCACTGCAGTTTCCGGTTTTAGACATGCATGTGAAAATCCTGCGCTGCATATGAAATGAAGTTGAACGTTATATACGTTGGAAAGAAAATAGTGTGAAAGGCAGCAGTATTCAGTTGTAATTATGTATTGGTCATTGATTTTATTTAATTATATTTACTAATTACGTTGCAATAATTTACTCCTAATTTATTCTTTAAGATATGCATGACATTGCGATCAAGTGATAAAACTCTGTCTCTCTCTAACGACTCCTACATATACCGGGAGACTGGTCGGGAGCTTACAGCTTGTCCCGACTGGGGCGGTGCCGCGCTGGTGGGAGAGTCCTGGTTAGGGGGAAATCCCATAAGCCGACGGTAGGTCGGCGCCGGATCTCGCCATCCAGCGGGGGAAGATCACCGCCATCTCCCGAGGAAAAAATGCACTACACTAACGGGACTAATGACCTAAGCTGTTGACGCGCTCGGAATCACTAATCGACGTAACGACTCCTCGGCCATTTTCTTTGCCTGTAGTAATTTACGTGAATCATTTCGAGATGTATCATTGTGATTTGCTGAGTTAATATTAACAGCGTAATCTGGTTTCCTTTTCATTCCGTTTTTCTACTAGCATTCTGTACTCAGCGATGTGTTATTAAAATCATGCCAGTTGTACCCAGGCGTGCCCAGTAATCTTCAATCCCATTTTCTCAAAATCTGGAGAGCTCCAAGAAACACGCCATCGCCCAACGTGTACAGCTGTTTATTCCAGCTAGTGATTTAGGACCAGTTCATTGCGTAACTGTGAACGGAGTTCTGTTGTCTTTGCTAAAGCTGCGTGAGGTAATTCAAAGTCACATCGACGTAACTCTATATCTCCATCAACTTGTGAACGTCCGTTATTGAATTCCACTTAACGGTCGAACGATTTTTCCTCTCGTAAAAGAGAAAGGGTCTTTTTTTTTTCTTCTTCTTGCGGTGCAACCTCGGAAAGAAGATATCTTGTTCTAAATTGTTTTCCGCCGCGTTATCCGATGACGGGTTTCTTTTTTTGTTTCGCGTGGCGGTGACATTTTCCCCGCGACTCCTTTTATCGTCGCAGAGCGCTCCACGCCACCCCACCCCCTCGTGCGCCGAGGGGCCTCTCCGCCGGGAGACCGTTCTGGCCGGTCCTTCGGGAGGCCGGCGGGTCGGTGGGTGGGTGGTTGTGGGGCCCGGCCGCGCCTGGGCGGGTCGGTCGCGAGACCCGAGCGGCGCACGCGGCGTGGAAATTGCAGAGGCGGCCGACGCGCGGGCCGCCGGATTCGGGAAACGGCGGAAGTGATCGGATTTTGCTCGCGCCGTTTTCAGCTTAGTATTACGAGTCTCGGTTGTTCGAATGATGAAACACCTGCACAACTTTTTTGAGGTCGTTTATGACAGATGTCCTCTGTGGGCTAAATAATAGGCATTCCATTCCCCCTGTGAGCGGACTAATTATGCTTATACCACTTATCCCCGTTTTAGAATAGTTAATAGTTTTAAACTGGAATAAATAAACATTTGATAATCAATAATTATTTTTTAAGTTACAAATAAGGACATAATATTATTTAGTTCGTTAATTAAAATAAAGAGGTGCAAAACCTAGAGTTCGCACGGGATCTATACTCTCCATGTTTATTAAAAGTGCAAGTGGGACACGCTAGAAAGGAGTCATCGCTAAAGTGCAGTAGTGACACTGTAGTGGTACGCATACTAGCCCACACTGTTCAGAAAACGTCGGGTAGCCCATCGCGCCTTCGGTGATGTAACTGTTAGTGTATCGGACAATTATACCAAAGTCCGCGGGTTCAAAGAATGAAAAAATTTTCGGAAGAGAAGTAAATCCAGCAGTCCTGTGTTGTAGATTTACTGCAAGTAGAAAATCAAGCTTAAACTCACTCTCTGAGCTTAATTCTAATCACCCGTTTGGTCGCCCGGATTATAATACCACCTTTCTCTTCTAGAAGGCGAAAGGAGCGAGGCGAAATTTGCGTGGTCACGCGGAAGAGTAGGCCTGGTGACCACAGGTTCGCCACTTAAAATACGATATTGAATTGAATACAGTCTAGGGATTGTAATCGTCCAGAAATGTAGTAGTGTAGCATTAGTAACTTGTTTCATTGATTTTGTTTAGTGTAATTTGATGGAAGACGTTTTTGATTCAGCCTAGTTGCCTCCGTCCTCCGTGACATCAGCCACGTTTATATTCCTGGCGGGTACTCTACACTTTTCTTGACGTGAAGGAAAGCACAATTCCTCATCTCTAATAACTGATAGTTGTGAGCATCATCAGCGTCCCCTGGAGATAGATATTGGGGTATTTTATTTAATACTTTATTTTAAGTTAACGATTTTAAATAAGACGCCCATAGACACAACAATCGTGACGAGTCCATTAAAATGTTTTAATCTGTACATGTTTACATCAGAAGTGGCTGATTTGAACTTATCCCTGACTCTGGAAATATCTTAGCCCGAAAGAGATTGTACGGGATGTGTGGACTCGCGATAACGTAATTTGCGGCATTTTATTGCTGTCGGCGCTTCCATGCCAGGACGCAGGAACCGGTGCTGTTGTTTTGTGGATGGACGCGCGGAGTGTGTGGGCGGAGGCTGGACAGGGAGATGGAATGTGTCGCTGCGGCGGAGGGAGCGTGATGGAAGTGCTCGCCCGCGCGGAACGTGTGACAAACAAGGGGGTGAGGGAGCGCACTCGCCGCTGGTGGCCGACCATTTAGAACGCGGCCCTCTGGCAGAACGCGGAGTTACGGGGGAAGCAACCCTACATTTACTGGCTCTGTCAACAGAGGTCAGATTGTAACAGTAGTGTTTTGTGGATGAGGAAGATTTGGAACTTTATTTTCGGAACAAGACATGGAGGTCTTCAATAGAGGTTGATGTAATGGAATGCTGTGATGAATCGAGTGAACTGACGACAGCAATTCCAGAGAGTGGGATTAGTAGAATTGGAACTCGACAGCTTCACCGTTGCTACAGAAGAGTGTAATGTGCGTAAGTTGACGAGCAAAACTGAAAATTATTGTATGGTAGCAGAAATAATTGAAGTAGAAAGTAAAAATAGGATTAATTTACTTTAATAGGCAAAACTATTGTCGGGACCGGGGCATAAGGAGGGAGTTGGAAGTGCAAATGGATAGTCTTTTGATACGTAATGTGTAAAAAAATGTATTTTAGTTCGTGAATGGACAATGAGAATTACAAAATGAAGCTCAAGATAGGCACATACATGCCTGTATCGCACGTGATATCCAGGCCCGTTCGTCGTGTTGGTGCGTGGGAGGGGGGTGAATGGAAAGATGTGCAGGCGGTCGACGCGTGTCGTCAGCGAGGAGCGGGGCGGCCGTGGCAGGAGTGACGCACTGCACCCTGTCGACAGGGTCGTGTTGCCTCCGTGAGCCCCACATAGCCCCCGCTTGGGCACTGCTTAAGAGCAACTGACTTCTCTGGGATTGATTCTTGATTCCCGGTTCGTCAACTACGAAGGTCAGTAAGTGTAATGCCTGTTCTTTTCCTCGGGGGGTGACGGTGATCTTTCCCCGCACGATGATGAGATTCGATGACAGCCTTCCCATCGACTAACGAGGCTTTCCTCAATCAGGAATCTCCCACCTGCGGGCACCGCCGCTGCCGGGACAAGTTCTAAGCTCCCGACCTGTCTCTCGGTATATGTATTAATGAAGTGCATGCAAGTGTATATGTAAGTAAGGGGGAGGATATGAAAAGGGTGAGAAAGGAAAACTCGCGCGGTCCGTGACTCATTTGTTGGGGTACTGCTCTGGCATTCGCCTGGTGTTAATCGCAGAACTACGAATCAGAGCAGCAACCCGCTAGAATTCTCCTCCAGACAGCTGTTGAATTCGACCTAGCTATATAGCTAGGAAACATCCGGTCGAAGGCTCTGCAGTGAAATCAAATAATGCCCGGAGCCACCTCTCCCGGTACTTCTCTGGGGATCGCCCTGCTTAACACGCGGGCGACAGGCTCAAGGGTCGCATCACGTGCGTGCCTTTGGATGCCCGGTGACAGACTAGTGGGAAGGGGTGCGCACCTGAAGCGAGGGGAGGGTGAGCTGAGGCCGCGGCTGCAACGGCGCAGTGTGTCACCCCAGAGCATAGGTCACCACGCGTCAGCGCGGCGCCCGGACACAGCGGGTGGGAGTGGCCTGCCAGCATTAGTGCTCGGAGTGCAAGGGTGGTTCGAGCATCAATTCATGTCACTGCAGCGCCCCTATCCGGAAGTTCTAGGATTCGAGTCACGGGGGCAGTATTTTCGATACTAGTTAGATAGCTAGGTCGAGTTCAACCATTGTCAGGAGAATTGTAGCGGCCGGCTGGTCTGAAACGGTGATTTTACATGGTTTCTCCGGTCAACTCCAGGCGAATGCCGGAGCAATACCCTAACATACGAGACACGCACCGCGCGACCTTTCCTTCCTCTTTCTTTTCCCATCCTCTCTTCTTACTTATACGCACCTAACTACCGTTCATGTCGGGAGTTGGTCACAGGTCCGAATCCCAAGAGGACGCCCTGATGTTATCTCCTCCGCTCTCCTCCTAACCCAACACTTGATTATGCTCTGCATTGTTACATTCTTTCCCCTCTGCCTTCCCCCTTCTCGTGTCGTTCGTATAATCTCTTTTATTCTTCTTTATACATTTCCCCCTCTTCTCGCTAATATTTTCTTTTCTCCGTTTTCTATCTTTCCCCTTCTCTTATCGTATCTTTCTGCCTAGTCTTCTTGTTCCCGGTCTTCTAGTTTTTCGCTTTTCCACTTTGCTAGTTCCTAACCCATGTTTCTTCCCCTTCATTATCTTCACCTTCTCTCCCTTCCCCTCTTCTCCCGTTAGTCATGTCTGTCGCATATCTGCAATCCCTTCCACTTGCCTTCCCTTACCTCATCCCCATTTCTTTTCCTCTTTTTACTCTCCTTTCCCCTCGCTTCTCTTCTTCACCCTTCTCTTTTTGGCCCCGTCCTCGTTTCACTAATGGTCCTCTCGCTCTTTGCCGCCGCGTTCCGTCCTTTCGTCTCGTTTGGGCCTCCCTCCATTCTGCTCCCCCGTTGGCCGCCCGCCCGCTTTTGAATTTTTCATGCGCACGTGGCAATTGGGCTTTCCGCGCCGCGCCGCCCCGCCCCGCCCCACCCGGGATAAACAGTTGCGTTGCGTAATCGTTCGGCGAGTGACCTTTTGCCACAAGCCCCCTCCCCTCCCCTCTCCGCCCCTCGCCCGCCGACGCTCCTGCGATATCTCTGTGGGCTTTGTTCTCCCGGGAGACGACCCCTCGCCGCGCCGCGCCGCAATGAAAGAAACGGGAAACGCGACCGTGTAGCTTTATTGGGGCATTTTTCTCGTCCGCTCCGCCGCTGCTGGTGTACGAGTAAACTGGATTGCACCCAGGACTCTGCTCTGTGTACGATGCGGAACGCTAAGCTTTTATGTGTGGGATTTCTTCGTGGGCACGCAAACTGGGCGGAAAGAAGTTCCATGTCTAGCATTCTCTTGCGGGGAAGTACCAGGCAACGGTACGATCTCTATTGTCATTCTGTAACGTGGCAGCTCGGTTCATTTTCGTTCTTTCACGTATATTTGACAATATAATATAATATTAAATGAAAGTAATGTAACAAAATATGTTAAGTTTAATTTCAGTTTCTAATTCAAAATTCGGACTTCAATGCATATCCGAAATATTTATGAGAAATGGGTTTGAGTATTCAATCTTTCCATGGACGAAGAAATGTAGGAACTGATTAGAACCGGAATTAATTCGGAGGATTTCTTTCTGGCGATCATGTTGCCGATATTCTTTTTCATGTCACAAGCTTGAATGTTCAATGAAGATTGTCCCACCGTGAAACTGCATCACCCGCATCCGGTTTGAACCCGAAAAATTATAAAACTTATCATGAAATGTTAGCAAAATGCGATTAATACAGATATTGGAGAGGCTGAATTAGTTTTTGGCTAAATCGATGCACAAGATTTATGTTTTCAAAACTTCGATGTTTTTATAGGAACATCGATTTATTAAACCCGATGTTTTTTCTACATCGAAACTTTCTGTTCGATAGTTTGTATTTGAATGAAAAAGGTCCTGTAATCACAATTTCGTAAAAGTTAAAATATGAAATTAAAACAATGCTATTGCCAGTTCATGTGTTTCAACCAAATGAACACTGTTCGAAGGGTCTTCATCCAGTAGACTATCTCTCGACCGAGTGATGACCTCGACGCTCTAGCATTTCATACTCACTTCCTCGTATTTCTCACGTGCGAAGGAAGAAAGCACATGCCGCAAGCGTGGGCCTTTTTATACCATACTTTTGTACAGCGAACGTAGGAATCTCTAAGCCCTGAAATGAGCTCGAGTGCTCAGGCTTTATGCTCAATTTGGTCCGTTCTCATTTTTTTTTGCTATGTTTTGTCAGCTAAATCGTAAATATAAATTAATAAACTCAGCCACTGTCGAATTAAATGGCCCTACTCCAGCACGAGCGTTAATGTTACATCAGTTTCGAGAAGAAATGCTTAACCAGTTTCGATAACCTCGATGTTTTCGGGTCTGTGTGTTGATTTTGAAACGGAGCCGATGTCGCGTCCCTAGTCGGGGGCCGAGTGCGTGTCCGTGGCGGCCGCTGCGGGTGGTCGCTTGGGTGAGCGGCTGGGCTACCCGTTCCGTTTCGCGCTTGAGCCCCTGTTTCTGCGCCCACCGCAACCAAACTTTCTCCGTATTCGCCAACTCGCGCGTTCGGCGATGTCGACCAGCGGAAGGGATGGACGCGTTCGAGGAAACGGATCGGCGCGGGCGGCAGGGGTGGTGTGAATGTGTGTATTGCGTAATGCAAGTTGGAGAATGCTTCCGTCTGTGTGTTTCATACGTAGTGGCGTTAATGTAGCTGGGGAGGTAGGCGGACCTATGCTTAAGGGCGTCAAATGGGGAATGGGGAAACAGGCTCGAGGAGACAGATTGGCGCAGGCGGCAGAGGTGTTTTTTGTGTGTGTGTGTTGTGTAATGTAAGTTGGAGAATGCATCTGTTTGTGTGTGCGCGCGCGTGTCTATGTTTCATACGTAGTGGCGTGAGTATAGGTAGGGAGTTGGGCAGGTCTACGCTTAAGGGCGTCAAATGCAGAACGAAGAAACGAATTACACGGAACGAGTACAGATCATTGTTCTGCTGCCGTGTTTCTGGCATGCTTGCTAGTTGCTTGACCCAGGCACCTGGCGCAGTACAGTCAACAGGACAACCGTCTGTCCCTTGAACACTTCATTTCTAAACTATAAATGTATTCGTGGTGTTTTGTACTTGCACTCGTTAAACGAAAAAAGTGCTTTCTCTTTATAATGGATGTGGCGAGACTTCAAGTTTTAACTCAGCTCTGAAGTTGTAAAGATTTAGTCAAGGAGTTTCAAATAAAAATAACGTAAACTAGCATAGGCAAAATAGCCTAATGGCTTACGAGATTCACTTGAGGAAAGGCGTTGGGGAATCATGGTGGGAGTGTTCCTCTTCTTTCTCGTACAACTCCCCCTCCACGACCAGCGCGTTCAGCGATCTGGACGGCGAGTTCCAGGAATCTGAAGAGCGCGCAGAGTTATAATCCGCCCTCTTAATGCGGGATTGGCGAATCCGCAGAAAAGTTTCCTGGAAAACGTCTATAGTGGGATTATTTGGAGTGAGAAGTCAATAGTTTTCAAAATACTAAATTCTAAGAAATATAAATAAGTAATCCGGAATTCAAGGAAAGTTTCAACCAACAATTAGAAAGCGTCTGAATGAAGCAAGGATAATTTAGCAAATACGCCAACATAATAAATCCATTTAATTCGTACAATATTAAAACATGTTTTGAGTAATTCGCATTTAATTAGCTTTCTTTGCAAGTCCAATGCTTAAAAATTCCTTAGGGATGAAATATTTGTAAACATCAAATTTTAACCTTCTGCTGCGATCGACGTACGCATTGTGTGTATTAGGGGAGGATATTGAGCTAAAGTGTTAAATATTCTCCTTAGAAAAATCATGTGGCAACCATCTCGGCTTCTTTGTTTTCGTTTAGAACTTCTTGCCATCACGAATTCTGCTCCAACATCTCTTTTGGTTCATTATTGGATGTGTGTGTGTAATATATATATATATATATATATATATATATATATATATATAAATAATTGACCGCACATGGTCATTTACAACTTTAAAGGCACACAATCTTCATTATCGAAATTGAAACCCGCGACTCTTTAAAGCTAGGTAGTTCCGGCGGTTTCACATTAGCGACATCTCCTGTCTAACCATGGCTGCCAAATTTAGCTGTGTTTGGTTTTATTTTATCCTTTTTATTCGGATATTAAAGCCAATTCTGCCTCGTGGATTGCGGTGACATAAGTGGAGCTAGGAAGTAACTGCGCGTGTTGAATATGTGTTTATGTGTGTGTGTGTGGGGGGGGGGAAGGCAATACTATATTTCGAGCATTTTATTTTTTCGCATCTTGCTTTCTGCAGTACTAATATTAACGTATCAAAACGTCTGCCCTCTTTGAACGCCTATGGCCTGCACGCGCCCTGGTTTTTCGCTTCGTGGCGCAGTGGAGGGGGGAGTCATCGTTTCTGGGTCAAGGAAGGCCGTTCGCGCGGATATTTTCGGCCTTCGTTGAAACACCTTTGTTTGTGGGCGGCGGTCCGATATATTTTAATATGTTAATATTTGTTTTCGAGGAAGCAGGTTGGGAACATTAAAACAAAATCTGGAAACATAAGAGATGAATTATGGATTTACTATTGGGACGTTAGTAGGAGAAATATTAAACTTATTAACAGGAGAAACTCAAAAACTTGAAACTAACTTTGATATCAGAATATATTTTCATTCCCCCTTAGAATTACTTCGATAAATCGAATCTCAATTTGTCGAAGTATTCGATAATTCGAAATCTTTCACTTACCTTTCATGAATATTGATTTTGTCAACTCGCATGAAAATAGCTTGAAGGTAGGTACGAAATATTGGTGAACCTACTGTGCGAAATTTCCGATTTCTCGTTACATACTCTTTGTGTGCTTCTTTTATTAGGCGCTATCTTTGTTCAGCCTCTGTGTTGACCATGAACAACATTTGTCGGTTGGCACATGCTGTTAGTGCATCTGCGTGCCGTTACGACCCCGTTTAGGGTCTTCCAATAAAGTTAAAATATTGCAATGACTTTCCGGACCATTACGTCGCACGTTCCATATGTGGTCACGGTTTTTTATTGCGTGTATGCCTCGGCGGGCTAGTTACTCGAGGATATAGCGGAAATTGCCTCGTTCCCTTCGTTACTTAGGAAGAGTAATGAAGATGGAGCGTGCGCCGAGCTGTGGGGCGCGGTTTTTCCACCCCACAGCCCCAAGAGGTTCCTTCGTAACGTGTTTTCTCATCGCCAGAGGCGCCGTCAAGATGACGTATCCAACGAGATAAAAACCTATTGGCGAACGTGATATTAAATTTTTTATGGTGCAAAATATATCTTCGCGTTTTTCTTTCGTCTGATGTGAAATATTGTTTACGAAGTTCATTGTGAGAGCTTCTGGAATTGATTGCGTGTTTTAGGGAAACGGAGAAACAATGATACCAAATTGGAAGAGAATGTCGTGAATTTGAGGGAGACGTTGCTGGTACTGTTATGCATTTTACAGCAAATTTTCTTGCTGACGTTCACTGGCCGTGAAGTAAATTCTGGAGAAGAAATATTCAAAATCTAACTGCAAATACCCCTGAGATGGCTGTCTAGAACTAATTTGAACAATATCCTGCTGCTACTGGAGTTACCTGAGCATTCATTTTTTGAAAGATTAATTTGAACATGGGTTTTGATGAACATACGCGAATAGTACATTTTAAAGATTGTTGTACATACTCTCGTATCAGGACATATCGCAGTAGGGATGTAAGGGAAAAATTATTGGGGTCCAGGATGTTCTATGTAGCAAGTGCGATAATTGAAGTGCTTATGTCCATTGACAGTGTCGTCAGTGTACTACCAAAAATACATTTACGTTACTTATTCGCCAGATGCTCCTCTTGATTTATTTTATTTTATACTATTCGAATTTCATCTGCTCTGCAAGTCTATTTTCATTCCACACCTCAGAGGCTGGGTACTTAGTTACTCCATTGATGTGGAGTGCAGACCAATTTTTAATCATATAGGAATATTACTCGTATGTAATATGTATAACTTATTATGTAAGTATCCCTTTTCCGGGTGAACTACTCAATCACAACCAAATGTGATGTCATTTGAAAGCTGGAAACTCCCGATACTGGAAAGTATAGTTTACATTTGTATGTTACATAAACATTAATTATAATCACCATTGTAGAATTCATGACCATCCATGAAATACGGGATGTGATCTGAAGCAGACGTGTCTCGCGATGGACCCATGTACTGCAGCAACTCCATGTTAGAGTTGGTTTGGAGTTAGATATGGAGCTTGATCTGTTAATATGTTAGTAAGTCCTGATGAAGGAACTATAAAATCGGAAACGTTGGCAAACTAATTGTTTCATTAACTATATTGATCAATCCCGTGAACCACATCCCGGATAAACTAATATATATAAAAATGAGATTACGCACAGCCTTGCAAGGCGGGTAGTGTAGGGGTCAGGCAAGGCAGCAGAAGGCGAGAAGGGTGGCAAAGAGCAGGTGGGTTGCAGCAGACCTGGGCAGAGTAGGCCACAGCCGTCCAGAATAGGTAGAGGGTACACTTCAAACAGAATCCATTCCTTTTCCTTTCTGAATAGATGAATAAGGTAAATAAGAATCCAGGCGAAAGGATTGCCACTAGTTTGCATTACTTGTTGATGACATTCGCCAGTTTGCCAGTGGTTGCAAAGATCCCCCGACGGCCGAACGCGTACGCGTGCAGTGACGGAACGCAGCTGACGCCGCCGCAGGTCCGGGCAGAGGCTCCTTTTCGATGAATCCGAGGGAGCGGGCGTTTAGCGCGTGTCCAGCTCGGTCCTCTGAGGCCTCGTCCGCCGCGGCCGTTTTGTGTGGGCGGCCGCTTTGCATACGCGCGGACAAAGGGCGCTGCGGCGGGACCGGCGGGAGGGGAAGGGCAGAACGAGTGGGGGGAGAGGGCGAGTGGCGAGAGAGGTAGTGGGGAGGAGGGAGGCGAGGGATGGCAGTGGACGTTGGCCGCTTGCAGTGTGGCTGGCGCGTGCGCCCTGAATGAGATGCTCATGCAAATGACCTTTGCTGCGGCCGCTTGAAAGGGCCTCCTTTCATCGGGCGTGTGTGCGTCCCCCCCCTCCCCCCCGGGCCGGTGCTCGGGGCTTCGTGGCGCCGCTCGGGCACCGCTCGCTCGGGCCGCCCTCTGCGCGACTCATTGGCTGATTACCTCGTTCGGAAAGAATGGCAGCGGCGCTCGCAGCCAGAGCGTTCGTTTCTGCTAATTTGATTGATTGATGTTAGTGATTCCGGGCGCGACAACTACTGAGGTCATGAGTTCAGTAAGTGTAGTGCATGTTTTTTTCATCGGGAGGTGGCGGTGATCTTCCCCCGCTGGATGGTGAGATCCGGCGCCGACCTACCTCTCGGCTTGCGGAGTTTTACCCTCAACCAGGAATTTCCCCTAAGCGGAGCACTGCCCCATCCGAGACAAACTCGAACATAAGCTCCCGATCGGTGTCCCGATATGTGTGGTAGTCTAGTGCATGTAAGTGGATAAGACTAGGAATGGGAAGGAAAGATTGCGCGCGGTTCGTAGCCCGTTTGTTAGGGTACTGCTCCGGCATTCACGTGATATTGATAGGAGAAACCACATAAAACTAATGATCAGAGCAGCCGACCGCTAGAATTATCCTCCAGACACCGACTGAATTCGACCTAGCTGGAAAGCTAGTGTCGAAAATCATACCGCCATCGGAACTTGAACGTAAGACCACCCGGCGAGATCTAATAGGAGTCGTCAATAAAACACGCACGAGAGCTTGGGGGGGGCTGCGTTTCCAAAGTCGAGTATAATGGGCGTGAAAAGAAGAGTGGGGGTGTCAGACGGTCGTGCTGTTTAGATTTGTATTATCAAAATATATGTATTAAAAAATGTAGATCGGTAATTTGAAAGTGCCTCTTCTAGAGCTAAAGTGGTCTGTGCAAAAATTTGGACAAAATTGAGGTTATAGTAATTTTGAAACTAACAGTTATCTGTCGATGCTAAAATGCTGTATGTGCAAGTGATTCGAATTTAAAAAGAATTAATGCAGTTTAGAATTAATGCACGTTTGTAAGCATTTTGTTTCTATTCTAAATTATACACTCTCATAAATCTTCCCGTTATTGAATACATAATATTAACACATTTTTTGCCGACTTTCAGTATGAAGAAAATCACTAAATCACTAAAATCACCAAATGGACATTAGCCAAAATATATTTCACTGGTATTGTTTTATATTATTTGGAACCGAGATCACTTAAGCTTCAGGCCAGCGAATTTCGTCCTCTCGCAAAACGCAGAATACCAAATGGTTACCTCGAGAGGACGTTTCTACAAATTGCGGAAAATTAATGTCGCCAAACTGGATTTTGACGGTTGAAGTCTGCCTAAAATCGTTTACATGAGTTCCTGACGTTTACACTCTCTTGTTGCTGTTTAAGAAGCTAAGTCATTTATGATTTTCATATTTCTAATTTACTACATGCAGCTGTTGTGATAGTAAATTGTCTCCTTTTTGTGAATATGAATGAAAATAAATTAAAAAGAAAACTTTGAGCATAATAACCGACGTCTACCCATGGACGGTTGCTATTATACTCACTCCTTGTCACGGTGCTTGAGTTGCGGTTAGAGGACCAGACATGTAAACGTCTGAGCGTGTCTTTTGTGAACGTCCTGTACACTTGCTGTATGGATCAGAAATAACCGCAGGGCGCAAATCTCAACACGTTTCGGACCGACATTCGTGGTGAGAAGGATTCGTGGTCAGAAAAAATACCGTATGGCATCGCATTCGGCAGTGTTTCGTTAATTCTACCCCTCGTTTCAGTGCCCACCGGCGATGAGGTGATAATTGTTCTGAATTGCGCTGAGTGATAAGTAGATTCTGTTTCAGAACTGTAACTACTTTTCCAAACTAGAATCAATACACCTTCATTTCGCATTGTGGTTGAACTCGCACCCTCAGGTTTGTGCACCTGTTGCTCCGTCTAGAGAACTTAAGCATAGACGTGTGTACCTTTTTGCGTACGTATGTATTAATTAAATGTTATTTGTTACAGGTGAGTATCAGCCTTTCATTGACGTGTTGCGGCGGAGAGGGTGAGTAGTGATCGATCCAGTAACACGTTGAATTAATATTTTTATATCAGAATGCGCATATCCGGCGTCATTAGCCGAATTGCTTTACTATGCTCCCTAAAGTTAAGCAACTCGATACACAACGGATTCCTGGACGGGTGAAAGTCTGGAAGCTCCGGTTACTAATGACGCCGTACACCTGTCCGAAGGGATAAAAGATACTGACAGCGACGTGACGAGATAAAAACCTCAAGGTGGATCACTCCATTGTACGCTCAAGGCCCAAGAAGGGCTAAGGGACGTTTTGGGAAGCCGCAACCAATTTTTAAAAAGAGAGAAACGAATGCTTCTTTTAGAGTGATTAACTTAAATTCATTTTTGCTCATCTTGTAAAGTAGTTAAGTACCGAAGATGAAAAAATGTAGTTAATAAATAACGCTAAATGAATTAACTACTAGAAATGTAAAAATCACTTAATATATAAATAGATAGAAATTTATTTTACAATAAAACACTACTATTAAACACTTAAAACAATTATTGTTGCCGGACAACTTTGTTCCATCATTGAATTAATAAAATGTTAATGTTGAAGTTACGGCTTTCATTGCCATAAAACGTTTATGTATTTCTCTATATAATAAATTTTACTCTAGTGCAGGCTTTCAAACAGTTACGGAAATAATTTATTACTGTTGGCCACTAGTACTAAATTTTGTCGTGGTAATGTTCGTGGGCAACATAATGTTATAAATAATAATAATTGGCAAGCATGTCGGCGTTTCCTTTAACAGCTATACCATTTTTCGTGTGTATAACATCATTTTAAGTGATTTTTTTCAATTGCTTTTAATTATTTCATTTAGTACAGTTTCGTATTCCTTAGGTTGTGCTACAGCATGTCGTTAGTTGAATGCCGCTATTGAAGGGAATGCGACCTGGCGCGTAAATGCCCTTACGGCTCCTTTAGCGCCGGCGGCTGCTGCTTGTCGATGGCTGTTGGTTGTCGCTTTTAGCGCTATTACCTGCGCGAGCACTTCCTCGCGGGCAACTCGTGTGCGGATTGACTCTCAGCGTTAAAGGCTCTTTTGGGGGCTGCTCCAATCCATCCGCTCTCGCGACCGAGCGGTCGGGCGCACTCAGGGATGTGCGGCCGATTTGCGAGAAACGCGTTCGCTCAAGGACCGCAGCGTTGGGCATTGCTCCTCGGGGTTTTCAGAATGCAGAAGGTTCCTGGAAAATGCGGGCGTAGCCCCGAATTTTTTACTTTCTCGGTACCGCTTAACCAGCAGAGAGAAAATTATGTAATGCTGCGAGGGGAAAAGAAACCCACAGAAAACTCTTTATTACATGGCTCTGATAACGAACAAGTGGATAAATCCAGTTGCTAAATTTAGGGGGGGGGGATCCTCTAACACGTGGTGTAGCTAGAATCCCTGTTTTATGGGTCCGTGATACCGAAAAATCGATTGACGGCAAAAGTCTGTGGAAACCGTTAGCAGCTAAACCATTCAGCCGATTTTCTCCAAAATTGATATTCCCCAATCGATGTCGCGGTCCCTTGAATTTAAAACCGATATTTTTATTTTATGGGGTAATTGCATGAAGCCCTTGGGACATTTTCCAAATTTTCAAAAAATGTCTCCATTCTTCTTTATTAAATTTGTTGCTCAATAGTGTGAAAGATGTTTAAGAGAATGGTGAAGGTCTCATTTTCGTTGAAAACACTAATTTTTCGAAAGTTGAAAAAATTCAAAATTTTTCCGGTGTATTCCTACAACTGCAAGTATAAAGATAGAGATTTCTTCTCTTAATGAAAGCTGTTCCTTAAACAGAGATTTTGAAATAAGGTCATGTACAATTTTTAGACAAAAGTGTTACTAGCCACTCGTACATTTGGCGTGAGTTTGTTTACTCGTAGAACAGTGAGCCAAAGTAAAATCATAATCGTTAAAGTTTTTATTACAATTTGTGGTTGCAAGTAGGGGTAGGAGTAGGTAATGAAACTTGCTTTCTAATTTAGGTCGTGTTTGTTGATATTTTCATGACATTTGAACATATGGATTAAGTGGTTTTGACACGGATTGTCAAAATACGGTAGTAACGAGTGTCAAGGATGTGAATGCTTAGGGACATGCAAGAAATGAAGAAAAGTCGGAACTTTGCTCTTGCATTAAATGCTCTTGATGTTGACAAATAATGTGTTTCACGTTAAGAAATATTTGGATTTGTGTCGGATGTTTTAGGTTCACGCGCTGAATGTATTATTTTGTTGCATTAGACGTGGCCGAGAAAAGCAGCATGGCAGCCAGTCGACGCAATGTGCGTACGTTTCACACGCATTCATAACCATGAATTTTTATACCTAAACGTTGATATAAACTAATATACGAGTGCAGTAATCCAACTGACCCGATAATTGGACGTGTGTAGTCAGTTTTTCTTTCGCTCTTTTCTTTTTTCTATACAAATTCTATCGTGAGATCTTAGCCATTCATCTACTCATCCATGTAGCAGAAGCAGTCTTTTTAAGCTTCTCTTCAAGTGTCGTCTCATACAATTTTGGCTCTGACCTCTACTGTGGGAGATGGCCGTTAAGAAATAATTTGAGAAAAAATCATATTTAAAAGTATTAAGTTCGTTGCGGAATGCCATGTTCCAAAATAATTAGCTGCCCTGGGTATGTTGCATTTGGTTGTTTTGGTTGTTTTGTTATATTGTGGATGAGGAGGAGGTGGAGAAGATACCGCCACATTCACCATCCATGGACGTGGTCCGGTTCATTTGGCCCCAAGAGCAGCGTTACGAACCGCCGCCCGCGACCGATGCCCCGATACTCCACTAATCCGCGCGAGCGCTGCGTAAGCCGGTTCGCCGCGCCTGTGGGCGCTGGAAGCGCGCGCTCAGGCCGACGCGTGCATCGGCGACGGCTCTCTGCCCGCCTCCCGCCCCCGCCGCCGCCCCCCGCCCCCGCCGACCCCGTCGCGCCTCCCCCGCAGCCGCCCCCGCCCCAGCCGCCGCCCCACCGCCGCTGCAATCCCTCACCTTCACCTACCCTTTGCCGTCCCCGGCAATGCAAAGCCTGCCTCCTCCACGTCATTGCCACCGAGCTGCTCTGCCCAACCCATCGTGCTGGAGGAGGTTCTGGCGACCTGCGTTTTAGGCTTTTGCTGTTTCGCCGATCAACGCAGGCGAATGCCGGGACAGTACCGAAACAGACGGGCCACGAGATCGCCCGCGATCTTTCTTCCTCTTCCTTGTTCTATCCTCACCCTTACTTATACATGCATTTGCATTTGCTCTACCACACACTCGTTGGAAGACCGGTCGGAGGCTGAGAACTTAACTCGGCTGGGGTGGTACCTCACTGATGGAAGATGCCTGGTTGCGGAAACCCCGCTAGCCGCCGGTTGGTCGGCGCTGGATCTCGCCATCCAGCTGGGGAATAACACCGCCACCTCCCCAGAGAAAATGATGCACTACACTTACGGGACTAATACTTTGGCAGTTGATGCGCCGGAATCACTAACAAGCAATCAATCCGAACACGTCGGCTCCACGCGCGTTTCTTTTCACCGCCGTTTTGAGCTTCCGTCTCGTCCGCCCGTCCCTCCGCGGTGTCACCGTCCTCCGACCTCCGCGCCGTCGAGTCCTCCCCCGGCGCACCTTCGTCCCTTATCGGGCCTTCCCGCGCCCTGGCCGTCGCCGATGCAAATGGCCGGACGCGCGACGGCCCCCTTTCAGCGCACCCGTGGGGCCCGAACCGCGCTCCGTCCGACGCCGGCGCCGCGCCCTCGCCGTGTGGAGCGGCTTTGAGGACACCGGCGGACCGAGCGATTGGCGTCTCTCGGCTCTCGTTGGTGTGCTCCATTTCCCACTCGCGTTGAAGCCTTGCCATTTCCTTTTAAGTCGGATTCATTCCAAGCCTCCTGTATTCTGAGATACGTAGCTGTTAATCCGCATCCACGCTTACGCGGGGAAGCAAGCAGGTGCATGCTGTGTAGTGTTTTAAACTTTTAACGTGGTAAATGTATCGTTTATCGTGTGAAAAATATATGAATTATGTAATGTAATATAAGGCATCCGAATGCGCGAGGTTCCAGAAGACTGCTTATCCGTGTGAAATTCTAGAAATAAAGGAACAAATAAAACCTGGCTTTGGACACTCAATGTTACAAATTTCTTTCAAAATAGCGGATCATTAACGTAGTATTTATAAAATACTTGTCGCAACAAGATCATCATATGAAAATGTAGCATGAAATGTCATCTGGATATGTCCAAGAGGGTTGCTTGTATTTTTAAAGCTATAAAAACAGCTGTGTTTCGTGTCCTGGACGTAAGTGTCACAACTCATTTCACAAATCACAACGAAAACTTGTACCAAGAGGTAAACGGTCTGCATTAAAATTTGGATAACAAGTTATTACACGTTTTGCACTGTGTATTGTGGCACTAAATGGTGTTGTCTCGTATTGATTTTTATCCCACCAACGCATTGAGAAGTAAATAATGGTACTTTCAATTACTCGGAAATATGGAATGTAGACCTTAGTGACTTTTCCTTCTAGGGTTCTGTTTATTATAGGTAATGATACTTGCTTATGAAAGTATACAATATTTACAATCTCACACGTATACTACATACACATAGATCATTGGTAAATTTCTGACATTTCAAGTACGTAGTGTGTGCGTAATCAAGATTTATGGTCATGTTCTTTGTAGGATTCCCCGTTTAGGTGATTCCATGCCAGATGGCAAAAAAGAGTACTGTTTTTGTGCCTCACCTCATGGAGTCTTCTAAACACATTGCTTTACAAACCACAAGTGACAGCACCTTGGCGTAGCGTAAAATCACTGAGAACCAAGTTTGTATCCGCGACGACGCATTTAGTGCCGGCAGACACACGTTGTTCTTAGAAATAATCGTATTGTTTCAACTCAACAATGGTTTTCTATGAGATGCAACAACATGTGCGTTTTCTTTAACGCATTGATTTCAAGTGATTGACCCTACGTCATTGTCCTGTAATATTTGCTTGTATTTTGAAGTTTGACGCTTATTTTGACACCTCGAAGGTACCAAAAGATATTTTCATCCTAGAATTACGATGTGAAGTATATTTGGTATTCTTGATGATGCATCGTTATGCCCATGTATAATAACATTTGTGTTCAATAACAATTCGCGAGAAAATTATAAGAATACAATAGAACGGCTCTTAAAAGTAAATACATATATTTTTCTGTTGTTAAAGCGCGCACTTAGTATCGGCACTGATCGATATTTGAAAATCCTGTCAAATGAGGTTTTGTCGCCAGGCTCCGATGCCTCGTTGTAGATGTGTCGCTGGCGTCTATCGTTTCGAATAAAGTATGAGCGCGTGCGTAGTCGGGCGGGCGAAGGAGCGCGGGGTCGGGGGCTGGTGGCGTCAGAGGCGCTGTGGAGGGGAGCGGGGTGGGGGTGGAGGCGGAGTCGTGTCGCGGGCGACTTATCCCCAGCCGGATGCGCCCGGGATCTGGCGTAAGCCGCCGCCGCGGGGCGAGGGGGCGGGGCCGGAGCCGGGCCAGACGCGCGGAAGACGCCCTTGTCACTGTTTTACGAGCCGCGGCGCCCGTTCGTCTCCGCTTAGGGCTTCCTTTCCCGCCGCTTCATCTCTCGCTCCCTGCCTCGCCCCCCCCCCTCCCCTGCCCCCGCTGTCGCTCGTTCTTCCAACGCACTGCGTCGAGCTCCGAAATTGTTCGCATCGCTCTGCCTGTAGGGCGATCACTGAACTCGGAAGTATCCGAACTAGACGGCGATCAGGCCAACTTCGGATAAGTGTAAATTCAGATTACACTAGACAGAAAAAAAATCGTACCTCCAGGATGAGAGTGGGTGATTTCAAAGGAAACGATCATGCGGATTTCGAAAATCATCACAAAAAGTTTCTATCACGCAGTGTTCAAAAGATATGAACATATTTAGTATTTGAAATAAACAAAATCCTATACTAATTTCCGCATTGTCACGTTGGTTACATTAGTACAAAATTATATGAGCATGCTTCACACGTGGTAACAACAAGTTAAAAATGGAACACGCATATTCGTTCAGTAATATGTGGTCATTGAAATGGCTTGTTCGTATTGTCCACTACATTGGTGGAGCGAAAAGCGATGATTTGAGTTTGCAATACAACCACACTCTAAGGTTCGTTGTACAGGCGATACATTACTGGTGAGCACCCCATGGTTTTTCTTGATCACATATACGACTGTCAAACTATAAAGAATACGCTAGTTTTGTATTTTCATATATTTTTTTCTTTCAAGTTTATGTGTAAATATTCCGTAAACGTAACAGAAGTTATCGGATCGATTCGCAGACTTTCGATGTGAAACGACTATTTGCATTTTATCGAACCGATTCATTTCTACAGTGAATGTGACGCATTTCATTTAATAAAACGCAGAACTGTAATGTATTAATGTATTTAAGACACACGTAAACCAGACCGAACTTCACGCGCACTGCGAGTATCCCAACAGTTGGATACTTTTATACTTGCGATAATGTAAGGGGCTAAAATAATTCCGTTCGGTGACTGATACGCAGTAGGAAATATGATGGTCCACGTGACTTGTTTTCAAAACATCCCCCAAGGCCTACTAACACCAGTAAGACCCACCCGTAATTCAACGCGACTGCTAAGACGCGAGATTAAAGAGGGCAATCTTCGAATAGAGAAGGTAAAAAAAAAACACGAAAGCCAAATTTCGTTGATATCTCGTGAAAGTGGCTTAGATAAACTGAACAAATACTTTATTTTTAAATATATTTTATGCGTATTGATTCTACGTTTCTTACAACTGCAATATAAATGTGTTTGCATTAATAGCAAAATAAGATATGATGCGGTATATTTAAAAACTGACGTGTTATAACGTTTTTATTGCAATATTTGTAATCTACGTATAAAATTGAGTATGTTGCGCACTGTACCTTCGTGGAGGTAAAATCGTGTTCCTAGTTTTATTATACGATGCCCACTTATCAAGTAATAGTATATTCTGCAACGAGCGTAGAATGATGGCTATTATTCATGAGTGGATGTTTCCGACGCGAGCGACGTAGGAGCGAGTGTCGGAATTTCCACGAGTGAATAATAGCCATTCTACGCAAGTAGAAGACTATACTTTCTCTACGACTTTGATATTGAAGTTTTAAAAATACTAAATGATAACATGTGAAAAGTTTTTTTTTTATTTCTTGAAATGTTACATTTTATATGTATTTCATTTTTTATACTCAGTGTGCTTCTTAACATCGAGTATTCCTTCCATAAAGTAGAAGGTTTAAATTTTTCAGCAAGCATTGTAGAATAAGTCAATACAACGTTCTCAGAAAAAGAATTGGTTCTGTTTGAATTTCGCCACTCAATGAAATCATTGTATGATTTATCATAAAATTTTCTTGATTTTTCTCGTAACAAGTTGTTGATGCTTTCGCAGCTTCCACAATTTCTGGCGGTGTGCAGTCTACGTAATCTTCATCACTATTACTGCTGGAAGAATCCATAATTATAAATCAATGTGAGCGTTTTAACCTTACAAAGTGGCCACAATTATGTGAACTCGCATACTGTTTCGTGGTTCACCTGTCTTACGATAAGTCGTTGTGAAATGAACTAGGACGAATGCGATTGGTCGACAGGTGTGTTAGAATAATATTCTCGCACGGCTTGTGGAATTGGCATGAGTACGGCATCCGATAACGTGGAGAAATGAATACATTCTGTTATAGTCGTAGAGAAAAATATTAAGACGTCACGCAGAAAAAAATATCTTAACTTCAATCTTAAATCCATGAACTTATTATAACATATAAAAGTTAGAAAACTGTAAATACCTCAAGATATACATAAAATATAGTCTCCTTCTCTTCTCGTCAATAAATAAGCCAGACTAAAAAGAATGAACATTGAATTTAACAAAATCAATGAGTATTTGTAAAAGATTCCGAGAAATTGTATAATTAAACAAAACAAATTTTGTGAACCTGTTTTTGTACATGAGTGAAGGTATCTTTATCTCTTTTATTGAAGTTAAGTCAAATGAAGCCTCAAAGAACGTGGACGGAACATTCTCTCGGGGAGGTCTTCCTTTCGCACATTCATCTACAACAAAAAAAGGCTCTATCAACTTATACGGCTTAATAATATCTATAACTTATTCGATTATAAAAATAATATTAGTGTTTGAAATATTGGAATTCAAAACATTCTCTTTTAGCTGATGCGGTTGACGTGGTGCCTGACAGTGCGTTTCACAAGTATCTTTTACATATGTTTTGAGTGCGCACAGCGCGCGCTCTTGTCCGAAAGTCACTGCTTTCGAAAACAATCTCGCGTTGCTTTCAGCCAGGCGGTGGCCCGAAGCGCCGTCCGGGCGCTGTGAAAGCAAATTCTTTGTCTGCGCGCCGCCGCCTCGCGGGCTCCCGTCGCACGCGTTCGCTTTGAAGTAGTTGCGAGTTTCACACGACGACCCCGCCCCCTTCCCTCTTCGCCTCGCGGACGCTCGTCTCTCGCGCCGGCCCCGCACGACGTCCAGTGGTTAATGGGTCCGACTGCACGGGAGGTTCGTGCTACATTTCGTAGGTTGTAGGTGGCTGTTTGTAGTTGTGTAATTGCCGAACTGAAATTGAAGCTTGACCAGTTTACGTATGTGGAGCCTAAACATAAATAAAACAGTAGTATGTGGACCCATGCGAATAGTCGATACTTGGTACATCTGTTTTAAAAGGGAAAATAACGTCTTGTCGAAATCCAACATCGTAGGTCCAACCCTTTAACTATCCGTGACAATATTACAGTCCTGGTACTGTGCTTGAGTAAAATAATATTGCTAAACGTTCGTATTAATTTTGCATAGAATATCAAATATTCACCTTCATTTTATGATGGAAGATTGTTTCTGTCTTATTCCTTCAATTTGGTTTTTTCCATGCGTTTCGAGTTTCCCATGATTTCTCTCCACCGTTGCTATGGACTACCGAGAAAAGATACATCCCTAAAATTGTAATAGGACAAAAACGGTATCATTTCGTCGAATATTGCTTAAGAAAGAACTCGTTTCCCCCACGAAAACGCGGGGAAATGGGTCTAGGATGCATCGTTTGCGTGTTACGCTTGATGATTTAGAGCTTTGCAGGGTTTGTATGCACGTGCGCCTGTTATCCCCCGTGTAATTCCGCGAACTTACATTTGTGTTGTTCCTAATCTGTTTCATGAAAGGCTGAGGTATGATTTCTCATACAGCAGTAGCACACTTATGGCTTTTTCAGGTATGTTTTTTTATATAAAAGGCACAAAACAATTATCTTAGAGGTTTGATTTTTTTCTTTTAAGAAAAATGAAGGATATCAGTGAAGATGTTGATGAACAAGAGAGTATAATGAAACTAATGAATACACGAAACATTCTTATCCTCGTTCACTCATACAGTTAATCTTCAATTGTCCATATATTTATATTTGCAGGTCAGTCGCAATGGTATGGACAAAGAATTTAGCTACATCTCTTACTCCACTGTTCATGCTTTCTCTTCTCGAACTAGTCGAAACGAGGTTTGCAGACATTCTGCAAACTGAGTTGCTCCTGTACTGCTACACAAGAATAATGCACCTGAGAACACGCACGCGCACAGAAAACGAATGAAGATTCCTGAGACAAGTCCGTTAGCTGACACGACTTCAAATTTTGCTGGCGGAAATGAAAAAAGCACGAAGCATTAAATCGGAGTTCAGACAATAAAAGTGCTGCTTGATAAATAATAATTCCCACTATATTGATTTAAAGTAACTCGGTTAACGTGTGAGAGTTTAGTAATGAACGGAAGGAATGAACTCGTGTATGAAAAAACGTCTCTGGTGTAGCGTTTTTCGAAATCTCAAAAAGGAGTTAAAAGTATTGAGATCCAAGGAGATTGAACTGAAAAGCAATGATAAATCCTTTCTGTTTTGCGGTCGTTTTGTTACTTCAATATTTGATTGTGCGCTTCCATTTACGGCCCTTGCTGGTTCTTCGAGGCGCCGCCGCCGCCGCCGTGGTCCCACGCGCTCATTAATACTGATCGCCGTCCGTTGGCCGAGGCCGCGTGTGGGTCGGAGGAGGGTTAAAGTTGCATGCGGCGAAGGCGCAGTGCGGCGGATCGCCAGGGCCGAGGCGCCGGGGGGTTATATCCCGTAAGCTCCGAGGGCGGCACAGCGGAGGGAGAAGGTCCTGAGCGGAGAAGGCGCGTTATCCTCGTTTTATGAGAAGCCAGCCGGGCTGCGTCGCCCGCGACCGCGACGCAACGAGCGCCAGCCCGCCGCGCGTCCCTGGTGCCCTGCTCCGGGCTCGACCCCCCCTCCCTTATTGTCTCTTTACACCACGCCACTCCCCTCCAACGCCACCTCCACCTCAGCCGCGCTCTGACGCTTCTCTAGTGTACGCGCTCACGGACCGTCGCTCTGGTTTCACTCCCTCTCCACTTATCTCTGCCTCTCCCCCTCACTCTCTGCCTCTTCCCCCCACTCTCTCCCTCTTCCCCCCACTCTCTCCCTCTCTTCCCCCTCTCTTCCCCCTCTCTTCCTCTTGCCCCTTTCTTCCTCTTACCCCTCTCTCCTCCCTCTTGCCCCTTCTCCATTCCTCTTGCCCCCTCTCCATCCCTCCTTGCCCCCTCTCCCTCCCTCATGCCCCCTCTCCCTCCCTCTTGCCCCCTCTCTTGCCCTCTCTCTTTCCGTCTTCCTCCTTCATACATCACTTCGTTCAGCCTCCTAGTTTTCGCACCGCCCGGAGCCCTTACTCATCTCCGCGACACTTCCACCGTCCCACCACTACCCCCGGGCTAGATTCCTTGTCCTCCCTGCCCAGCGCCACCTCGCCTCGCTCCTACTCGACTGTACTCTCCGCTCTGTCGCTCGGAATCCACCTCTAGTTTCTTCGTTGCCCCGCAGCCGTGCCCCGCCCTCCTGGCCCGCCCCTACGCTTGAGTACGTTATCGTTCCGCAGTTTCACATCGGCCTCACCCCCACCTGTGGTTTATGTACTCCAACCCCCTCGAACGCTCTCCTGCCTCTAGTGCGCTCCTACCTTGCCCCGCCCGCGACGCGTGTGTGAAAGGGCCGAAACCTTTGGATAAATGGAACAGTTGGGAAATGCGCGAATTTAATCGAGAAGACATAATTAGTAGTAACTAAGCTAATCTATTCTAGCATTTGTGTGTTCTTAATTTTATTACGTGTACATACGTCACGTAGTGTCTCGCAGATACCTCATAGTTCTCCTCTTTTGCGGCAAAGTCCGCTTATCCGTTTCCCTTTGACTCCACTTTCTCGTGATGGCTATCCGCCGCTATACGTCGCCTTGGGTGGGCGCTCGCTCACACGAGCCCCGTGTGTGCGCCGATCGCGTCTTGTGCTTGTCGCCCGGGCAATCGCTCCTCGTCTGCTTGGGGCCGGGCCCGGCCCGTCCCTTCGCGGCTCACTGCTCGCCCTCCGCCGCGGGGCGGCGCCCGGCTGCACCGCGCGCCCTCTGGCGACGCGTCTCGCTTCCTCTTCGCCTTCGCTTGCGCGGCCTGCCTCTCACCGGCACCTTCACGCCCCCTCCGTCCCTGACGCCGCCCCTTCCATTGTGAACGCCGCCATCACCTCCGCCGCCGTCTTCACTTGAATCGCCGCCGTCTTCCCTTGAATCGCCGCCGTCTTCCCTTTAATCGCCGACGTCTTCTCCGTTGTCACCTTATTCGCCGACGTCTTCTCCGTTGTCCTCATCACCTTCATCGCCGCCGCTATCACCTCCGTCGTCGTCTTCTCCGTTGTCATCACCTTAATCCCCGCAGTCTTCTCCGTTGTCATCACCTTCGCCGCCGCCACCATCACCTCCGTCGTCGCCTTCTCCGTTGTCATCACCTCAACCGCCGCCTCATCGTCGCCGCCGCCATCTTCTCTGTGAACGCCACCACAGCCGCAGTTTTCTCTTCGGCTACGACCTCCGCTTGCTTGCTGTATTGGTTTCCGAACACATTAGACACGTTAGTGTACCGAATTATTGCGGGTGGTGGCGATGGTCCTCCTCCCCCCAGGAAATGTGTTATCTGACCCCGACCCCCACGCCAACGTACTGGGGGAGGGTCCTCCGTCCAGGTGTTTCCCAGCAGCGGGGCACTGCCCCAGCGGGAGAAACTTTAAGTTCCCTACATGAGTGGTACTACAGTGCGTGTGTGTATGCGTGTGTGTGTATGTGTGTGTATGTGCGTATAAGTAAGGGATGAAAACAAGACGAAAAATCGCGCACGCAGAAACTACAGAAAACTATCGTTTAGATCATCCGGGCGGTAGAATTTTCCTCCAGACAGCGGCTGAATTCTACCTAGCTCTGTAGCTAGTGTGGAAAATCCGCCACCGTCGGGACTCTTACGTAGGACATACGGACCAGAGGCACTGAGGAGACAGTGGCGATGGTGACGACCTCTGCCTTTGTCGTCACCACTGCCACCACCCGCAACCTCCCTTCTGCCACCGCACACACTGCCTTTGCCTCCGCCCTCACAACCGTCTTGGCCTTCATTGCCGAGCCTGCTTGCCCAGTCGCCACCGTTACCGCGACTACGTTGGCTACCACGCCGCTCCCCCACCACCAGTGCCACCTCACTCCCATCGCCTTCCTGCAGCCGGCCCCGAGACGGGATTTGGCTTGGTCGTCTTTAATATCTTTCCTCGCAGACGAGGCGGCTTAAGATCTTCGCCTCTAGCTGTCCCCGCGCGGCTTCTTCTCCTTTGTGACCCCGTCCCCTCCCTCCCACCTCCGCCACCACGCTCTCTCTCTCTCCGTCCCTCTTTCTTTCTTTTCGCCCCGGCGCCGCTCGTGTCGCTGGCGGGAGTGAAACTTTAACGCGCCGTGATTCGATCGCGGCGTAAATCCGGCGCCGTGTGCATTTTGCAGCCGAGGCCCCTGCGCTGGCGCGGGGGTGTGAATAAAATACACGACGGGCCCGAGCTCGGCGCCCGACCCGGCGGCGGTCTCTCTCTCTCTCCCCCGAGGAGCAACGAGGACCGTTGCCGGGCTGCGTCGATGCTGTTTGTTTTCGGTGAGCCGTGTGTGGGTGGCGATCCTCTTGCATACGTAAGAACGTGGTAACGATTCAAAATTGCTGTTCGTATAGGGAAATTTGGGTACTGGCTTGTATTATGTGCATGATTCCGAACGTTTTAAAATTCCAAACGCGTTTATTCTTCGTTGGTTCACTGTCACTGAGATAGAGTTTATCAATGAGTGGGAGTGGGGTTGTATTTGCTACCGATACCAAAGGGGTGTCATTTCTATGTCATTATAGGTTCACATTACCGATATTGCAGTAAGTTAAATTCCTGGTTCCAGAGGTTTGCATTCACAGCAAAACACCGACTTTAGTCGATAATCAATGTTTTAGCGAAATCCACAATATTTATCTTCCTTGTTTCGAGTTATCAGTATCTAGCTTCTGGAATATTTTCCTTTCTAGAATATCCTCGTACCAATAAATAATTGTAACACGACAGTTGTCTCAAAATTAAAAGATTATTATTGTGAGGTACGTGAAAGTGAATATTTCTGATTTTCTGTAGTAAAATCGCATTAAATTTGTGCACGTTCGACAATTAAAGACCTCACTGTTCGACTTTTTGTTGTTGAAACGAATATCGATTTTGTAAAAAAAAATTGTTAAGGATTTATTTCGCAAAAGAAAAATGCTTGAGAAAAACTCTGGCGCTGGAAGACAGTATGTTGAATGTAGAGATGCATTGAACACTCTAAATGCATTGTCATTGAACGTACTATCTTCGTTGCATCGAGCAGGGTGAAGTGCCATTGAAAAAAAACTTAGAGTAAAACCTCTCTTGAAGATGGCTCGAAAAATATTGTCCTTTACTGGTCTGATTTTTCGATAAAAGCAATTTAAATTAGTACGAGCTCTTATTGTATATAGGAATTTTTGAGGAATGAAACGATGTTAAATTTAACAAGTCTCACCGGGCATTCTGAGGAGTAATTGATATTAAAATATTGTGAAATTAATTGCAAACGGAAGTTCTTTCTCTATCAGTCTATGTGCTACGCTTTACAAAACATGTCTGCAAATCGTATTGTCAGCATTGTCTCTCTTTTTCAAAACCCGCTCTAACGTAAAATGATCTTATAACCACAAATTTCTTGACAATACACACTAAATGCAGCCAATGATTTTCACGCATAAAGAAAGAAAATAGTGGGAGACGATGTCACCCTAAACGTGTATTATTACCAGCTTCGAAAATGAAAAATCATTCGATATACTGATTTTATTATTAAACATTTTTCTAGAACAACAATTTAATACTTCTCTTATAACAATTTGCAAATAATTATTTAAATTCTCCATTCACATTTACAAGAAACAATTGTTAATTTATTAGTGTAACAAATTGTTGAATATTTGACTTACGAGTGGCTCGAACTTACTACCTTAATAAACCGTTTTGTGGACAAATTGGGAAATATCGTATGAATATACTATAGCTCAACCGGCAAATCGCGAACCTCGCAGCACGGTCGGGCGTTTCGTAACTGCACAGTTCGATTTGCAGTGATCGCAACACATCCTCCAAATTTCACGTTTGAGTTCCAAACTGTGACGAGCGGAAATATGATGGAGATTTTCATGAATAATTACAAAAAAAGTAGAGTTTCAATTTGTGACTGGTGGCGCGATACACAGCTTTGCGATAAGCATTCAATTTGAATTAATTTCTGGCGTGATTTAATTGAAATGCTTATGAATGATTACGATGGCTGTGCTATACTGTGGGCCAGATGGACAGCATCATGCAACATAATGCATGATATTTGCCAGATGACACACATCATGCATTTTCTGAGATACGTGTATTCACCCAACATATAAATTATGAATAGCATTTGTAGAAACGAAAGTAAAATGAATATGTATGATTTTTATTTTCAATTTGTTTTATCGTGCTGACAGATGTTAAATGTAAAAATATTTTCAATTTATACGCACAATATATTAGACGTTTTAAAGCGCAGTTAACATTTCTCTTCACAGTGCCCCTTTTATGCATTTGAATTAAGGTAAACCCCTATAATTTTGCATTTGGATTAAGATAAGTGATATTTATATTACACACTCAGCCTTAACTTAATCACGTCATTCTAGAAGCCTTATTGATACAGCAACTAAAATACTACTTCTGTAATTTATTTGTTTACCGATTGTCAAAATTTAATTTCCAGTTGTACCGAACACATCATTCTGATTTTTTTCTGCCTTCCTAACGAATATTGACGCAGACCTGGTTTTTCACATGTTTTGTGCGTCGAAATAAGCAGGAAGTAAACAGCCTAAATGTGTAATTCACAAATCAATATGTAAACAAGTCAGGATATGAGATCTGAAGCTCCTTGGTGACTTCGTGTGAGTGGAAACCGTTTATTTAAAGGAAGATCCGTAATAATTTTACAAAAAAGCACAAATACAAGATTGAATTGTGCACTATCTAATTAAGTGGACCATGTGGATGCAATTTTGGTAGTGTGCAGCACATGTATTTTTATGTACGACCTTATTTACGTACCTGTTCTTGTAAGTTACTGCTGTCATTGTTACAGTGCGTATTAGTACAACATTTCTAAACAATGCTTGTGTTGTCAGTTTTTATCGCCCGTTTTATTCTGCGCTTTCCAAGAAAAAATTGGCTCGGTTGCTTGTGCTTGTTATCAGATGGGAGCGCCCGTGCGCAGTGCTTCTACTTCACTCGCTTACCCTCCCCAAATTTTCGACGCACTCGCTACCTCGCCCGTCTTTCCTCCTCGCTCCTGCGTCTAACTTGTAATTTATCTCTTCCGCCTTCGCAAGTTCGTCGCGGGGATTCGGGATAATAGCCTATTTCTGCCCCTCCCCCTCCACCTCTCCGCTCCAGTCGGGGTACTTCGTTTTCCTTTGTTGGCATCCGGCTCTTAACTGGAACGGTCGCGCGCGTATTTTAGAACTTGTTCCGGGACTCCCCGTTGTGCGCTTGCGGCCTGGATCTGCACTCATACGATTAAAAACATCTCCCCGATTGTCTCGCGGAAAAGTTAGTCTTTTTTTTTGTTGTTTTTTTGCGTTTTAAATGTGCTATGAGAGGCGAGAATTTGTGCCGAGTTTAAAAGTTGTTTCTCTTTTTTGCTTCAGTTCTTGGTTTGTAATGTAGAGATGTTTTCCGACTTAGTGAGCATGCCTTGGCGTGCTTGTAATTTTCTGGCATTAAATGTTAGACCTGTCGAGAACAGTGGGAGGTTTATTTATTCAATGTCGGTGCCCGAAATGACGTCCCAAAACCAATACCAGCTAGGGTTTGTATTGGTTTTGGGACGTCACTTCGGGAACCGACATTGAATAATAAACCTTAGAGCGTTAGAACTTCTAACGGTCGTCGGTTCGGTACCAAAAGAATATTTGCTAGAAGTGTAGTGTAGAACTCTGAGGTTGATTGTAGTCGAACATCATTATATTTTCTGAATACTCTAGTCCCTGGTTTTCCGACATCAGAATAAAACACTTCTACTGTTTTCAAAATACAAATCCGAACCCCTAGAGGAATAAGATTGCAAAATATACGATAGCGGAAATTAAGGAGAACCCAAATAAAGATCGAATTGTTTTCAAAGTATCATAGTATCAAATTAATCATAAATTAATCTTCACACGAACTTATTCGAACATTATTTCTTTCTTTCAAAGTTTGTTTTAAGACACTGCTGTTTCTTCCTGTAGAAATAGACACCAGTAGAGCCGTTACGGAAGACGGTAATTTAATGTATTCTGACCCCCCAGCGCACCCGTCAGCATCGCAAACATGAGGCGAATATAAAATATCTGACCATCCTTAAGAAGCAATAATGTTGCTAACGCAAGGAGATACAATTGCACCCCGTGAAATATAGGTGGCTTGCTTATTCATAAATAACATTATTTGAATGTGCGAACGAAGTTGATAATTCTTCAAGTTTAAATACCTTGCTTGCTACACTGCCATGGGGATACCGGATAGCACTGATTGATTTCGGTTGGGTCCAGTTCAAATATTTCGTGGTTGTTTTGTTTTTTTTTAGTATAAAGCTTCTTTGAAATGAAAGAAATGAGACTCGTGAAGATTTAAGAATTTGTTATGACGATAATCTCATCAGAGTTTGACAATATTTTATTGTCAGTGCACTGCATAAAAAGAGGTCGCTGTTTTGTAGTACCAGTGATTCTCCGTTTTGTCACCTAAAATTCGTGTAGTATACGGAGAAAAGTTTAATTGGACACATCGTGTAGACTCGTGTCATTATTGAAAGGTGTTTCGTGCACTCGGATACACTGCAGTGAATGCATGAGGAAGGTTGAAGCCTTGACGGAGAGCTCAGCGGAGCGGCAGCTCGGTTATCCTGCTTCGTGGCTCGCGGGTTTGCCGTCGCCAGTAGGTGTAGGGGCCGCTTCGCCGAGACTTACACTTTGATTAAAACAGTGTCCTTCCGAGGTCGTGAGCTGAAAAGGAAACACTGTCATCCAATCGGGAGCTTCAGTACCAAAAATGTAAGTCCAAACGAAACTCGCAATTGGATGAGTGTCCCCGTCTCATGCCTACTCGACCCCTTGAAGAGACACTCTTTTAATTGAAGTATATCTCAACTCCCTCTCTTCTACCATGCGCCGCAGCGCAACGCAACTGTACCAAGGGAAGTGGTGCGGCGCGGAGGATTTTAGTTGCGTCTCCGGAAGAAGAAGTCCCATCCTCAGAAACCGAAGTTTTCCACGGATGCCGATTGTCCGAAACTTTCTGAAAGATAGCCATATTTTTTTTACTCTCTCGCCTTACACAATAAAAAATCACCAATTTTTCCAAAGAAAAACTCTTATTCTGGAGCTCTTGTGTCGAAAAAGTGGATAAGTCTTATTCCTACGTGTAGTAAATTACTTTATTTAATACGTTGCCTAGTTAGAATTCATGTAGGTCTTTGAAACCGAAAAGTGACGGTTGAAGTACAACGTTTTTGCGCCTGACCGTCTGTACATCGTTCTTCAAAATGTACATTTCCTGATCGATGTGACCGAAATCAAGGCTCTGCGAATTTGAAACGCATATTTTGATTTTGCAGAGTACTTTTTTTTGAGGCGTAATAGCCTCCGTGACATTTTCAAAATTTGCTCAAAAACGAGATCCAAGTTTTTTTAAATGACTTTCTCCTCGAATAGTGCAAAGGACACTTAAAAAATAGTGCAGGTGTAATTCTCGTTGAGCTCTCTCAAATTTCGGAAATTCCAAAAAGTACACATTATGCGAGAAAGTATGTAGATGTACGAGCACCAATTCTTTGTGGCGTAAGTACTGTTGTCCGTAGCGCCAGTTGTTTAAGTAAGAAACAGCCTTTAGGCGTCGCGTAGTGCGCGTGCAGTGGGCAGTTGCCGGTGCCACGCGGCTGTCGCTCTGCGCTGCGTTCGTTCAGCCCATTTCTCACGCCCCGCGCAGCCGCCTGCCAGCGCCAGCGCCAGCGCCAGCGCCAGCGCCGGCGCCGGCGGCGGCGGCCCTGCGAAGTTCTGGCGGCCACTCTTGTTAACATTCCTGTGCCGCAAGAGCAGCCGCTGCCCGGGTATTTCCGCGTCTCGTCTCGTCTCAGCTGCGTCGTCGGCTCGCTGCCCACAGCCCTCTCTTTTCTGGCGCGTGGGGGGGGGGGACGGTGCGAAAGCTACCCACGACTTCGGTTGCGGTAATTTTAAGGTACAAGAGACAAAATATCCTCTTTTTTTACTCACACGTGTGGAAATCTTTGAAAAAAATCTCTACCATAGCGTTTCCCAATGGGGTCGTTATCGACCCATGGGTGTCGATGGGATTTTAAAGGGCTTAAAGATATGCTCAATGATGAATTCGATTCTGAATCGATAACCCAAGATCCATTGGCTACTGATCTGTGTAATCAAGATCGTATTGATTACAATATAATTTAATTGTTGATTATTTTCATATATAAAGGTTCAGACCATCGAACACTACTGTTTATAATTCTAAAAATTGAAAATTATAATAGTACAGAAAATAAAACAACTTAATTAACCATTTTTTAAAAAACTTTTATTCATGTTCTTCGCCTATGTAATGGTTATCAAGTCATTTGTGTGCAGTTATTAATGTTATGATTATTTTGTTAGCTGAATATTTTACAAAGAAACAAGGGGGTCCACGTCACAAATCTTTCTTTTCAAACGGGTAGATGTAAGAAAAAATGTTGGGAACCCCTGTTCTATCGTAAAATTGTTTTTATGATACTTGATTCAAGAAGATGCAAACAAATGGACCCGTTTAGATACGCGCATATTGTAGTAACAGAACAATAAATCTCAGAGCAATAAGGTGTTTTTATTTGATATTTTATGATCTCCAAAACAAAAAGTAAATCGTAGTTATAATGGGTAGAATGCGTTTCGTGTGAAGCACATCTGAGTAAGAGGTATTTAAGTGGTTTGTGGTATGAAAACTGCACCAGACGAAAAGAGAAAATGCTCTTTAAAGGTAATTTCACGTGCCCAAATGTAACGTGAACCATCGGAAATTACAAACAACAAAGGTCACACATCCAGAAATGGAATAAGATTTCTTTCATGATATAAACAATCGAAAGGTTATATCGAAGTGATACTCGATACGATGTGTACCAAGCTTCTACATAGTTTGTAGGCAACGTATATTCATTCTGTCTAGTCAGTAGATATGTTGCATGCTAGAGCATATCGTGTTGCAGAGGTTAATGGTTGTTCAGGAACCTCCATGTGTATCTCGTGCCGCCTGCATTTCAATCTCTGATTCACTGGCGTTCTTTATAAATTATGAGGGAAACGGAGAAACATTGTTTCGAATTATTTTGAAAATTGCGCGAGAGGAGTGCAGTCTATGTTCATTTCTATACCATCTGCTGTTACCATTGTCAAACGTATTTTAAACGGTTTCAAATATTAAAGTGATCTTACATGTACACAACTTCTGTTTGTGAGATGCTGTACGGATTTCGAAGTAAAATTTTTCGGGAAGAACGATTTTGGCTTCATTTTAGTCGCGCGTTCTGCAGTGGAAGCGCAGAACGTTGTACTTCGCAATGCAACCCGCAATACTCGTAGGTATTACGGGTCGAAAGCCATGTAATGCTGAAAAAGTGTCGCTCTCAACAAGCGTTGCCAAATGATTAAATGTGTATCCCAGTACCGACATTCAAAAATACTGGTATTCTCAGTAAAATTCCTGGTACAAATGACTATTTAAATATCGAAATTCTTCAAATGTTTACTCTATTGTGTTTTTAACGCGCACGGGAAGTTCGTTCAACTTCACTCGACATCGATTTATTTTAGATCCATAAAATAAATGAACCACTGAGACGTTCTAGTCATGGAAAGATATGGGTGGTCGCACCGATTTTTGCTTGTTCTGCACAGCACCAATTTGCGTCACGAATCACGTGACCACAGCACGGGCACTTGAAAAGTCAGAGGAGACGCTGGCCGCGATGTTGCGTGGAGAGCGAGAAGTATTGCGAAACATTTTAAAAGTGGTACAAAGTTACACAATTCAACGGTAACCAGCTAAAAATAATACTAGGAAGATGTACAAGATGCAATATTTAAAAGAAATGCTTCATATCTGTTTCAGTGACTTGTAACAATGTGATCATTTTGGTGTCTGGCTGCATTTAAAATACCTTCTAATATTGTAGCATTACAACATGTGCTAAAAAAATCCTATGTCATTCTTAATGTTTTTACGGCAGTTTTTTCAGCAATGCCATAGTTATTTCGTAATATTGCTGTTTTAAATTTTTGAATAAAAGAATTATTATACAAGTTCTAAAATCGTACATGATCAATTACCATAGATTTTAAAGCCTGGTATTTCAACGTCCCATGATGGCTTCATCCTGGTACATGGTACCTTCAGTAAAATCCTGGTTAACACTTAACTACTCTGGTGAAATTTACTTGCGCCTAAGCTCCCACGGCCTATACGTTGACCGCCTTTCTATGTGCGAATCGCAAGGAAAGACGTAGAAAGTACTAGGGCATGGAGTCATTTCGGGCAAGAGATAGTCGGCTCGATGAAGGTACAGACCGCGTGTTAGTGGTACCATCCGTTATTTCATGATGTAACTCTTAAAAGTTTGCGATAAATTTCATTCACAAACCATGCTCGTAAACGTGAAAATATGAAAAGTGTGTTGTTAAAAAATCATCGGCTTTAATACATCCATGTTTTGAGAACATCGACGTCGATGTTACACCTTTCCCGGTCGAAGCGGGTCAAGCTGTTATCAATAGGATTCAACGTAAAGTATCCCATTTAAATGTCTCTTATAATTTAAAAATAAGTGCATAGTGTAAGTATTACAGAAGCCAATATTTAGCTGTAAAGCCAGTATTTCTGAGAATTTACGTAAATTGGAACCTGGAAGCACTGATAACCGTCATTATAAATGCCCACCTCCTATCCCAGTGTGTGCCTCGTATGAAGCCTCCGGTATAATCCGCTCCCGTTTTCATTGGCTGTTATTTCGCTAGGTGCAAAAGTGTTGTGTTGGTTCCTTCGACACCAGCAGTATCGCATCAAGTTGGCTTGTTCGTCGAAGCAAATTCTTTCGAGGTTCTTAAATTGGCCGGACATTTCGTATCAAATGTCAAGGACGGTCATTGCTATATTTAATTGATAGTTTCATTGCGTTCCGAAGGAGAAGAAAACATGCGGGAATGCTCTTTCCGGCTACTCGTGTGTGTTAAGAGTAAGAAAGTGCGTCGTGTGGCCGCTTCGCCACCGCGGCGCCTCGTCGTCAAGAGTCGTGCGGCCGAGGGCGGGGCTGCCAAGCGGGAGACGGCGCGCGTCGCCAGTGAGCGGCTGGCCGGGCGGGTGGCCAATTAGGAGCCCTGAATTAACCCGCGTCTCACGGCCAGAGGGGCGGGGGCGGGGCGGCCGCGCAATAAACCCGCCGTGGACAGCTGGACGGAAAGAATGGCCCGCGTTTGTAACGGCTGACGCGCCGCGCCGCACCGTGCCGCACATTGGTTCAATCGGGCCAAAAACCTGGCCATAATGGCAAAATTTAAAATGCGCGTTCGGAATTCTGACTTAGCAAATCGCGCTCGGAAGACATTGGAGCACACTACTACAGCTCCACAACGTTATTTCAGTCATTTTTGTCGTCTTCACGGTCTTGTAAAGTTACCGTTGCTCTAAACACTCGAGTTCATTGATTCTTCTCGACTATATTTGTGAAATTTAAAAAAAGTGTTTATTTTTTTGCATACTTTTCGAATTTCCGGACAGAAGTCTCTTTTGACTATAAGTTAGGTATATTTTTAAGGAAAAGTGTCTAATAATTTTATGTATAATACGGCTGAATTTTATGAATAATATGGCTGAGCGTAACAATGTTAGTCACGTATATTGTGGATTATTTTTTTTTTCCCTGCGTATTCCTGCTACAATTTTTTATTTGTCAAGTAGAATGTCTTTAATCAGAAGATCACACATTTTTCTGTGCATACCTGCACTTTTTTTGTTTTGTAGTCACTTTACTGTCATACTAGATAGTAAAATTTAAAACTAGATATTCCGGAAGTGTCTTCGACGCCACAGGGAATTATTTTCTCGGTATATTTTTTTTCTATTTATCCCTCTTATAATTACTTTCAATAAGAAAATTACTGATATACTGTTTTGGAATGATAACAATATTGACCCGCGTCCGCGAGAACTATTGTGTCCCCTATCTACACATATTTTTAGGAGTCAGTCATTTCCAAACCGCCATTTTGAACTTTCATTATGACATTCGAAATCAGTAATCTCCAGAGCCCCATGTGTGTATTTTTTATGCATTTTTGTTTGTTTTAAAATGAGTAGATCCGCCATTTTCAATTTTGAATTTTATATTAAAATTCAGGGACCTAAAAAGAACAAAAAAAAAAAAACATTGATATCCCCTTTTAAGCAAATCCACCCGCATTTGCAATTATGACCAGGTTTTCGGCCCGGTTGGACCAGTGTGCACCGCCCTGGCCACTGGGCTCTGTGGACCTGGAGCGGCACGCGCACTTAATGTAGGGGCGGGTGGTCAGAAACATTGTGTGCACGCGCGAGTTCTCATAGAATCGCGGGAACAATAACCTATGGTGAGTGGAACAGCATCGGCCTTATTCGCAAATGGTACGTGTCAAGACATGGAGCAACATGCACGCTCGAAGCATTGGGAATGTTTGCGCACGCTAGTTGTCGTAGAGTCTAGGGGACAATAATCTGTGGTAAGTGGAACAGCATGTGTCTAAACGCAAATGGTACGTGTCAAGACATGGAGAAACACGCACTTGTTCCTATTCGCTTATTGTTGAGGTCACACCGGGGTAGATATTATTGATCGTTCTTATCTAAACAGAGGTTAAAACCTTTTTAAAATGTTACAAAAGTTCACTTTTGTTGAGCTTATTTAAGGAAATTGTGCATACTTTCAAAGGTCGTCAGCAGACTTTTAGAATTTTTATGTTTTAAAGGTTGGGTGAGCTTTGAATTTCGATTTTTTTAAAATTAAGAACATTCTGTCCGTTAGGGTGCGGGGATCGTGAAAATCAGTTTTCACTTAAACAATTTCAAAGAGAAAATTATAATCTTTTAAGGAAACAATACCTTCAGTTTTGGATGACAATTGTGGGAGAATTACCATTAGAATTTTCATTTATTTTTTCAACTTTATGTACCTTTCTTCGTGTTTATCGCGCAAGTGTGTATATGTGTGCGCATGCTCGCGCATCTGTGTGTGTATGGGCGAGTTGGTGTGTAAATACAGGCATTTTGTTAGTCTCAACCTCGCGCAGAATTCTCTCTCGGTCGCCAGGCCGTAGCTGCCCACGAGAGGTGCTTGCATAGCTCCGGTGAAAATGCTCAAAGCTTTGTCATCCCCCAGCAAAGTGGAAACCCGGGGAAATGTGAGCATTGTGATTTGAAATGTTTTTACACGGATTTTCTCTTCTCAAGGAAAATTGTTTTTACTTTTATTTTGCGGAGGCTGGAGTTTTTAAAGCTGGAAAATATATCTGACGATGTTGCTATTGGCATTTAATAAATTTCTTTACGCATTAGTCAACTGCGGTAAACCTGCAATGTTGGGAGTATATCAGTAGAGTTGTATTTTCATAGCGATTAGATTTTTGAGCTTATTGGGAAATGTAATAATGCATACTCTTGTGTGCTTGAAGCAGTACAAAGAAGTTTTAGTTGAGCTTAGAAGGAGAAAAAAAGAGTAAATTGCTTCGAATAATATTTTTCTACTATCCCAAATGCTAGTCGAAAATCAGAGACATGTAACCGCACCCCTACTGTCATGATTAAATGAACTCAACATGTGCCAGGTTGTTATTGAATTCCCCGCAGATACACTCGAAGTGTCGGTTGGACACAGTGAATGGAGCTCGTGTGTTTTGCGTGGGTTCGCGTCGCCGCGCATGTTCGCCGGTCCGTTGGGAGAGAGAGCTCCTCTCGGCCGCGCGCCGTTGCGCCGAGTGTCCGTCCTCTAAATGAGGCCACGCCGGGGAAAAAGAGCGCTCGAAGCTGGGGGGGGGGGGTCGAAGAGCGATTGCGGAACGAGTAAATCAAATCATTCGTGAGTAACCCAAGCTTATTGATCCCGCGCTATTCTGCCGGGATCTGCGCACTGCCATTTCTGTTGTCGCTCTGAAATTTTCGTTCGAGACTGCCGGAGCACGAGTCTGCCCTGGCGGCCAACAGAATCTGATAATTGAGTGTGTGTGTGTGTGACCATTTGATTACGATGATGAAATAACGAACATGTTAAATACTCAGACTTTGTATAATAAAAAAAAACACATTATAGTTCCTTGCGTTATAGTATAGGGAAAATGCCATTCAAATAAATGTGTTCCTTCTGTCATTTTATTATACAATTTCCACATGAGAGGTAATATCATTACTCTGTTGAAAAGTAGGATTATCTAAGTTGTATGTTTAATGTTTCATAGTTTTCAAAAACTAAATTAATTATTACTTAGTAATCTCTCGCTATGAGAACAAATGAAATTTGTTTTAAATTAATTTGAATTTTGAATGAAAAAAAGGGCCAAGCCTTAAGGATGTAAGTTTGCAGCCTTCTCTGTGTGTGTGTGTGTGCGCGCGCGCGTGTATGTGTAAGTGTAAGTGTAAATGTAATTGGGTAATTTGTGTACATTACCAGAACCTAGTCGCCTCAATGTGACAAGTAATTACTGTGAACGAAATATTCCCTCTTTCGCATAGATGATGGTATTTTGACTCTTTCGTTTTAGACAGTTAAAAATAGGAATTTACAGAAGATGCAAGTTGATATTTTTATTGTGACCCTTATTCAGTAAACTAAGCGATATTGGCCTCTACCGGTGTTAGGAAGGTTTCAGGTTGTACTGTTCCAAGGCGTCCCAGACCATATTACAGCTTATTCGTCATTCGCCTGGAATTGATCAGGGAAATCACTTATCATAGTAATCGATATACATAAATCGCTGTTAAACAAATCATATTTATCGATCTAGACAGTGATCGAACCTGCGTCCTTCCAGTCACAAGTCGTCACTTTTTCAAAAAATTGTTGTTACTAAAACAAGTGAAAATTTACGAATTAATGTTGCAACTACACGGTCTATTTTGGTGTTTCACTGTTTTTTTTTCTTACCACGAAGACAAGGAGTTTTTGTTGCTCACATCTGTGGGATGTCTCCAAGATGTGGTATCATGCAGGTTGTTCCGTTTCGTTTAATATAATATAACATATTTAATATATTATATTTTATAATGTAATTATTATATAATATATTATATAATATATGTTTTAAATGGACGTACGTTTGTTCCAATCATAAAATGGAGAACTCGTGTTGTAATGTTTTCAGAGGCGCGTGTGTTTCTATATGTAAAGTAGTGAATATTTCCTTCACAATAATAGTTTCCGATCTCTGTCCTCATTATTCATGTTCTTACAATGACGACTGCTGTTTCCTAGCAATTATGTCACTTTGAAACTGTTTGTAGGATGGTATATCCGCTGACACCCCACCAAAACAGTTTCACAATATCGACTTGTACGGGGAATATTGGTACTAAAGAATATGTTTAGTTGTGTTAATCTTTGCTGCGCATTTGTACACTTTGACACTCAGATTTTTCTAGAATATTGTAACTTTTCAATTAATGCTATTGTCAGTATTGGAATCTGTATTTGGCTTTCTTGTGTTTCAGGTGAGTATCGTGAATTGTCTTTATCGTGCGGTGACGCGGTAAGTTGTCAAGTGTTGTATAAAATGTTCAATTTGTTGGCGTGCTGTTCTAAGAATGTATTCGTGCATGCCATACACTTTTTCTTCTGAAATTGGGTTTCGCAAATTGAGGGAACATTATTAATAATAATTCTAACATAATAATAATAATATAATAATAGTAATAATAATAGTTTTTCCCTAAGTTGCTGACTCTTTGCCTTTAATTTTCTACACTTGTATTGTCGTAGCATTCATACCTTACCGAATAATATTTATAGAACTTGCAAATTAGAATTCATTTAACAAAAACGTACTTTCACGAACGAAAGAATAATTAAATTATTAAACTTTTTTCCTTGAAAATGTTTAAAGGAAATTGTAAGTAGAATCACTTGCAAAATTCTCTCGTATCCTGCGTAACATTTTCTTGAAATTTTCATTAATGAAAAACAAGGAATTATGACAACACATTAGATCCACTAATGCAATCAGAAAGTTTTTCAGTTTTTTGTTTTCATATCCTAATGTTTTGCCACATTTTTCAAGATATTTCCAAGGCGATAACGGCCTCATTATTTTTACGGTTTGCAGTTTTTACGTCGGACAAAAAATATCGTCTTTGTTTTAGGAAGCGCAGACAAACATCGCGAACTGAGGCGAACCACAAAACGTATCTCATTTATCATTTTATAGCGAATACGTTGTCTTGTCGGACAGGCCCTGTTCTTACTCGCAGACGGACAAGTTAGAAAGAAGTTCTTTGATCTTTCGCGCGGCAAATCTTTTTATTCAGGCAGGTCGGCGGACTTCGTATTTACCTTTGATCTCGGACCCACGTGCGGTCCCTAGATCCAATCTCTGCGGCTGAGAGTCGTGGAAGGTCTGGTGGACCAAGTAAGATAATATTGCCTCGTCCAGACTCGCGTGTTGGCGGTTTCTTTGCTGTGTAAGTTCTCTCTTGTGTGGATGCACCAGATGCGACTCGGAGAAGAAAAATGTCTCTTTCGGAAATCTTTCTCGGATCGTTGACATTTCATCATTTTTGTCACATTATGTATTTGTATATCGGCACTTCAGATGTAAAGAGTCATTTCTTCAATTTTTGGTTGATGTGACGTAATGAATTTATTGAGCTGAAGGAAAAACACTCGCATATACCTGAACAAAAATAGCAGATATTATGAGATAATCATAAATCAGAATGCTGGGGAGGAGGGGAGTTCCTGAGGTTAATGAGAGATGAGATGTGTAGTTTCGATTTAGATTTTGTCACTTGTAAATTTGTATTTACACGATACTACCTAATCTTACTACACACCTCAACTGACACGTCGCTACGGAGTTGGGAGTTGGGGCGACTGGGCTCCGGTCATCGGCCTTCACGATGTACATAGAACTGCCTGAGTCTGTGCGACGCGTTTTTTGCCAAAATGCGTCTCGCGATACAGAAAACACTTCACACTCGGACTATCACCTGTCAGCCTGCACCCTGTGACTAGTGCATTATCCGGACAACACCGAAATGATCAGTTATTGTCGTTCACACGTGCTTGTCCAAACCGTCTGGCTAGTGCACGTATTGATTGGCTAATTCGCGGATCAGCTATATTTCGAACTTGAACCTTAACATATACACTTAATTCACATTTCAACACCTGCCATTCGTCCCGTGCTGATGAAACTTAAAAATAATGAAAATAAAAGTAGGTTCTGAGTGAGCTTTAAAACGCTATGATTGGGATTGTATTTTTAGTGTAAAAAGTATTGCTCCTGGCACTACTTCTGTGTGCTATGTTCTTGAATGTAATACGAAATGAAGGCAGACGTAATTTACGAAATAATTTCTTTGTCTCCCATGCGTTTGTTCTGTTGCCTATTTTCATTTCAACCTCGCGCTGGCGTCTCTCTCGGTCCGTGACCAATCGGTAGGATACGCTTGTGTGTTCTCGCGCCCGAGCTAATTGATTTGTAGCAGTGTTTGCCTTGTTCTAGATCTTTCGAAATATTTGGAGGTTCGATTTGAAACGGGCTGCAGCTGTCGTGTTGTTTATTTATCTGTTGATTTTCACGTGTTGAGAAAGAATCGGATTTTTTTGAAATGTATCCGTTTGTTTTTGAGGAGTTATGTTTAGAATGCGTTCCGTTTTGTTTGTGGAAAGTTTTTGATTTACTGTTCTTTTGAAAGTGTGAAACGTTTTAAAGAAAATTGCATTCATAATTTTATTTCATTCTTATGTGTTGTAATGTAGTTGAATTAGAGTAGAAGAAACTCATCAGTTAAAATATTGAATGTACAAAATTAATGGTTTATAAATATAGTTGATGGCGAATACTATTATATATTCATCTTAAATGTAATGAGGAAAGTAAGAGAGTCAAGAGAAGTTGGTATGTAATTAAAAATTGTCATAAAAATTCTCTCTTTTTAGTTCCCACTTTTTCATTAACGAACGCAGATGTTGCACGCCCAGACAAATTAAATCAAAAGAAAAGAGGTAACCATTTTGAAGGGTCAGAATGAATGTTTCATATAAAATCATTCAAAATGATTACTGTTATTCTTTAATGATAATCCGGTCACTGCAAATTTGAAATAGTTGACAGTGTCAGCTATTACAAGAGGCTTTTGAACCGAAAGGGATGCACTAGTCTTTAAACTAGGGTCAAGAAACTCCGTCCTCTCTCTTCTTTTCACTAGTAGAAGTGCAACTTTTGCATCGGCTTATAGGGAAGGGAGTGTGCGATGGCAGTATAAACTAAGGATTGCAGAGAGAGTAAACGATACATAAATTCTCTCCTGTTTCAGACTTGTTATTCGAGGTGCAGTGGTCACATCTCTTACCTTCTATTTCTCGGTTCCAGGATTCATATATCGGTTGATTCAAATAGAATTTGTGTTGGAGAAAGCGAATTCACGGCAGGTTTTTGCGCGGTTATCCTTTTCTCCTCGCATCTCAATCCACCATTCAACTCGTAGAAACATCACGCATTCAACTCGGGAATAGAGGAAAGGTCTTGAGAATCATAGACCTGGTAGTCGACCGTGTGAGATAGCTCCGAGTAACCACTGTTGCCATTGCAGTGTCTCTGACAGGAAAGTTCTACAGTTGGAGCCTCAACAGCGGATTTTCGACACTAGCTAGAAAGCATTGTCAAATCCAGCATTTGTCTGGAGGAGAATCCTAGCGGCCAGCTGCTCCGATCGATAGGTCTTCGTAATGTCTCCGATCAACGCCAGGTGAATGCCGGAGCAGTGCCCTAACAAACGGTCCATCGGACAACGCGAGATCTTTCCGCCCTCCTTCTTGTGTTCTCTCCCCTTACACTCACAATCGCGCGCGTGAATGTCAATTCTACTCGTGTCGGGAGACCAGTCGGTAACTTGGAGGTTGTTCCGGCTGGGGCGGTGCCCCTTTGGCGAAGGATCCGGAAAGGGATTAAGTCGGCGCCGGATCTGACATTTAATCGGGGAAAACACACACCGAGGTATTACATGTTCGACACTAATTCCCACAGCAGTTGAGACGCTGGGAAAGAAAGCAATCCATGTTATCGAGGCGAGGTGAGGGGGCGTCGCTTGGAGCCAGGTGCGTGGGAGGGAGCAGGCGTACCAGCCGCGGGCGGTGTACGAGGGAGGCCCTGTGGGGGGGGGGGATGACATGCGCCCTGCGTCCACGTCGCCCTGGACAAGCACCCCGCGGCGGCGCCCGCCACTGGCCGGAGCGTCAGCTGAGGCTACAATGCAACGCTCGATGCGGATAGCGCAGGGGGCGAACAGGTTGCGCTAACAACGGATACCGTTGGTTCCGATTGCTTGGATCCTCGTGAAAACGCGCCCAGAATATTGCGTTCGTACGAGATATCTTTGCGCTCGACTACCCTTAAAATATGGGCATTTGCTCGGACTTTTACGGTCCACAAGTGCACAGATATCTCGTGGGAACTCTACTAATAGCTTATCGCAAAAGCTGAGGTTTCAGACTTTTACATTCCAAACGTTTGTAATATATGTGGTATGTCCGCCCTTACCCTGTGGAATTGCGAATTACGTATTCATTTGAAGTTTTCAGTTGTGACGCCCTCTTATCGTGTAAGTGTTCTTTTGTTTGTCACACAAGTGAAAATTAACTTGAAATTGACTTCGAATCCACGGAACTATATTAGTTCAATACACGCTTGTCGAAGTTTTCCCTGCGTATTCACGTTTCTTTTCGAAGTAAAGCACTGGGTCTCGAATTTTGGGAGAAGATGGGTTTGTATTCATTTGAACTTGATTCCTACTACTCTAGATGTGAATGTTTTCTACTGCTCAAAACAATTCTAGGTGCAATTCTAGGACAAAAGCTGTGCATCTGCTTAGAAATGAATGTAAATATCCAGTGTAACGTCATGCATTTTCGTAACATTCTGAATATATTTCTCAATTAGTTTTCAATATAATGAAATCGCTATTCCCACCTTGCCTCCGACTGTGATTCCTTATTCAGCACATTTCAACACTGTTGTTACAACAATATTGATATGAGTTCGCCTCATAACGCTACTTTTTCATTAACGAACGCAAATGTTCAGTTTTTCAGTGTACACCGAATCCAGTACAAAACAGTCTCACGTACTGTGACTGTACTAGACTAGCAAACATGTACTGTGTTAGTTCTAGTTTATACCCAAACATTCAAACTATACATAAGAATTTGGCGCAGGGCTTTATCACTAATCAAGAGTGAAAATGGGAATCACATTGATATTTACCACATGACTAGTACGTATTTTTGAATGCATCATGAAATGAATATATAAAATAATGTACTTTTTTGCCTATTTATGTTAATGCATAACTTAACCTGTAAATACTTGTATTATTTACAACTGACGCAAATATCCACTGCACGAGTTATCCTGTTAATAGTATGCATTCCCGGTTTGCATGTTACTAGAAATATTGTAAACCCATTTTCAGCGAATGCGAGTCAATTATCCTGTCTGGTGGAAGCTTGTGAAGTGGGTAAACTAGCCTGATCAAACCCGTTTCTGCAATCATGGGGATTCAATCAAGTCGAAATTTCCGAACATTGCTTACATTTCAATGTAACCATACTCTTGTGTACTGTGCCGAAGCGTGCGCAATGTTCGTGGCAGTTTTACGAAGGAGAATTGGGAATGACTAGTGGCGTGCAAATCAAATGTGGATTCTAAATGCCGCTTACGTCTAACACACGAACATATTACTCGCTTCGAATTAACATTCGTAGAATGAAGAGTAGTAAATATTGATGTTTTTGTAATTTAATATTTCTGTCAGTGGTTTTGCTTGAGCAGAGACCACGTAGGCACTGTTTGTCTATTATGCCATTAAAAGAATTTTACAATAATGTTTTTGTAGAAAATGTGCTTCTGCTATTCTGATATAGTTGCCTGACGGAAGGCACAAGTTGTCCATCTTTTTTAGTGATCTGCCAGTAATGAAAGTACGTAGTAAAGAAGGCGAAGAGCCTGTGTGGAGACTGTTGTGCATTAGTAAAAATGAGTATAAGAAGATGGCAGACAAACATTTATTAAACACGCTACAAAATGAATGATACAGTAGACCCCCGGTGGCCAGGCCGTAGTGGAACTTTCAAAAACGGCCGGGAGGTCAAGGACGCGGAGGACAGAGCCCAGGTTCGGAGGAGCGTTGGCGGCAGCCAAAGTTCCATAGAAAAGTCCGTAGCCTGGCTGGGTGGGCGTCTGCGAACCAGTGGAGCCGTGAGAAGAATGCCGTTTCGTTGCCAGGCGCTCATGCGTGGTGAATATTGCGTAATCGAAGGAAGAGAAACCTCAACTCTGCCAAGGGCCCTCGAACTTCTCTGACTTCTTGACACTCGCACTGAACACACTGAACACGCCACTCGCTACCACCCCACCCCGCACTCCTTGCTCCGCTTTGCCGGAGTTACAGAGGCACGGATGGGCAATGAGGGACTAGCCCGGCAATCTACTTGGAGATGTAGCCAGGTGTCACGTAACTACTGCGCCCTGGTGGTGGCTCTCGGAAATGGACTTCTTTTTTTGTTTTATTTTTTTAATTTATTTTTATGAAAAGCTGCGTGCACATTCCGTGAAGTCGACACACGGTGAGTGATGTTAGCACGGAGTATCACGGGCGTGCAGATACTGAGGCGGAGATGTCGATTTCCCCGGTAGAATTTCCGAACGCTGTAAATAGGCACTACCCTCGTACGATTTGAATGTGGTTGGACAAGAATTTTGTCTCTTTTCCAATACACATTTCGAGCACTCAACCGATCTGTTGTGGAGGTAAATGTTACGGAGTAACTATATTTAGAGGTTAGCCTGTGGAAAAATTCTAGCCGTAGTGCTGCTCTCTACTTTGAGTCTTTCACGCTCTACCTCCAATTAGAATAGAAATTTGAAAGCCGTTGTGAAGGAGGTTTGTGAAATATTAGCTGTGGAGAAGGCACCCCCAGGATCGCTCGGCGGATGCGGTGAACCACTTTTATCCACTGAGGACTTAGGACTTGCGGAATCTTTCTTGATCAGTAGCCTGTGGGCTGAACGGCAGAATCACACTCTGCCTACCTTGTAAAAACGCCCTCACTGTCTCGTAAAGAATCCCAAACCTTTCACAGAAGTGAAAATTGCTTGGCTTGGCTGTGAACGATACATTTTATAACCTATGTAGCACTACATTAGTGTTATAATTTTATTCCCGAGTCCAAACGAAGTCTCTCTTTATAGAGGGTATTTTCGTTAGTGTTATTATTATTTCGGTTGTTCAGATGTATGTTAGAACATCAAGTAAAGGGTCAGTTACTTCACTCCAAAATAACCCGGGAAGTAAAAACAAATTGGAATTACGGATTTGGTGCGGGCCAAAATATTCATTTTGAAAAATCAAATTTCGTTTTGGGTTTTTGAATTCCCAGCCTTTTTTAATGTGCCAAAATAATAACCAATTTTATACCTAGCATAAATAAAATATTAATTTGTGGTTAATGTTATATATCCAGTATCATTCCCAGGATGAAAAGTCGTGCGATTCTTTAATCGTTGTTCTTTAAGTAGTTCGAACGTTATATGTTGAGACAAATTCGCCTTCTCAGTGGAACCTGACATCTTTCCAGTCCGGCCCAAGTGGCTCCATGTTGCGGATCTCAACTGACATTCATTCGCATGCTTCTAACTAGGCTGGGATGGGGGAGTATTGCTTTGATATATTGGGGAATGTTTCTTGTGGAGTAGAACATAAAGCACTTGTGTCAGGCGGCTTGCTTCCCTCGTCGTGGGACTTGGGGAAACTATGGCTTGTGGGTGGCGGGGTAACTTGGCGCGAGGTGGGTGGGTGGGTGGATGCAAGAGCGAAGTGCCTGTGTGAATGGCGCGGGGGTCGGTTGGCCTCCGGGGAGCGCTGGGGCCTGCTTCTCCCCTTCGCCTGCCCCCCTCCCTCATCCCCCGGCCCCTCTCATCCACCCCCTCTCCCCATTTGCGGCGGGCTCTGTGGCGCACCACTGTCTCGCGGGTTCGACTCCAACTCTCCCCCTTCCCCTCTCCCCCTCCCCACCCCCTGGGTCCCACCCCGAGCATCGGGGTCTGGCGCGGCTGTGCTGCGGGAGCAGTCGTCTCGCGCAGTGCAAGTGCTGAGAATGATTTGTTTCATCCAACACTTTCGCGGAAGATTTTCAAGTTCGGGTAAAATTGATTGATTGATTTTTACGTGTTTCCGGGCCCGTCAACTGCTCTGGTCATTAGTCCCCTTAGTGTAGTGCATGTTGTTCTCTCTCGGGAGATAGCGGTGATCTTCCCCCGCTGGATGGCGAGATCTGGCGCCGACGTACCGTCGGCTAGTGGGGGTTTCCCCCTAACCAGGACTCTCCCACCAGCGGGGCACTGCCCCAGCCGGGACAAGCTCTAAGCTCCCGACCGGTCTCCCGGAATATGTGTAGTGTAGTGCAGGTTAGTGTAAGTGTGTGTGTAAGGGAAGATGATAGGACAAGGAATGGGAAGGACAGATCGCGCGCGGTCCGTGGCCCGTTTGGTAGGGTACTGCTCCGGCATTCGCCTGGTGTTGATCGGAGAAACCACGGAAAACTACCGATCAGAGCACCCGGCCGCTAGAATCCTCCTCCAGACAGCGACTGAATTCGACCTAGCTGAAAAGCTAGTGTCGAAAATCCTGCCGCCGTGGGGAGTGGGAATCTAGGACCTCCCGGTCAGAGGCGCTGCAGTGACATCGGTTGATGCACTGAGCTACCGCTCCCGGTTCGGGTAAAAAGTACACGAGAAACATAAATACGTTCCTCTCTTCTTAGAAAATTTTGTCATAAATACAGTGGGTGATCGGCTAATGGACAGTTCGGACAGCAAAACCTTTCGCGGAAGATTTTTACTTCGGATCATGAACATCTCAGAGAAGAAACACAAGCAGCGCCTTAATGTTTATTTGTTAGACCTCTTTTTACTTCCGTAAAGAAGCAGTTTGTGATGGGATAGTTCTCCTTGACAATTGTGTACACGGTAAATTACTTCGGGAGCTGCATGTTTGTATACTTATAGTGAAAAACTGAAAACGTACGTGACATAAAAGAGAGGAATATAATCCGAGCACGTATTCTTAAGCTAAAGACTCCGTACCCCGTTCTTACTGTACATAATTTAATTATGAATAAAAGTTCCTGTTTATACATAAACATTTCGCACAAAAGGCATTTCGACCCCTTTTCAGTTCCAAAAGCGTGATTGGCAACTTTTTAAATCGACGTCATCGTACTTGAGGAGCAACTCTTGATGCAACTACACGAGCAGCTTGTTGCTTACTCGTCTTCTATTTAAAGTTTGAAGAATGTCGACGTCGCTTCCGACACTCAATAAGGAAAGAAATCGTTGCTGCACATTTCGATAGTTCGGCCAAAAGACTCGCTTTGAATTGAATTTGCCTTATTTTACGTGGCGAGACTCAGGCCATGAGGCCTGCTCTTCCGTCTGACCACGCAAATTCCGCTACGCTCCTTTCACCAACCATGGGAGAAGAAGGTATTACTTGGGCGACGAAACAGGAGGATTTCAATTTTGCTCAGAGGCTTCTTTTAGGCTTGAGGATCTTTTACATGCACTAAATGTACTAACATGGGACAGCCGGCTTTACTTCCCCTCCGAAGGAAGGCGTACGAAGGATTTTTTCACCCTGAAAAATCCACGGCTTCGATCGGGTTTGAACCCGCAAACTTGGGTATAGCAGTCCCGTACGCTAACTGCTACACCATCGCCGCCGCCGTCGCCGCCATCGCTTTATCGGCCTTGCTCAGGAAACCGCCATCCTCGTTTGAAGCCCTCAAGTCTCATCAGTCGCCTCTAACTCGTGAGGGTTTAATCGATCGAAACGAGTCTGCGGCGCGAACGGTTTCACGGATTCCTCTCGTCCGCGTCCTCTTTCGTTCCGGCGGAAACTCTATCTCCGTTCTCGTAATTCATGCATTCACCTGTCAGCCTCCACATTCCTCATTCGCCGAGTAAGAGTGATGAAGTTTAAAAAATGGATGTGATGCACCGCGGACCGCCTGCCAGCGCGTTCGACGTGCACGTATCGGCACTCACCCCATGTAGCCTGCTCTTTCGCGTAACCATTGTGATTTCGTGGCTATTCACAACGCACTTGGATGTCGAATTTGGTTTTAAATTACGTACTACAAGATTTAGTCCCTTTTTTTGGGAAACTTACGATGTTTTCAGTGCCGAAAAATGGAGGTGTGCATTATTAATCTGTTGTACCTCAATCTGCTGATGTGTAATTATTGCAATGTCCTTTGAAACAATATTGCCGAAAGTGCACAACCAATATGTAGATTTTGAATTTCAACACTACACTTCTATTAGGATGACACCAGTTTTAACTCTTCTCTTGAAACGTGGAGTTTATTGCTTATTTTGAGCTTGGAAGTTTTTCATCGTTTTCATTTATAGAGACGAAGTATGGATGGATTCTTAATGTACAACGAATAATGATCTAACCAACATAATCTGAATAGAGACTTTGGCTAATTTGCTACGCGAATTACATGCAGTGTTGAATTTTCATTCACATTTTTCCTCATTTGGGAGGAAAGAAAAATAACATCCGATGTCAATTGGATTTTCTCGTCGTTTTATACTGTGAAAGGTTCCTTCCAGAAACCGCTCGTTAAAAACTAAGCTGCGTACATTTCTACAGAATTTGCAAGCTGCGTCGTTTATTCGTGTGTTTTGTTCCGAGAGTAGTTCGTTATCGGAACATAAAAACCAACGTCAACCAAAATTGTGTTGTATAGCGTGGTAATCCGAACTGTCCGTTAACCGATCATCCTCTGTATCTGAACTTTCTCGTGCTTCCAACCCGAGTGAAGTTCGCAAAGCCAAGTCTTGCCTGGACGACCGCCCACTCGCTAATCACCCCTTGCGTGCATCTCCTTCCCCTTCCCCTTCCCCCCCCCCCGCTCGACGCCCGCTTCCTGGCCGCAAAACACGGCGGCGGCGGCGGCGGCGTCACTTCGCCAGCCCCACAAACTCCGGGGGCTGCGAGCGCCGGCACGGGAGCGAGTGAATTTCGAACCCAAACTTAGCAAGGCGACCGCCTTGTGTGCCGAGGCGGCTTCAAAGGCAAGCCGGTAACTCCCTCCCACCAGCCTGCGGGAACTATGCTACCGTCGCTGGTGCAATGACGGCTCGGTGGCATTTCGCTCCCGCCCACCCACGCCCCACGCGCTTGCCCGGATCGCTCGCTGCTTTGAAGAGCGCGTGTCTTACCAGAGGATTGATTTGATTCGTGTTTCCGGGAGCGTTAACTGCTGTGGTCGTTAGTCCCATTAGAGCTGTTAACGCTTTTCCCGGGATGTGGCGGTGTTCTTCCGTCTTTGGATAGGGAAATCGGTGTCAAATTGCACGTCGGCTTGCGGGTTTTCTCTTTACGTAGCAGGGCACCGCCTCAACGTGATCAAGCTCTAACCTCGCCTTCGGGTTTCTAGACATAGTACTGAGGTGAATGTGGGAGTTAGAGGAGAGGAGAGGAAAAAGAAGAGGAAGGGAATATCGCGCGTGGTCCGTGGCCCGATTGTTAGGGTACTGCTCCTGCCTCCCCCTGGTATGGAACCGAGAAATCACGGAAAACTACCGGTCAGAGGAGCCGGCCGCTAGAATTCTCCTCCAAGCGGGTAAATTCGACCGAGCTATGTAGTTAATGTCAACAATTCGCCACCGTCGGGACTCGAACTACAGGATTTCCTGGGTAGAGTGGCTGTAGAGACAGCGGCAATGCTGGCGCTGAGCCAACTGAGGCGATCTTGCGAGAGGAGTGGCGCAATCGTTAGAGGCAGGGATCGTAATTTATGAAATGTGGACGTGCTGTTTTGTAGATTTCTCCGAAGTGATTTATTAGTTTTGTACTTCACGGCTAGTTCGAACATCCATTAATAAAATTAATCTTGTGATGAGTTATGTTAGTAGTTTAAAGCAATTTGTCTTCGCAGTTGTGTAATATGTGTATATACTACATCACCCATGTCATTCTTGAAACCCGCGGGTTTCAAGAATGCATCTCTAATGAACCATTCAAAGGTAGTTTTCTTCTGGAAAATTGTCGCGTTTGTTCATAATATTATTAGTCTAAACACATCCCTGCTACTGAGCAGTCACCTGGAGCGATTGGTTCACACAACGGTTTGCTCATCGGTTTGAGGTCCGGGGCCAGAGTACACATCGCTTGTCGACCCTTGAATCATCGCAATTACAAAGACTCGCCCGTAGACGCCTGTTAACCGTAAAAGTTATCCGTTTAAGCTTCGGGTTCATGCTACTCCCCGCTAACTTCGTTTTTCAAGATTTGGGATTTGAGAGCGTCACGACACACCATTAATATTCGATTGAAGTATGCTCCGGTGAATATGAACAAAAAAGAAACAAAACCTACGCACTCGTCCAAGAAGTTTATTCTTTTATTTTAATTGAAAAATAGTGAAACTAATAATGTCAACTAGGATTGCATTGTTGTACTGTGTCTAATTGTTTGTGATATTCTTCTGGATCAGGAATTAGGAAATATTTTACGCTTTGTGTAAGGTTTTTGTATTCGTTCGTGAACATTTGTTTATTCCGAACAAAAATGCGTACTTAAAAAAATAATTCAAAGTTTGAAAATAATCAACGCTTTCTAATTTTCGGGTTTGTTCGATTTTCTGATTTTGGAATTGACACACTTTAGATCTGATGGTATTCCATATATATCATGTAAGTCCTAAGGATTTAAAAGTGTCGAATTAAAGGAAAAAATAGTTTTGTAGTTTCGTTGTATAAGAGGTCTTTTCTATCGCTCCTTTCTTTTTAAATTAGTTAATGCCTTATTTTACGTGGCGAGACCCGAGCCATCAAGCCCGCTTTTCCATCTGACCACGCAAATTTCGCTACGCTCCTTTCACCATCTAGCGGAGAAAGAAGATATGTTGGGCGACGAAACAGGCGACTTGAATTTAGCTCAGAGGCTTCTTTTTGGCTTGAGGATATTTTACAAGCAGTAAATCTACTACATGGGGCGGCCTACTTTACTTCCCCTCCGAAGGAAGGCGTACGAAGGATTTTTTCGCCCTTAAAAATCCACGGCTTCGATCGTGTTTGAACCCGCCAACTTGAATACAACAGTCGGGTCCGCGCTAACCGTTATACCACCGAATCCGCTTAAGTGGGAAAGGGTAATATTTTTCTTTCAACATTTAATATTCAAGCTCACGCTTCGTAAGCCAAGCGCAGGACACAAGCGGTTTTAAATAATTCTCGTCCCCGGGCGCTTCGCACTCCAGTGCACAAAGTTCGCCACAACAGAGGAAGCAATCGAAAGTTACACGCCGCGTGCACTCGGATGCGCTACGGACGGGTTCTTCCCTGGCTCTTTTTTTCTTCTGTAGAGCAGGGGCGGGGCGGGGTGTGGTGGGGACGGAACGCGGCGAGTGCGGAAGGAAGGGCGAAGCGGAACGAGCGATGCTAGGCGGAAACGGAACGTGGAGAGAGTGACGGAATTGGCAGGGCGAGGAGGGGGCGGGGCCGGATGGGGTGGGCGCGTTCTTTGCCCGTGTGAGCGCGTTTCCCTCGCAGATTCTTGCGGCGTGCCAAGTTTCGCGGCGTGTGGCGCTGTTTGCTGTGGACTCGTGGCGCGGCCCGTTTGCTCGCTCGCTGCGAGTGCACGCGCCGCTGGGTTCCGGCGTCGCCTCGTACGTTGGGTCCAATGCACCAAACAAACGTTGTATAGTCGGGAGCTGACTTGTTTGCGTGCGGGGAGCGGGGTGTCTTTGACTTATTTGTTTTACTGATTCTCGTTTGCCGCTTTAATTTTTGCCCATGGGCACTTGGAGCAATGGACTTGAGACAGCTAACAGTTCTGGACTAGGCGGGGTGTGGGAGGGCAGATTCCAAGAACACCGCCTCGGTGTTCTTCAGCCTCGCAATCAAGTCAGCTCCCAATTATATCTCCTCCGTTATTGAATTATCGCGTGCTGTGAAATGTTAGGGAGTCGGCACGACTGCCGCTGACGGACTCTGACGCGAAGGTCGTAGCAACATTAACGATGATTTTGTTATTTAAGGTCGCATTAACATCTAGGTTATTAGCGACCACTATTGGAGTTGAAGGTATGGTAACTATGGGGATGAAAAGATATGGTGATGATAAGGGGTGAAAGGACGAACACAAATACAACCAAGCCCGAGGCGGGACTCGAACCCGCGATCCTTCGGTCCGAGATTGCTACGACACTACTGCCGTAGCGATCTTGGCCACCGGATCGGCAAGGATAATGATTGTGTAGGACAATGCGAGTAGTAAGGATGAAATGGTCGAACGAGAACTACGGAATTCCAAATCGCCCCAACCCCCGTTATGCCCAATACAGGGTTCAATGGGTATTTGAACTCTGGTGTATCAGAAATGTAAGAATGGTGCTGACCGCTAGATCTCTCTAGAAAAGGCTAGAAAAATATCGTGCAAAATTTGCTTGTGGATTTTGTTCGTGGAATTTCGTATATTTATTGTTAAGTAGAAGTGAGTTGGGACGACCCGTAGCGTAACGGGCAGACCTCTCGCATTCCATCGCTGGGTCCGGGCTTCCAAACGCAGCAGATCCACGTGGATGGACGAAGCGGGTTCGCGGGAAGTTGTTTAAATTCCGTTTCCCATGCCACTCGTTTCACCACTGCTCCATCATCCGTGTCAAATCTTTGCAATCGCGTATCCTTAAAATCATTTATACACCAGGTTGTATATACTTACCTGCAGAATAATAAATATCTATCTACACTCCAGTTACTTTCCAGCATTGTACAAGACATGTTGCTCCCAAGAGTAGGGAGAAGGCAATGGCAATAAAAGGCCTTAGAATTATGCTTAAAAAATGATGTATTTGTAAAAGAAAAAAATGGTGATCTTAATGAAATAAATTTTTTCTGAGCTGAAATTCGCTGGATATACTCTCCTCCGCTCGGTTAGATTGGAGCGGCAAGCTGGTTGCCGTGGTAAGGAGCCGTGCGACATTGCCATGTTAATAAATCATGCTAGTAATTTCGAAAGGCATCTGTATGTTAACTATCTTTAGTCATTAATAACGGGTAACTTGGTTCCTATGCGCTTGTAGTGGCGGGCGTTAAGGGAAACTGAAAGCATTTGCGTATCAGAGGACATTAATGAAAATTCATACTGTGATGAGCTTTCTCTCACGAAATGATTTTACAGATCTGTTGTTGTTTTTTTTATTTCTTTGTTTCTTACTTTATTTATTTATCTATTTATTGATTTATTGTCTGCAACATCCCTCCCTAAAATAGGTTGTTCACATCATTAAAATCCGTTGATTGGCGAAAAAGACGACAGTTGAACACACCAATCTTTCCCCAGCTCAATCGGGAAAACTCTTTTGGTTTAGCTTGCTAAATAATGGTAATGCTCGCTAATTGAGATGTCGTTAAGCGAGTTAATTTTGTTTTGACGTATCAGTTTAATCTTTACGAAATAACGTAAATATATTGTCCTCCAATATAAAAAGTCACCATGAGTCAAGAGGCATCTGAACAGTTTGGTGTATTGTGACCCACTGTGTATCTCGTGGGAGTAGCTGGATTTTCTGGAGCCCTCTTATGGTGGAGGGAGTAGCTGGATTTTCTGTTGCCCGAGAAGTCGGTCTTCGCGTTGCCGATTTTCCACGCGTTTTCGGGACGTTGGTGATAAACCTAATTTTATTTCCTTTTGATGCACGTGATGACGCTCGAAGATAAATATGCATTTGAGAGTTGCAAGGAAGAGCGATCACACGTTTCATATAGTGAATTTTATACTGTCCACACATCTTAACTTGTGATAATTTTCGTATTTTTTTCATTGTAGAATTGTCTATTAAACTGTTACAACGTACAAGAAAAAATACTCGCTCTCTAGTTCTTTTCTTTGCTAGCACCACACTTGAATATCATGATAAAAAATGTGATTAACTTTTCTAGTATGAAACGTTAATCCCACTATTTCAAATAGTAATTAGGTTATTTTTCGATCGAATCTTTTTTCGTATTTCTCCCTTATTAATCTACACTGCATTATTTCTCATATATCAGTAAGTTATATTGGTTCATTTTAATTAGAATATAATGGTTATTACGTCTGTCAAGGGTAATATTGAGCAGAAAAATGTAAGGAAAGGACTTCAAGTAATATTTCTCCCGTTGAAAACTCAGGAAAAGTTATTGGGTTGATCTAAAATTATTTATTGAGTCACGAATTCAATTCGATAAGCAATTTTCTTTACTGACATGTTTAAATGGCACACTTTGCATGTAAAGTACTCATTTGCTTGTCTCTATTCCCAAATAAATGGATACATAGGACTTTATGTAAACGTTCGTTCTTATACAATTTTGTATACAATAGATTGCTTATTCGAATCCTCTTATTTTGTACGACACGAAGATTTTTGTTTGGCATAAACATTATGAAAAAGAAAAAGTGGCGAGTTTGAGATAGTGGGATGATGCAAAATATGATTTATGTGATATTGATTTCTCTTCTTCGTTTTGTACTTCTTTGAAACGTAAAATGGGAAATGAAAGTATGTCACGAACAACACACACCCTTTCATGTCTGCACTTGCCAACGAAATCGAAAGTCGCTTATCTTTTTCCGATGAAACCCATGAGAAATACCACTCGCTCTTCCTGTAGTTCAGTTTGGCTTATTGCCTAGTGTATATTTAATATCCTTTAACTTCACCTCACATAGAATGTAGAAGTCCTCCTTATTTAATGAATGTCTTGTTTTGCTAATATCTTCATTTTTTAAACAAAATTGTATTTTGAGATGTTACTTATTCCTTGCCTTACTTCCTAAGAAGACAAAGTATTGCAATCTCGGAAAACGTCGTGTTTTTTTTTTTTTTTTTTTTTTAAAGAAAAACTCTTATTGACGGGCCCTGGTGACCTAAAGTGGACAAACCTTGTAGTAAATTAATGTAATAAATTACTCTTTGTTTCTTCTTAAACCATGTTTTGTCGGTTCTTGATACCGAAAAATTGATAGCGGCAAAACGTTTGTCTCTCCGTCCGTCCGTCCGTCCGTCCGCGGTCGTTGTCTAAACTGTTCAGACGATTTTCTCCAAAATTTGTATTCTTCTGTCGATTTAAAAGAACTCGAGGCGTTGCCAATTTTAAACGGGAATTTAATTTTTGCGGAATACTTAACATGAAGTCTATTACATTTTCAAAAATTTCTTAACCAATGGCTCCCAATTTTGGAATTAAACTTTGTCCTCGGGAAATGTAAAGGATACCAGAATGGCATTGGTCTAATTTTCTTTCAAAATTCAAGATTTTTGAAAATTGAAAAAGTTCATTTTTTGCCGACGTCTTCCTAAAATAACAATATTGAACTTCAGAGAATTTTTATGAAATCTGAAATATTACATCTTTAAAAAATGTCATGTAGAATTATTGAAAAAAAGCTTTAATTTCCGCTTGAAGTTAATGCAATTTATAAACAAACGTTTTATAAAAACGTTCAATTTTTTACGAATAGAACAGAGGGCACTAAAAGAATTGTACAGTTCTCATGTTCGTCATACTCTGAATTTTCGAAAATTGCAAAAGAGGTAATGCGAGAAAATGTGTCAATTGTAGCTTTGTAGTTATTTTGTAGTTTATTTGTGTGTGTGTTTCTGGTATAATTTTCTCAGAAAACACACTAATTCGAAACACTTTCACTTAATAGTTTATCGAAAACCCAGGTATTCTGTAACGTCACTATTTGTAGTTACAAGAATTACGTGGGTCGGTTAGAACCACTACAGGCTGCATTACAAGGCTTTGTACGACCCTCATCAGGCTGCCGTTGCAAGTTGCCTAGGTAATGTTTCCGATGCACTCTTATATAGGTGTTGTAAGCGAATGTCGCAATATAGCTTCCCTCCGAAGTTAACTTTATCATCCAGCAATATGCTGTTTGGCGGATTTGGTTAGCGTATCGGGCTGTTGTACCCAAGTTTGCGGGTTTAAACCTGACCCAAACCGTGGATTTTAAGGTCAAAAAAATTCGTCGCATGCCTTCCTTCGGAGGGTAAGTAAAGCCGGCTGACCCATGTAGATTTATTGTATGTAAAAGATTCTCAGCTTTAAAAAAAGCCTCTGAGACAAATTCAAATCGCCTCTTTCGTCGTCTGAGTGATACCTTCTTTCTCCGGTAGGTGGTGAAAAGAGCGTAGCGAAATTAGCGTAGTCAGCCGGAAGTCCGGGCCTGAAGGCCCGAGTCGTGCCACGTAAAATAAGGCATTAACTAAGTAACAATGCCGTGAATCTCATCTTTAAAATTGACTGTTCCTTCACAATTAATGTTTGAGAGTTTTCTTTCAACATTTCAATGTAATATATGGAAAAATAATAAAATAAGCTTTTACTGACACGTGGTAATGTTCAAATATGATTGGCGCCGAACTGGTTTAATCTTTCGATTGAATAAAAGACCAAATCTCCAGTGTTAAACATTGATATTTCTTTATCCATCGTTAACAAAAACTAAGTTAATATCTCAATATTGTAAAATATCGATTTGTTTATTTTAAATTGATACTTTCCATCTCGTCTTAATCCATGTTTCAATCATTTTAATTAAGAGTTTATTGGATTCTTGTTTTTGTTGCAGCCTTTTTGTATTGCATTTTGATATGCTTTACAGAACTGGTGAACACTAATGGCGACAGCCCCTTTGGGGGTGTTAGTGATATAGCGCGAAACTTCTTGCGTTGAGAACTTCGTCTGCACACCTTGCAGTTTTCTTTTTGATTATTTAAACCGTTAAAATTGCAATAGGAAATCCCGCGCCGCTGCGCAAAATTAAAAGCGCGTGATTTATTTGTGGAGGTTGCAGGGAAGTAGCGTGGCAAACTTAGGGAAGTTGCTCGACTCGGGAGGAGATGGCGGCGAAGCAGGGGTTGTGCATTATGAAACGCTTTGCCCTGCCAGGTGACGCTTTGGGCGACAGGGCAAATAAACCGCATTGCGGCAGCACAGGTGCATGGCTCAGTGTTCGCTTGTGAGGGACACCCTACCCCCATCCCATCCCCTCGTACAAAATATATGATACAAAAAGTGGATCCCTATCTGTGCAAAGGGTTTAATAATCATGACAATTCTATGTTTGACTTATCGCAATGATAATCTTCCATTATGTTGGTTTCAAATGTGTGTTGTTAATAAGACACCTTAATGGGCAAATGAACTGAAACGAAATGTTATAATTGATCTTTTAGTTTATTTGCATAACTCGAATCTTAGATAGCAGAAGAATCCTGTTTTATTTTGGGGAGGGTTTGGCTCGTGTAAATGCACATGGAAACTTGTTAAAAGCGGTTTATTTAAATGCCCCGGACCTTGTTGGCCCCTTGCGAACATTCCGCACTTTGTAATCGCTATTTTAAAAGAAAAAACTTGAAACCCAAGTTGGAACGGTCCGGCCCCGAACTATACAAAAAACGCCCGGTACTCTGCACGAATCCATAATCTGAAACTGCTGAGCGCGCTGTTGGTCGACCATGCCCGTGCCATTAATCGCTCAAAGAGTCAATTTAAATTTACATAGATTTTGAGATTCAGCGAGTTCTGGTCACACGTGCTAAGAAAAGAAGAAAAAAAGGGAGTGAAAATCTCGCATTTCGTAACGTAAGTCAGAAAATACAAAAATTTCTCATAGGTACAAAATAATCTTGTTTTAAGGGCCTTGGATCCATCGCGGCTGAGTTGTGCACAATGACGCGTGTGCTGCTGGTGGCATGTGCGCCAATTGTTTTTGCAGCGTAATATACATTATTCGAAAATTTTCGTCGCAGATGCCCTTGATGCCCCCTTGGCGGGAGGGTCACATTCCAGCAATAGCACATTTATGGGGTTTTGTGTCTTATTATTCTTCTTTATTGACACTTTTCGACATTTTTTGGTGTGGCGTAGTAAGGGATTTAGATTCTATTTATGCCAAGTGTGTTTTTGCATTAGACGAAATGTTGTTTCTTTCTAATTGTATATTAGCAAGGCGGACGGGATGATTTTGTATTTAGATGTAAATTTGTGTATTGCGTCATCAGTCAGAAAATTGCACATGTAACGAACAATATGTTAATAATATTGGGATAAAAATTTCCCTTGACAACGATCAATGTGTGCTTACTCGCGTGTAAAGCAGGGGTCCCAGTGCCTACAGTTATGCTTTTAATGTTCATCGGAAATTGAAAATGTAAATTTGTGAATTCATAAAAAGTACAAATTATTGTTAAATATAATTACGTTTTGGATTCATATGTATTTATGGTACATTCGACAAAATTGTTGGCCAATTGCTTAAAGTGTTTTCATTACTGGCCAATATTTTATCTCTTCCTTTCGAGACTGAAATACAGCGTCCATTCCGTGTCCCTTGTTTATAGCACCATTAGAACGAGCTCAAGGCCACTGCTTCGCGAGAACCAGGTTGTGTATTATTTATGAGGCGCCAAGCCTGCAGTTTGGCCAAGCCACGCTAGCTGTTGCCAGGGCAACGTCCAACATCAATAACTGACGCCCCGAGAACAGAAGATATTGACTAGTCAGTCGAGACGAGCCTTTCTTCCGAGAAGCAAGAGTTTGCCTGGCGTGTGAGTGGTTCTTACTCGTCAATGTGAATGCTGATCCTCAACAATAATTATTGTCTGGCTTGGATTCAATGCCGCACCGTTTTCGTGTCTGTGTAAACCATTTTGATGTTCGAACAGTACCTAGTTTGCTGTTGTCAGCCTTCCTGTTTTAATACAGGATTCAGAATGCTGCATGTGCGAAATTTCTAAGTGTGAAAACTTTTAAAAATAACCGCGTAATGACGTCGCTGAGGGTATCATAGCAACAACCAATGAGACCTCTTCAGGCGCTGGTGTGCTGCAGTGTTGCCACTAATACCAAGAACGGATAGGGGAATTTCGTCCCTTGTGATCAAGTTACCGTCGACTCCTGTTCATGGTTATGTAGAAGAGCATGGGAACATGACGTTCGTGTGTGACTGGGGAGCGGTTTGGAAACAGTAAAGGTTGACCGCTCAGTCGGTGTGAACATTATCGTAAAAGCGTACTTTTTTATTTGTTGTAAGAGTTGCAGCTGACGTTGGTGTAGTGCTGCCTAGTTGTGGTAAAATTACTTGTTCAATAATGAAACGTTTAAAAGAAATCGCTAATGCAGCAATCAAACTGAAGCGTACAATCCTAGAAAAGTATTTAAGAAGAAATAAGTTTTTCCTATCTGCATTTAACGGTTTTCTCAAGGCGTCTGCAAAAAAGGGAATATAGGCGAGTTCTTTGAATTATCAGTGATTCTGTTGCATCTCAAAGTATCTGGGAAAGAAAAAAAAAGAAAAACAAAAGGATTCAGTAACCCACTGCCGCCATGTGTGCAGATTGACGGGTCGCGCCAAGAAATCGACACGTGCGGCGTAGCAAACGCGCGGTGTTGTGGTTCCTGCGTGTGCCGGAGGGTGCTCAGGCCCAAGGAGGGTGAGAGCTATAATGAGCGGCCCCCTGTCGCCTGCGGAAGGAGCGCAGTTCAAAGGGCGGGGTCGAATTCCTTTCTCGCGCGACTCGTTAGCGGCGCATCTGCGTTCTCCAATGAAACTCCACTGTGGCACGTGGCATTTGACGGGAGACTCCTTTGTCACGGGACTCGCGTTCAGGCCCCGGTCTTGCGTCATTTATTCGCCGTGGAAAATGCTACGCCTTGCCTCTACTGCATAACCCTTTTCTAGTGTTTCACATTCCGTAACTTCCACGTCGGATGTTTAAATCAACCAAATACTTCGTCCTCAGGTTTTCTCTATCCTCGCTCTCTCAATGATTTCCTCTTTCAGTTACCTTTTGTAGAAAGAATCTTGGTTCTCATCACTTTTTTCCTTTCCTCGACGGTTTCCTTTTCCTTAACGTACGTATTACACCTAGAATTGGTTTGGTGAATGATGCTGACGAAGATGAAATGATTCGACGATGATGGAACGGTCATAAAATGAAAGGAAGAAGAGGAAACGGAAGCATCCCGAGAAAACTTACCACAAGTTGCACATGAACCAGAATTTGACGCCTTTTCTCCAGAGAGGAAGCCAGCGCGTGGAGTGGAAGAGGGGGCGGGGCCTGAGCCTGACGTTAAGAAGGATCCACACATTCGTTATTTGGCGAGAAGCGAGCAACCGCTCGCTGAATCCCGAGTAGTGTGGATGAGTTGCTTGCTATTTGCCGAGTGACGAACATTCGGTATTCGCCCTACCCATCGCGTGTCGGTCTTTTGGACACATCAAAGTGAGCGAACATTCGCCGAACACGCCAGCTGTTGGGGATTGGACGAGCACGAGCTCGCTGGTCGGCGAATGCCCAATGTGTGGAGCGGTTTTTATCAGGTCGGGGGGCGCGTCTCCGGGCCTGGCCGCCGCGCGCTCTCTGCCTGACACGGACGTGTAACGATTTTCAAGCGGCGGCGACGGCGGGAGCGGCGAACGCTGCTGCTTGTACGTGTGGAACACGCGAGCCTTCTGCTAGGGGAGAAAAGAAGTGCCTCTCTGCGCGAGGTGGGCTGACATTTTTTTTCCGTGCCCTCTGCTGTCTTGACGGGGAAACGCTGCGGTTCGGGAGGGCAGGTGGAGTGGACGAGGGCGATCGCGGAGTGTCTGGGTTGTGGTGTGCGCGGAGATGGTGAGGCGGTGGTGGGGGTGGTGTGACGGGGCGGTGGAGTGCGGGGCGAAGGCCGCGCTGCGCTCCTGCTGTGTGGTGAGGCGTGGCGTGCCGCCCTCCGACACGTGCTGCAAACGGGGCTGGGATGTCGTCAAGCATTGGTACTTCACGGCGGAGAGGTTGATATTGACCGTGGTGTTTGATGAGTGGTGAGTAATACGAGAGCAAGCTACTTCTCATGACTCAATTTTGATTTATTCTGTTGTTGGTCCTTCTTTCGGAATTGTTTTGCCGGTAAGGAGCATTCATCTCTTCACACAGCAAGGTGGGCGAAAGGTGGAAATAATAAATGTTTTCCACTTATAACAGTTGGTGTAGCTATTGACTAAATGTTTCTTTATAAATTACTTCATAAGACCACTTCAACAGACTGTTGAACAAAACAACAGATTAACAAAATAATTCCTAGTTCAGCAGAACAGTAATGCGTCGTAGAGTTATGTTTGTCACTGCTTTTAAGGTTCACGATTGCAATTTATCCGTCATGTAAATGGCACATCTTGTAAAGTAAACCGTGAGTATTTATATTTGAATATTTAAATTATATTTTGTAATTCGTGACACATTCTTTAATTGCTTCGGTGTCCGTTGTTGCCTGCACACACTCACGTGAACCCAGCTATCGCCATTGTACTAGTGCGCTGCAAACTCACCACGTGCGCAGGACGTCATGGCAACCAAGTAGGGGGGGGATACAATCTCTTCCACAACTTTTTACCTTCATGCCAGTTCATTAGAGCTATTTATTTCTAATCCAAGCTTGTTATACAATTTTGGTGCTTTGAAAAATTTCTAAAGTGTTTGAAATAGAAGAAGAAATTGATTTTTGTACTATTTATATTCCACTTCCTTTGAAGAGGCTTATACCTTTTTATTTATAAAACCTATTGCGTAGGTACCGATTCAGGCATTTTATAATATATATTGTTTCCTGTAAGTGATCAAGACTAATTGCTGCCACGAGGAATTGTTTCAAATTATACTGTCGTGTACCAAGTGTCCTTTATGTACCTAGTATGCATAAAAAAGGAATTAATAAACCAGAGAGATGGGTTTTATGGTGAAGACGTTATAAAGTTTATGGTTATTAAAATTCTGTTTAAAAAATATAAATGCAGGAAAATGTTGGCTTTTAAAATTATTTTCAAAATACCTATGTTTCTTGTTTTTACCACAATATATTTATTTTTTATGATAATTATAATTTCTGTAAGAACATTGTAAATATGAATACTGAAGTATATTTTTGCTACTTATGTCATAACATCCTCATATTCTCAAACTTCGCACACCCACTGAATTCTCATATTTAAAGTGCGTCATTGCTTGCGGCACAGCTGACATCATGCGACAGCGAATCTCCAAGGAAGAGGTCACCTTTTAATTTTTTACTTGCTGCGTTACTGAACAGCAAGTTTTTGGTATTCTTGTTAAGTAGAGAACTCTTATAATAATATATACACTGAGTTATTGCAGTATTCGTGAAAATTATTTTTGTTAAAATATTTATATTTATTGCTGTCTAATACGAGTTTGTTGTTTTTTGAATGTGTTAAATTTTGGAGTACATTTATTGTGGCTTTCGTTCAGTAGATTTTTTGCTGCTGTTGAACACTAGTTATGTATAAAATGTAATGTAGAAATAATCCAAATTTATTCAATCGTTCAGAAAGTAGTTTTTGAATCTGCACATTGAGCAGATGGCCCGTTACTTGGTGAATTTGATGGTACGTCTTCCAGCTTTAATTGCAAAGTCTTGTCGCTTTAAAGCGGCTGTGCATTGGAACTTGATGTTCCGTCGTTACTCTTCGGTGGTGGAATCCGCGACCGAGATTCAGCCTCTCGCTGCAGCCTTTCCTTCGCAAGAGGCTGAGAAGGCACGTCGGTAGGCGGAGCTCGTCGCCGCCCCCGCCACCTCCCTTCCTCCCCAACCTCCTTCATTCAACCTATCTATAGTCCTCGAGCGCACCCGCCCCAGACACCCCTACCCCAGTCTTACCCATGCTACACCTCGCCGGGATCACTGCTCTTCACCCACACCTCTCCCGCCTCCAAACGGTCCTGCCGTTGCCCCAGCTGCAGCCCCCGCTTCCCCGAGCTGGTCCCTTCGCACCCCGCGTCTGCTTCACTCCTGCTCTTCACTCCAACTTCACTCCTGCTCTCACTCGCGCTGCTACAACCCCACCAACGTCGCCCCAACGCTTGGACGTCTACCTTTCCCGAACCTTACCTCCCTCCTTCCTACCGCGAAAGATGGCTGAGGGCATCAACGGATGTCACTGCAGTGCCTCTGACGAGGAGGTCCTACGGTTCCACTCCCGACGGTGGCAGGATTTTCGACACTAGATAGATGGCTGGGTCTTATTCTGCCGATTTTTCGAGAATTCTAGAACTCTGATTGGTAGTTCTCCGCGGTTTCTCCGATCAACACTAGGCGAATGCCGGAGAAGTACCCTAAGAAACGGGCCACGGATCGCGCGCGATCTTTCCTTCCTCCTCGTCTTATCCTCACACCTAGCTTACACACACTTACGTACATTACATTACCATATTTGTCGGGAGCTTAGAGCTTGTCCCGGCTGGGGCGGTGTCCCGCTTGTGGGAAATGGGAATAATTCCTCGCCATCGAACCGGGGCAGATCCCCACGACATCCCGCGATGAAACTTGCACTACACTTACGGGACTAATGACTATAGCAGTTGATGTGCCTGAAATCATTCATTAATCAATGCCATCTTCTTGATATCCAGCCTCCCAACGAATTAGGTTTCTTCGCTCCTCCGCTCCCTCAGCACGCGCCCTCCAACATTTGGTCGTTCGCCCAGCACCCCGTGCCCCGCCTACCGCGTGGCCTGATTGCGACGGCGCTGCTGCTGCTGCTGCTGCTGCTGCTGCTGCTCCGCCGAACGCCGTCGCTCCGACTTCGCGTCGCGTCGCCCCGTCCTCCCTCCGTTCATAGTGAACTTCTCTTGTTTCCGGTGCTCCTCGCGCTGTTCGGCGTCCTTCGTTATACGCGACGGGGGATAGGCGGGCGTGACTGCGCAGGCGATGGCGAATTCTTCCCCCTCTCTCGCCACACACACACACACAAACACACACACACACACACACACACACACCTATATGGAATTTGTGAAGTGTTAGACTCGTATTGAGGGTTTGAAAAACACGTACATGCGCCTGTGTTGAGTGACGCTCAACAAGTCAGCGCAAGTCGAGTTGGCAGACTTAAAAGATCATTAATTAGTATGATGTAAGAGCCTAGCTCAAACTGGTTGTAAATTTAGTACCTATGTTAGTGTATTCTTATTTATTTATTTTTTATAACTTTCTAGAATTTGAAAATTCCAGTTTTTTAATATAAAACTGGACTCAATGAACAGAAACAAACGTTATGGAATTCGTCTTATCTGACATTAAGTTTACGGAACTTGGCGGTTTTTGCGTCAATTTAAAAAATTAGTTTAAATTACTATTTATGTTTGTAATTGGTGTCCATAATACAGTTTTGATACAAATATCAATCTCATATTTTGATAGCTTTGATTTCGTTAATATTTATGATAAACTGACCTTGCGTGTTCTTGCATTGTACATAATAGGAGGCGATCATCCTAACGATACCACTGATGTGCTGTTCCCGCAGCTCATTTGACTCGACAGCTAGATAGATGGTTTTACACCGGCAGTCTTCAAGAGAATATTTATGAAGCCACGCGCGCGCCTATCTGACACGTCCAACTTCTCTAACGTAATTTCACCGATAGAGCGAGGTAGTGAATTGTTTCAGGAAACATCACGTTCTCCAGGCATAATCGTTGTGACCTCATTGCACGAATACCTTTCGATTTGAATCTAAGCATCCCTCTTAAATGCGATAAATCTTGGTGCATGTGAGTAAGTCCAGATCTAACCTCTTGCGCGTTTTAAGCAGAAACATAATCAGCGACAGGTACGAAATAATGGCTGAAATTGTCGTCTTAAGAGGAACAGGAAACAAATGCTACCCCTGTACCAACTTGCGCCGTTTTGTTATTCACGAACTTAACGATTTTCAGAACTATGAAAATGGGAATGAAAATATAATTAATTTTTCATTCTCATATATTCTCGTGAAAACTTTTCCAGGAAAGAAAGCAAATGGTCATGTAGGTTTTTGCTCTGAATATGTAAATTACGTTGTTATTCGCTGTTGTTATTAATACGAATAGACTGGTTACTATTTGTGAAAAATTACTTATCTATACACTCTATTGATTGATTTCGGGCGCGTCAACTGCTAAGGTGATTAGTCCCGTAAATGTGGTGCATGTTTTTTATCGCGGGAGGTGGCGGTAGTTTTATCCTGCTGACTGGCGAGGCGTCCCCAACCAGCGTGGCACCGCCCCAGCCGGGACAAGCTCTCCCGACAAGTGTGGTAGCATAGTCCCATGCAGTCTATAGTGTGTCTACTGAGTAGACCTAGTCGCACGGGGAGCTTTGAAATGAAATTGCATGCGTTGCCGTGAAGGGCCCTTGCGGCAAGGCGCACGCGAGCAGGGCCGGGGCTCGGGGAGGCTTCCCTTGCCCGCGCCGTGTCGCCGGAGCCCGCGCGGGCGCGCCCGAAGGCTGGGCGCGGCCGGGGCGAGGCGCAGAGCAGTCAGGGGCAGCCGAGGGGGGCGCGCTCGGAGCTTGCTCGCCTCTGTGATAATGCCCCGACACGCCACCTTTCTGCTTCTTACTCCTATTATTATTATTATTATTATTATTATTATTATTATTATTATTATTATTATTATTATTATTATTATTCCTGCGAATCGGCCATCATTGGGCCACGCGATACGTGTATCCTACAGTGGCTCAGAAATATCGGGGTAGGTGCGCGTTACTTTCCAAAGGGGGAGAATCTTGTAGTTTAATGCAGATTCCATGTTTACACCTCAGGGTTGTTAGCTCTGGGGAATGGAATGAAGTTATGATGATGGATGATGAAATAGACATACACATATAGAGATTATTATTATTATTATTATTATTATTATTATTATTATTATTATTATTGATATTGCTAGGAAAATACCCGGCGTTACCCGGGCTTTCTTCATATCGAATCCTTGTGAACGAGGAAAAACATCTTTTATATAAGCCACGCTGTTTAAGATCATAATTTTCAATGTAATTGGTTCAAATGTTAGTAAAATCCTATAATTTGCGTTGCTTTGCGTAATTTACATTGCTATTAGAGTAGTTCTTCAGTTATGACCGATGAACTTCGATTGTATAGGTTTTGAAATTTTTATTGTGGGAGTTGCAGAAAGTGGCGTATCTTAAATTTTAAAAAGTGCGGACCCGCTAATCCTCTATATGCACTTTTTTCAGATTGAAGAAACATGCTTTAGTATTAAATCTCGAATTAAAAAGAATGTGGCGAATTCTTACCCCACTGTATGGTGGTTTTTTTTAATTGCATCCGAGCAGTGGATAGACCACTTTACAGGTCTGAAATTGGATTCAAACACTAAACAAATAATACAATATTAACTTAAAAGCACCGAGGTACTTGCAAATTAATCTTACTTTATCCAATTTTTTCTGCGAGAGGGAATTCCCTCCGGGAACCTAATTTATTGGGATTTTTGCACAGGGCAGTGATGTATGGTGATATCTGACTTCGAACTATACGTCCACTAGCGGGCATTTCCCCTGTTGGTATCTCTTCCCAGTGGGGCATCGCCTCACTCTAAGTTCCCGACATGTGTGAAAGTGTAATGCGTGTAAATGTGTGTAAATAGGGGTGATGATATGACAAGAAAGAGGCAGGAAGGATCGCGCGCCGCCTGTCGTCCGTGTGTTAGTTCTCCGGCATTCGCTTGGTGTCGATCGGAGAAAGTATCGAATATTACCGAACAAACAGCCAGAATTATACTCTAGACCGCTATTGAATTTGACCTAGCTACATAGCTAGTGTCGAAAATCCGCCACGGTCAGAAGTCTTACCTTAGGACCTCCCAGTTAGAGTCGCTGCATAGACAGCGGTATAGCTGGCTCTGAACTGAACTCAGTCGGTGTAAATGTGGTGATATGGTATGAATGATCATATGATGGAATGGATGATGGGTGGAATGAAAGGAAAAAGCGCAGAAAATACCCGTCATTGTCAGTTGACGCCTGGTTGCTGGGAATCTATATAGCATGACGACCGCCTCACTTTGGGACTATCCTCCACCTCCAATAATTATGATGTGGAAAGTTTGTACTTTGATTCAAAATCTTTCGATTTGCTTACTTAATGCATCCCGTCGACATGTGGTCGCTGTTGTGCAGAAAGGATACATGTACATTTTTGCATTGGCCGTACCCATGTTCAGTCTTCCTTTTGTTTTAATCACAGAGGACAGTGGTTCTCAAATGATGGTTGCTTGTTTCCCGCATTGTGCCGAATCATGACCAGTGAAATTTAATAACTTATTTTCATAATTTCTTGCAATACTTTATTTATATAATATCGACTTAACGCAACTAGAACAACAAAATTCACTTAATGGCCGGCTTCCTTTTAGAATTTGTCTGCCGTCTGTTAAATCAAAGTAAATGGAGAATTAAGATGGCCTGTAAGTTCAGTTATTCCAAGAAATGGCACTGCTTGTTTGTGTGCTCTTTTTTTACTTTCGTTATAAGTAGATGGTACTAAGAAAAGTATTGGAAGACACATGACCAATAAGACAAGATTCGCTTGGTTATTTCGTCTATATCAGCCTAATAACAATAAGTATTGATGGGTGGTCATTTACTGCCTAATTCTGCCCACTTGTACTTCCAGTGTTGAGCGGAGTTTCTGACCCAGCCGTTGAAATGCCCCGGGGGACTGTGGCTTAAAGGGAGATGGCTCGGAGCTCCCAGCGAGTTGGGGGAAGGGTGATGGGCGGCGGGGTAGCTCTGCGCATCCGGTCGCGAAACTGCTGCTGCTGCTGTTTCGCCTCGATGGGATGGAAAGTCGTGCCGAAACTTTTCTCGGGCTCCCGTTACGGGTTTTACAGAAGTCAGGAATCGAGTTAATGAAGTGACTCCTCTCCTGTTCGTTACAGTCGCGCCGGGACGGTATCATTGAATCGCGAGAAACGAAGGGGAGAACGGGCGTGGGAAACTAGGAGTTGGGTCTTAGGTCGCGTCTTCCCACTTTTTGTGAATAGTTTGGATGATGCGTTTGGCGAAGTACAACTGTTTTAGCACAACTTCTTCCTTGACGCTACACCCTTTTTGAAACCTTTTCCTGAACCCCGCGTACTGTTGCCGAAGCGATCATTAGAAATGGACCGAACGGGGATGTGGAATAAAAACTGTGGTACGGCCGAAGGGATTGAAAAACTGACAAGGATCTCGCGCTGGGTTGTGGCCGGTTGTATAAGGATTTCCGCATGGAATGGACTTCTACATGGCTGGATTTCCGCATGGAATGGACTTCTACATGGCTGGATTTCCGCATGGAATGGACAGGAGAAATCTGCGGGAACAACGTTTTCTAGAGCAGCCAGTCGTTAAAATTATTGTGATAGCGGCATCCGCAGACCCAATCGCTTAACAGTTCAAATATACTACGTAATGCACAATGCCGAAATATTTTTTTTTTTATTTTTCCATATTTAAGTTGCAGATATTGAAAAATTGAATTTTACAACAAGTTAAAATAAGCATCTTTACTAGTGATTGTTTTAGTCCTTTGAAAATATAATTTCAACATCTTATATAAGAGTATTTACGACACTAATTGCGAATCTGCGAGTCTAACCTGGTCATTTTTAAGGACGTTCATTCGAAGTTGTGATTATGTACCTGCAGATGAACTGATGTGCGTTGCTAGGGTACCTTCTTCCTACAATTATTTCCGCCAACTTAGACCTTGGATGCGTTACCCAGCAACAGCTTTTGTTAGTTGCCTTGCTCGAGGGATGAACAGATGCGGTGTGTGCTGTGAAAGACGCGTGCTGCGTGTTACAGTGAGGGTGACGTACGTAGTACGAGCTCATGATTGCAGGTAACGTATTTCAATTTTGGACGTAGTGCATTTGAGTTATTCTTCATGTTATATGACTTAATTTAACGTAATGATACGTGATTTTCTGGCTGCTTTGTTATTGTCATTAGTAACCTGTATTTATAGACTCGTGGATATAAATTATTTGTGGCGGGTTAGTTCTGAGAGCTTTTTATGCCTAAGAGATGTGATATTAGTTATCTGTTGTAATTATTTAGGGGTGCATATTAGTCCTGTCAAATGCGTTTGAAGATATTCTTTCTGGAAAATATCTTCTGGAGTACTTCACATCGATTTAGAGCAGGACGATGTGTTGCGGATTTTTCTAATAACATAAGAGTAATGAAAGTGCACTTTAATTTTTTATTTAAAAATTTGCCATCGCCTGTTTCTATCTTGGAAATAATCACCTTAAAACAAATAATACCGGACATAATTGATAATTCGATCCCAGTTTTTTAATGTGTTTACAATGCTAGCCTTCATTTAGAGAACGTTAGAATTGTGATCAATTTGCAACTCTAGATGTTTTAATTTTGTTAAATTTAAAAAATTGAAATGTTGAAATTATTGTATATTATGTTCTAGGGTAAACGAAATTTGTGTAGGAATGTACGAGTATCATATGAAACAATACTACATATGATATGAGTATAGACACATGTGAGCATATGATAGGGTTTAAAATGATGGATTTTAGTTCAACAAAGTCTTTGTGAAATTATGCTCATTAATACAGTGTAGTCTACCTAACACAACTACCACAGGAGGCTGCGGCGACAGCCGGCTAGGGCTAGTACGTATCGCGAGAAAGCACATTACCCATGCCGTCAAATAAATCATCATTTATCACCTCATAATTTCAAAGCATAGCCAAGTAACGGTCTCAGTGCCGTACCAGTTCCAGGCCCATACACGAACCACTCCGACTCTAGCGTAATATCGGGTGGCGTGGCTTTGACCGCACTTCTTCCCTCACACGCACGAGCGCACCCGGCACCTTCTGGGGTTGCAGTGTGGGTGGCGGAGGCCTTCGAAACCCCTCATGCTCTTCCCATTTCACCGAGCAAATACAAACAGCGTTGTCGTCCTACTTCAGTGGTGTTTGCTTTCGAGAGGTAGCGGTGCTAAGGGGTGGGGAAGAGGAGCATGAGTTTATGCGTGTGTATTGTAAAAAATCGTGTTATCCGTTTATTGCATATATTAGTATATTTCCTTGTCAGAAGTCAAATTTTGTGTTTAGGCGAATTTCGTGTTAAGCGAGTACATGCTAATTCTATTGTACTATTGATGGGAGCACCTTCCTTCCTAATACATGGCTCAGGCCATAGAAGATCTTGTTACTTATCAATAGAGAGCCCTGTTCGCGAGCCGCTTATGTTGGTATGTGTTATTTATATATATATATATATATATATATATATATATATATATATTGTTATATATAAAACAAACCCGTTAAGGGATCACGTTACAGCTGCGAAACTTATGTACGGTATTTTTGGAAGTGTAGTTTTTAACATAGATTTTTGTGCTTCATATTTTTACGTGATCTTCGATTTGTTTTTGAATGAAAAAAAGCAATATCATAAAAAGCTCACTGTTTACACAATAAATCAAACTTAATAATGAACCTAGGATACAAGTCTCCTTGGTGGCGTTGGGCCAGTAGTACTCGTACTTCACTGTTTCAATAAGGCGACTGCAGAATGAATCTGCCGCACGGAACTCAGTGAAGTTTCCATTCTATGTATTATGTGTCCGTGTGGCCGCAGCGTGCCGTCGGCCGAGAGCAGAGGCCGGCTTTTGGCTCCGGTTTCATCCGTCCGGAGCGGAGCCCGGCGACCGCAGCGCGCTCTAAATTGCGGCCGGGCATATGCATAATTGCATTAGGCGCGGGCTGAAAGCGCACAAGCAGGTCGATGCGGGGCCATTAACCGCGGCGGCGGCGGCGGCGGCGGCGGCGGCGCCGCCCGCAAAACGAGTGTGGGCGGCTCCGGCCGGTAATGAATCCCTCCGGCACCGCCACGATGACGGACAACACCCCCACCCCCACCCCCCGGGCACGGTCGCCGGTCCGGATTGGTTTAGCCAGATTGGCCCCGCGCTTCGGGAAAAGTGAAGCTCAATTGGATGCCGAAGCTGCCATGGTACTCGACTCTTTAACCGTAGTTGGTATGGCGTCAAATGAATTTGAACATTCATGGATGATGGTGATTGGACAACTCAATACAGTGGCGGCTCGTGACTGCGAAAGTTGATGCTTCACATATTTAAGCCGGAGTGGTTCACAAAAAAATGTGGAGAGACAGTTATTTGCGTCGGCGAAGCGTCCGCGAGGTTCTGTGTATATTTATTCCGTGTTTCATAAACTTTACTGTAGAGAAGGACAAATCTCCCGTGATAAAACAGGACGATAACGCTCGCCCTTTGATAGATTGATTTCTCGTAATCGCTTATCAAATGAACCATCCTTATATCAACGCATATTTGTGAGTTTTGGGTTTTAACGCAAAATGACACTGAAACGTTTATCACATTCCAACATGTTGCGCCCGCACCCCTCTTCTTAGGGTTGCCATAGGCTCGCGCGGCGCTTCATCACCAATTCAATTCAGTGATGCCTTATTTTATGTTGAGGCTTAGCCATCAAGCTTGCTCCTTCGGCCTGACCACGCACGTTTTTTCTATGCTCCTTTCACCATCTAGCAAAGAATGAACGTATCAGTCGGGCGATGAAGCAAGCTTTGATTTAGCTCCTTAAAATTAGGCTTCTTTTAGGCTTGAACTTTTACATGCAGTAAATCTGGGACAGCCGGCCATTCTTCCCCTCAGAGGAAAGGGGTACGTAAGGTTTTTGTTTCTTTTTGTCCATAAAAAATCAACGGCTTGGGGTTTGAACTCGGAAACGGGGTATAATAGTGCGATATGGTAATCGTTACGCCATCAAAGCGACCTGCAGTTTGCTGTATTTCTAACCTTATCGTAAGTAAAGAGAACGACGTCGTCTGAAGACTGGTAAGACTACAAAGACGAAAACGCAAATACTGACTTGTCCATGTAGTATTTTTTAATGATGAAATACACCTCACTACACTGGAGTGGCGGTTATATCAGTGGAAACTTCGTGGGGCTTTGTTGCCCAGTTGAAACGTTTTAGTAGCATATTGCAATCACCCTGCCGTTTTGGGGAAAGAACTATGAGGGGAATGAGGACTGAGAGTGGCAGTAGATCTCCGCTATAATATACTGTGTCATTACCGTGAATATGATACTTTTGTCAGGACTCAATATTCCAACCGTTATAAATGTCTTCTTTGATATGAATGTAATACTTTTCAGTTATACAAACTACAGCCAATTCTTCTCAAGACACGTCCATATATTTTCACTTACACTTGACACGCTTCATATTTGAATTTATTACGCACCATTTACATAACCATCTGTTCCTTGGGGTTCTTAATTCCTCGCATTTTCTTGTAGTAAGACGCAATATCGCAGTCTAGCATGAGCGGAAGCAAAATATAAGTCTAGCGTGACTACGCGTGGCAAGTCGCGCACGCCATATATGTCAACTACATCAACTGAGTTCGCGTGCTCGCCAGGCTAGTGACTTTGAGTACTAGTTCATCGTCTCAGTGTTGTACTGATATGATATGGCTGTAGAAATGATTGACCCTTTTAAACACCATGGAATTCAAGCTACGCAAATGACTATCGCGCGGTCTTCTCTTTACAGATAGCGCTACAACACGATATGCTTTCTCGAATTGTTTGTTAAGGATGCAACGTTTTAAAATATTGCACATTGTATCCTACTAGTAAGTCCTCAGCCATCTAGTGACGCACTCTTCAACAAGAGAAGCTCGGAAGATAACGCGCAGTTCATAGATTTACTGTTTTCGAACGTTCAGTTTTTAATGAACATCGATGAAATGTTTGAAAGAGAAAATATTAAACATTAAAACGTAGCTGTAGTTTCAGTATGAAACGTGTTGAATCGTTTAAAAAAAGTAAGTTTTGCTGCTTTCAAAATTGCAGAGTCCAGATAATGAAAAACCGAACATATCCTATTGTTTTTTAGCGACCTTTGCTGTATTTGAACAAACCATTTAAAGAAAAAATGTAGTTTTTGAGGGTACAAGAGAGTTCACGTGTTTTCACGAAACTCTTTAATTATTTAAGAACATGCGATATAAAGGAAAATATTGTCTTCAGTAACGTCGTTGGCGGAGGCCGTCGAAAAAATTAAACTTTCACAAACATTATCGAATAGTACGGGATTTTAATGAAAATCGTTCGTGCGCTAACTTTATATTTGCTTTCTTTGGTCTATTCGAGAGAGAAGAAATGGAATCGTTTTTGAGAGCTTTTCGAAAATATTCTAGGGACTTCTTGTAGTGTTCTCTTAAGAATTAAAACGACTGTTAGAAATTCGAGGGGTTGCAACGTCATCCTCATCGGCCGAGAAATAACCTTATCAGCATGAGTGGATATGAGAGAGTAACTTCTTATTACGTATACGAGAAAGAAAAATCCACATTTTCGATATCCACAGAAAACTTTACGGCTCAAGTACGCACAAGAACCCAATCCGAAGGGTCTTGCCATCTGCGAACTCGTGATACAGTTTCTAAAGAAAAGGGTTATATGAGAAAGAGGATAAGCCCTTCTGCGATATTCACAGGAGAGAGTCAAGAAAGGCCACTCAGGCCACGATGCCTTGTTTGGTGCAGATCCTCCTAGAAACCATTGGAGGAAACACACCGCATAAACGACGAATCTGAGTACTCGGCGTGCGGTATTATTTTCGCCCAGGTGGTGGGGCGTCTGACTCAATTACTGGTCAGGGTAGAAAAGCCACCCGCGTCGTACATCAAACTGAGGGGCTGCAACTGTACTAAGCTTCAATTTCGCTAGCACTCTGTGTTGCTGTTTGTGCGTACATGCACATCATCCCTTCGCTCGAGAGAATTTAATGCAAATTCCGCTCTCCGTAAAGCCGACGCCGAAATCAATGCCGACGGCGAAACCGAGGGGCGAAGTTTATTAAAACTTGTCTTGACTTCCCTGTAATGGGATTAAAGCAAGCGAACGTACCGGAGCGCATAAATAGCAATTTTGTTGTCGTCTCTCTTCTAATTTTGTGCTCGGGAGACTTTATGTCCTTTGAGACGGTTAATAGTTTTAGTCTTCTGCGCAGCCTGTAGCGACGGTTCTTCCGCGAAAGCGAATGTGATTATTTTCCTCGCGGGACCGTTGTTTAAAGGAAAATAATGGAGTTACTTTTCTTTTTTCTCCTACAAGTCAATCAACTGCAGATGATCGTGGATACGAGCGACGGTTTATTGCGTTTCGACTTGCCTGCGTGACTTCAAATGTCGAGTTTCGTTTGCTGTAAAATCTGCCGAAGAAGTTAACTGTTGCATCGGCAATTCTTTGAAACAGCAAAAATAATAATTTTGTTTTTAATTAGAATTAGTTTTAAATAGCCGTGTAGGCCGGGGTGGGTTGGCACAAGGGGCTTATACGCACTGAGGTTCTCAAGTTTGTCAGGTAACTACTATGTGTACTAGTTTAGGGACTCGTGGAGATAATTTGCATTTTTGCTGAAACAAGCTCCTGTTTTTCGTGAATCAAGTTGTTTCTCTTATCAGATCTGCGGCCATCTTTAACGAAAAATCCCGTTCGAGGCTGATTGATCATTTTCAATTTGGAATGGTTGGCACAGGAACAGCCGACCTCATTCTTTGTCTGCCAACCATCTCCACGAAATGAAACAAATTGTTTTTCTCACTTGTGCATTCGCACACTTTTCGATAATGTACGCTTTTGCGTCAATTCTGAGAATCCTAGTAGTCATTCAAAAGTAAAAACAATTTAATAACAAGTATCAACCTTTTCATTTCGAATTTGGTGCTGGGATGTCACGCACAATGGGATACGATATCCTGAAACAGCGACCATGCTGGATAAAGAGTGCACTCTGGTTAGTGCGATAAAAACAAGGAAATTGTGGGCTTGACTGAAAAACAGTTCGACAGAAAAAATGGTATTCTTATTCAAATGTCATTAGATTCCTCCCTGAGGTAGCCAGTTTTTTTTTTTTTAACTTAAGCATGACTTGTCCTTAGAATGTACGTACGTAAGTGTCGAAAGGGTTCATAACTTTTAGTCACTAACTGGTGGAGTTAGATTTTTTGAATAGTTAATTTATTTATTTTTAAGGTTTATTTTTCTTTGAAGATTTTGGCTGCAACTTTTTCCCTGTTCTTCTATCGTAAGTTTCAGTTCTTATCGTGAAATAAATGACGTTAACGACTCAGTGAAGAAGGAGAACGATGCAAGAAAATAACAGATTTATTTTCACTACTGAGACGTTCTAGTTGTCATTGTGCAAGACCAAAAGGTCTTGCTGAACTCATCTGCATTTATTCGTTCGATTAAAATATAGAAAAATGATTCGTGTTGATGATTTATTACTTCTGGGAAGTAATGTGAGAACCAAACCCAGATTTGAATGGAAATCAAATCCATTACAATCCAAGGGTTTACTGGAATAAATGTCAATTCTTGAGTGTTCTTAATGTCGGAGGAATATATCATGGTGAATCTTTCGAAGTGACCCATTATTCAAAAGGAAGGAAATTTATGAACCACTGCATGTCCGTTTTCGTTCGCTTGTTTCTCCTTCATTTTCTCGTGAACGTTCTTCCTGCACGTTTACATGAAGAATGATTCATTACATGTGCTGTAGAGACTATGGATATCTACGACATTTTTCTTTAGCAGCCTATGATTTCACCATCTGCGTATTCATCGAGCCATATTTAATTAAGAAACCATGGTCTATTTCTTTCGTTCAATTAAATTCTTCAGTCATTTTAAATGCGCTCAGGTGTAATTTGCAGGTGGCACATAATGAACGTTCTCATTGCCACGCACTAAGTAAATTGTAACCGCATTTACGGACATTCAGTACATTGATCGCTGCAGATTAATATTGCATTCAGGGAGTTAATGTGATTGGGGATTTTTTTTCTTTGATCCATACATTGCACTTTGTTTTGGTGGCGGTTGAATGAAACACATTGCATATTGTGAAGCTTTTAAAGGTCCCATAAATTATCTTTGATATTATTTCGTTCGCACCTTTTTCTAATCGTTCAGGTGTTCGTAACATTCCCCTGTCATATTTTGCGCAAATGTACAAAACCATTCATTAAATGAGTTTCTCACAAATTAATTAAATTCTTTTGTTACAGGTGAGTATCGATCTTTGTGCATACTACGTGTTATGGGCGCCATGGTGGGTGAGTGATAAAAAGGCACATTCAACGTTCTTTTAAACGGCGTCTGCTATTAAAATTGAGAGAAAAAGAGAATGTTAAGTTCGGTGAAACGTCACGCCTTGAGGTCTTCGTTTAATTAAGAAAAATCGTCACTCTCGTATTTAATTGTACAATTTAAGAGGAACAAATTTCGGTCCATGCAGTTTTATTTACATCACATGTTTATTATTATTATTATTATTATTATTATTATTATTATTATTATTATTATTATTATTATTATTATCATCATCATCATCATCGTCTCCTATATAATTTCAGTAGTCTACACTCCTTTTGTGGCTCTCATAAGCAACCAATATTTATCAATGAGATCTCTAAAAAACGAGAATTTCACGGCGACGTGACGAATTGTACTTTGACTTTTAAAATATGAAGGAATATTTTTAAAAAATGCATCTAAATATTCATGTGAAATGCAACCCGCATCGCTCTGCCGCATTTTTTAATGTCTACAGTTAAATAACTCCTACACGAAGAATTTTAGAGCCTTAAAAATAAAACTTATCGTTTCTCGCTCCGTAATCTACAGGATGAGATCTTGAACGTTCCATTACATTTTTGCTGGTTCGACGCTTCTCGATTGTACCCCACCTGTTCAGAGCCTGTAGAATCTGCAACTGTATATGAAATTGAACTAATTACTTGAAATTTTTTTAAATTTATTTATTTTACGTCAAAAAAACAGTTAAAAACTGCGTATGACGTGCTATGGGGAAAAGTGAATTGTGTGCACATTTTCAAAATTCTGTGATCCCTACACTAAGTCATATACTACTTAAATTTTGAAAGGGAGAAAAAAACACAAAAAATCTCCCATGTAATAAAATTTTCAAGGATAAATAAGCAATAAATTTTGAAATTCTACGCGGTTGAATTACAGGGGTGTACCTCTCTGATCGGTATTAATGATAAATAAGCATAGTTTGTATTGAGAGTGTATTGTATTATCAATTACAAGGACCCATATAGAACAAGTGCCGGAGGGTAAGAGGGTCTTGAAGAAAAATATATCTTACAGGCTTAATATGGAACAGTAGAGAATGGGGTGGGATTTGACATGCGAGAATTCTCGCACGTGTACACTAATTATTATTATTATTATTATTATTATTATTATTATTATTATTATTATTATTATTGCAATTGACATGATTTTATGCGCGTGGTCTATGAATGGTACTGAGCGAATGTGCCTGAAATGGGATTCTATACCTGAATCGCATGAAAAGGGGAAAGAGGGAAACAAAAAGCTTCCATAGCGCGCGCATGTAAAATTTTGATTGACACCGGAGCCCTCTGCATTGCCTTCGGCTGTCGCCGAGCCCTTTCCTCTCTGACGTTCGATGTTCCAGGCGTACGGTGTCTGTGACGATTGTTGACAGCGCGCCAATCACTTAGCAATAGCGCAGTTGGGAATTAGGAGGGCTTCTCCTCCGCTTCCCCCTGCTTTTCAACAACTTGGTCAACAGTGACGTCTGATAGAAAAATAATGGGTTTAGTGAAATATATCTACAATTAGAATTATACAATTTTAATTTTTAGATGTATTTTGTCTAGTTTAATTTTTTAATGGGGGTGAATACTTTTAGGAAATAGAATAGAATTTATGATCAAGGGAGTAGATAATGAAATCTCACGCGTAGAAGTGAAAACTTTTAATATATTCAGATGAGTTGATCACAATGTGTAGGTATGTGGTTATTGATTTTTATAGGCGTGCGTACAGATGGAGCCGGGATGCGATGCGTGAAAAAAAAGTGTTTCCGTAAATATGTTAAAGCCTTAATTTTCCAGTTTTTACTTTCTCGTTCCTACGAAGGTTTTTCGTAGGAGAAAAAAGTAAGAGAAAGAGAAAGTTATGTAATCGTAAGAGAAAGTTATGTAATCGTGAAACGTCGGAAAACGGCGAATTTTGGGCAGAAAAACTCTTCGCCGGGCCATGTTTTTGTTTTTAACTGACAATTTGTGGAATATTATAAGAATGCTCCATTTGGAGAAAAGAGTATCCTAGCCATGGTTAAACTTGAAATGGTTTGTATTTAGTTATTATAGGGAAAATACGAACTAGAAATGTAATTGTCTCGTTTTAGACTGCGCATTCCTGTGCTGATATTTAAACTTTGTCGTACTGCGCAGTACATACGACATTATTACCTTACCACAATCACAAAGTGAAAACATTACTATCTTTTACGGCGTTCGAAGCTCTTAGCCTGTCTTTCCTAGTATAGATGTCGCCACAGCTTCCGTGTGTGCTACGGCGGTCGTCTAACATTTCATGTGTAGAGCATAAACAAGATTCTGGATTGTCTTTCTTACTCAGCAGCCTTCATACGTTCTCGGGTATTTTTCATTTCGTGTTTTATGGTATCGCTTAGAGCCAATTCCGAGGAATTTGCTTCGCGAAGCAGCAGCCCTGGTTCGTATCCAGGACACGTCCTCCCAAGAGGTACTGTGTCCCAGCCGTCGGCACTCAGGCGGAGCCGGAGAGGTTTATTGAACGGGAACCCTTGCGATGTAGCTGTTCGCTTAGCTTTACGAGCTTGGCACGTTCATTTATGACGCACCGCACTATCTTCTCTCCGTGGAGGCTAGATTCCAGGCACTCCATGGTGAATGAGCTGAACTGAGTGGTGTGCTATACTTGACTTCTTCCCGGATTGCGTTTCTCTATGCTTGAAATGGGGAAGGTTCGTCTCGTAATGGCTAGCGCAAGTGCTGTATATCGCAAGGGCGCGGGTTTGCTCATTAGTCCATCCGTGTGGAATTTGTAGTAGACGGATTTTCGTGGGTCAGGGCGTTAACTGATGTCGCCCTAGAGCCTCTGACCGGGAAGTCATAGGGTTCGATTCCAAACATTGGCAGGATTTTCGACACTTCCTTGTCAGCTGGGTTGAATTCAGCAGCTGGGGGAGAATCCTAACGGCCGGTTGCTCTGATCGGTAGCTTTCCGTGGTTTCTACGATCAACATCTGACGAATGCAGGAGTAATAACCTAACAAACGGGCTGCGGACAGCGCGCGATCTTTCCTTCCTCTTCCTTGTTTTATTCTCACCCGTTATTTACACACACACACACACAAGTACTACTCTACCACGCATATCGGGAAACAGTCGTGAGCTTAGAGCTTGTCTAAGCTGTCGAGGGCTCCCACTAGAGGGAGATGCTTCATGTGATGGTCGAAATGTTGGCATCACTGACCTCGACGCGGCGTCACTTGGACAACCTTCACTCTAGCCTCGGAAGCCTACAGTTTCACATGTCGAAAATGACACAGCGCGAGTCACAGTTCCTTTCGAAGAACAACCAGGGCCCTATCGAGCTCACAATATTAATCAGTCGCTACTGCTGCTCTTCGGCTTTTTCTCTCCAAATTACACTCCACCACTCTTGTGCCAGCGGCGCCTGAAGTACCACGCGCGATGTCTCGCCCCGACTCGCCCAGGGCTACCCATTCCAGTGGCTACTCCCTGGGGCTGGCCTACCCCGAAATTACGCGCGACCCATCCAAATGTTCCACATTCGGACTCTCCTACCACTCGGGGAAGCTGAAAAATTGCAAATACTTTTGTGATTATATTGAGTGATTTCTGAAGAAACATTTGGAAGAGAAAGTAAACAGAACATTTTTCGAATACTCGAATGTGCTGCGTGGTAAAATGAACGTGTTTTGCCAGCCCCTTGAATATAATTTTAACCTTGCAGTTTCACGTACTTTTCTACCAAGTTGTGCAGCTTGGAATTCTATTCGTAGCATGTAGCACGGTTCCTGTGTAGCCGACATGCCAAGTGAGCATATCAGGTTTTTTTCTTTCTTCTTTTTTCTTTCCGTAGAGAGCAATTCCGTAGACAGACAGTCAGGTGCCGTCCCTTTGTTGATTTGCCGCGTTTGCTCTCTTGTTACGCGATATTTGCCGTTTTTTTCTCGGGAAGTCGATGCTTGTGTACAGGGGGAAATGAAATGCATATTGACGCAGTGGAATAAATTTCCTCCTGGTAATAGTGTTGTTTAGCTGATCGGGTCCCGTTTACTTCCGTCTGAATGGGTCACGGTGATTACATGAGACAGCAATCGATTCAAACTCTTTAACTGAACTATGTCTTATTTTTCTTTTCCCTTCTTTCGTTCTTTTCTTTATTTTTGTTTGTTCTTTTGTATCTTTTTTGCACTCAGGGATTTTCTGTGTGAGAGTTGAGTAGCCCCGTTGTGATATATTTTCAGCAGGTGATGAGTTTTTGGGTGTATTTTCTGTGTCACATTGAAAAGTGAGAAGCAGTTCAACATTTGACGTCTGTCGAAGCATATCAAGGCGTCCACCATTACAAGCGCCGCCTTTCGGGAACGAGATTTGTTCCATTCGGTTATTATTTGGGACTCCAATATGGTTGCGTTCCCTAGTTGGGAGATTCGCTGTACACACTGGTATCTACATTTCTTGCCACATCTGCTGGCATTTAGTGGCAAAAACCGTAGCTTCCCTTCGTCGAATTCTCTCTCACCTCCCATTCCGCGAATTTCCCAACTAGGGTACGCAACCGATATTGCAGCCTCAAATAATAACTGTAGCTTCCCTTCGTCGAATTTTCTCTCACCTCCCATTCGCAGGTTCCAACATTTCTAAATTCAATATTTATGTTTTTAATCCAAAAATTGTATGTATTTTTCGGAAGAACCCTTCCTGGGTATCCTTAGTTGTTAGTTATTGTCACCTCCCATTCCCATTCCCCTCACATAATTCCTCTCTTCCATAACCCTCTCTTTCTTCCACCCCCACCGGCAGAGATGGCTTAGGGCATTAACTAATATCGCTGCAGTCACTCTGTCCGGGAGGTCCTAGGTTCGAGTCCCGACGATGGCAGGATTTTCGACTCTAGCTTGTTAGCTAGGTAGAATTCTGTCACAGTCTCGAGGAGAATTCTAGCGGCTGGCTGCTCAGATCAGTAGTTTTCCATGATTTCTCCGATCAACGCCTCTCGAATGCCGGAGCAGTACTCTAACAAATGGGTCACGAACCGCGCGCGATCTTTCCTACCTCTTCCCTGCCATATCCTCTCCGCTTACACACACACTAATACGCACTACACTATCATCGGGAGACTGGCCGGGAACTTACAGCTTGCCCCAGCTGGGGCGGTGATCCGCTGATGGGAGATACCTAATTGGGAAAACTCCGTTAGCAGACGGTAGGTCGGTGCCGAATCTCGGCATTCGGCGGGGGAAGATCACCGCCACCTCCCAAGAAAAACATGCATTACACTTACGGGTCTAACTGGTTGACGCGCCCGGAATCACTAACAATCAATTATTCTTCCACCTCCCTCCACACGTCCTATTCACAGTCCCCGACCCTCCCCATCTCCTCACTCGCCCTGACCTTTCCCTCCGCCCTCGGTCCGGGCAGTGTGCGCGAGCTCAAAGGGGCGGGCGTGTGTGGCGTGGGAGGAGCCCGCCGGCGCGCCAAGGGCGTGTGCCGCGTCGCCGCCCGCGTGTTTGCCCTGCGCCAGTTGAGGCTGCTGCCCCTACGCCCGGTTCATTTCCTGACGGTTCAGTGTCCTTCTCAGGAATTGCACGACCAGACAGGAGTAAATATTTGAAATTAGCGATAATTTATTTGAAGGGTGATGGACAATAACATGATCATTCACAATTTACAAATGAAAAGAAAAGTAATGAATAGTGCTTTATAAATCTCTCGGGCATCGAAAGTTTTCGTCTTGGGATATGTTTCCCGAGAAAATGAAGCCGAGTGCTTCTTTAAACGTTTTAAACAAAATTAAATTTTTGCTTTGTTTAATATTAACAGTATATTAACAGTATCACAGACGGTGAAAAACGAGCCTAATGTGGATTATGGCTACTCATCTTATTTTTCCAAGCCTCTACCAAGCCTAAAAGTGGGCCTTCTTCACTCTCTTAGGATTTTTTTCACGTCTCACACTTTTTTCCATTTTACTTTGTTGGTAGGATTAAATTATTTTCCTGTCTCATAGAGAATTGTGGTAATTAAATACGCGGCCGTCGCCGGATTACTCCACTTCAAATAGTGACTGTGGTCCCCTCCTCTCCCCCTCTCTCCCTCTCCCCCTCTTTCTTTCGTTTCATTCAGTTTTATTGATTCAGAAAGAAAATGCTGAGATAATCCTGGTTACAAGAAATAAAAGCTATAGATATCGGATTTATCAGCTTTTTTTATTATTTAAGAATATTACCATTCGTTTTATATTTCATCGGTTTGCAGTATACCATTTATCTATATGGTGGTCATTGTACTTTGTGAATCCATATTTTCATTCGTTTTCATTTATAACGTTTGCTCCTGCGAATTAGAGACATTGTTTTTCTTCACTCACGCAGCAAATGTGGTACAGAACTGCATCCATTGCCACTATAAACTCTCTTATCTGGTTACGCCGCTTACTCATCGATTTGGGTTCTTTTAGTAGTTCACTATTTTATATTGAGGGATCCCCCTACCTCGGTCAATTCAAAAGCAATGGACCTTTCTTTCTTCCTGGAAGAAAAACATGAGCATTCCCATTATGACGATAAATATCGGCTACACTAACACACACTCTCCTCATAAATGGAATTTCTGCTCGCTGGACCGTACGCGCGAATCGATGTTGTGAACGTATTCACTTGAACGTGCTTTCGCGCATGTAAACATTCGTTGACAGAACACAGTAGTAAGCTTTCGCTACCGACTAGAAACATTTCTCTGAGTAGACTGAATGCGTAGTATGCTACGACAAGTCTTTGTTTCTCATATGGACAGCTCTTAAAGAGTCTTCCGATAAATACAGCATCCCCCCCCCAGTAGACGTCACGCCCATTTCTTTTACTGCTTTCGACGTTGAGTAAATAAAACCATAAACTCCTTTTTTATTTTCCGCGGCCCGCCGTCTTCCGAGTTCTCGGAAAGCGGGTGATGGGCGGGGCGAGGCGAGGGACGCGGGAGCTGTCTGCGTCGCATTTGCGCGTCTGCTCGGCCCCGCGGGATCGACGTATCTGCGGAGCAGGGCGGGGCGGGGCGGGGCGGGGCGGGGCGGGGCGGGGCGGGGCGGGCGTTGGGAGCCAATCTGTCCGCTGTCGGCGCTACGCCGCTGAGGGCCGCTCTCGCTGAAGTCTGGGAATCGCAGGCATTGAAATGCCTGCGCGCAGCATGCGCGTTGTTCGACATTCATGCGGTGCCTCACACACGTTTGGCCTGAGACGTCTTTTAAACGATTGATTTGTGATTTCGGGCGCTACGGTTATTATTCCTGTAAGTGTAGGGCATGTTTTCATCGCGAGAGGTGGCGGTGATCTTACCTCCCCTGAATAGCGAGATCCGGCGCCCATCTACGTCGACTTGCAGGAAGTTTCCTCAACCAGGTATTTCCCATCAGCACTCTGGCCGGGACAAACTCTAAACTCCTGAGTGGATTGATAGTTGAGGTGCTGCTCCCCATGATAAGGAAACTTACGAGTATAGTAATAAACGTAGTACTCTTCTGTATATGATAATTTTGACAATGATTCTTGTTAAAGAAAGAGAGCCAGTAGATCTGAGTGTGGTAACTGACGTTCAGCAACAACTATATGCTTAAATTTTACTAATAGAGAATTGTACGTATTTTACACAACGTACATTTGAATTGTTTGTTTTTTTCATAGGGCTTTTATCCAACCGACAACCGGTTGCCCTTTACGTCCCGAAGGGACGCATATTCGACCATACACTAGACAAACGCTCTTGCAGGCTCCTCTGATCTTGTGTCAGCAGAACGCGAGGCCCTCCGCGACAACACACACACAGTCAAGGGACAAACAGCCATGCCCAAGGCGGGACTCGAACCCGCGACCCTTCGGACCGAAGCGCTGAGTCGGTACTCGCTCTTAGCTACCTCGGCCATCCAAGTCGGCATTTGAATTGTTTCTTTATAAAAAAAAAATGTAGTTTTAACGTGGCACCTTGGTTCCAGTCTTGCCAAAGAATTCAATATGGGCATTGAAGGCGTTGTCTTCTCGGTGTTCGGTTTTTGAGGAAGAAACGCCCTCGATTTGAGCGCGTGTGGTCCATTGTGCGGGACGCCGGCGGGAGGCGCCAAGTGACAGCCCAGTGACTCTGATTCAGTCGGGGAGTGACGGGCGCATCGCGGCCCTCCCTTGCGCGCGTCCCCGCTCGCTCTGCTCCGTCCGGCTCGGCGCCGACCCCGCCCCCACATCACAACCATCAGCTCCGCCCTGCGACCGGTAGCGGTAGCTCAGTGCATCAACTGATGTCACTGCAGCGCCTCTAACCGGGAGGTCCTAGGTTACCCTCCCCACGGCGGCAGGATTTTCGACACTAGCTTTTCCACTAGGTCGAATTCACTCGCTGTCTGGAGGAGAATTCGAGCGGTCGGCTGCTCTGATCGGTTGTTTTCCGTTGTTTCACCGATCAACACCAGGCGAATGCCGGAGCAGTACCCTAACAAACGGGCCACGGACCGCGCGCGATCTGTCCTTCCTCTTCCTTGTCCTATCCTCTCCCCTTACACACACACTTACACTAACATGCACTACACTACCACATATTCCGGGAGACCGGTCGGGAGCTTAGAGCTTGACCCGACTGGGGCGGTGCCCCGTTGGTGGGAGAGTCCTGGTTAGGGGGAAACCCCACTAGCCGACGGTAGGTCGGCGCCGGATCTCGCCATCCAGCGGGGGAAGATCGCCGCCATCTCCCGAGAAAAACATGCACTACACTCACGGGACTAATGACCTAAGCAGTTGACGCGCCCGGAAACACGAAAAAATCAATGAATCAATCCGCCCTGCGCCGGTCAGCTCCTCCCGGACCCGCAACACCCGGCTCTCGCCCCGCCTTCGCCTAGACGCGCACCGCTCGGCCCCGCCTACACTCACGTCGCTCACCGCCTTGTCTCTGCGGTGCAAGTGGTCGGGAGGTTCTGGGGTTCCGATGGTGGTAGGATTTTCGACATGAGCTACTGAGCTAAGCCGAATTCAGTGGCTGTCTGCAGGAGAATTCGGACGGACGGCTGCTCTGATCGGTAGTTTTCCATGGTTTTTCCGATCAACACCAGCCAAATGCCGGAGCAGTACCCTAACAAACGGGCCACGGACCGAGAGCGAGTTTTCCTTTGTCCCCTTGTCTCCCCTTGTGCACACACACTGCCACATATTTTGAGAGCAATCGGGAGCTTAGAGCTTGGATCGGCTGGAATTATGCCCCGCTGAAGGGAAATACTTGGTTGAAGAAAATAAGAAAATTTGAATATGAATTGCAGAGTGCTGATTTAATTTTGATGAAACGTGGCAAAATAATGTATTCCTTACATGATAGTGCGTAAAAATAGTAAACTTCCTCGAATGCTATGAATTACTGGCGTGTAAGGAAGGGCAAAGGAACAAAGCTATAATGAACGTAAGTTTTTAGTGGAACCTGCTTTTAATTTTAAGTAAAAATTGTTTTGAAGAAAGATACGGAATATAGATGTCCGTGCGTAGGTGCGCTTTAGAATTTGAGAAAATAGTTTTTAAAATTGTATTGTGAAAACGATCCGAGTGTGCCCTCGAAATTCCAGCATTTGTGCCGTTGGGTAAGAGGCTCACATCGCGAACTCCGATTGAACGGCCGCTCGCTATGCATGGCACGCTCGGGCCGTGACTGGCACCCCCCCTGCCATTGCCCCACAGGTGCTCAGGCCTCACCGTGAAATTCAAGGTCGGAGTGTGGGCGTGTGAGTATTCATGGATGCGAGTGGGCATGCGCGCACGCGCGCGTGTGTATGTGTATGTAGTATGTGTGTATGAATGCGGGAACATTTACGAGTTAGTGTCTTTGTTAAAGTTTTCAATTGTTTTCGGAAATATGAGGTTGTCAACTGTAGTAGGACAGTTGAATGCGATTGAATGTGGTATCGAATCACGCGGTATGATGGGAAAGCACGACGCAGGCTTAGAAGGATGTTTTATTATAGGTCTACATAGTTTGCATGGTCTACATTGGTTGCGAAATAATATTATTGTTATTATTATTATTATTATTATTATTATTATTATTATTATTATTATTATTGAAATGGTTGTGGTGTGAATTCCCTTTCGATCCATTCATGAAGTCCCTAGTATTACGATCTAATTTGAATCTACAATCGTTGCTTGGCAGACTGCACGTGTGTAAATTCTTGTACTTGGTGACCGATATTTCTTGTTTTCCAACAAACGACGTGTCGTAAGAATGTCTACTTTCGTGCTGATTTCCGTTGTACCTAATTTTAAATACGAAGAGAATACTTCCCACTTTTCTAGGCTCTACATCCTTCCATGATTTCGGTCTGGTATAGGCCTTCTCAGAAAACTGCTGGAGACTGCGGATGAAGGGGAGACGGGCTGTAAGGGCCGGAACGCGCGCAGGATGGGGGGGAAGGAACGATTGCGTTCGCGTGCGGCCTGTGGACCATTAGCTGAATTGCAGCGCGAATGGGTTGGAGGAAACTACGACTGAGAGCATCCGCCCTTGAGCATTCGCATCCAGGCAATCGAACATGACACCGTCGTATAGAATACTGCCCTCCTAAAGAGAATAAACGCAGATTACAAAAACTTGTTGCCTATGCGCATTTTAGTTAATTCACGCCCATGAGATATCTGTATTTTTGGGTGATTTTTCACTATTTCTAAGTATGATACGACTTTCTTGCGTAGGAGTAATGTCCTGTACCTCACATATTCAGTAGGAAACTGGAAAAACACACTATATTCGACGTTTATTATTTCGTGGCCCTATTATATGAATACGTGTACGTGGATTTAGTTGCGAACTGAAAATCACATAGTCTAGCTCATCCGCTGTGCGGTGAGTGCATATTGAGCGGGTTTTTGTATTCGACATGAGCGTGTTGTCCAAAGATACCGCCCGTATTTCTACTAGCATTGTGCTGATAGTTGTGTAATGGATGCTTCCACCAATGAGAAGCCTCGCACACCAGCGCCCTCTTCCGGCGCCAAGCACTTCCGCCCGATAGCACAGGAAGGGAGGGGAGTGCGA